>CM053756.1:29996274-30026466 GCA_028658305.1 Pachyuromys duprasi | reverse complement strand
CTTTATAGTTTCTAATTCCGTTTTCATGCTTTGTACCGTTTCCTTCAACTGATTGACTGTGTCTCCTATATTGGTTGTTTCCTCTCTGTTTATCTTTAATTGTTCCTCTATGTGGGCAGTTAAATTCTTCTCCATATTTTTGAGGGCCTTGTTCATTTCCTCTTTTTGTTCCTCCAATATCTGCATAATCATAGCTTTAAGATAATTTTCCTGTGCCTCCGCTGAATTAAACTCTCCACTGCTTATGGGTGTTTCTGGTGGGGCCATGGTGTCCTGATTTTTGTTGGGTGAGTTCTTTCACCGATTTCTGGGCATTTGTTTACATATAATCAAGGAGCTGTTTGTGTTTTTAGGCTGTACTTCAGACTGCAACTGTCAATCTCTTGTGTCAGGAGTATTCTTCAAGAAGATCAGGGAGTTCTGGTGGTTTGTTAGTGTGTGTGTTGTCTCAGTTGAACTCTGTTGCGGGCTCTGTGTGCCCGGCTTCGTGCTCTGTGCTAGAAGCTGTGAGCACTGCAGGCTGGTTACCCTTCTGGTCTGAAGGTTTTGCTCCTCACTCTGTGCTAGATGCTGAGTGTCCCGTTTTGAGATGTCAGCTGGGGGCTCTGCACTCTGCCTTGGGCTTGCTGCTAAGGGCTCTCCCCTGGACTGGAGGCTTGGCGCCCCCTTCTGGGCCAGGGGCAGTGCACCACGGTCTGAGATGATATTTTGGGCACACACAGTGGTTCTAGATTGGTTGCAGGCGTTGCCGAGCAGTGTGCATCCGCTGTATGCAGGCCTGTCTGAAATGGTCTTCTCAGACTGGCCCTTGGACACACACATGGATTGAGGTGGTCGCTGGCGGACCCGCGCGCATGCTGGTTAAAACTGTCTCCTAGATCCTCCTAGTCTGAGGTGTTTCCGGCGGACGTGAACACACACACAGGGACAGAGGTGGTTGCTGGCAGGCCTGAGCAGTGTGCAGGCCAGTCAAAACGGTTCTCAGCCTGGTTCGTGTACCTACAGGCACACACACACACACACACACACACACACACACACACACACACACACACACGGACTGAGGTGGTTTCCGTTCGAAGCGATTGGTGTGCGCCTGCTGTATGCCTGCCAGGTCTTTCTCTGACTGGCCCGTGGACTCACACATGGACTGAGGTGGTTATTGGCGGACCCGCAGTGTGCAGGTCAGTCAAAATGGTATCCGGTTCCTCCTCCATCTGGCCCAGAGGCTGTGAGACCCAGACTGGTATTGTGTCTGCAGGTGCCCAGTGCAGCTGCTCCTTCAGATCAGAGCTGTGCGGTGCTGGTCACCCGGAGATTTTTCCGGGGAATAACTGGGTGTCCCTAGGATTTTCCCACTGGATTTCCCGCCGTAGGAGTTCCGCTCACCTGGCACTCACAATGCTGGTGTTTTAGGTCCCAGAGTTCAGTCTCCTGGCCGCTGTGTTGTTTCTGCTGTCCTACTCCTCAGACATGGTGTCCTTTCCTGGCAGCCATCTTGGATCGAGAACCTAGTATTTGTCTTTTGATTATGGAGTTTAGACCATTAATATTTAACGTTATTATTTAACGTTATTATTTAAATGTGTGACGTGTTTTACCCATCCCCATCTTTTCATGGTGTTTCTAATTGCTAGCATATTGTGCTTATATTTGTGTTTAATTTTTCATATTTGATTGAGTGGTACAATTTCTCTTTTCATTCAAGTCCTGATATTCCATCTTCTCAATCTATACTACTGGACAGGCTTTCTCTGAGAGTTTTCTAATTGGTTTGAGGTTTTTAGTTCTATCTCTATTTCAGCTTGAGTTTTTTTTTTTTCCCCCTCTGTATTTCTGTGTCTTTACTGAATTCAATTGTCAAATTCTGAATTATTTTAAATTCATTTAGGTGAATATTTGTGTACTCTTGGACTTTGCTCAGAGGTTTTTTTCTCTATTATCTTTAAATCTTTGAGACATTTGTTTGTGTTCTATTATTGTGCCTTTATATTCTTTATGTTTGCAATTGTTATTTTAATCTTTTTGTCTGGGGATTCATTTAAACAGTTCTCATTAGTGAACAAGTTTTGGAACTAACATGTTTTCATGATGAGGACTTTTGTTTCGAAATTTGATACTTTTTGTTGTTGTTTTGTAATATTGTGTGATGTTACCTTGTGTACTTGGACTTCTTTAATTGGTTTTGTTTCAGAGAAGGTTTGAAGAGTTGGTAGGGCAGTCTTTCAGATAACACAGTTTTGAGTTTTGTTTTGAGCGAAAGGTGACCAAAAACAGTGTGGGAATGTGGTTCATGGCTGGGTCTGCCTGGGCAGTTAAACAAACTAAGGACAGCATATGTAGGTTTCATTCTTGGTCACTCATCAGACTGATGGTGTGCAGGATGTACTGTCTCAGAGAGGCAGTGGAGTGTGGGAATGGAACGGGTTGGCAGGGATCTAGGACATTCACCTGGCTGGGTTGATGCACAGACTTTGTGAAACCAGCTTTGTTTTGGATTACAGATGCCCTCTGTGATTAGGTTTTTTGGTACTCACTAGGCTTGACAGGTACATGAGTTGAGGGACCTCAGGTAGGCTAGGAAGTGAGACCATGGCTTTGCTTTTCAGTTATTTTGAAAATTAGGAAGAGGTCAAAAAGGCTTAATGAATAGTAGAATTATACTTTCATAATTTTAAAAACTGTCTTGAGCCCTTGTTTAACATGTGGCTATTGCAGGCACACGTGAAAACTCCTAGGACTTCAGTATTATTTTAAAAAGTTGGTTTGTTTCTTTTGTTTACATTTTACAATTATTGTGTTCAATAAAATTTTGTCTTTTGTCTATCTACACTTTTCCCAAGGAATACACAATTGAAATTACAAACAAAACAAAACAAGGTGCATAGTCGGTATGAGGGGGAGAGAGAGAAGCACATGTACAGGAGAGAGATGGTCTGAGCACTTAGGCATTAAATATGCATGTTAATTAAGAAAAATTATAAAAATATGAAACCAGATGTTACATAAATTATTTGATTCCCAGGATAGCAGTAACTTATACACTGACAATATTTTTATATTTCCATGTGCATATCTATTTTCTATTTCTAGATTTCCCAATATTTATGCGAGTCCCATGAAAATAACCAGAAACAGAATTGGCACTCCCTTCATTGAAGTGGTGGTAAAGTGTTCTGTGTGCAGACTGCTAGGGAAGTCAGTGTGCAGCCTTACTTAGTCGAGTAATGGTTTTGTGGGTTTACTAACTTTGCCTATATAGTTTCCTTCTTTTTTGTTTTATGTAATGGCATACAAGTTTCTTCCTTTATTAAATATAGCCTATTATAGCAAGCTAATTAATGATCCTTGCAGTCTAAGAAATTGAAAATTGGCTTGAAATTAAAATGCATCTAAAGAGCATATTTAGAAATATAATAAATAACACCTACTTGGGATATTTACTGTGTTACCCATTTATTTGATTACAGTCACTTTTTTTTTCCCCGTAGTTTCTTGGAGACAGGGTTTCTCTTTGCAGCCCTGGCTGTCCTGCACTCTTTGTAGACCAGACTGGCCTCAAACTCAAAGTTGCCTCTGCCTCCTTGAGTGCTGGGATTGCAGGCATGTGCCACTGGTTTACAGTTACATTTCTGAAGAACTAGCTGTCATTCTTTGAATATTGACGTCACTGTATAATACTATTTATTTAAGTATGTAGCCCTCAAGTGCACCTATGTCATAGTGGAAAGTTATTTTTACATGGTGTAGACGAAGAAGAGATTTGTTTTAGTGGTTTGCAATTTTGAGTTTAATCAAAAACAATATGGTGTATATGTTTCATTATCTAAGAAGCTGCTAACAATACTTGGGTATTTCTTATATGTATAGTACAATTTAGAAAAGTGTTATTTATAGCTTTTCATATATGATTGAAAGGTAAAATAAGGAAATACTGCATCAGAATGTAAAAAAAATCACTGAAAAAGATAGAAAACCATGAATTATTTTCAATAAAATGAATCTAACACTATATAAAACAGGTTTATGAATATCCTTTTTTCAGAATGGTATGGCTTCCCTTATTAGTTTAGTGATCATATGCTGTCCTGCGTTTGATAAAATACTTACTAAACCACAATAATTTTAAGTGAGATTTGCTGTTACTGTTTACATATCTATGTTGTTGATTTATACTTTGAATTTCATCACCTCACTGTTGCTTTTTTAATATGTGATGAGTCATCAATAATGCACCGGGTTGTTGAACATTAAGAACTAATGCATAAATACCATTAATGAAAAAAGAGGCATGAATTTGAAGAATAGGGAGGGATATATACATATATATATATACATACATATATATATTTATATATGGGAGTGTTTGCATGGGAGAAGGAAAAGAGGCAAGGTTGTAATTAAATTAAAATCTAAAAAACCCAAACATAAACTAACTTATTACAGATTTATTATTTTTCAGGTAAGTTGGTTATCCTCAAGAGCTTCAGCATAATTATTGTAGGGTTTATGTAGAGAGGTCTGTGTTTAGGATATTTTTAAAGTGTTTTATTAAAATACTTTTTTTCTGCATGAGAAGAATATAGAAATTAATTTTTAACTCATAAATATTATTAAATTATCTTGGTACATCCATATTCTAAATACTAGTCCTTTGAAGTATATTTTAGATGGAATTTTCTGGTTTGTTTTGTTTTCAAATGTTGGATTACCATTTTATATATTATATGTTTTAAAAATGTAATATTAACTGTTTTCTGTCATTTCAACATTTACAACAGTGATTTGTTTTATGGGCAAGAACTTTTTGATTTTCAGTTCTTTTTCTCGGTTATAATGCATTATTCTTGCTAATTTAAAATGTTTCTTCTGGCAGTTAAGTGGGTGTTGGAATAGCAGTCAGTGAGTAGGCTGATGTTTTCCCTCTAAGAACCTGGAATATTGAAATCAGTTATTGTGGTCTACTTTTGCAGTGTGTTTGATTTAGCATTCTACCAGAGTAGTAGGATTTGAAAATTCAATTGCTTTTTCTAGATAGTCATTTTCCCATAGCTCAGTTGAGGGAGAAATTATCTGCAAAAATTAGGTTTGGGGATTCTTTGGGGGAGAAATATGTTCCTATCAACACAGTTCCTCAAAAGTTCCTAGCCTTTTATTTTCTACTTCCTATACTTCTTTATTCATTACTTCTTTTCTTTTTTCTTAAAAAACTTCCCCTTCTCATTTAGCAGCATCTCCAGTATGAATAATGGTCTATAGTAGCCAGGCTTTCTGTTTTGAATTAATGAGTATTGTAAGTATATGCTTTAAAAAGTAAAAGAAAATTAGCATATAGCAGATAGATGTAGCAGATAGAGGGCAAGGCATCATCAGATCAAGCACTTAGAGCATCCAAGAAATCTTCAGAGTAGGGTGCTTGAGAGAACAGTCAAAAGCAACATTGAATCAGGTGCATTAAAACATCCTGCTGAAAGAAGCCATGCTGTAGTGAGTCTCCAAGATATTTCTTTACAGAGTAGAGTTTGCTTCATGGCTTCTTGTTCCCTTTGCAGGCATCCCCAGGGGTAAATGATAGTCACTTGTGTTGGATGGTTTTTCTTGTTAGCTGTTCTCAAGTATTCATTTTTTAAAAAATAATCTTAGTTGATTGCTGTTTTCTGTTTCAGAGGGAGCTTTAGGGGATACTGAACATATGTATGCTTGAGTTTGTGACAAGAGAACTCTGTTCACGCACCGAGTCCACTTTTATCAAGCTTATATTGACATACTTGTTTGCCTGTAGAGTTTATATTTCTAGGTTTTAGAAACATTTTCCTGCTTATACTTTTAATAATCATAGGCTTTTTATATAGTGTTTTTCTTGTAGGGCATTTAATATATTTGTCAAGGCATAGGAAGATAGACTAGATTTATAGTTGCAAGTATTTTGGGATCTGAAGATATAGCTTAATAGCATAATACTTTACTCAGGGACCTGGGTTAGATTTTCAGTACTTGTGCAAAAAGAAAATGAGATTGATTGAATTAGTAGCCAGTTCCTATAAGTGTAAGGGAAACTGAAGCAAAGATTCAAATTATTTTTCTTCTAAGGACTTTGGAATATATTTGGATTATATTTTTGTTACTTATGATAAAATAATATGACCAAAGCAACTTATAAACGAAAAAATTTTTTTGTTGTTGTTTGTTTTTCAGTTTTCCATAGAGTCCATGATGATGGGAAAAATAAGCTTTCTTAGTATCCTGTTCTTGGAAGGACTTGCTACATAACAATCATTAGAAATAAGGTGTACTGGACATGATGTCATGTCTTGATTCACTTTAAAGGCATGTTCTAGTTTATTCTATTTGCCTTTAAGCAGGAATAAAATTTCTAATTTCCTTTTGGAATATACCTACATTATATCATGGTCATTTGGGGTCTGATTTCTGTAACTTAAAAATAAACAGTTTGGGGCCGTGGAGATGGCTCAGCCATTAAGAGTACTGGCTGCTCTTCCAAAGGACCGGGGTTCAATTCCCAGCACCCATATGGCAGCTTATACCTATCTATAACTCGAGTTCCAAGGCTCTGGCACCCTCACACAGACATAAATGCAGCCAAAGCACTAATGCTCATAAAATATAAAGAAAATTATAAAGAATAAAACAATTTACGGAGACCTTTCCCTTAAAAAGCACAAAATTAGTAGGGGGAGGAGAGAAAACACCTCAATGCAAAATATAGCAACTTTTTCTCTGTTGAACCTTTTGTCTACTTGTTCTGTTGTTATCTGTGTAGGGCTGCTAGTAGTGTATTGTAGGCATAAGGTTATTGTGTAATTGAAATGCTGGTTTCTGTATCCTCCCTCACCTAATATCTTGTTGCAGTCCTTGTTCTGAGACTGTCTGACTCTGTGTTATGTAAACATTGCTCCCCAGTTGTCCCTGGATATGTTAATAAAGCCAGTCATTGTGCAGGGGAGAGACTAGATCTGGACTTCTGGCAGCCAGGGGAGAAAGAGCTAGCAAAGTGGAAGTAGGGGATGGAGACTTGGGAGAAGCTGAAGGGAGATCAGGGAGGAGCTGGAGCAGGAAAGCCTTGAAGTACAAGTGTCTCTGGAATGCCCTCTGGTATGAAACCAAATCAACTTAGAGGGTCAGGAATAGATTAATAATCGCTCAATTTTTACATTGTGAAGATTGTTAATAGAGTCAATTATTTGTATGATAGCCGGGTAAGAGAGAAACAGAAACAATTGTATAAAAATAACCTAACGATTTTGGTGCCAGTGTGGGGTGCCATCTGCAGGCTTTGATTCTTTTAATCTGCTTTATTTGGGGTCCTAAATGCCTCTACCTCCCTTCCAGCATCCCAGCGCCAGGTTGGGTTAAAAGAAGGTTAATAGGGACAGCGGGATGGAGACCTGTTTAGACTGAGTTCCTTGGGGGAATTCCACTCTTTGTTGTCAGGACAAACAGTAGTCCCGCAAACCAACACTGCATCAATGCAGCAATAGCTAAAACAACAAGGACCACAGCAGCAGGGGACCAGCAACCTCCTTAAAGCATTCTCCAAAGTGATTTTCTCCAGGCAAAGCAAAGCAAAGCTCTCTGACTCTGTATGTGTCTCTGTCTGTCTCTGTGTCTTTCCGTCTCTGTGCCTGCCTTCCCCTGTCCCCTGTTCGCTCTCGCTGGGCTCCTATTTATACCTTCTCAGAGTCTGAACTGGAATGTTTTTCAGTTGGCAGAAAACCACAAACAAACAAACAACCCACCTTTCCCCTACAGGAAGCTGTTATCAGCTGACAAAGATCACAGCCTCTCCAGAAGCTGTTATTCTCAGCTCTGGATAAAGCATTTCCTCATACCACACTTGGAATTAGAACAAAAACGTCTCTACATAACATAACCAAAAGTTTCACTACAGTGTTTTTTGAGTTACACAGAAGGATGAGTCTGTCATTTCATCCAACTGAAAAACATTAATGGAAAAGATGTTTGAGGATGTAAGAAAATGTGATAATCTGCTTATAGACTTTAAATGTCAAATTTGAGGGTAAAATCAATTTGAATTTATTCACTTCATTCACAAATGTTTATTAACCATTTATGATAACTACTCCCATATCTGATGATTTACTTAATATGTCCTTTTTTACTTTAAATAATGTAAGAAAAATTATTTTCTTTTGCGAAATTCATTGTAAAATTTTAAAACTTTTGTTGTGTGTATACTTGATAGAGCCCTCATTGTTCAAATACACTTATAACAACCAATTACAGAATCTGTTTCACTTTCTCTTCCTTCCACTTTGACGAAGTTTATGGGCTAGTACTTAATGAACAGTGAAGTGGATCCCAGTTTTACCTCCTCCGTGCAATTCTGCCAGTCTTCTGAGGTATTTAATGGATCTGAAAGAAGCTGCAGGGGACCGGATGACTTGCAGGGAGAAGATCAGACTCAGAAAAACAGCCCTTTATAATTATAAGTTGTTTCTTCTTCACATGTGTTTAAGGTGAATAAGCCATTCGGTATTTTACATTGAAATTTAAGAATCCTTTGTAGCCAGTGAAGAGTTGACTTACTAAAATTAAATTTTTCTTTCATTTGTAATGAATGACATGTCATTATCCATTAGAGTAATTATTGAAATATTACAATTTCAGTTATCCAAAATGCGTGTTTCTCATTATGATAGGAAAAATAATTTCCTGTTAAGAGATATAGTTTATTTTGATGTTTGTGAACACTGACTAAAAATACTTGAACACTACATTATTTTAATAAGTTAAAAACCTCTTATATACTTCTATTCAAAATATTATACATACTTTTGGATCCTTCATAGTGTGCAACGTAGAGGTTGAAAGTTGTGCATGATCAGAAATACATTTATGTCAGGAATTGAGATACAAATCAGTGTCAGACCATTTGCTTTGCATCGGCAAGGCTGTGGGTTTAGTCCCCAACATCACACAGTTTATATATATGCATGTATATATAAATGTATATATGTAATTATAATATTTGTACAGATATATTTGTGTATGTAGCTTGTCCTAAATACTTTTGCCCAGATACTATTTATTTAGCTCAAGCTTTATAGAATCAAATTTCTCAAAATAGACATTTTGTGTTAAATTTGTGTACAGATATTTTAATTTTTATAAATAGAGCATAGGAATTTTGTAGGTAAGGGAGATTTTCAGTTTAAGTTCACCCTACATTATTCTGTGAGATTTTACAAATTTTAAAAGAATGTTTATTACTACAATTCTACAGTGTACACATTTTACTTATATCGTGTTAACTTCTCATTGAAGTAACTGATTAAAGAGAAATGTATACTAGTCAGTTTTAAAAACTTGATATTATTTTAATCTGATAACAAATGAGTTTGGGTTCAAGTTCTTTTGGTTGTTGGCTACAAATCTAAACCTGTACTTTTTGGATTTATGAGGATAAGTCCTGCTTTGGCAATCTTGTAGATCCTCAGGAGAATAGTTAAACAGTGATTAATCATTGTTTCTTCACTGAGTGTGCAGAAAAGAATGGAAAAGCGGCATTTCACACTTCTGAAGCAATTAATCCCTATGATCTTAGCCAGGTTTGTCTTGTAGATAAGTCGGGATACAAAACGGTACCCAATTTATCAATGTATGCATGCCATAAAGTATAAAACACATAATTTATTTCATATCATTTATAGTCAAATGTAAAAAAAGAGTGACTTTGCCATATTCAAGAGTGTTTCCTACATTACCTTCATATAAACTAAGTACCAGAGATTACAATGGGATTCCTGTTTATTGTGCACATCTGGTGCAGTCACTATGCATTTTCTCATTCACTTGCTGGCATTTTTAGTGATTGTGGCATAAATCACCTTGCTAATCAGAAACATAAGTGACGGGAAGTCATCTCCTTTTTTTGAACAATGGGAAAAAACATATGGCTTCTTAGACAGTACTTGGCTGTTATACTGTTTATGTGGCAGTATTTTCTGGATTTAGAATTTCATAGTAATTGCAGTGCTTTGGCCTAAGATATTAAACACCTAGGGCTTTAGGTTGAAATGTTTATTTTATATCACTCTTATACTAAAAAGATGAAATTCCATGCCTTATTTTTTAAAAATTTGAAATATAAACAATTTTGAGATGGTTAAATTGAAGATCGTACATGTATTTACAGTGTTGATGTGGCTCTGCCTACATGTATAGAGGAGAGAAGCTACTTACATGTCTTAATTTTATCTGTTTTCCAGCAGTTCATGGAACAGAATTAAAGCAGTGTCCTAAAAGTGCTAGAATGTCAGATGAATTATATTTAGGTGATATTTTAAAAATGGAAATGTATGTATAGCTGTGCATGGTGGCACATACCCACATCTTACCTTTAGGGAAGATGGAGGGAGGAGGGTTGTGGGTTTCAAACTACCTGCACTGCATAGTTAAACCCTGTCCTTCCAACTCCTGCCTGTGAGGTAATAATAATAAGAGAGGGAAATAGAACCTCCTCATTAAAATGCTAGTCTATTTGAAGTAGTCCCTCATAATCTAATAGTCAAAGTATCTAGAATGCCTCTCTGAGTATTCTTTAGTGGAATATTTAAAATAGCAATTTTAAATGGAGATAAGGTTCATCTTGTTATATGTATGAGCTAGTATTTTTGTTAAAATGTCAATCATAATAATTTATATTGCAGATTTATAGACATAGATAATGGCACATTAGGTAGAAATACAGTTTTGAAAAGTTCAATTTTTAAAAAGTATTCATATTTACTGATTTGCTTTAGGAATTCTATGATTGTCTCAAGCAACATCTGCATTAGGAAAGCAAATATCCACAAATTGAAAAAAAGCAACAAAAATTGTTTGTTTTTTATAATTATTTCTAAATATGTAGGTATCTGTGAGGTTTTGCAGGTGCATGTGGTAGCCAGAGAATGACATCAGGTCCTTGGATCCTAGTTGAGCTGTCAAAATGTTGGTGCTGGAAAATGAACTTTAACCTCTGCAGGAGAAGTATGGCCACTGAGCTATTTCCCCAGCCCCGTTTTTAAACAATCATTATGTGTTTTGACTATGCCTCTATCCACATTCCCTAGGAATATGGTATGCTATATTTTAAATTACGCTTTTAGAATTATGGATGGTAATTATTTCTAAATAAATTTTTAAATTAAAATTAACCAGCACTTTAAGATTCTACAGCATATTGTTCACTCCTTGTCCATTCTTATTTCTTTTATTCATTTCAAGCTTTTGCCCTTCATTATTACCATCTTACCATATTTTTAAATTGATTTTTATTTCTGATAGCAATCAACTTAAAAGCAGTACAACGTTAAAGATATATATTTCATTTTTTCACCATAAAAGACCTTAAGAAATTACAGTTGAATAAATGACTAAAATGTCAGAACCAATGAGCAAAAATAAAGTTCTAATTTTCATAACTGAACACTTGGGGTTTTACTGGATACCTAGAGTGAAATTTTCTGGCATCAAGGGCTTGATAAAATTACAATTAACTGAAAGCATTTTTTCATTCACCCTGATTTCAAAGCCAGGGTTCTCATTTCTGTATTCATCTAAATGTTTGGATAAAATTGAGTAGCAGAGATGTAGTCATTCAATGTACATTTTGTTTACATGTTGTATTTTTAGAGAATTTGTATTATTCAGTTTCTACCATTCCTTTTTTTGTGTGTGGTATTTAGGATTGGAATGATGGTACAAATTTCTAACCAAAGAAGATACTGAAATGAGCACAAAATTAGATGAAAAATTATTGTTCATTTACTGATTGTTCTGTGTCTGACCTTTTGTTTTTGTTTTGTTTTGTTTGTTTTATTTTTGCTTTACCTTCTAGCTATCTATTTCTCCACTCAGGTTTGTAAGAATAGATAGTTTCAGACATAGTAGTGAAAACTCTTTAACATGGCAAAGGATGGGCCTGAGACCTGGACTGGCTTTACTTTCTAATAACTTACTCTATGAAAACTGATTCTGTGATAATCCTTTTCATGGCAGTGCTATCATGACCTAGCTACTTAACAATAATGCCAACCTTTTAAAGACCTTAGTGTCTCAACAATGGTGAAACCACCATGGTCCTAGTTTCAGGCACATTAAGGTTAGGGAACACTGACAAGCCCTAGCAACTGATGATAATCTGCTGCTAACTAAAGTTAACTGAATGCGGCTTTGTCCGACTGCTTTCAGCATTTTCAAGAGCTTAAGGGAATAGAAGTATGCTTGGTTGAATTATAAGAAAAGTAAGATCACAACAAGAAAATCAGGGGTCCTACCCTAAAACAGTAGTTCTCAACTTGTGGGTCATGACCCCTTTGGGGAGTGAAACCACCCATTCATGGGTGTTGTTTAAGATCATTGAAAAAACACAGATACTTAAAATATGATTCGTAACAGTAATAAAATTATTGCTATGAAGTAGCAACAATGATTTTATAATCAGGGGTCACCATGACGTGCAGAACTCTATTAAAGTGTTATAGCATTAGGAAGGTTAAACCCCTCTCCAAGCTGACTGACTCAACGTGGCTTCTCTTCGCTTCTTACTGATGTATACTAGCCTTACTCTGCTTGGAAAAACTGCCTTCAGACTCATGACTGCACACTGACTGAAGAAACTGAACAGAACTTAGGAACTCAACTGAACTCAAATGCATTCAACTGAACTGCACTGAACTCAGCTCTCCTCACAAACTCTACTGGAGTGTCTTCACCAACTCTGTTGTCTCTGTGTCTGCGCTCAAGAGGCTTCTCTTTTCTGTACTTGTGAGAGTTGGGCCTATTATGTCACTGGCTCACTCTGTCAAATCTCTCTCTGATTCATCGCTTTGTCTGTCCCTCAGTTAAACATCACTTTCAAACAGTACTGCTTCCTTCTGTAAACTAATGATTGTTCAGGATTATAGGTGTGCACCAGTGGCATGTCTGTATTCCACCCAGATCATGCTGTAATCCAGGGTGTGTGTGCATTCCAGCCTGATCACGTAGACCCAGAAGTCTTTACATGCTATCCCTTGCCAAAGCAGCCATGTTCTGTGTCAAAATGCTTCTGCAAATAATATCCTAAGCCCAAAGTTGTGTCTAAGAGTAGATCTTAATTATTCTTACCACTCACAAAGGAAAAGAACATGGAAATTTTAACCATGAGACTTTAAGCAGTGTAATGGTGAGCGTCATTGCAACAATCATTTCAGCATATGTGTATCATTTTTAATTTGTAATTTTCTAAGGTAATTATACGTAATGTTTATGTGTCATTTTTCATCCATACATTTATTAAAAGATAATATGTGTACTTAAAAAAAATAAACAGAACCACTGCTCTAAAATGTTTGGAGCTAACCAGCATAACTTTTTTATTTTCCGAGAAGCTGGAAAAAAGATATTCTTTTTCCTTTTCCAGTGTATAAAAGTAATGGATATTTTGCAGACTACTGTGCCAGCAGTGTTGGAAAGGTTTGGGTACTGTGGTTGATAGGAGTGCTGCTTAACAAAGCAGAATGGAAAGAAGTAAGGCTCATTAGGAGTGGGGGCGACCTGAAGAAGCTGTAGTGGGCCCTGTAGGTGGCAGTAGCAACTGTAGGCAAGGACACAATGCAGAGATTCAGATTCCTGATTGTAGGAAAACATGAAACCTGCCCAAAGTTACTTTGGAGATAGTATAATTAGTAGACAAAAAGTACCACAGATGTAGACTGAGTGAAATGATAGGTCTTGTTTGTTCACGAACACATGCAGTGTACTTTAGCGTGATCTCTAGAAATGTACAAGAAACATAGCTTGCTTTGGGGTAAAGCTGGGAAGCAAAAAGTATCAATTGAAGTTGTTTTGTAAAATAATACAGTCATTGAGATTATTTAAGATTTTTATTCCCTTTCACAACTTTTCCACTCAGCAATTTTTGCTTACTTCTATGGCAAAACAAGGTTCTGGATCAACAATTCAAGATAGGATTCTTTCTTTTAGAGAAAGAATGTCTTCTAGAGATAGAGATTTATAGGGTAGAGGCTGCCAGTTAAAAATAATAGCGTCCAGTACAAAGAATAATGTGATAGAAGTATGAGTGGGTGACAGTAAACCTCAGAATTTTTAAAACTCCTAGGAGGTGAATGTGAGGAATTCCATGCAGACTTCTCAGAGAACATCTAGGCCAGGCGTGTGAAGAGTGCTGAGGGAAGGACTAGAAAGCAGAAGGTAGCCAGCAATACCACTGCAGCAGCCCCAAACCACTGCCATCAAGCAACTGGGGCTTCATGCTAAGAAATACTGACATCAGAGATCGTCTTTGAAGGGCCTTATTTATCATACTGTGTTTGAGCCTCTTTTTTTTTTTTTTAAGAAGCAAAAAGAGAGCAGGAAGACTGTTGACATAGAATAACTTCAAGTTGTAGTGCTAAGCATTATGACTTCGAAGGAAATTTAAACCAGGGAAGAGGTCTGATCACATTTACATGTTCAAATTAGAGAAAGAGTTGAAGAGCCCGACATTAGTTAAGAAATTATATTTAGGTCAGGGGGTAAGTAAAGGAACTGAATTAATCAGGTCAGAGGTAAGAAAGAAGAGTATTCCAACTTAGGAAATAGATTGACCAAATCTAGCAGTTGATTGCATATGAGAAGGTCTAGAAGGAAATAAAAGTATTAGGCTTGGATAACTAATTGGTCTATTTAATTCGTATATTCCTCTAGGTTTCTTAGATACAAAAGGAGAGTTTGAAGAAGCTATCTACTGTCTAGGTACCATGCTGATTACAAATTTTTAGGAGATGGTTAAATAAAAATGTATCTCTCAAGCTCAGGAGATCATTTGTAATTGATGTATGCTAGGTACCATTAACATTAGTAAATATCACTAGCTTGAACATATTTAATAATTTGCTTAGTATTATCTAAGC
This sequence comes from Pachyuromys duprasi, assembly GCA_028658305.1. Taxonomy (NCBI): domain Eukaryota; kingdom Metazoa; phylum Chordata; class Mammalia; order Rodentia; family Muridae; genus Pachyuromys; species Pachyuromys duprasi. The sequence goes on along the minus strand of CM053756.1, from coordinate 30,011,545 downwards.
ATTGTATCATGTATTTATAAAGTGAAGATAAGTAGGTATATTTTACAGATTCATGCAAAGCTGAACATGGATCATAAAATGATAAGGAGAGGATCGTGGACAAGTCGAGTAGCTTTAAGCAGTGTGATGAGACAAATAGGAACTTGTTGATGAAAGCGGGAAGTAAGTGAATGAAGATGAAGCATGAAAAAGTGAAAAGAGAGCACTACAAGTGAAGTGTTGAAAGGGCTCATGCCATTCCTTACGCACATTAGAAGTGGAAAGGTGTGAGCCTCAACTCTGTCTTCAGAGAGGTAGGGGGTAGATCTACCAATGAGAGATGAAGGCTACCAGCAAAATGAACTATGTGTCTGCGAAGATCTCCTGTTAGATATGCAGAAATGAAGGTTTATTATTTTTAATTGAGGATAGATCTTCAAAATGTTGACTTCTTGAGGTCAAAGAACAAGCCCCACGTGAGAGGGAGAGTCTGTGACATAGGAGAGTAAATTAAAATAGGTAATTTTAGAGTAGTGTATATGAAAAGATAAACAACTTCGAACCAAAACTAGTAGATTAGTTTGCCAGGAAAGGGGCCTTTAAAGATGTTTTTAATTAATTCATTTAGGATTCATATGTTTTATTTTGACCATGTTTATTATGTTTATTATTATGTTTTATTCATCTTTTTCTCCACCTCCCACATTCACTTCTTATTCCATACCTACTTTGTGAACTTTCTTCTTTTCCTTTTTTTTAAATGTACCCAGTTGTATTATAGCTGCAAGTGTATTCTTACTTCTACTGGGGTGTGTTAGAACTACCAGGAACCACAACGTTAAAAGAAAGAGAGTGCAGTAAGCAAGGAAAGTCTTCAGACTGCAGTGAAAGCATGGCAGCTCTAGTAAGAGAGAAGGAGGCAGAATCTCAGACCTTTATACAGTCTCAGCCAGAACTATTGTGAGGTTTCTGCCTTTACAGATGCCATGAATTAAGCATGACTGTCAATGTATGGAGGAGTTTATGGGATATATAGCTTTACTATGAACATTGCAATGGATTCTGATCGTCAGCCTAAAACTGCTTAACAACAATTTTTATCCAAGAGGTATAGCTCCTTGGCTATCATGGTGGATATTGATGTTTTACTTGGATATGAGGATCAGAGATGGAGGAAATTCCTCTTATTCCATTTTCTTCTCTATGGCACTTGGCCATAGAATATAACATATTTTCTTTAAGATTTTCATGATATTAATAGCTGATGAAACACAGTGAAACACACAGAGGACGGTGATCTGTAGGATGTTAGTTGACGTGGCATAATGTTTTATAATGTCTAGTATTGAGAATTAGTGGAAATAAAAAGTGATTAAAATTAAACATTTCAACAAGAAATGAGTTTGAAAGGAGCTGTAATAAGAGCAAAGAGGTACAGGAACTTTAGGCTAAATGGAATGGTGATGATAAAATGGTATTGGGATTTTATAAAAGAATTTCAGAAGAGACTGTTGTCTTGATATCCCATCCTGTGGATTGGGAATAAATTTTACCATCAGAAAATCATAAAGATGTGTTTGTATCATAGAATCATATCCATAAACTCTGAGGCTATAATAGACATTTTAACCAGATGACTTTTATAATAATAAAGTGTTTCTGCAAAGGAAGGTTTTGGGACCCCCTTAACATGCCAAGTTCGTTCGTTCATTTGTTCGTTTGTTCCTTCCTCCCTCCCTCCTTCTATCCCTCCCTCTGTCCTTTCTTCCCTTCCTCCTTTCCTTTCTCTCTGTCAAGGTTTCACTACGAAGCTTTGACTGTCCTGGAACTTATGCCTGCCTCTGCCTCCCAAATGTAGGGTTTAAAAAGTATGTGTCACTATTCCCCAGCTAATGTCAAGTTTCTTGGGTGTCATGTTATCAGAGAGTACACCTGGTCTTTTCAAAAGCATTTTCTTAACGTTTTAATTTTTCTAATAGACTATAAATGTTTCTGTGCTTTTATATTTCTCAAAAGAAAATCAGGTCAGCTCACCTCTACCAGTGTACTTATTCGTCTTTACTAGTTTCCTGATATGAGTTAGATGGTACACATGGTTTTCAATATCTGTGTCTGAGGAATCATGTGATGTGGTTGCTTACCAAAGCATGAGGAATCAAGTTTGGGGTTGAAGAAAACACATTAAAAAGTTGAGTGTTGTGAACACCTGTAATCCTAGTGCTAGATGAAGCAGAGACAAGAGGATCCTTGAAGTTCATTAGCCAGACAGTTTTTCTAAATTGGTGAGCTCTGAGAGAACCTGTCTCAAAAATAAAGTGTTATAGAGGAAAATTCCTAATATTGACCTATGGCTCTATGCACATGAAATTATGCTCATGAAGTGGTACACAGCATGTGTCACACATACACAAAGTACATTTTAAGAGAAAGCAGATCTGTAATGTTGTTTGAAATAAGAAGGATTTGATAATGCTTTTGAAAGTACTGAAAATGCAAACTTCAAAATAATAGATTTTAAATCCTTTAAAAATACCTGTATGTATGACCCCCCTTTTTTCTTGTGGTTAGTTTTTACAGACAGGATTTCTCTGTGTAGCACCAGCTGTGCTGGACTTAACTTTGTAGACACGGCTGGCCTCAAGCAGTCATCTGCTTGCCTCTGCCGCTCTTAAGCTGGGATTGAAAGTGTGCAGTACTACCACCCGGCTGATACATGATCTCTTATTTCATGAAGCTGGAGGTAAGGTAAAGAACCACCCCCACTTTAATATCCACAAATTTCATGTATCTTAGTCTCCGAGTCACAGCTCTGCCCATACAAGGCTGGAAGGACCTTTCTTTAACCAGGATAGACTGTGTGACTTACTGAAGAGACAGAGTATCCTTAAAGAATGCCTTCATTTTAGAAAGAATTTCAGGCTCTCAAAGTGGAGGTACCTGTCTTTATCAGGGGTTATATATGGATTGGATATACTAATCCACATTGGTATATGGATATACCAATTGGAACTTTTATAACTATATATATTATACATAATATGTATTGGTAATAATACATAGTAACAAAATTCACTTGTAGCTAAATCCATATTTATAATTACATAAATGTAATTTGTGATTATAGTATGTAAATTTCAATTATATACATAATATAAACATTTACTGTATGATTTTCAATATGACTTTTTCAAGCAATTGCATTTTTCAACTAAGTCATTCTTTGTTTTTTTCCTAAAGAAATAAACTTAAAATTTTGCATTCATTCTCAGCTATATAAAGTAGAGTCATTTTCATTGCCATTTTATGTGCATTGTGGATAAAATTATGGAACTTTATATTCATATAAATTTAAAATTAAATTCAAATTTACTACCATATGCTTCAATAGCAAAACATAATATAGACTATTATAATCATTTATATAAATTAGTTTTTAAAACCTATTCAATATGTTTGATCAATATGTCATGAATTTTATATCTATATAGTTGTAATCCTTACAAATTCTATAATATGTACTTTTATAGGACATACAGATTTTAAATAAAATTGAATAGACTTTTCTAGCCTATATTATGGAGGAACTATGCTATCAAACAATTGTCTGATTAAATATCATCAAAGTATCATGATACTTAAGCCAAATTTTGTTTTTCATAAATTTTTTCATAACTACTCATTATCCCTTTTCCAAATCTGTACATGATATAGAACAATCTGGAAAGTAAATCTTTATGTCAAATAATTGTTCAAAGAATGCCTGTCTATTATGAATAAAGCTGCCACAAACATGGTTGAGCAAATGTCCTTGTTGTGTACTTAAGCATCTTTTGGATATATGCCTGGAAGTGGTATTCCTGGATCCTGAGGAAGCATTATTCCTGCTTGTTGGAGAAATCTCCAGATTGATTTCCAAAGTGGTTGTACAGGTTTACATTTCCACCAGTAATGGAGGAGGGTTCCCCTTTCTCCACATCCTCTGCAACATGTATTGTCACTTGAGTTTTTTATATTAGCCATTCTGATGGGTGTAAGGTAAAATCTTAGGGCCATTTTGATTTGCATTTAGCCAGAACCTGGAAACAACCCAGATGTCTCTCAACTGAGGAATGGATTCAGAAATTGTGGTACATCTACACAATGGAATACTATCAGCAATTAAAAACAAGGAAATCATGAATTTTGCAGGCAAATGGTGGGATCTAGAAAAGATCATCCTGAGTGAGGTATCCCAGAAACAGAAAGATGCATGGTATATATTCACTTATAAGTGGATACTAGACATATAATATAGGATAAACATGCTAAAATATGCATACCTAAAAAGCTAAGCAAGAAGGAGGACCCTGGATAAGAGTCCTCACTCAGAAAGGCAAACAGCATGGAACATCAGAAGAAGGAGAAAACAGGGCACAGGACAGGAGCCTATCACAGAGGCCTCTGAAAGACTCTACTCAGCAGTGTATCAAAGCAGATGCTGAGGCTCATAGCTAAACTTTGGGCAGAGTGTAGGGAATCCTATGAAAGAAGGGAGGGATAGAAAGACCTGGAGGAGACAGGAGGTCCACAGGGAAAGCAACAGAACCAAAAAATCTGGGCACAGGGGTCAGATCGTGAGACTGATACTCCAACCAAGGACCATTCATAGATATATCCTAGAACCCCTGCACAGATGTAGCCCATGGCAGTTCAGTGTCCAAGTGGGGTTTCCTAGTAAGGAGAACAGGGTCTGTCTCTGACAGGAACTCAGTGGCTGGCTCTTTGATCACCTCCCTCTGAGTCGGGAGCAGCCTTACCAGGCCACAGAGGAAGACAATGCAGCTACTTCTGATGAGACCTAATAGTTTAGGGTAAGATGGAAGGGGGAGTAAGACCTCCCCTGTCAGTGGACTTGGGGAGGGGCATGGGAGGAGATGGTGGGTGGGATTGGGAGTGAGGGAGGGAGGGGTCTAAAACTGGGCTACAAAGTGAATAAACTAATTAATATAAAAAATTAAAATTAAAAATAAAAGAATGCCCATCTTTTGTCTGTGGAGACTGCTGACCTGTGACTGTAAGTTTTTATGAAATTCAGGGCAAATATAAGGCATATACCTGTGTGTTTTGTACATTATTGATGGCTAGTCGTACATCAACTTTTATGGCGTCAGTGGATCTTACATTAGGTAATGTGGGTAATTAATGTGCTGGAAATATGAAATGCTCTGCAATACACGAATAAAAATTGTAGCAGAGTAAGTTTTTGGCAATTTTAAGATGGTCAAAAACAGGAGGTAGTAGGAGAATAAAGGAAATAATGCCATTCTTGAGCAAACACAATCCAGAAGACATTGATTTACTGCAATATAGTAAACACAGTTCCTATTATGAAAAGAAAATGGTTTCACATTTTAAAATTATTTTAAGTGTACATGTGTGCATGCACTTTTGTGAAATGCTTATATGTGAGTGAGTGCATGTGGTGCATGCAGCTGTGCTTGTGTGAAGGTCAGAGTCTAATAAAAGCTGTTTCTTCTCTCCTTTTACCTTGGGTCCTGGGGACCAAGTTGGTTTGTCAGGCTTCCACAATAAGGTTATGCCTTTGAGCCGTCTTGCTAGTCCTCTTTTTATTCGTACATGCAGAAATTTTAATTTTGCTAAAACTTGTGTGATAGCTATATGCCAATAATCTAAATTATTAGGCTTTGTAGTATATTTTTCCTATGCAGTCATAAAAATTGGCCCCTTTTCTTTAGTAAAACTGTTGTTGTGTTAATGTAATGCTTAATAAAGAATTGTATCCAGGGACTAGAGAGAAGTTGTAGCAGTTAAGAACATTGGCTGCCCTATCAGAGGATATAGGTTCAATTCCTAGTACTCACATGGTGGCTCAAACTGTCTGTTTTAGGGAATCAACACCCTCAGCTCTGTACAGACACACACACTCTCTCACACAGAGAAAGAGAAGTTTGCATATAGCTTTAGCACTGTAATTTTTGCAAGCAAACTCCCTTACAGTGGTTGAGCTGGTTTTTAGTATGTTGTGCGTATGGAGGGTTTGAGTGTGTATTTTATAGTGGTGCACGTTTATTTAGCAATCTCTCATCTCCCCATTTCTTTCCCTTTTCCTAATTCTATTCAAATACACAGTGAAAAGCCAGTGAGATTTCTTACGTTTTTTTGAGAACTTAAGTCTTCAGTTGCTTGCTAGTGTCATTTGATCTTAAATCATACTCTATCATTCTAAAAGAAAGGAAAATGTAGACGGTTCATTCTATGCTCTTCATCTGTTTCTAGAGTATTATTTCCAAAGCTTCTGTGTTCTATGAAGAAAAGAGTCAGAGAGAAAGGAGGGTTGTTAGAGTCTCTTGTTTTCATTCAGTGGTTCAGGGTTTAGTTAATTTTAGTTTTGAGGAATATCATTATTTTATGCCTAAATGCCATTTTTGATCATTCGTTTCTTATGCTTATAGTTTCTCATATTTTTATAGGTACTATTTGGTTTAATTCTAGACAGTTTCTAATTGTTATTAGAAAGTGTTGAAGGCTGAAGACTTTCAGTACTTTATTTTCATGTGTAATATTAGCTATTGTGCTGTATATACATTCTATATTTATGTCAAGAGAGGGTTGCAGAGGGGTGCTTTACAACCACCTTTTCAGCTCTAAATAGCTATTGTGTGCATATGGTAAGGTACTGCTGCTTAACAATTAGTAAGTGCTTTGATGAAACTAAATTACATGTTTTAGTTCCCATCAGGAAGTCGCTTCACATATCTGTATTAATGTATTCAAGGCTCGAGAAGGAAAGTTAATTTTCCAGCTTAAATATTTAATTCAAGCTTAAAATTTAGTCTGTAATTAGAGCTCCCAAATGGCAGGAACATGGAGTATTTGTCCATTTTAATTAGATTGTTGTTTACCTATTAATTATATATCATATCTTGTCATATAGTTTTGATGGTAACAGATGGTGCTATGAGTTAGTAAGGGTTTGAACAAAATAAGATTCCACATGATTTATTAAGTTGCACTTTATTAGTGAATGGTCTGCTTTAATCAGGTTATTCTCTCAACTAAGGACTATGAAACATTTCACTAGTTCTGATAATTATTTGTGGGTTTCTTAACATACTGACCGTAAAAGAAGTCCAAGATGTTTGATATATATGTTTAGTATGAAATGAATTATTTAGGCTTCTTTTTAAGGTACATGTATTGTCAAATATTGTAATTGGTAGGAAATTCAATGTATTTTCCCAAGATAATGGTAGGGATCGAGAATTCTATGTCAGAACGTATTTGAAGTGTGTGTGTGTGTGCGCGCGAGTGTGTGTGTGTGGTTACAACCTGTGGTAGGAATATAAAAAGATAATTGTGCTCATTTTCATTTTCATAAAGTCTTCTTTTGCCTACTTTTGAATTTAACAATGAGGTAAGATTCCCTGTTTACCAAAATGTCTATTATGAGCTTTCTTTAGTGCCTGGGGAAGATGATCAACAAGCTTACCATTTCAAAGAGTAAATATCTGCTAAAAACAGTATAGCAAGTTTCTTCTAGAAGATTTTATTGTGTGGTGTACCATGTTAAATTATTGAATGTAGACCAATTTCACATATCCAAATGTGTCTGCAGAAAGAGTAAATCCATAAACCACAAGCCTAAAATCAACTGGACTAAACACATCTTCAACTGAAACCTCTGAAATAATAAACAATCAAACAAATGTTTCTTCTTTGTAATTTACTTTAGGTGCTTGTGATGAAAAGCTGACGAGCACAATCAGAGACAAATTAAAATACAGAAAAGGAAAAGTCAACCAAGAAAAAAATAAGACTCTTTACTTCTTAGGTTGCAGAGGGCCATATAGCTCAGATCTGACCTGTACTAGGAGCCCTAACTCAAACATAGGATCATTAATTATTTTGTTTGTTTTTTTATTGAAAATATTACATAAAATATAAATTACATCACTACCCCCTTCATGGTACTTCTTCCAAGCTCACCAGTGACCTCACATATTCCCTTTCAAATTGATGGTCTCTTTTTAATTTTTTTCATAATGTACACACTCTTTTTACTTCTCTCTCTTCTCTTACATACACACACCAATGCATAAATATAAATATAAGCTGCTGGGTCCATTTCGTGTGGCTGAACATTTTATATTGGGTAACCACTTATGGGGCTCTTCCCTGGGGGAAGGTAATTCTCCCTCTCAGCAATCATTAGTTTTTTGTTTAGGGGTGGGATTCCATGAAAATTTCCCCTTCTACATTAGCATGTCTTTGAATATTATGAGTCAAGCCTTGTTTAGGTAGCCATATTCTTGAGGCATCATGACTGTAGCTTTCCTGTCAACTATAACTAATAGGCTATCACAGCAGACTTCCTGATCCTCTGGCTTTTACAATCATTTTGCCTCCTCTTCCTCAATGTTTTTTGAGGCTTAGGTGAAGTGGTTGTGTTGTAGATGTAAATATAATGTATTGATCTTGCATTATAACCTGCTGTGATGTTTTACTAATGGCTTTTGTTTGCTATAAAGGGAAGCTTCTTTGATGAGGCATGAGAGCTTCACAAATCAGAGTATAATTCTTAGAATGTAGTTAAGAACTCAGATGTAGCTCATGGCAGATGTAGCTCAATAACCAAGTGGGTTCCCTGGTAAGGGAACAGGGACTGTTGCTGACATGAACTCAATAGTGGGCTCTTTGGCCACCCACCTGATGGGGGAGCAGCCTTGCCAGGCCAGAGAGGAGGACAATGCAGCCAGTCCTGATGAGACCTGATAAGCTAGGGTCAGATGAAAGGGGAGGAGGACCCTCCATCCCATCAGTGGATTTGGAGAGGGGAATGGGAGGTGATGAGGGAGGATGGGATTGGGAGGGAACGAGGGAGGGGTCTACAGGTGGGATACAAAGTAAATAAACTGTAATTAATGTAAAAAATAAAAATTTACTTAAAAAATTACAGTTCTCTAGTACAGAAATAAATGTTGGTAGAATTTTCTATCTTCATTAGCACCAGGTAATTGACTTGGTTTCTAATACCAGGCATGGCTTTATTCCCATTGAGTCAAACTTAAGCCCAATTGGACAGCTGTTACAGACAAGATATGAGTGCCACTATTGTATATTTAGGGATTTCTTTCCTTGCTAGTCTTTGCTATAATTGCTGTTACAGTTTCCCACCATTGGCAACATCTTTGGAACTATTAAGGGTAAACACAGGAAAAAGGCTTTCAGATAAGCTGTAACTCTTACCTTCTAAGTCCCAGGATGTGAAGTGTGAGGTGTCTTCAACAGTAGGGTCTTAACCTTTAACCCTTGGGAGGCAAACAATGGCCACAGCGATAGTCTGTATTGTTTTGGTGGTCAACCTGACCAACAACTTAAATTGAGATTTCCCATGCCTAGTAGGGGAGTTTTTGACAATGTATGGCGTTTATGGAGTGAATTGTCAGCCTGAGTGGCAGGACTTCATTTAAGAGGGCTGTGTGTGTCTGTGTATGTGAATATGTCTGTGTTTGTGATAGTATACACATAAACGTCCGTGTATTGTGTGCAATTTTATTATAAAACATCCTTGGTATTATTTGTTCGTGTTCCATTCCTTCCATATTTATGTTCCTCCTCTTTCTATTTAGAAATTTCCTTCATGTTTTCCCATTTCTACTTTGCTATCATGTGAATCTCATTATTACCTAGCACCTCTCTAGCACCTACCCTCATTGTCACTTTTATTTTCCAGGTTTCTTTAGTTACCACATCTGAAATTTGGAGCTAGGAACTCTACATGAGATAGAATATGTGGTACTTGTCTTTCTGGGTCTGGGTTGCCTCACTTATTATAACCTTTTGAGATTTATGTATGAAGTATCATGATTGCATTTTTCTTTATGGTTAAGTAGTATTCCATTTTGTATATTTACTAAATTTTCATTATTTTTCTATTGATGGACATTTAGGTTGTTTCTGTTTCATGGCTATTGTTAACGGGACAGCAGTGAACATAGCCGAGCAAGTATCTGTGGAGTAGGATGTTTTCTAGGCATATGCCAAGGAATGGTGTAGATGGGTCAGAAAGTAGATTTGTTTTGAGCTTTATGAAAGCTCATACTGACTTTTACAGTGGTTGCACCAATTTGCGTTCCAGCCAGTAGTGGAATGTTTTCTTTTTCTATACTCTTGACATCATTTGTTGCCCGTTATTTTGTTCTTAGTCATTCTGACTGGGGTGATATAAAATCTCAAAGCTCTTTTACCATGGATTTCCCTAATTGCTAAGGATGACGAAAACTTCTTGTATTTCTTATGCATTTAAATTGAGTTTATTGTTTTCTTGAATCTTGTTTTTTGAGTTCTTTGTATATCGTGTGTATGAATCCTTTGTCCTGTATATATATGGAGGAAATACTCTTTCTCTTTGGGTTTCCCTTCCATTTAATGGTTTGTTTCCTTTGCTATGCAGAAAGAAGCTTTTAAGTTTTATGAGGTCTCATTTGTCAATTATTGACTTTAATTCCTAGACAAGTGGATTCCTGTTCAGAAAGCCTTTTCCTATATCTGTATCTTGTTAGGGTACTGTGCGTATTTTCTTCTTCTTTTTTCTTTTTCTAGTGTTTTAGCATTTCAGATTTTAAATTAAGAGCCTTGATCCACTACTTGTGTTGTTCAGGATAATAGAAATGAGTCTAATTTTGCTCTTCTGCATGTGGACATCCAGTTTTTCCACCACCATTTGTTGAAGGTATTGTCTTTCTCCTGTGTATGTTGCTATAGAATTTTTTGCTATTTAAATTCTTTACAGATGAACTTTCTTTTTTCAAATTTGTGTTTAAAAAGAACTTATTTTAACATTAAATGTGAAGTTTTGTGTGGTCAGGAAATATACTATATTTTTCAAATACATTGTGATAATTTTTGTTTTTATTTCCTTCTGTTAATGTTCCAGTGGCATGCATTTTTAAAAATCAGTCTTTTTGACTTGTTATTTAGATATATTTTAATTATATAGGTATTAAATATCAAATCTTTAAGATGATCTGTTTTTAGTTTTTTCTTTTTTACTCTAATGATTTGTTGGGAGGATAAATTGATGGTACAAACATCTCTGGAAATACAAATGTCAATATACAGTGGATTTGCTTTTTTGTTTTGTTTTGTTTTGTTTTTTACTTTTGAGCAGTTGTCAAAAGCAAGAAATGAACTAGGACAGAAAATAGTAGATAGATACTAAATAATCATGAAATAGATGTAAAAACATGAGAGATAGAATGTAGTCCCTATTTTCTGACAAAAGTGTGGACTTTTAAGATAATAGTGTCAATCAGAGGAGAAGAATGGGTTGTCAGCTGAATCTGACATTCCATTTTGTATAGCTCATAATCCAGAGATGGGTCTATGTTGAAATACTTTTTTAAAAATAAAAAAAAGTGCTTTTTGAGCTTCTATAAGGCAAAGGGTACTGTCAGAACAAAATGAATGTCTACAGATTGGGAAAGGATCTTCACTAACCCTGTATTTGACAGAGGGCTAATATCCAGTATATATAAAGAACTCAAGAAGTTAAACAGTAACAAATCAAGTAATCCAATTAAAAAATGGGGTACAGAGCTAAACAGAGAATTATCAATAGAGGAATATCGAATGGCAGAGAAACACTTAAATGCTAAACACCTTTACTCATCAGGGAAATGCAAACCAAAATGACCCTGAGATTTTACCTTATTCTCATCAGAATGGCTAAGATCAAAAAATCAAGTGGCAATTCATGCTGGAGAGGATGTGGAGAAAGGGAAACCCTCCTCCACTGCTGGTGGGAATGTAAACTTGTACAGCCACTTTGGAAATCAATCTGGCACTTTGTCAGACAATTAGGAATAGTGCTACCTCAGGATCCAGCTCCTAAGCATGTGTCCAAAATATGCACAAGTATACAACAAGGACATTTGCTCAACAATGTATGGAGCAGCTGTATTTGTAATAGCCAGAAGCTGGAAACAACCCAGATGCACCTCTGTTCAGAAATGGATACATAAATTGTTTAATCTTACTCAGCAGTTAAAACCAAGGAAATCATGAAATTTTCAGGAAAAGATCGTCTTGAGTGAGGTATCCCAGAATCAAAAAAGACACAGAATATATACTCACTTATAGGTGGATATTAGACATATAATATAGGAAAAACATACTAAAATATCTATACCTAAACAAACTAATCAAGAAGGAGGACTCTGGCAAAGATGCTCAATCCTCATTCAGAAAGGCAAAGAGGATGGTCATCAGAAGAGTTAGAAAACAGGGAACAGGACAGGAGCCTACCACAGAGGGCTTCTGAAAGATTCTACCCTGCAGGGTATCAAAGCAGGGAATCTTATGAAAGAAGTGGGTAAGACCTGGAGAGGACAGGAGTTCCACAAGGAGAGCAACAGAACCAAGAAATCTGGGCCCAGAGAGTCTTTTCTGAGACTGATACTCCAACTAAGAACCATGAATGGAAATAACCCATTACCCCTGCACAGATGTAGCCATAGCAGTTCACTATCCAAGTGGGTTACATAGTAATGGGAACAGGGACTGTTTCTGACATGAACTGATATGCCTGCTCTTTGATCACCTGCTCCAGAAGAGGGAGCAGCTTTACTAGGTCACAGAGGAAGACAAAGCAGCCACTCCTGATGAGACCTGATAGACTAGGATCAGAAGGAAGGGGAGGAGGACCGCAGCTATCAGTGGACTTGGGGAGGGACATGGATGGAGAAGCAGGAGAGAGGGTGAGATTGGGAGGGGAGAAGAAAGGGAGTTATAGGGAAAATACAAAGTGAATAAACTATAATTAATAAAAATATAAATAAAAGCAACAAAAAGATAGTTCTTTTTGACACATGAGAATTATATAAAATTTTTACTTCAGTAAGTAAAGTTGAATGTATTATATGTGTTTATTAGCTTACATCAAGTTGAGTAGTTGCTACAGAGATTCTGTGCCTCAGAAATCCAAACATTGGCTCTTAACAGTATACATTTTATACACCTCACTGAAGATTGTCTTTCATCATCCCATTTCAAGGTTTTTGTTGCTATTATTATTTCCTTTATTTGATAGTCTTCTCATATAGACCATATGGGCCTTGAGCTTATTTTGTAGCCCAGGTTAGCCTGGTACTCTTCTCTTCTCTTTAGTTCTGTTACTATAGGTATGCTGATTACTTATTTTGTTAACTTGATCCAAGACAGAGTCATCTGGAAGGAGGGAACTGGAGTTGAGAAAATGTTTCTGTAAAATTAGTTACAGGCAAGTCTGTGGAGCGTTTTCTTGATTGTTTGATATGTGAGGGCCCTGCCTACTGTGTGTGGCGCCTCCCCAGGTCAGATAGTAAAAGAAAGTAGGCTGAGCAAGCCCGTGAGCAACATTCTTCCATGCTTCAGTTCCTGCTTCCTTTTTCTACCTTGCATTTCTACCTTGACTTCCTTCAGTGATGGACCTAAATGGGTACGAATTAAAGAGTGTACTCCCCAGGTTGCTTTTGTTAACGGTGTTTATCTCGCTAATAAGGAACATAACTGGTATAATAGGCATGTGTCTCAAGGCCAGCCTGTTTTGTTTGTTGTGTTCTTGGTGTTGTAATCTATGGTAAGCTTGAATTCATGATGCTTCTGTCCCTGTTTCTGAGTGCTGTGATATAAGAATAAACAGTTTAGTATAAGAATTTTTTAAATTTCATATCCCCACATATAATTACATGAAATTCCTTGTGATCACTAATTTATGAATGCAATAAAATTTCATTCCTTTGCAATTTTTGTCATTGGTCTTTTGTGTGCATATCCTGCAAGTCCATTTGAAATTGACTGTGCTAATACACCAATGGCTCTCAAATGCTACTCAGAATGGCTTCACTGTTGCTCTTAAGTTATAATTTCAAGTATATGCTTATAGTTACATCTTTTGCCAGCATTGGGTTGTGAGCTTTTGTTTTCTGTAGATACTTTATTTCCATGAATAACTTCCATAAAGTTTCCTCAAAGTACAATTTAAATAAATCAGTTGATGGTTAAAATTATCCTGGAAACAAACCTTTTTTGGGGTGACAACATTATGATTTTATTTAGTATTAAACTTGGGAGTTGATACACAAAATACTTCAAGGATTTAAAACTTTATTGTGTTTTCTTTTGTTGATGGAAAAATTTATTTTGGCATATATTTTAGTCATATGATAATGATAATGTACTTTGGTCTTACACGTCTGTGTTTATCCATGGTTCAAAGGTGTTCCTTTGTTGTTGTTTTTTGAGACAGGGTCTTACTTTGTCTCCCTGGCTAACTTGGAATTTAGGCTAGGCTGGCTGGGAACTAACTCTTCCTTTTAGGTGCTGGGATTAAAGGCATGCATCACCATGGCAGTTTAAAGAATTTTTCTTTTCCTTCTCTGTTATTTTTTATATTCGTCAAAATAAATGGTCAGTAAGAGCAGCTCATTCTGTATGCCAGTTATTTTTATGGAAATTAAATAAAGGTCAGGTTTTGCTGTTCAGGCTTTCATAATCTGACAGTCATTTATGAGCCATATTCATAATTATCAGATGTTAAAATGCATTACTATTTTGATAGAATTTATTTTAAAATTTGTTTAAAAACACTTATTATCTGTTGCATTCTAGTAAGATTTCACTTCTGAGAAGGAAAGTTATGCAATATGAATTGCTAACATCAAATCCTGTGCATATGGAAATTTTTCTTAAATTAGTTTGCGAGATGTATTGAAAGGTAGACTGAAGATTTAGAGGCAAGCTCAGCAGATATTTTAGTGTCATAATAAGTAATAAGATGAACCTAAATTGCCTAATGACTAGTCGTGGAGGGAGAAGATGATGATGAAGATAAAAATAATAGAAATGAACTTTAAAGTGTATAAGACAAAATTGTCAATTTAAAAATAATTACTAAATATTACTGATATTATATGGCTCAACCTAATATAGCCATTGTCAAATTGTTTAGTATTATAAAAAGAGAGAACTGAAAGGCTTTTGATTTATAAGGAAAGAATCTGTGACAACAGCATAGAAAGTTTTTATGGAGAAAGTGGGCATGTTCCCCAACACTCAAATAAATCTTAAATAATCTTTAGTATCCAGTCAGTTCCTATTTCTGAAAAGTTTTTACTTAGTCCCAAGATACAAAACTGTTGAGTGAGTTCAAGGACAGCCAGAGTTACACAATGAAACCCTGTCTTGAAAAACAGAGAGACAGACAGACATAGACAAAATATTATGAAACTGTTACATGATGGGAGATAAAAGA
>CM053756.1:29978774-29991274 GCA_028658305.1 Pachyuromys duprasi | reverse complement strand
GTTACTATGGTAACATTTCCATTTGTGAATTTTTGTGTAGTTAAAATTTGTAGTCATCATATCATTCTACCTTTGGCTTCTGCTTCCTCATATAAATAAATCACTGTGCTACCTGCGTGTTATTGAGTGGCAGCAGACACAGCACTTAACTGCATCCTATAAGCTCTAGGTAAGGGAAACAGTAACAGCAAAATGAAAGAAATGGGAACATTTTGTTAAATTACATTTTAAGATTGTCCTGATGGTGCTGGTAAAAATTTAAATGTTTCTGAAGAAGAGAGAGAGCACTGCCAGTTACTCTCTGAGATGCTTTAATTTTTATAAGTATGTGATAATGAAATTGGTTAGGTATGGTAGCAGTAGGAGGTAAGGAGAACATTAGTCTGTCAGCTAAATGGGTGCTAAATAACCAAAACAGAAGTAATGACCCTTCAGAGATTCAAGAGGCTCATTGCAAAAACAGTCTTTTTTTTTTTTTTCATTTTAGCCTTATTACTGGTTTGAAATTTATCCTCTTTTCAAATACTTAAGAGTTGTCCTTTTTATTTCTCTTCTGATTATGAAATCAGAGTGTAATATCTTATTGTTAATTTAGAATAAAGTAGCCTATAATGTTCCCTTGTATCAATTGCTGCATTCTAGTAAAGATTCCTACTGTTTTTGTTTTGTTTTGCTTCTTAAAGCCCCCTGCTGCTGTTGATTACACCTAGATCTGCTACTGATTGGAACTGTTAAAAGGCAAAGATAATGTGGATGGTTGCTGAATCATTTAATTGTAGGACTAATAAGAAGTGTTCTCACTGGGACCCAATAGACATAGTAACACTAGAATTTTATATATAAAGCAACCAAAATATTCTTTTATATTTTAATCATATTTAGCGTGAAAATATTTATTCAAAATTAAATAAAGAAATAACAACCTGGTTTTATTCCTAAGGCATGGAACTGAGTCTGATCAGAAGAAAGGAAAATATTAGAGAAAATTAATTCTAGCGTACTGCTCTCTTGCAATTAAATGTTTTTTTCTTTTTTACAAAGATGAAACAAATGGATAACTATGTCTACGAAACTGTTAATGTAATAGTAGCGTAAAAAATAAAATGCTGAGAAAATTAATGAAAAAAGATATATTAAATATAAGCCCTCTCCTGAGTAGCTTGCTTACATTTTTAGAATCCTTAGCTAGGATTTCTATAATAAAATTTCTGGGCTAGCCATGTATGTGCTAAGAGGGACCCTACTTAAAATGTGGGATAATTAGTGCTTTGCTGGAATAAGCTTAGACTTACTTAAGGGACTGTGGTTATGCTACCGTGTGTTTAATGATAACTTACGGTATTACCAATGTTCTTTCTGTTCATTGTAATTAATTACTTAACTAGCTTATCCTTCAAAAGACTTTCTGAGTTACTAGGTGCAGATTTCATCTACCTTTTAGTTTGCTTGAAATTGTACACATGTACTACTTGAGTTAGGAAAAAAAAATCTAGTGTTGCTTTTTATGTTATTTTGTGTGTGTGTGTGTGTTGGTTGTGTGTGTGTGTGTGTGTATGTGTGTGTTAGGGGAGGGGGTTGGAAGGTGAATCAAGTTAATATCCTACATAGTTTTAGTACTTGCTATGTAACCCTGTTAGCCTCAGCGGCCAGAGCCACATGAGTATGGCGATTATAGTATGAGATGCCTCATCTTACTTTTCATGTTCTTTTAAGTAACTTATTGAAATGTTGTAATGTGGAAATTACTTAAAAGATGCTGTCTAGGAGAGGCTTCTGAGCACTCTGAAGACAGTTTGAAGAGGAAAAGAGTATTTAGATCTGTGGTAAGGTAGCAAAGAGTGCTTTAGGTGGGATACTGATGATAATACAGTGGAGGACAGTATTGATATCTGATTTTTTTGATGGTTTATTAAATCTCCTTGTATTTTAAATAATGCTGAAATCTTATTGACATATAATAACTGATCGTGTTTTTCTAAAATAATAAACAATTCTGTGATAAGTTCATTGATGCTACTAATATTTTCGTTGTTTTTCATTTTGAGGTAATATATTGCAAGTTAGTTCTTACTTTATAGCCCAGATTGATCTTGATTGACCTCAGAAGAATCTTTTTGCCTCACCAGCCTGCCTAATTGTGCTTGGCTGTTTATTTAACTTTTAAAAAAGTAAAATAAGGTAGTTAAATAGTAAAGCTGCGATTGCTCTAACACAATATGGCAAGCCAGAAGAACAGCTTTAAATACTAGTCTGAGGTCAAGATGTTGCACAGTGTGATTCTGTCTGCAGTCTATAAGGGAAGCTCTCTTCCAGGACTCTCTTATAGTTCCCCCCTCCCCCCCCCCAAGACGGTTTTCACTCTGTGCATAAGTTCACCTTTCTCCATTTGATTAAAACAAACAAGTTATATTGGTTTAGATCTTACCTTGACGACATCATTTTAACTTGATTACCAGTACCTTGTCTTCCACTTGAGAGGTGCTAGGCTATCAGAAATGGGCTAATTTTGAAACATACTTTCATCCCTTATTTCCTCTCACTATTTTTATCTGTCTGTCCATCCATCCATCCACCCATCTACCCACCCATCCTTCTATCTACTTTTGAGACAGGGTTTCTCTGTGTGGCCTTGGCTGTCCTGGACTCACTTTGTAGACCAGGGTGTCCTTGAACTCACAAGGATCCACCTGCCTCTGCTTTCCTGAGGGCTCTGATTACAGGCATGTACCACCACACTTGGCTCTCTCCCTGCCCCTCTTTTTGGATGTATATGATATTCTTTTTGCATGTTCAACTGCACACCAAAAGAGGACACCAGATATTATTATGTCTCTTTATGGATGGTTGGGAGCCACCATGTGGTTGCTGGAATTGAACTCAGGATCTCTGGAAGAGCAGCCAGTGCTCTTAACCTCTGAGCCATCTCTCCAGCCCTCTTTCCTCACTATTTTATTACACCATGTTGGGAATAATCTAAATCATCTTACATTTCCACTCTCTAGACCTGTGTATTAAATATATATTATTAATTTTTAAATTAGTGACAGTTTATTCACTTTGTATCTTAGCTGTAGCTCCTCCACTGTCCCCTCCTAACCCCATCCCCCTCTCTCATCTCCTCCCATGCCTCTCCTTAATCAACTAATCTACCTTTCCTTCCCCAAGACCCTAGTCTATCAGGTCTCATCAGGAGTGGCTGTATTGTCTTCCTCTGTGGCCTGGTAAGGCTGCTCCCCCCTCAGGGGGAGGTGATCAAAGAGCAGGCCAATCAGTTCATGTCAGGGACAGTTGCTGTTCCCATTACTAGGGAACCCACTTGGATACTGAACTGCCATGGGTTACATGTGTGCAGGGGTTCTAGGTTATCTCCATAATGGTCAAAACATAACTAAATGAAAATATATCCTATATTCATTAAAGTACTAGCAATAATAATGCTCACATCAGTTTCTAAATTCACTTCAACCCTTGTGAAAATGACAGTCATGTTTTGTAAAGATAGAAAAGCATATATCGCTGTTTATATATAGTCTTAAGGTGTTCTGAAGAGCCAAACCAATCTTGAAGGAAAAAAAAAAAGAAAAATTGGAGGATTGTCACTTCCTAAATTGAAAACTTGCTGCTAAGTTACAGTTTTTGAAACTATAGTAATAGCATAGTGACAGCGAAGTAGACCTAGAAGTGTTCTACCATATTGCTAGTGGTTTCTTGAGTACAGTGTATAGTTTCAGAGAAATGACTGTTGTTCATCACAGTATTATTAATCAGTATAAGACTAGATGAGACAGTGAGCATGCAATGGAATATTAGCCTTAAAACACAACTTAGATGTATTTGATTCATCCTAGGAAGTCAGATAAGCTAGGTATAAAAAGACATGTAAAATTTTTCTATTTGCACTTTTTTAAGAAGATTGCTAGGGTTTGAAAAGAGGTATGAGGACAGACATTATTTAATAAGTGTTGAGTATCAGTTTTATGGGATTGAATTACTGAAATATTTACTGGTGATAGTTGTATAGTATGAATGTACATAATACTGTTGCATTATGTATGTAGAAAAAAACTTTAAATTTTGTAATGTATATTTTACATGAACTGATATGGTAATTACTATACCTTAATATAAACCATTTCTAATTTACTTATAATACGTAATCTAATGTGCATGCTTTGAAGCCAGTTGTTACTCTGTGTTTCTTAAGGAATAATTACAGAAACTTTTTTTTTGCTGTCATTTTTATTTTATTTTATTTTATTTTTATAAGTAATTATAAGTTTATAAGTAATTGAATGTTTGTAAGTATTAGATTCTTGCACGTACACACCAACATTATCGTCTTTCTTTCTGCCTTTTCTTTATCTTGCTAATGCAAGATAGCAGAAGTGTTAATGTCAGATATGCTTTCTCAGGAGTATTATGAAGTGTTAAAGAAAAGCCAGTGTCTGTGGAAAGATAATGAAGTGATAGTTTGTTGCTACAGATCTGCAGTTACTTACTGCCAGAAGCAGTAGGTAAAAAGAAAATGTTTATTTGAAATCTAAGTCAGACTTTCTGTTCTAGCTAATGTGTGTGTGTTTTAATCTATAATAATTTAATAAGAATCTAGTAGGGGACCTGATTGGCACCAGAGGGTTTTTTTTTTTTTTTCTATTGAATTAGTTTTCCCTTAATGAAGAGATTATGGGGCATTTTCAGTTTATAGCATTTGATCTGTGATTAAATGTCTTATTTTGACATGTGTTAGAAACAGTGTTTTTGTCCTGAAAATGGAAGTTTTCTTTAATGTATTATATATCTAATGTAATTCTGTGAAGTTATGCTAATTTTAGAACGAGGAACATTAAATATCAAGATGGCCGATTTCTTTTTTCCTATTGTCCTATTTCTTTAGGGAGGAAAGACCGCACCATTCCTATTGAGTGACCATTCATAATCACTGAAGGAGCAGTGAATAAAGTTAACTGTTGTTCGCAGACTGTTGGTAGTGTGATAGTGACCACTATTACAATATAGCCAGTGTTCATCATTAGTGAGTGTTGTTTTGTTAAGTGCCTAAGGGTTTAATTTTTGTAAAACCTCTGAAATGAGATTCAGAATTTTCTTCTGAAGAAACTAAGTTCTCAAAAGTTTAGCCAGTTTATCTAAAGATAAGGGGCCTGAACAGAGTGTCAGGCTTCTGCGAGTTTCTTTCTGTAAGAATAGAAGAAAAGGCGATGTGCAGACTTTTTTTTTCTTTTTATTAAGTTGAATTTTTATTTATTATAATTTTCATTAATTATTTATTCACTTTACAGCCTGATCACCCCTGTCCTCCCAGTCCCACCTTCATACTTCTCTCTCCCCATTTCCCTTTCTTCCTCTCCTCAGAGAAGAGGAGCGCCCAATCCCCTGCGGGTACCAACCCACCCTGGCATATCAAGACCCGGCAGGAGGAAGTACATACTTTTCCACTGAGGAATGACAAGGCTAGGAGACAGCCCTTGCTGCAATTGTTAGGCGCCCCACCTGAAGATGAAGCTGCATATCTGCTACAGATGTGTAAGGTTTCTAGTCCAGCTCCTACATGCTCTTTGGTTGATGGCTCAGTCGCTATGAGCCCCAATAGGCCCAGGTTAGTTTATTTTGTAGGTCTTCTTGTGGTGTCCTTGACCCCTCTGGTTCCTTCAACCCTTCCTCCTAACTTTCGCAGAACTCCTCGAGCTCAGCTGTGGGTCTCTGCGTCTGTTTCCGTCAGCTGCTGGATGAAGAGAATTATGCCAAGCTCCTGTCTGCAAGCCTAGCACAGTGTCATTAAAAGTGACAGGGGTCGCTGCTCTCCCATGGGTTGGGTCTCAAGTTGAGCCAGGCATTGGTTTGGGATTCCCTCAGTCTTCACTCCATTTTTATCCCCACACATTTTGTTGGCAGGACAAATTTTGGTTCGAATGTTTTATGGGTGAGTTGGTGTCCTCTGCTGTCCACTGTGAGCCCCATCTGGGTACAGGAGGTGGCCTCTTCAGGCTCCTTATCTCCTGCTGCTAAGAGTCTTAGCAACGGTCACCCCCACAGACTTCTGGGAGCCTTCCCTGTCCCAGGTCCCAGGTTCATTTTAGAGATGGCCCTCAAAGATTTCCATTCTATCTCATAGCACCTCCCACAACCTCTTTTCACATCTGATCCCCACCTCAGATTTCTCCCTTCCTCCACTCCCAATGTTTGATCCCCCTTTTGAGTAAGATTCAAGCAGCTTCCCATGGGATCTCCTTGTTACTTAGATTCTTTGGGTCTGTGGATTGTAGTATGGTTTTCCTGTACTTTATGGTTCATATCCACTTATAAGTAAGTGCATACCATGCATATCTTTCTGGGGTTGGGTTACCTCACCCGGGATGATATTTTCTAGTTCCATCCATTTGCCTGCAAATTGCATGATGTCGTTGTTTTTGATAGCTGAGTAGTATTCCATTGTGTAAATGTGTCACGTTTTCTGTATCTAGTCTCAGTTGAGGGGCATCTGGGTTGTCTCCAGGTTCTGGCTCTTACGAATAGAGCTGCTGTGAACATGGTTGAGCAGGTGTCCTTGCAGTGCGGTGGGTAATCTTTTGGCTATGCTCAGGAGTGGTGGAGCTGGGTCTTGAAGTAGAACTATCTCAGTTTTCTGAGAAAACTTCAGAGTGATTTCCACAGTGGTTGTACAAGTTTGCACTTCCACCAGAAATGGAGGAGTGTTCACCTTGCTTCACACCCTTGCCAGCATGTGCTACCACTTGAGATTTTGATTTTATCCTTTCTGACAAGTGTGAGATTGAATCTCAGAGTCGTTTTTTATTTGCCTTTCCCTGATTACTAAGGATGTTAAAAATTCTTTAAGTGCTTCTAGTTTTGTAACCCCTTGTTTTAAAATTGGGTTATCTCGTTTGTTGATGTTTAATTTCTGAGTTCTAACCAAGCAAGGAAAAGACTTGTATGACCAGAAGTTCAAGTCTCTGAAGAAAGACATTGAAGGTATCAGAAGATGGATAGCTCTTCTATGCTTATGAATCAGTAAAAATGACCGTCTTAGCAAAAGCAATATACAGATTCAATGTAATCCCCATCTAAATTCCAACAGAAATGAGCAATTCTCAACTTCATATGGAATAATAATAATAGTTAAAAAAAACCAGCATAGTTAAAACAATCCTGTACAATAAAAACCTTCTGGAGGTATCACCATTCCTGATTTTAAGCTGTACTACGAAACAATAGTAATAAAAACTGCATGATGTTAGCATCAAGACTGACCAGTAGATCAATGGAATTGAATCAAAGACCCAGAAATAAACCTATACACCTACGGAGATTAACTTTTGACACATAAGTCAAAACCATACAATGGAAGAAATAAACTTCAACAAAAAGTGCTGGGCTAACTGGATGTTTGCATGTACAAGAACGCAAATAGATCTATGTTTATCACCCTGCAAAAACTCAAGTTCAGATGGATCAAATATTTCAACAGAAAACTGGATTAGAAGAGAAAGAGGGGAATAGTCTTGAACTTGTGGGTACAGAGGTCAACTTCCTGAAATGAGCACTAACAGCTCAGGCTCTAAGACCAACAATCATGGGACCTCATAAAACTGAAAAGCTTCTATAAGACAAAGTACATCCTTAATAGGACAAAAATGGCAGCGTACAGAATGGGAAAAGAGCTTTATCAACCCTACAACCTGCAGAGGGCAGTGTAGTAGAAGTTTCAGTTTCTTTAAAACTCAGTTGTGCTATTTGAGCAGGTTTTTGTTTTAATCCCAAGTGTGGGACATGGGACTGCCTTAGTTTGTCCATAGCTGATACTTGCCTTCTGCAGCTCAGAGAGGAGTGTGGTCTTTGCCAGGTGGAGTTGGTGGAATTCTGACCAGAGCCCAGAGAGAGGAAGGAGCTTTGAGGAGATGGATGGATGAAGAAAGCTGCTTGTTCATCTTGCTCTGTTTGCTAGACTGAGATTGGCATTTTCCCAAAGAACCTGATGACCCTAGCCAGCTGGAACTAAGTCTAAAGAAATCTACGTTGACTTTCCCTTTTGACTTTCTTTTCTACCTACAGTTGTGGGGTTTGGAAGAGAGACTGAGGCTTAAGGAAACCTCAAATAAAGTAGAGCTTAAAAAGTAGCACCTACAGGGCAGACTTTCTGTTTTGTATTGTTTTCTTCCTTTAATTTTCTCAGAGGAAAAAGAGTCACTTTCTGTTGCCTCTTCTTCAGTACAAGCAGAACTATTATGATTATGATCAAATTATTGAATTCATGCATTTTAGCAGGTTGAATGAAAGAGTGAGGTTAAGATCTATTTCAGGGGAAATGATACATTAGAAATTACACTTGGGAATGCTTGGTAGGACCCAGGGTGATTAGTGGCATCTATTCAGATGGGTATATTTTTATTCATTCAATAATGTTTAACAAGTTATATATGTCTGACAATACGAACAGAAGAATGTTTTGAAAGAAAATGGTTTCAGGGAGAGGAATGGGCTGAGAGTGGTACTGATTGTAGTTACTAAAGGAAAAAGTATAGAAGAAAGCCATGATTGTTACTATTAAGTTAATAGAATTTCAAAAGAGAAAGTTACAAGGATGGATGTTAGCACATCATGAATTGTAGTTAGAATCTCTGAGTATACCTTAATAGCCGTTTTATACTTAATGTAAACATTACTATACTCTTAATTACCAAGTGTATATATTTAATAATAGTAAGATTTAGTATGATGAAAATAATGAATCAAAGAATAGGATTTTATTCATAACTTCAAATATATCAAGTTCAACATTTAAGTTTTTCTATGTAGGAAGGCTATATTCATTTAAAACAAGTAAAACATACCCCTACTTATAAAAAATCTCTGCTTCTCATGGTTTCTTTACTTCTTTGTCCAGAAATTTTAATGTATGATTAGCTTACATATTTATATTTTTATAAAATAGACATATGACACTACATTCTATTTTTTCTAATGTTTAGTATGCTATATATCGTATCAGTATATTTTATTTTTAATGCTTATTACTTTTTTGCGTTATTAAGGTTGAAAATTTCTTATTGATGATTACAGTTTTCATCATCATCAACTTCTTTTTGGATAGATTTGTCTAAGAATTTGTAATTTTGTTTGAGTTCTTTGGTTTCCCTACTAGATTGTTGTTGTTTTTTTTAAACTAGCGGGCTTTAGTCATTCTTCTTCAGTCTTCTGAGTCCTGAAACTGTAGGTATGTTTTACCACATCTTGCTTTACCTTTGTAAATGGGCTAGTTAACTGCCTTCTAAAAACCTTTGACATCTTTGTTCAGGTTCATCTAAAATTTTTAATACATATATTGTATAGTCATCAAAAAATCAATACATATTTTGTATATTTTGCAATTCTGATGGGCAAACAACTGTATTTATTTTAGTTGATATTTGCGAATGAATTTGTACATTATGTTACTGGCTATATACACACGCACCTAACTTCTAAGTATTTATACATATATGTGTATATGACATTCACAGTTTCTATGTTCTACCAGTTTGTTTCCCTTACTCACATCTTTAGCTCTTCTACATGTTTTCTAAAATAGGGACTGATAATCTTTTTCACCAATTAGCAGGTTGGTGTGATCAAAGGAGCAATGTATGTCATTATTGCCTGGCTCTCTCAGTTCCTCATTCTGTCCCTCCCTTCCTCTCTTTTACCCATTTTAGTTGTCCTTTCTTTGTCCTCATTCTGTGCTTGTGCTTTTCTCCTATGGTCTATTTGAAGGCCCCAAGCTATTGCATTTAAGATTCTCTATCCCAAATCATGGAAGTAATTTTTTGCTCCCTTGTGGACAGTAATCATACCCTTTGACATGTACAGTAAAGATGAAGGTTTTTGTACATTGAACAGTACTATTGAAATGTAAAGCTTTATTGATAATAGTTTGCATTTCATATTATATATACACCATTTTTTCTGTTCCCATGATAGGCAGGTGACTTTTTACTAACTGAAAGAATGATCTATTTACTCTGCTGTAATGTTTTAGATGCTGTATGCTATAATGTTTTAAAAACAGCCAAAGTAGTTTTACTGTTCTTCTTTTCTTTATTGTAGTCATAGAAAAGAATCATATTTCAGTGAATAGTTGGAGATCGTAGTCTTCATTAAAACCATTTCATCTCTCATCCTCTTTCTTCATCCCCGTACCCTCATCTTTCCAGCTCTTAACTACAACTACATAGCATGAGCAGGAAATGTTTACTTTAGTTAAAATATTCTGTACATTTATTTTACTTATCAGATGTTACAACAGGTTTTTCCTGGAACTGGTAATTAAATTTAGCCTACTGTCTTCTCATATTTATATGCATTATAAGGCAACTTTCTCTTCATTTGTATATTTTATGATCTTCAAGCTGACACTTTAAAAAGAATTTTGTTATTTGAGGGAAAAATCTAATTATCTAGTTTGTCATCTCATGGAAGAATATTAAGAGGTCAGGTGGAAAATGTATAGTACACTCAAGTATAACATGGAGTATTGTCTTGACAGTTTTCACTATCTTATACACAAAGCTAAAGGCTTTTCCTGTTGAATTTGCATCTGGTTGAGGATCAGAGCTTTAATTTTTTTTTCCCCAGAGCTGAGGACCAAATCCAGGGCCTTCTAAGAGCTGTAATTCTTCACCATACTAGGCTCTTTGGTGTAACTTTGTTTTTGTCATATTTTTATGGTGGTTACTAAAAAATATATTAGGTATCTCAGATTCTGTAGCTCAAACAATGTAAGTCAGATGCAAGTATAAAACATCTATGCTTTTGGGAACATAGGGAGGAATATTAAACAAAGCACAATGAACAAAACTCATAAATGTACCGTACACTTTAAAGCAGTAATTTTACTAAACTGTAGCCCAATTGATCCTTTTCTCTTGGAATTATACTGAAGCATAATTGTTTTTATTGTTTAATTGAACATTTTTCTTCAAGTTCTTCAATGCTAGTAATGAATAAATACAAATCATATATTCCCTGTATTCCTTGAAAAATATAAAGAGGTTAATGAAAACAAATTATTTTATACTCTGAGTATAGTTATTCATACGCATTTAGGGAAGAAGTTGAGGAAGGATGATTTTCTAGCTGACTTTGTTTTTTTCAATTTATTCACTTTGTATTCCAGATGTAGTCCCCACCCTCATCTCCTTTCATTCCTTATCCTCCTCCCCTAGTCAACTAATAGAGGAATCCCCATCCCCTACTTTCTAACCCTGTCCAATCAAGTCTCATCAGGACTGCCTGGACCCTTTTCCTCTGTGGGCTGGCACGGTTGCCCAGCCAGGGGGAAGTGATCAAAGAGCAGGCAACTGGGTTCATGTCAGAGATGGCCCTTGTTCCCCTTACTAGGATACCCACATGGACACTGAGCAACATCTGAACAGAGTGTCTGGGTCCTCTCCATGCATGGTCCTTGGTTGATGCATCAGTCTCTGTAGGACCCGTTGGGCCTAGAGAGTTAATACTACTCAGCTATTAAAAACAAGGAAATCATGAAATCTGCAAGCAAATGGATGGAACTAGAGAAAAGATCATCCTGAGTGAGGTAACCGAGAAGCAGAAAAACACACATGGTATATACTCACTTATAAGTGGATATTAGCCATATAACATCAGATAAACATATTAATATCTACAGACCTAAAGAAGCTAAACAACAAGGGAGGACCCTAGGGAAGATGCTTAATTCTTATTCAGAAGGGAAAACATAATAGACACCAGAAGCAGTAGCAGAGAAGGAACAGGAAGGTAGTCTACCACTGATATCCTCTGAAAGACTTTACCCACCAGGGCATCAAGCAGATGTAGAGACTCACAGCCAAACTTTGGGCAGAACAGGGAGTCTTTTTTTTTTATGGCAGTTAATTGAGTTTATTGCATTAATAGATTATGGCATGTCTACATGTATATTGTATTGTATCCATTGTACTGTTTTAATATTTACAATTTGTCCTTGGTACAACAATTTCAAATTGTGTCCATTAAAGGAATCAACTCAATTTTGGTGAAATGTGTTTGTTTTGGTATTTTACATTTTTTTTCTAATCCTAAATATTTTGAACTTCAATTAAAATTGAATGAGTATTGTGTATATATAGATTTTCTAACTAGAGTTTCATAGTTATTATGTTTATTTAAGGCATTTGATTTTAAAGAATGAGCTTGACAATGATGGTTCTACATGAAAGAAAATTTACAAATTTTAAGAAAAGTTAAACATAACACACTTGCTGTTGGCCTCATTGAAGTCCATGTTGTCTTATGTGCTGCTCAGAACTCAACCTGCACAGAAGTGTATGCTCAGTGGTGCAGAGGACACCTTAGTTCAGCAGGCTGGCCAACTGCAGCTTCCCAGTCATGGCTGCATTCTTTTTTTTTCTTTTTTTCTTTATTAATTAATTTATTTTTTTATCAATCACAGGTTAGGTACTTTGCATCCCAGGCGTAGCCCCCTCCCT
>CM053756.1:29959154-29978674 GCA_028658305.1 Pachyuromys duprasi | reverse complement strand
ATCTCCCTCCTCCCCACCCCCTCCAAGTCCACCAACAGGGGAGGACCTCCTCCCCTTCCATCCAACCCCAGCTCATCCTGTCTCCTCAGGGCTGGCTGCAATGTCCTCCCCTGGGATCTAGCCAGTCTGTCACTCCCTGGCTTGTATGGGGGAGGGTCAAAGAGTCAGCCATCAAGATCATGACTGAAACAGTCAGAACAGGGAGTCTTATGGAAGAAGCCGGAGATAGAAAAACCCATAGGGGACAGGACCTCTTAAGGAAAGTATGGCCGCCAGAGGCATTTGGTGGGTTGAAGTGCTGAGGCTTCTAATTTGATACAGTTTCAAAAAATTTTTTGAGTGTGAAGAACCACCAGAGTTGCTTCCTTTTAGATGTATTCTTGCTTGGCATAGTAGTGCACACCTTTAATTCCAGCATTAAGGAGGTAGAGACAGGTGGATCTCTCTCTGAGGTTGAGGCCAGCATGATCTACCTAAGGAATTCAAGGACAGTCTGGGCTAATATAGTGCAGCTCTGCTTAGAAAAAAGAAGAGTGTTCTATGAGTTTTCTCTAGTATCTGTCTTACATCTCAATAGCCATTCCAGGAACTGATCTTTCTCCTTATTGAGCCTGATGAAAACTCTGTTTTCTCTTCTTTGAATAGAAAATTTTGTGTATCTACTTGTCTTTGAATGTATTTCCTCTGCCAAGGAGAATGCCTACACCCTCCTTGTAGTTTGTTTCAGTTTCCTGTTTACAGTCTATACTAACTTTTATTTAACGAAGATCAGTATGACCTTAAGCTCCAAGTAGTCATATATCTGCTTTGTTGTGAAGAATTTTTCATGTATATTAATATTGTCAGGACTCTATGATAAAGAATATTGTGTGCTTAGCTTTTTATATATGTCTCCATAAAGGATTCATTTAATCTTTCTGTCACTCATGAGGAAGTATTATATGAAATTAAAATGTTTTTCTTTTCTATATAATGCCATCTAGAATTTAATTTTCTCTCAAGAGAAAATAATTGAAGTAAAAATAAAAACCTTTCAAAACAAGAAAGTTGCTAGTTACATGCCATATCTTATTTATGTTTATATGTGTATTTTAATAAAATAGATTTTAGAAATTAACCACAAGATTTTCTGTAGTTTATATCACATGTAGAGCAGATGTTACTTTGGAATACTTTCTCTTTTTATGAAAGTACAGTTTTAGTTTTCCTTTTTTAAAGTATAAGGATACTTGGGAATTCTAGGAGTTAATGCCCTCCCCCACACCATAATTATTTTGTGGATTTTAACTATCACTTTATGGCATATCATTTATTTTTTTACATGGTCCTTTTATTTTTTTGCGATACTTTATTAACAAAGCTTGCATATTATATAATAATTTGTAACATTAGTTTCTTGGAAACTTTTTGAAAAACTTAATCTTTTAAAGCTCAGCAGAAGTGCTATGAAACTTTAACTGAACTGGTATATTTAAGAGCTAACTTGCTAACTCCAAACCCAAACAAGAAGTAGGCTCTTTTACCCCAAGTATATGGGTTTGTCTCACTACATGAGTAAAATGCACAGGTATTACATGGTGTGACTCTTTTTTTTTTTTTTAACTCTTCTTGCTTTTACTATAAATGGGTAGAGTCTGGTCTACAAAGATGACAGCTTTCTGCATTGGACAGGAATTGCTTCAGTACAGATAAGAGCTGATATTCACTGAGTGAGTGAGTGTGTGTGTGTGTGTGTGTGTGTGTGTGTGTGTGTAGTATTAATTGGTTGTATAAATGAGAGGAAGGATGTGAATCCATAGCATTTGGGATTTTTATCAACCACTCTATCTCTCCTTTTTTTTTATTATTTGATAATGACTTCAAAATCTAATGTGACTTACTTATAAATTAACAGTAAAGGAAACCATTATATAAGCTTTTATTTGTTAAGTTATTAATATACTCACAATCACTGTGATTGAGCATGGTCACTAATTGCTGTGCAGTTGTGAAAAGTTACCTGAGGTTTTCTGGATTATTTTGGTTTTTTGTTTTTATTTTTTACTTTTATTAACTACAGTTTATTTACTTTGTATCGCAGCTGTAGCCCCCTCCCTCATGCCCTCTCAATCCCACCCTCCCTCCTTATCTGGATTCTTAATCAATGAATAGAACAATAGTATCCTGCTTGAGAAAACTATTGAAAGGAGTTACTTTGTGCAAATTGCTTTGAATAACACTTCCTAAATTGTATGCTTACTACTGTTATTTAACTAAAGATGAAAGCTTTAAAGTAGTGAAGTTTTTTTTGTTTTTTTGTTTTTTAATTCCTGGTGCTGCCACTTACTAAACAATAGATAAATTTCACATTCATAGGTACATCTTGATATGTCTTGACACAATTGATCATGTGTTCCTGAAAACAACTCTTCTTTCTCCCATTGTATCTTCAGACTTGCACCAAGAGAAGAGTTTTTGCTATTGTTACAGATTGCTTTATTTTATATGGGGTGATTATTATTATTATTTTTCTGTTTAATATAATTGGATAAGCTGTTACTGCTTTTTTAAAAGTTTGTTTGCTCTTTCTACATACGAAGTTATGTGTTATATTTGCTTTGATTTCATGCAAACCAGATAGAATTGCTTTAATAACTGAAAAATATCTATATGAAATTCACGCGGTAAAAACTGAAGTATTTTTATACAGGTACTTCTAATAAAATATTTGGTGCTGAGACGAAACTGAGGGGAAGGGCACAGATACATCTCCCATCACACCCATAGCAATTTGAGGAGTGCTGTTCAAAGACTCTGAAGGTAGAACTTGGATCCTTTTTTTCCTGGTAACTGGAAGTTTAATGAAGAAGGGCCACAGATGCTTAGAGTAGCATTTATATAACCCATAACCTCTGTGTTTATCCCCAAGGGGAAACTTAGAATTTTTAGGAATTATAAGAATTTCTTCTGCAATACCTTGCTATTGCCACAGCCTTTTAAAAACAATTTCTTAAATTCTTTTACTTTTGAGATTTAAATATAATTATATCATTCTTACCTTCATTTCCTTATTCCAAATCCTTTCATATATGCCTTCTTGCTCTCTTTAAAATCATGACCTCCTTTTTCATTAATTGCTGTTATATGCATATGCCTATATGTATATACATATGTATTTCTGAACATAAGCTGCTCATTCTATAAAATATCACTCGAATATCTGTTTCAGAGCTAACTCTTTTGTATTGGACTAACAATTGGGGAAGATATTTCCTGGGTGAGATTGTTTCTCTCACTTTCAGCATTCTTTAATTGCCTCCAGTTCTTTGTGTTGGGCCTTGTGATCTTTCCTTATGCACTTTGGCATATCTGGTGTTCTTGTCCAGCTCATGTTAGGCAGTCACATTGTTTTATAGTGTTGGCTTCTCATATTACTAGGATATACAAACTTCCAAAGCAAACTTCCTAATTGTTTGGCTCCTAGAATTTTTCTTCCCCTCTGGTATGAATGTTCCTGAGCCTTAGGTTCAGGTTGTTTTTCTAGGTGTATCTATTGTAAGTGGCATCCACAGCCTTGTATTTTGATTGTTTATAATTTTTTATAATGGTCTCCATTTGTTTGCAAAAAGAGGTGTCTGTGATACAGGATGATAGGTAGACCTGTATCTGTGGGTATAAATATAAACACTTTAAATATCGTTAGGGTTATGTTGGTTTAATACAGTATTGGTTATAGATTCTCCTCTAAGATCATGACTTATACTAGACTTGGGTAGTTGTCAAGGTTTCCAGGAGCAGGCATAGTATCCCTCTTGTTGACCAGTTCTTAAGTCTTATTAGAGATCTATTAATTACTGCCAAGGTACATGTTCTTTTACTGCAACGTTTGATTTAGCATGTTATGCTGGTCATTGGGGTTCATTATTGTTTCAGCTGGGTAAGGCTATTGGTTGGTTCCTTTCTTTGGAAGCTTAAATGCTGCCTTCTATTACCATGAACACTAGTCCTCAGGAAGGAGACATTAAAGTCACTTCCAGCTCTAGGCCTCTGGCCTTATTTCTGAAATGCATATTGTCCTCAGCAATAAATAAGGACTTAACCGTCACTTCTAGGGGACAACCAAGGAGAATCAAAATAAGCTATATGTTTTGGGAGTATCTAGGATAACCCAGCCCAAGAAATCAGAATAGGGCTTTCCAAATCTTGTGTTGGAATTTTTGGTAGGTGGTCTCTGGCTCTTTGAAGAAACATTGTTAGCACAGATGAGGAAATTTCATTTAAAGTATATTTGTATATTTATAAACAGACTTATATGATTTTTTTTGCTTGTTCTAGGTGAATCGTTAATAGCATGATTATAACTTTTTAAGTCATTCTTACTGTTATTTTACTAGCCATACTTCTTTTATAGTTATCTCTCTTTCCCATCCCTAACTAGACCACTCCATTTCTTTTTTTAATTTATTATTTATTACAGTTTATTCATTTGTATTCCTGCTGTGGTCTCCTACCAATCCCACCCTCTGTCTCTCTTCTCCCCCATATTCCTCCCCTAATCCACTGATAAGGGAAGCCTTCCACACCTTCCATCTGACCCTAACCTATCAGGTCTCATCAGGACTGGCTGCATTGTCTTCCTCTGTAGCCAGGTAAGGCTGCTCCCCCATGAGGGGGAGGTGATCAGAGAGCCGGTCACTGAGTTCATGTCATAGACAGTCCCTGTTCCCATTACTAGGGAATCCCCTTGGACACTGAGCTGCCATGGGCTACATCTGTGCAGGGGTTCTAGGTTATCTCCATACATCGTCCTTGTTTGGAATATCAGTCTCAGAAAAGACCCCTGTGCCCAGAATTTTTGGTTTTGTTGCTCTCCTTGTAGTGTTTCTGTTCCTTCTTGTTCTTTGATCTCCC
Organism: Pachyuromys duprasi; assembly: GCA_028658305.1. Lineage (NCBI taxonomy): Eukaryota > Metazoa > Chordata > Mammalia > Rodentia > Muridae > Pachyuromys > Pachyuromys duprasi. The sequence goes on along the minus strand of CM053756.1, from coordinate 29,973,784 downwards.
CCTTCTTTCCTAAGAATCCCTGCACTCTGCCCAGAGTTTGTCTGTGAGTCTCAGCCCCTGCTTCAATGCCTCGACCAGCTGAGTCTTTCATGGTCTGCGTGTGGTCAGCTCCTGTCCTGTTCCCTGCCTTCTGCTGTTAAGTCTATCGCATTAGCCCTTCTGAGTGAGGGTTGAGCATCTTCCGTAGAGTCGTCCTTGTTTTTAGCTTCTTTAGGACTATAGATTTTTATTATGTTTTTCCTATATTATATATCTAATAACCAGTATATGCCGTGTGTGTCTTTTTGCTTCTTGGTTACCTCACTCAAGATGATTTTTTCTAGTCCCCACCATGTGCTTACAAATTTCATGATTTCCTTGTTTTTAATAGATGAATAGTATTCATTGTGTAAGTGTACCTTCTGTATAGCAAAAGATACTGTCAACAGAGCAAAATGACAGCCTACAGATTGGGAAAAGATCTTCACCAATCCTATGTCTAACAGAGGGCTAATATCCAGAATATATAAAGAACCTAAGAAGTTAAACACCAATAAATTAAGTAATCCAATTAAAAAATGGGGTAAGAGCTAAACAGAATTCTCAATAGAGGAATATTGAATGGCAGAGAAACACTTAAAGAAATGCTCAACGTCCTTAGTCATCAGGGAAACACAAATCAAAATGACTGAGATTTCACCTGACATCCATCAGAATGGCTAAGATAAAAAACAGAAATGATAACACATGGTAGAGAGGCTGTGGAGAAAGGGAACCCTCCTCCATTGCTGGTGGGAATGTAAACTTGTACAGCCACTCTGGAAATCAGTCTGATGCTTTCTCAGAAAATTGGGAATTGTGCTTCCTCAAGATCCAGCTATTCCACCACTCCTGGGCATAGATCCATTTCTGTCTTATTCTTCTTTTCTTTTGTTCTTTTTTTTCCTAGCAAATGTCTTGAATCCTGCTGTTCCCATCTCTATTGCTTCCCTACCCCGGTACTTGGCAATCATCCCTTTTTACTTTTCTGGTTTCTGTTGTTACTCCAGTATGTATACTCAACTTGTGAAGATTTAGAGCTTGGAGCCTCAAATGAGGTAGAACAAGTGACATTGCTCTTTCTGAGTCTGTGTCACCTCCCTTGATATGATTTTTCTCTACCTCTGTCTTTTCATCTGCAAATTTTATGATTTTGTTTTTCTTATAACTAATAGTATTCCATAGTGTATATACATATATGTGTGTATATACCATATTTTTATTGTTCAGTGGTTGTTGGACATTAAGGTTGTTTTCTTCTTGTAGCTATAGTGAATAGAGCAGCAGTGAATGAACATGGGTGTGCACGGATCTGAGGAGTAGCAATGCTCAGTCTTTGGGGCATATGCTACAAAGTGGTTATGTCTGGGCCTATGGAAGACTTCATTTTAGCTTTTTGGTAATTCTCCACAATAATTTTCATATTGGCTCTACCAGTTGCAAATGCAGAAACAGTGAATGGGGTTTTGCTTTTGTTGTCAATTGTTTTAGTTGCTTACCATTCTGATTGAGGTAAGAGTGAATCTTGAAGTGGTTTGAATTTTCGTTCCCCTAATTGCTAGAACAGATGATTTTTTTGAGATGTTTCAAAGCCTTGTTTTCTTTTAAATACAGCTGACTGCCTTTATTACTGTCTCTACCCTGCCATTGCCATGGCCTGTTTACTTGTTGACTTCTTGTTCTAAGCTGTCACACCTGCCTATTTTTTCTAACTTTTTGAGTTTCCTCTCTAAGCCATTTATCTGTACACTATCTTATTTTTTAATGTAGGCCCTTAGAGTTAAAAATGCCTCACATTTCATGTGTCCTAGAGGTTTTGTCATGTTGTGTCTTCCTTTTCATTTTGTTCCGGAAATTTTTTTATTTCTTTCTTGATTTCTTTGGCTAATTTATCATTTGGTAATGAGTAATTTAATGTTGAGTTTGTGCATTTACTAGGCATTTAATTGCTGTTGATTTTACATTTATTGCATTGTGGTCAGCTAGGATACAAAAAGTAAATTTCAGTATTTTTGAATTTGTAAGGATTTGTGTATTTGTGTCCTAGGGTATTGTCTACTTTTAAAAAGCTTCTGCATGTTGCTCAGTAGAATATATATTTTTTGATGTATGGGAATTTGTCAATCTTTCTGGAGAAAGCACTCTGACACCAATTTGGACCACGGTTAGTATAGATACAAAAAGGCTTCAATTCTGGGTCCAGTGTGTATTCTCATTTTATACTCTAAAACCGCAAGATGGAATGGTCAAGCAGGCAAGATTTTATTGAAACGTATGTGTCAATCAACAGGTTCTTCATTGTTTCAGCTTTCCTCCAGGTCATTCTCCTCCAAGTAGCAAGTGAAGTTATGCCTAGCAAATAGCTAGTATAAGCAGAGTATGAAATAAATCAATAAATATCTAATAGTTGGTATTTTCTCTCTTATTCTGTTTCATGTAGTCTGTTTTATCAAATGTTAGGATAGCAACTCCTTGCTCTCCGTCCTAGTTTGTATTTTGCCATCCTTTCATTCTAGAATGGTGCCTATCTTCAAGGCTAATCATGTTTCTTGTAGACAACATTTTGTTTCTTGATCTATTTAGTCAGCCTGTGTCTTTTTAATAGACAATCATTGATATTTAAAGTTACTGATATTTGTGTTAATGTGGTCATTGTGTTTTTGATTTGTTGTGCTTTAGTGAACCTTTATGTTTTAGTAATTATAACTCCCTGCCTGTCACCCAAGTTTCTCTGCTATTCTCAGACTTCTTGTTCAGCTGGGAATATTCCTGTATTTTTTTCATGTTTGATTTGATGGATATAAATATTTTAAGATTTTTATATTGTGGAAATTTTTTATTTTCCTTCAGTTACAGTGGATAGTTTTGCTGGGTTTGTTAATCTAGGCTGGCTATCACAGTCTCTTAGGAGATGGAATGCATTGTTCCAGGTTCTTCTAGTCTTTAAAGCTTCCACTGAGAAATCAGCTGTTTCTGAATTTTTTTCTTTATGTGTGACTTGTATTTTTTCTCTTGCAGCTTTCAATGTGCTTTCTTTGTTTTTGAATGTAGTATTTTAGCTGTGATAAGCTGCTGTTATTTTCTTTTCATGTCTGTTTGCTGTTCTCTGTGCTTCTTGAATCTATAGGTGTGTCTTTCCTTAGTTTGATAAGATTTTTCTTCTATGCTGACTTTGACTTTGGATTCTTCTCCCTCATCTGTGCCTATAATTTGAACATTTGTTTCTTTGTTTGTTTAGTGGTAGCTCACATTTTCTGTATATTTCTTTCCCATTTTTTAAACACTTATAGTCCTTAGTTTATTGTTGATTCATTTTACTTATAAGACTTTTATTTTTTTTTTCTACTTGATTTATTGGGCGTCTCAGTTCCATATTCCTATCCTGCTTAAATCCTCTTCAGTGCTGCTAACCTCATGATTGAATTTTGTACTCAAGTCCTGAACTGTTGCTATTTTTTTTCAGTCTTATGGTTATTTTCTTCAGCATCGCCCAGGCATATAGTCTCCTTAATTTCATTGACATGTTTCTTTGTATCTTTAAATTCCTTGAATTCTTTAGTGACATTTATTCGCTTAAATTCTGTATCCTGGAGTTCACCTCCGTAATTTTCAATGGCAGACTTTTCTACAACGGTGGTGAGCATTAGAGGGGTGCTACCTTGTATTTTTATATTAATGTGTTTATGATGAGGTTTGGGCTTGAAACCTTTTTTTCTTAGTTTCAAGTCTGAACAGGTTAGAGCAGGAGAATAGATGTTTAAAATGGCTAAGGTTTAAGATGTGACTCGTACTCCAAGCCTGGACTCTTGGGATTTGTCTGGTCGAGTGGAAATGTTTGATGTGGCATGTAAGTGTCCTTTTGGTTGGGACCAGGTAAGAAGGCTTCTGTCAGAAGAACAGAGATTGGTTGCATCTCACGCATAGGAGGCCAGGAACTTTGGGTATGGGACCTGAAGTTAGGAAGAAGATCCTGGGGCAGTCCCAGGATCCACATGAAAAATAATTTCAGGATTGATGAGGACGAAATAGAATTGGAATGTATGAAAATATTATAAGAAAAGCAGCACAAACATGACTTTTACTTAAACAGAGTTCATATATTAGCTCATGAAATTCTTAGAAAATTTAAGTTTAGTAGAAGCCATAAATACTTATGCTGTAAATATAGTTCCCTGCTATTTTGAGTTTTTCATTTGAAAATCCATTTATAATGAGAAATACTAACTTTTTGTAGGCAACTTTCACAAAGGATATTATTAATTGTGCTGAAAATTTTGTTTTATTTATTTTATTTCTATCAGTTTTTTTAATGTAGGGTAGGACACATTTTTCTTATCTATCTATCTATCTATCTATCTATCTATCTATCTATCTATCTATCTATCTATCCAATTTATTCACCTTGTATCCCAGCTGTATCGCCCTCCCTCTTTTCCTACCAATTACACCCACCCTCTCTTTTCTCCCACTATACCCCTTCCCTAGACCACTGATAGGGAAGAACCTCCCCTTCCATCTGACCCTAACCTATCAGGTCTCATCAAGGCTGGCTGCATCATTTACCTCTGTAGCCTAGCAAGGCTGTACCCTTCAGGGGGAGGTCATCAATGAGTCAGCCAATGAGTTCATATCAGGGAGAGAGCCTGCTCCCCTTTCTAGGGAGCCCATGTGGAAACTGAGCAGCCTATGGGCATCCTCTAAGCAGGGGGTCTAGGTCCTCTCCATCATGGTCCTTGGTTGGAGTATCCATCTCTACAGGCCCCACTGGGCCCAGGTTTTTTGGCTCTGTTCTCCTTGTGGAGTTCCTGTCCTATCCAGGTCTTTCTAACTCCCTCCTCTTACATAAGGTTTCCTGCACTCTGCCCAAAGTTTGGCAATGAGTCTCAGTATCTCCATCAGATGTCCTGATGGGTAGAGTCTTTCAGAGGCCCCCTGTGGAAGGTTCCTTGTCTTCTCCCACTTCAGATGTGTATCCTGTTTGCCCTTCTGAGTGAGGTTTCAGCCTCTTCCTTATTGTTAGGGTCCTCCTTGTTGTTTAGCTGTTTTAGGACTATCAATCTGAGAAAGCACCAGATTGATTTCCAACGTGGTTGTACAAAGTTACATTCCCAGTCTCTAAGCTATCGTTTCATTCTGAGGACAGTGTCCTTTGCTTCACAGAAGCTTTTCAGTTTCATGAGGTTCCTTTTATTAATTGTTGATCTTCTATATCTAAAGACAGCTCTGGAATCATATGAAGATATCTGGCATTCTTTTAAAGATAACTTGGTACTTTAAAATGCTCAGAGTTTATGTAGTTATAGCAGAATCATTGTTATGGCTTTACAGGTTTGAATAATGAAAGGCAAAGTATATTACTACTTTATTAGATAAACATTTTAGTCTTGCATGAATCTCTTACACACTGAGTTTTATTATGCATATTGTTTAAACATTCCATTCTAACAGTATAAAAATAAAAGGCTCCAATGTGTTTTAATTTTTTTAGATCATTGTTTTTGATGTAGAAACTTATTATAGTTCTATAACTTATTATTAGACAGCAGTGATATTTTAAGTTTATGGTTGATAGAGACAAGTCTCAGTGTTTTACAAATGGGTGATATTTAATGTTGAATGACATGTATTCAGACAAATGCTTTTATATATAATTTATTTGCCATGGTAAGTGCATTTATCTTGTGAGAATCAGACCTCCTATTGTCAAATGAAGTATTTTATAAAGGTTTGGAGTAAATAAATAATAAAACTACTTTGATATACAGTTTAACAATATTAAATATTAAGACTTAAAACGACCGGTTTTAATACTTAATTATAACCTATTTAAAGTCCATGTAGCTATCTTGCATTAAAGATTGAAAGAATTTTTAAATAGAAATTCATTCTTTTCAGCTTGTCTTCTTTGTAATTGATATTTTGAAGAACTTGTTTCAACCAGAAATTTACCCATTACTATTTCTAAAATAAATAAATAAATAAATAAAGGTGGTTTTCATTCTTTGTAAAATTTATACAAAATGTTCAATTGCTCTACCTTTTAAATAAGAAAATAAAGCTTCTATAAAAGAAGGTTTGTTTTAGGGCAAATATGTCATATTTTAGCTTAATTGCCCACCGTAGTGAATTTATTCTACCTATAACACGCACTTATTTTTGCTGACTTTTCACTGCTTGTTATAACATTCTGAAAGAAGTCTGTTGAATTTCTGCAGTGTGTCTTTCTCTCTCTCTCTTTTTGCTTGTGAAGGAATACCACTTTGTATTTTCAGTGTTTGATTTAATTAGCTATTTTTTAGTTTGATGTTAGGCAAGAATTCAAATCACTGAATAATGTTTATAAGAACTTTTTAAAAAATGTGTGTCTTTAGAATGCCACAATTCAGGAAGCTAATTCTAAGTCTGATAAGCAGTGAAGGAACGAATGCAAGCTGGAGCAAGTGAAAGCACATAGGCACCGCGAATACGCTAGTTTATTAGGACTCGGCTACGTACTATCTGAAATGTTAAGTATGTAACATTACTATATTACTGGTAGTGTTTTACTCATGCATTTCTAGTCAATGAAACTTTTAGAGTACTTGTTTTACACAAAATATTGTAATGTATTTAATATACTTTAAATCCCAATGTTCACGACAAACCCTAACCTTTGAAATAACCGTTGTGTTGTAAGCTTTTTATTAATGTATAAAATGTTCCAGGTGGATACTTTTCTTCAGATATATTTAGATTTAGATTTAGTATTGTAAGAACCAGACTTCTGAAAACAGTCCACTGATCTTTAGGATTAATTTTATTTAGTTCATGAACAGAAATCTCAGCTGAATTTGTCAAATTTTACTACTAGGGTAGTTTCAAAGCATTATAATAAAACCAGTCTATAGGTTTTTAAAACCAGTCTACAGGCACAAAAACTTGTATGCGAATAAGAATAACAAAGGAAATATGTATGTTTCCTGGGTTTATAAATTTAATTATAAATTTAAGAAAGTATGCTTACTTTGATTTATTTAAAAACACAGGAAATATTTTTATTAGAATTTAGAAATTGATTAGCATCATTTCAGGGAATTGAAGTCTCTCAATTATTGATTTAAGTTTTCATTTTCTAAGAATTTTTCAGCTTTATTTTTATTCACAAAAAAATAGATGATTAGGTTGTAGTAAGTATAAAATTTTCATGTCAGATCTGTAAAAGAAAATTTCAGGTATAATGGAGTACTAAATGTATTAAAAATCCTTCAGACCAATAAGATAAGAAATTTGGGTGTATAATATTTATGGGTAAATAACTCATTTCGAACAATTACTTAAATGAATATAGACATTTGTTTAAAGATCTTTAAACTACTTCATAATCATTTTTGGGTGTCTTTTTGAAACAAAAATTGGGTTATTCCCAGTAATTTGACTGCACATTTAAAAGCAACATTTTAGTTCATTTTTTGCAAGCCTATCCCATTTATTCTAAAAACTAAAATATCCTCTTATATTTAAAACAAAGCCATAGAAATCAAGGTGGCAACTTCTTTTTGTTACTTTTGAATTAGATTAGTATTTAAATCTGTAATTAAAATAAAATGAAGAACATCATCCATACACTATCAGTAGATTATATGAAACTAACTTATTACTAATCTGCGGATTTGCTTTGTTTAATTATAAATACATTTTTAATGTCTCAGTTTTGATATGTAAACGTCATAAATTATGAAATAGTGCATTCCTCATATAAAATATTTGTAGGTTAATATATTTTTAATAGTTAACTTCATTTTTGGCTTTTGATTATTATCATAGACTTGTCAAGTTCTAACAGTGGTTCTCAAACTGCCTAACATTGCAGCCCTTTTATACAGTTTTTCATGTGTGGTAATGCCCAACCATATAATTACTTCAGAACTATTTCATAACTGTGATCTTACTACTGTTATGAATTGTAGTATAAATATCTGATATTCATTTCCTATGAAATGGTCATTCGACCCTAAAGATGTTGCAATGTATTGCTTGAGAACCACTGTTCTAAGGAATTATAATTAATGCTGATTTCATTGAATCATTTTTGGAATTTTAACCTCTAAGGAATGAAAATGTTCTTAAGTATCTTAGAATCTTATAAAGATAAGAACATCCGTATGTTTTTCAGATGTGTAGGGCTCTCTTTTTGTATTGTCAAGGCTTCTGGGTATTTCCGACAACAGTTAGATACCATTGTGGATCCCACTGGACTCTTCCCTATACCCCATTTTTTGAGATGGTTTATTGTTACCTAGGATGAACTAGCACATTGAATTTACTTAGTGCCAGGGATTGAACTCGGAGTTTCATACCTGTTGGGCAAGCTCTCTACCAACTGAACTCTACCCCAGCTCAACACTACTTTCTAAAATAGACTTTGTTCTCAGTTAGATTGTTACCTATTTTTCAGAACATTCAAAATCCCTAAATTGATTAACTTCTAGTTTTAAAACTTGTAAGAATAGAATTTAGTAAAAAAATAAGAAGTTAAAGCAACAGGATTATGAAAGCCCGGGTTACAGAATTCAAGATGTTTGAGGGATATTTAACAGCTTAGAGTAGGCATGTTCATATTTTACTGCTATTATTTTTAAGAATATAAAACAGGATATGAATCTTATTTCAAAATACCCATATTCTAAGTATAAATTTGAAATCTATTTAAGCAATTATTTAAAAGTTTGTGTTGTTAGCCTATATGTGCCAGTAAGAAGATTTCATACCATTCTGGATAACTGCTGTCTGTCTTGACAAAGCGAATCAATGAAGGATGCTTCATTAGTAAATTACCACCATTAGTAAATTAGCACTTACCCTCTCTTTCATTGTTGTATAGTTGGTTTGTCTCTGACTTCCTCCTGAAAAACCCAAGTAGTGAAGGAAAAAGAATGTGAGCTTTGGAAACAAACAGAATGTGTTCAAATTCTGGCTTCAGTGTTTACAGTGTGAGGCTGTAGAGATGGCTAAGCAATTATGAGCACTGGCTGCTCTTTCAGAGGACTTGGGTTCAATTAACCAGTGCCCAAATGGTAGCTCACAAACTTCTGTAACTCCACTGCCAAGGGATTCAGTGCCATTGTCTGACCTCCGGTTACCAGTCACACATGCAGGCAAAACAAACATCTATGCAAAAATTAATTAATTAATTAATTAATGTGGTGGAACAAGTTTATTCCATTTTCTCTTTGGTAAAATGAAAGTAAAGACAAAGAAGATATGTAAGTAGATTATAGGGAGAATGAAGAGTGACACACTGTTTTCCCCATATATTTACTGCTTTAAATATTAAGTGTCACTAACAATACCAATTGTCAGACTTTACAAATTTCAATTTGTTCATTATATTTTGGTCTACAGTAGAAATTTTCTCTTCATTTGTTAAACTGATGATTTTGCTTTTATACTGTAACAATCTGTATTTTGTTACCATCTACTGGATTCTACTCTCCAAAGTTCCTTTTATATAAGTTTATTGATTTGAATGTACATAAGTAAACTCTGACAACTGTCTTAGATTATATGAGGTTGCATTCTCTGGTTTTAGGAAATCCTGTTTCATGTGTACAGTCTAGTTTCCTTCTTTGTGAACTGTGATAAATGACATTAAAAGCAACTTGGGGAAAGAAGATAAGTTAGAGTCCATCATCAAGGGGCACCAGTACAAAAGCTCAAGCAGTATTCTGGAGTTAGGAACTGAAGCAGAGAGCATGAAAGAACATTGATTACCAGCTTGCTCTCCATTGTTTGCTCAGCCAGCTTTCTTTTCTAACCTAGAACCACCTGTCTTTTTGGCACCTTTTATAATAATGTGAGACCTTGCACAGCAATCATTAATCAAGAAAATTCATCTCAGATGTATGTCAGCCAGTTGGAGGTATTTCCTCTATCAGCATTCACTTTCCCAGCTTACTCTCACAATATTCACCCTCACTCACTCCTGCTTTTGGTATAGCCATAATCCCACGAAAGTTTACTTATGTACACCGAATTGTGTTTGTTGGTGAGCAAGGGAGCTAGATTGTTTTGATGAAAATTAGAGAAGTCACAGATATGTTTTATAAGGTGAGGATTTTAGAGATAAAGCAAATAAGATATTGAGACATTTTGAATTGCAGAAATGTTAATAAGGATCTGTGTAGTCTCTCTGAAGCCTGTTACATGTTTAAACACTAAATCTTGTAAAATTGGCTTTATTTGATTTTTAGATAGCACCTTCATTGCACTTGCTTTCTCACTAATTTTTTTCAGTTCTGTGTTTTATGTTTAAGCCCCCACTGTCTCTTGTTGTTTCAAGACAGTTTCTCTATGTAGCCTTGGCTCTCTTGGAAGTAGCTCTGAAGACCAGGCTGAGCTGGAACTCACAGAGATCCACCTGCCTTTGCTCTGAATGCTGGGATTAAAGGCATGTACCATCACTGAGGTACACTGCATGTACCCCACCGCCCTTGAAATGAAGAAATTTTGCTGCTTACATAGTTTTGAATAAAAATTGATGAAAATGTTTTTTTTTTCAGGAGTGGAGATTATAGTTTCCACATATAATTTATACTTTAATGACATAGAAAGTATTAAGGTGTTAGCTTTGTTAACATAAAGTACCAAGTGAATGGAGGAAAGTTTTATTTTGATTTATAGTTTTAGATTTTTCATTCAGTGGTTAATTGGTAGAATTGTCAGAGAAACACAGGAAATTCCTAGTAACCTTGCTAACTATCAAGCAATTACAGAATAAAAAAATTGCCACTTTATATATGTCATGCCAAAACACTGTGAAACTTTATGTTTTTATTGTATATTTAGGTGCAATTGTAGCTTTTTTTTTTAAAAGAAAATAATCATGTATATGACAGGTGATTATTGAGGGCATCTGTGGGGTGAACAAATGAGAGCATCCTAATTGTTTCATCAAGAATTGGTTATATAAATTGTGATAACTATATAATGGAGTGCCAGACATGCATCGGAAATTGCAGTTTAGACAGAAGGACAATACTCATGACAATTTAGTAAGAGTTGCATATAATCAGCTTGTTTTCCATGGTGAGTCACGTTGAAAATATGTACTTTAAATGTCCGTGGTAAAGATGAATGTATGTGTAATACAGTAAAATATTAGTAGTATATTTCAGTAATAATAGTATGAGTAATTTTAGTTGGCTGCATTTTTTGTGTTTTGAATTCTTATTAAAGTGTAAATTTCTGCTTTATTAAAGAAATTGTTATATGAGATTCCAAAAATTTATCAGTTAAAGTTTTTGTACAAATTTTATTAAAAATAGATATCACTCTTCAGCAAAAGAAAGGTTTTATATGAATTCCAGATTTTTTTTGAAGCATTGTTAGAATGGAATATTTTTGGCACTATTTTACACTTTGTACAAATTCTCCAAAGTGTAGTAATAGATAAACCCTGCAGCCTATAAAAAACTTGTTGATGTCTGCAGTGTTCATTTAATCATTTCATTCTGTCTAGCATTCCTTTCCAATTGTATCAGAAAAATATATTCATCTGTTTTTTTTTTTTCATTTAGGTGATCACTTTTGTTGACTGTCTCTCCACTTAATGAAATGTATCAATCCGTGTCTGAAACTAGACATCCTCTGCAATCAGAAGAACAAGAAGTGGGCATTGACCCTTTGTTCAATTATTCAAATAAGTCTGGAGGTAAGTTTTGTGTCCAGATGCTGTTTGCATATGCTAGGAACTTAATAGAGGGACTTCAGTAAGTTCTTCCTACACAGTGGGTATAAGTCTTTCACGAAGCTAATCAGAACAACTTTAAGAATATTTTGCTAGATATGCGTAGAATACTCTTGATGCTAGTGAATACCAGAAAAAGTCCACTTTGTATTGAAGGTTGAAAATGCATTAACTGCCGGGTGCAGTGGCGCATGCCTGTAATCCCAGCATTCAGGGAGGCAGAGGCAGGTGGATCTCTACGAGTTTGAGACGAGCCTGGTCTACAAAGCAAGCTGGACAGCCAAGACTTCACAGAGAAATCCTGTCTCCTGTCTTTACAAACCAAAAAATTAAAATTAAAAAATTAAAAATTAAATAAAAAGATGTATTAACTAAATGATACTGATAATATCCTGTTATTCTGTAAGAAAAGGCATATAGTAGATAGTGTCTTTAATATATAAAGTCATTTTTAAAATACAAAATACCCTTTGTCAAACATGTCTTGAAGAATCATAAGCTGTTGGTAATGACCTTTCAGGTAATTTACACCCCTTTCTCCATATTAAATTGAGCTCAGTTTTAGGATGAACTTTTTGCTAGGGTTTCAAGATGAGTTTGTGAAAACTCTTGTAGCCTTTTTATTATTTTTGAGTAGTTCATTAAGTGTGTAATAAAGTTCCTTGCTCAAGTGGCTACTAGTATTTTTTCATTCATGAAATCCAAATACTAATATTATAAGATCTATTTCAAACAAATTTAAAATAACTCAATTATATTTTTTATGCTTCAAGTAAAGTTATAACATCTGTATACCGATGTTAAAATCTATCATGACATTTTGGTACTTTTAAAAAGTAACTGATTCCTAAAATGGTCATTCCTATAGAACAAAAGCTCTTTATTTTTGTGTTTTTACTTTGTGTGTGTGTGTGTGAGAGAGAGAGAGAGAGAGAGTGAGAGAGAGAGAGACTTTTAATACCTTCTTCATCCTGTAAATGCCATTGATATTTTTGTTGAAAAAAAGCAGCATTTGCCCTTTAAAATTAATTTGTGAAGTTTTGTTTGTTTGTTATCTATAAAAAGACTGCTGTTTAGATTTGGATAATATGAAATTTAATCTGATTATTTCAGTTAAAGTATTTTAATACGTTGTTAGAAAGCGTGAAAGCTTTTCTAGTAATGTTTTTCTTAAATTTAATACTTGTAAAAAGTATTCATAATTCCATAAATACTTGTAAAGTGAATATGTATTTATATTAGAAGTATGTAAAACAGTTTTGCCAATACTTTCCAGAATATTTCTTATTTATACTCTTATTTGAGAAAAATAATTTTCTCTTCTGTTTTAAGGGAATATTTTTTCTTTGAACTATTTCATTAAATATTGAGCATTTTTTTAACCTGCTTAAAAACATTTTAAATCAATTTTATCTTTTATTGTTTAAAGGAATGAGTAGTTACCTTTACTGAAAGGGATTTTCATTTATATCCTAGCCTAACATTTCTGTGACATTCCAAGTTATTAGGACTGAATTGATGTTTTAAAGTGCCATTAATTCATTTACCCCAAATGTTCATTAACAATGTAAATGTATGCTGATGTTCTATGAGACAAGGAAGTGACTAATGACTCTTCCAACTAACAACACTTAAAATGAATAGAAACTTTAGATAGCTAATCTTGAAGTAATCAAGACCCTCATTCAGCTTGGCATCTCTGTATGCTCTAAAACAGCTGTCAACTGTTAAAAATATATACAAAACACACATGCGCTCAGGCACATACAGAAAGAAAGATATGTAAGCCATAAAGGTTACTAACTATAGTGTGTTTTGTGTGTTGTATACGTAAACATTTTACATCAAGTGCCTATTTGATCTTCTTAGGTTATCATTTTGCACACATACAAACATTGTTTTTCATTTTCATGGGGTTATTATATTTACTTGAAGAATCATCACCTTTGTAGTTTATTTTAATTTATGTCTTATATTGGGTTTCTTGAAGTATTTTTATGTTTGTTTTGTTTTGTTTTACTCTTCTACAATAGCCTGTAGGGAATTTGTGGCTATACAATGACTCCTTGTCTAAACAGATAAACACTGCTTGGGTTTCTTAGGTTTTCTCCTGGGAGTCATCTGCAATTAAAAACGACCCCGCTAGAGAGTCCTTCAGTAAAGCAGTCTTGTGTTTTATCACATCTGAGTTTTAATGTTTGTAAAGAAGCAGTGCTAGTAAATGATCTTGAGAGTTTTTTTTTAAATTAGACAAGAAAATAGGATTAGACAAAGAAGCTACATGTTTTATTTTCATGGGTGCAGAAAAAGAACTGTTCCTATATATGTGTGAAATCTTAGAGCATCTTTTCCATGTTAATTATACTTTTAATCCTTTTTCCAAACAATAAACAGTACAGAAATATGTATTCTCTATTCCTTATTAAATTTGGTCATGTGCTTAAATCCCATAGTCTTTCTGAAAGAGTAATAATTGACCAGATATCCATAATTTCAATGAAAAGAATTTAAAAATCATAATTATTTTTCTTACTATCTGACTTTTAATGATAATTCAAACGAAAACGAATAGGTTGATAGTCTCAATATTTAGGGGTATTTCACCTACCACAGTAGTATCAATAAGATTACTACTTGTTTCTCTCAGTTTATAACAACTTAGACTTTTATTGGTATTGAAAAGAGATTTTCCTGTATTGAATATTCTTTGAGAATTATATTTTGTAATGTATCACCGAAATTATAGGTTGGGCAAACTGAGCAGGGCACAGGGGTCTTGTATGATACGGTTTCTACAATCAAGGACCATGTGTGGATGTGGCCTGGAACCCCTGCTCAGATGGGGCCCATGATAGCTCGGTGTCGGACTGAAGATCCTAGTGAGGGA
>CM053756.1:29944680-29959054 GCA_028658305.1 Pachyuromys duprasi | reverse complement strand
AGGGGAGGAGGTCCTCCCCTGTTGGTGGACTTGGAGGGGGCTGGGAGGAGGGAGATGAGGGAGGGAGAGGGAGGGTGGGAGGAAATGAGGGAGGGGGCTACGCCTGGGATGCAAAGTACCTAACCTGTGATTGATATAAAAATAAATAAAAAAAAATTGTAGGTTGGGCCTTATATGATACAGCATTCCCCTTCTTAGTCCACACTTGTGCTGTTGCTAGATAATTTTTTCTGCATCTCTGTTTCACAGCTTTCTATCCTCAGAAATGTTTAAATGTAATCTACTTAAAAAATACAAGCTGTGCAGGGCAGTGCTGGTACAGGTGTTTAATTGCAACACTCAGGAAGCAGAGGAAGACGGATTTCTGAGTTCAAGCCCAGCTTTGTCTGCAAATTGAGTTTCAGGTCGGCCAGGTCTGCAGAGAAACCTTGTCTGGGTGGTTGGGGGGTGGGTTGATGGAGGGATTACAAGACGTTCATAATACTTTTAAATCAAGTATTGCTCCTATATCTTTGTTTTTCCATATTTCTTTACCATGGAGTTTCAGAACTAGAAGGGAGAGACATTGATAGCAATTGACTTCTTAGAGTTAGCTTTTACATGGTTAAAATTTTAGTATAAGTGACTTTGACCAAAATCAAAATATCACCAATCTGTATCTTTAAGCATATTAATATTTATTATTTTATTGAATGGCCTAGTGTTCCACTGAATTTATTACTTGTTTAATTACATCAGACATGTTGACATGATAGTTAATAAATTAAAGCAATATTTAATAAGTCAATAGGTATCATAGAAATACATTTTTGTTTGTTTTATTTTGTTTTGTTGAGACCGAGTATCATTATATAGCCCTGTCTGGACTGGAATTCACTGTGTAGGCAAGGGCAGGCACCCTTGAACTCAGAGTGAGCAATCCATCTGATTCTTCATAATGAGCACTGGAATTAAAGACATGTGCTTCCACTTCTGTCTCACATGTTTACTATCAAATAAAGAAGGTACTGTAGACCATGTACCCGATTCTAGTTTATTTACATAAAAGTATTTATTGAAAATTTAGCACATGGTGAATGAATATTGAACAGTAAATTATTTTCTTTTATAAAATTCACATTTTATATATATTTACATTTTTTAATTTTTAACTTTTTTATATTTATTACTGTGTATTCACTTTGTACCGCAGCTGTAGCCCCCTCCCTAGTTCCATCACAATTCCACCCTCTCTCCCTCATCTCTTCCCATGACCCTCCCCCAGTCCACTGATAAAGAAGGTCCTCCTTCTCTTCCATCTGACCCTAGTCTATCAGGTCTCATCAGGAGTGGTTGTATTGTCTTCCTCTGTGGACTGGTAAGGCTACTCCCTCCTCAGGGGGAGGTAATCAAAGAGCCAGCCATTGAGTTCATGTCAGGGACAGTCCCTGTTCCCCTTACTAGGGTATCCTACTTGAACACTGAGATGCCAAGGGCTACATCTGTGCGGGGATTCTAGGTTATATCCATGAATGGTCCTTGGTTGGAGTATCAGTCTTAGAAAAGACCCCTGTGCCCAGATATTTTGGTTCTGTTGCTCTCCTTGTGGAGCTCCTGTCCCCTCCAGGTATTTCTCTCTCCCCCTTCTTTCATAAGATTCCCTGCACTCTGCCCAAAGTTTGGCTATGAGCCTCAGCATCTGCTTTGATACATGGCTGGGTAGAGCCTTTCAGAGACTCTATTAAAAATATTTTTTATTATTTGAGAATTTCACACATGCTTTGATCATAGTTAATCCCCCACTTCTCTCAGTAACCCGCTATTCTTCATCTCTCCAACCTTGGTGGGCCTCTTTTTTCTTTTTTCCTTTTTAAGTAACTCTTTGGGGCTAGTTTGTGCTGCTCATAGACTTGTGGATGTGGTGCCATCCACTGGGGCTTGGTGACCCTACAGGGCCCGAACACTTAAAGAAAACAGATTTATCTCTCTCTCAGAAGCTACCCTAGTCACGTTTGGTCCTCCCCTTTCTTTTCAGTGCCAGAAAGCTGACAGGCTTAATCTTGTGCATCTTTTAACACTAAAAACATACTGAATGATGTAACCCAGGCCCAGAAATACAGTGGTCTTTTGTTCTCACTCACGTGGACATTAGTGTCGAGTCTTTATTTTTGTGTTTCTAATTTGGAGTACCTGTAGAATCCAGGAAATTAGAAAGCAGCATTGGTGGGGAGTGATCTTAGTAAGGGGACAAGTATAGTTGAATGTGGATGGTATGAAGGTAGGAGGAAGGGAGGGTTAGGTAAATAGAGACAGAAAAGACCGTATGAAAACCTGTTATTCCAAGATATTTATACATCATATTAAAGAATTTCATTAGAGTTACTTTACATGGGATACTGTTCTGCGCAGAAGCTCTAGGTTGCCAAATTAAAAAAACAAAAAAAACAATAGCGTGTGCCAGGTGTGAGTTGGTATGGAATACCTCCCCTCAATTTGGTGCCCCAGAAACCCCTAAACATTATAGGCTATTGATATTGTTCTTGATTGCCCATCAGATTTGACATTTTATCCTTAGAAAGATAATAAAATATTGACATAATAAGTTCAGAAATAAAGGCAGGAAACAGTGCTAGGAATTAAAATAGAGTAGTATTGCAGTTGTTAATTATCAGGGAAGGCCTCTGAGTTAGGATTTTGCTGATGAGAATGGCAAGTAGGAATCCAGGCATGTGAAGACGGCATCAGTACCAGGAGCAGCACAGCTCTACACCAAGCGGAGCCCACACACTGCACTTTCCCAGGAAGGCCGTACATGCAGATGGCGATTGAAGGGAGCCGGGTGCAGCCTTGGCACCAGTGCCAATCGTTAGCGAAATGGTAAGGAGTGGCCTGGCTGTGGGTTTCTTCTAAACCTGACCAACAAATTAGGATTCTTTTGGTTAAGCTGAGAATTATTTAATACTCATCTAGCATAAATATTTTGTCTATTAGCCTGTAAGTTCTTGGGTCATAAATCCTTCCGACTTGATAGCATTTATTAAGTGATGGCTCCTTTATAGTTTTAGAATATTATTAAAATTGATTTTCATGTTACAGTCTTCCAAGTGAATATATTTGTCTCCTCAACATTTTAACAACTTAATGTGAACAATTTAATGGTGAAATAATTTTTGCTGACTCAGACGAAAGCTGATGCTTTGATATTTCACATATACCTGAAGATTCTTCCATGTAGTTCATTTTATAGTATGTAACCATTATTAAAAGATATTGAGTGTATGCAGCCTAGTAAGACCTTTTCTGTTGATTGAGGGTGTACATGTGAGTATCTGTACACTTGCACAAGTGAGCTTGTACATAAGCAAATTTTATTGGGGACAAGGAGTGCATATAATCATTATTTTCCTTCTGGTGATGTAATGGAGAATTCATTCCTCCAGGACATATTAGAACACTATGTTTAATGCTCTTTTTAATTTGCTAGTATCACAATACAATTAGGGTCACTTTAAATGAAACTATTAACAAATTGACTAATTTACTTTAACAATGTCAATGTGGTTTCACAATTACATTTGCTTTAATTAGTATATAAGCTATTATTTAATAGCATATTTCACACAGATAAATGTAGTAATGAATTCTTATCCCTATTAAAAAAAAACTTTTAATGGCCTAACTGATTTTTATACAAGAGCATCTAGCTATAAAGTGGTTGAAAACAAGTGGAAAATCAGAAAGAAAACTTGCAGAAATGTAAATGAACTTTTTTTTTTTTTGCTATTTTTCATGCTTCCCATTACATGTCCTATTTACCATTGTGTAAATTGTTAATAGCTGTTAGTGAAGGGAATGTGTGTCCTGGACAGCTTTAGTAGTGTTGACTTTATATTTGTCTTAGTTTAGTATTACAGTTATATTAGAAATTATGAATATAATAAAACGAATCCCAATTAATTACCTTAATGAAGGAAAAATATGATTGTACAATGTAAAAAGCAAAAATAATTCTCAAAAGAACTTTCTTAAATATATTAAGAACTTTTTAAAATACACTAATTTTCAAAAGAAGTTTTTAAATATACTAAGCTGAGTGTTTCTTACCTTAGAATCAAGAAGTTTTTGTCTTTGTGTTTTTTTTTTTTTTTTTTGAAAAGAAAGATTTATTGGATGGAAGTGGGAGAGAGAGGGACAGAAACAGAGAGATCCCTCCCTCGCCCCCCAGGAAAGACGCCGAGGGAGTGCAAGTGCAAGAGAAGAGAGAGGCGGGCAGGGCTCCTTTTTCCTCAGTCCCTTTCGGTGGCTACCAATGATGACAGCACGGGTGGCTAAGCAACCTAGGAGTGGGCCAGAGCATCAACGCTAGTGGACTTTCGGGTATATGTCCAGGAGTGATATAGCTGGATCTTGAGGTAGCACTAATCCTAATTTTCTGAGAATGTGCCAGATTGATTTCCAGAGTGGTTGTACAAGTTTACATTCACTTCAGCACTGAGGAGGGTCCCCTTTCTCCACAACCTCTTCAGCATGTGTTATTCCTTGAGTTTTTGATCTTAGCCATTCTGATGGGTGTAAGGTGGAATCTCAGGGATGTTTTGATTTGCATGTCCTGGATGACTAAGGACTTTGAACATTTCTTTAAGTGTTTCTCTGACATTCAGTATTTCTATGTTGAGAAGAGGCTTAATCCTCATTCAGGAGGGCAAACAAGGATAGACATCTGAAGTCGGAGAAGACAGGGAACAGGACAGGAGCTTTCCACAGAGGGCCTCTGAAAGACTCCACCCATTAGCGTATCAAAGCAGATGCTAAGACTCATAGCCAAACTTTGGGCAGAGTGCAGGAAATCTTATGGAAGAAGGGGGACATAGAAAGATAAGACACTGAAGATTCAAGAGCAACAGAGCCAAAGGATCTGGGATCAGGTGGTCCTGTAGAGACTGATGAATCAACCAGGGACCATGCATAGAGAGGACCTAGCCCCTCTGCTCAAATGTAGCTCCTGGGCACCAAGTCTCCATGTGGGTTCCCCAGTAAGGGGAGCAGGGGCAGGGCATGAACTCAGTGGCTGGCTCTTTGAACCTGGTAGGTAGCCAAACTAGGCCAAGGAGAAAGAGGATCCAGACATTCATGATGAGACCTGAATGGTTAAGGTCAGTAGGGGAGGAGAACCTCCACTATCAGTAGACCAGGAGAGGGACATAGGGGAAGAGGGGAAAGAGGAGATGAGGGAGGGGGCTACAGCCAGGATACAAAGTAAATAGATTGTAATAAATAATAATAAAGAAAAAAAAGACTTGTGAACTAACAATCCTCCCCCTTTCTCTAATTAAAGGGAGGGAGAAAGAGGAGCTAGGGAAGTTTGGCAACATGGGAATGAGGACATTGGACTGTTTCTCATGAAAGGCAAATTAGAGTAGGTTCGTTGGAAACAGCTCTCAGCCACCGTGCAAGTAGAGGATAGAAAGAGGGAGAGAGAGAGACTGCGATAGACACAGAGTGGCAAAGAGACAGGGGAGCACCAAAATGTCAGGATTACATGGTGAGGATGAAGGGAAGCCCCTGCCCTGGAAAGTTCAAGGTAGAGGGTGCAGTTTGCCAGCCATGCCCAGCAGCAGATAAGGACTGAGGAATGCTGGGAGAACCTGGAGCTGTTGGTCCCGGGCTTGAAACACACCATTCCAGCATTTTGTTGATAATAAATGGAAGATGAAGAAATTAATCATCTTTGGCTGCTTCCTGCTGACACTAGGGTGGAAGGTTCTTTTTTTTTTAAAATAAAGTAGATTATTTATTCATAACAGTTGTTTTAAATAATGAAGCCAAATACGCAATTAAATGTTATTCTTGGTCTTTTAGGCTGAATGTTATGTACTTTCCTTTATATAGGCAAATTATCACAAACAATTTTTACGTATACCAAAAGGGAACCAAAGCTTTGCCCTTGTTGTCCATTCCCATGGATGTCTGTGGCATATACCATTTTTAGGTCAGTGCCATTCATTCCAAATGTCATTTATTTCAGTTTATGCATTTATCCTTAGAGTTTACCTTGAGACCCAAGATATTTTTACTCAATATCTAGTTTTTAAAAATAATGTATTATTTGTATCTATGAAATGACTGTATTTGATAAATTTGTTTGTTTCTTTAGACAAATGATACAGAACTTTATTTTAGGCTATCCTTGATGCTCTAGACTTCTGTGCATTCATTGGCACATACATGTTAATCTATGTCTCTTTTTAAGAGATGGTTTTGGAAACAGGGCCTCACACAATAAGACAGTGTTATATCTGGCTACCCTAGAGAGATCCACCATGCCTTTATCGAATGGCAGCCAAATAATAAGGGCCAGTTATGCTGAATGGAGAGCAGGCAGACTCTGAAATAGAGAGCAGTTTTACATGAGGGTAATGTCTTGAAAAACTTGAGTATCAAATATTTCCCTGTGACCATCTTTCTTTCTTTTTTTTAATGTAATTTATTTATTTTTATATTAATCACAGGTTAGGTACTTTGTATCCTAGTCATAGCCCCCTCCCTCATTCCCTCCCTCATTTCCTCCCACTTTCCCCATCCCTCCTTCCTCTCCTCCCTGGCCCCCTCCAAGTCCACTGATGGGGGAGGACCTCCTCCCCTTCTATCTGACCCTAGTTTATCTTGTCTCTTTAGGGCTGGCTGCAGTGTCCTCTTCTGGGATCTAGCTAGGCTATTCGGGTGGAAGGTTCTTAAAAGGACATACAAAGTAGTTTCCCACTCCTGTAATTCTTTCTTAAGAGAATATTTGTTTCTGTTTATGTATATGTGTTTAAATCTGTGTATTGCCACATGGCTGTGAATATCTATGGAGGCCAGAAAACTGTATCTGATTCCTTGGGCCTTGAGGGAGTTGTGAGCTACCTGATCCAGATGACTGGAGCAAAGCCAGGTCCTCTAGAAGAGTATCAAGTTTATAAATAGATATGACTTATATTATTCAATACTATCATTTTAAATTGAGAATCTTCTGGTTTAGTTTGGACAATTTACTAAGTTTCTGTTACTTCAGGCTTCCATTCTTTTGGGCCTATTACTAATACATTTTTTTTATAAAGATATACATTTAAAACAGAGAACATTTGTAAAAGATAATTAGTTATTACATATTTCTTCACTTTTTATATTTTTAATTTTTTATTAATTATACTTTATTCACTTTATCCCCCCTGTAGCGCCCTCCCTCCTTCCCTCCCAAACCCTCCCTTTGTCCCCCTTCTCCATGCATGCCCTTCCCAAAGTCCACTGGTAGGGGAGGTCTTCTTTTTCTTCCTTCTGATCCTAGTCTATTAGGTTTCATCAGGAGTGGCTGCATTGTCTTCCTCTGTGGCCTGGTAAGGCTGCTCCCCCCTCAGGAGGAGGTGATCTCAAAGAGCAGGCCAGTCAGTTCATGTCAGAAGCAGTCCCTGTTCCCATTACTATGGAACCCACTTGGACATTGAACTGCCATGGGCTACATCTGTGTAGGGGTTCTAGGTTATCTCCATGAATGGTCCTTGGTTGGAGTATGAGTCTCAGGAAAGACCCCTGTGCTCAGATTTTTGGTTCTGTTGCTCTCCCCAATGAGCTCCCGTCATCTCCAGATCTTACTATTTCTTACTTCCTTCATAAGATTCTCTTCACACTGCCCAAAGGTTGGCTGTAAGTCTCAGCATCTGCTTTGATAGTCTGCAGGGCAGAGCCTTTCAGAGGCCCTCTGTGTCAGGCTCCTAACTTGTTCCCTGTTTTCTCCTTCTTCTGATGTCCATCCTCTTTACCTTTCTGGATGGGGATAGTTATTAAATATTTAATGAAAATGGGAAGCTTAGATCATGCAGAGTGAAAACAATTACATCTCTTTTCAGTGAGATTTAGAGCTGTCTTCTATTTTCTCTTTTCCCTTCAGCTATCCTGCTTCTTCCCTTCTTCTTCCTACCCATTAAAATATAGTGATAATAGATTTAAAATAGAGAAACCATTTAATTATCTTCCATTTCTTGCTGGTCCATTGTACTATTTATTTACTTTTGAAACAGGGGTTCACTATTCAGCCCTGGCTGGCCTGACACTTTCTATGTAGACCAGCCTGGCTTCTAACTCATGGATGTCTGCCTTTCTTTGCCTCCTGATTGCCTGGATGGTAGGCATAAGCTACCTATAGCATTGGCTTGCAGACTTTATTCTTAATATTCTCTGTAGTTTCTGAGCAATCGTCTAGTACATTTTTGAGGTAATGTCCTGTGCTCTTAATCCTTCTTAAGAGTCAAGGTCAATTCACCTCATGTTACAGCTACAGGATCTCAGAAACAATTCCCAAACCTGTAGTATATTATATCTTTTGTAGTGTGGATTGATTAATAGAAGGCCCTACAAAACCTACACAGTCTGACCTGTAGTATGTCTCATTACTTTTCAACAGACATGGTTTCTTTTACAGTTTTAAGGTTTTAAAAGAAAAATTTTAGTAATAGTAAACATTGAAAGCAAACAGAACTGAAGAATTGATGCTGCCTGAACTTAGAATAGACAACCTGAGAATGGGTACACCCAAATTTAAAAATGGTGAAAAGGAAATTCACAAGAGAAAGCATAGTCTTTTCAACAACTGGTACTGGGGAAACTGAACATTCATACATGCTTGCATAGAAAACTTGGAACCTGCCTGTCTGCCTTTTGCACATAGAGTCTGAGCTAACAGCAGTTAATACAAAATAAGTTTAATTGAGGAAAGACATCATGATATATATTTAGGGGAAAATAGATTTGGTGATAGATTTTTTTAAATTTATTTATTTTTATATCAATCACAGGTTAGGTACTTTGAATCCCAGGCGTAGCCCCCTCCCTCATTCCCTCCTACCCTCCCACTCCCTCCCTCATCTCCCTCCTCCCCGCCCCCTCCAAGTCCACCAACAGGGGAGGACCTCCTCCCCTTCGGTGATAGATTTTTTTAAGACAAAAAATACAAAAACCTTCATGAAAAAATGGTAAGGGAAAAGAAAAAAACTTTGTATGACACTGTTAAATTAATAAACAATCGTCCAGAGTGAGAGAAATCTCTTAGTACAAAACCCATATAATGTAACTAGCATTTAACATATATGAAGTTCTTGAAAAAACAAACGAACAAAGTTTAAAATCGGGCAGACCCGAAAAGGAATGAAAGACATTTCTCTGCTGTATATATGTCATTTACCAATGTAAAAAACTAGAGAAGTATAATACAACTCACTGTTTTATAAACTATGAAGTCATAAATTACCATTTATGCATATATACTGAATTATTGGAAGGACAGCAAGTAAAAAAATGAATCTTGGGTGTAGTTATCTGATTGCTCCATCCTATACTTCCTGCTCCACTTTTCTATAACCTTAAATAATAAACTCTAGGATCTTTTTTTTCTATTGATTTTTACATTTTTCAAGTGATATCATAGCTTTGCCATATTCTTCAAGCTAGTATAATATAAACACAGTTCACTTGAAATATATGAAACACTCAAAACTAGAAATCTCTGAAATGGGGGTGTGGTTTTTTTTGTTTGTTTGTTTTGGTTTTGTTTTTGTCAGACAGAGTGTCTCTACCCTTGCTGTCCTAGAACTTTTAAGTAGACCAGGCTGGCCTCAAAGTCAGAGAGATCTGCCTGCTTCTGTCTCTTTGAGTTCTGGAATTAAGGGCCTGTATGGCCACACTCTCGTGACAATATTTTTAAAGTTATGCTTTTAAAACTTGTTGCTTACGCATTTCTCTTTTTGTTTATAATGCACCTTGGTATTTCTCTGAGGACAGGCCACATCAATGTTTTGCCTAATTCTTTCCTTTGGCTAGGTTATATTTTTAGCTCATTAATTTTTTTTAATGTCTAACAGTTTTACAATTTTTGTAATATATTTGTTTCATGTTTTTTATGGTTTCTGTTAATGAATAACATCCTTTATATGTCTAATGTTTAATTTCTAATTAAAACTTTCTATAATTATTTTTTTAATTTATTGATCCATATTGGTTTTTTTTTTTACCCTTTTGATATCAAATATTTTTTAACTGTCTTGGTAAGGGACAAATCTTACTATATCTGTGACAATCTAAGGTCAAATTTTTATTGTAGACAATTTCCTTAATAGCTTTTATTGGGCACATGCATGTGAACATGCATGCACGTATGTAAACACACACTTGTTAGTTGCAACAGTATTGCAAACAGAACTAAAGAATTGATGCAAATTGATACATAGGCGATACTTGTTAGCACTTAGGTTAAATTATTTTAATGTAATTGTTAGGCATAATATTTTAATATTAAATAATATCTAAAAATGAACATTTAAGTAACTTCATTTTAAAATTAAGACACAAGTAACTTAGTAACACATTAAAATCAAATATTTTGACAAATTTTCTAAGGAATATGTTAAATACTTGACACATTTTTGCATATCTATTTTCATTTATTTAAGAATAATTTATTTGATTTATATAAACAATGTTAATATTGAACAGCAATACATGATGTTGTACAATAACAATTATTTTTATATACATCAATACAACTTTTTACCTTGAATTTTAAAAGTCATTGAATTTGTGAGCAAAATTAAGCAGAAATTTTGGTTATGGATTAATTATTGAAATGTGCAGTAAAAAGTTCATTTGGCCACTCATAATTATTATTCATTATTGAAATGTGCAGTAAAAAGTTCATTTGGGCCACTCATAATTATTATTATTTTTGGAAGTCAAAAGAGAATAGTTGTTATTAAAAGCAATTTTCATGGTTAAATTTATGGAAGCAATTGGCATTAAAACCTTTAGTGTATCAGAAATGTTGGGAGAAAAAAGGTTCAGATTATGTAGAGACACCCTTAAAGAATAGTTTTGAGGTGCATCTCTGTAGAATTCATTTGTTCAAAATTGCAAGTCTTTATAATCCAAATTTAGAGGTGATAGTACATTACTTGTTTTTGTTTTCAGAAAACTAACACACACTGACCTTACGAAAAAACTTCATTTGTTCAGGTTTAAGGGGAAGTGATGAAGTATTTACAAGCTTGGCAAATTTTTGCCATGCCATGCACAATCATGCAGAGATTAGGTGTATATTTATGCACAATCTGGCCTTTTAACAAAGAAAAATAAGGCTATGTTTGGGCTGCCACTGGCAGAAACAAAACAGCTGAGACTTTAATGAACACCATACTGAGGGCATGTAGGACATAAGGCAAATTAAGCAGGTTACAAACTGCACATCTTCCATTTAGATACAGAGATCTCCCCAATCCTGACAATTAGTTGCATTGACAGAGCAGGCAGATAGGCAGAAACAGAAGGAGATCGTTTGTATCAATTTGGGGAACAGAGCTAGTAATGAAAGAAAATAGCCACACAACTCTGTCCTGGTGAAGTATTCTTTCTTGGTGTTTTCACCAAAAACACACACACATTTTATTTACAAATAAAGACCAACATTGTTTTTGTTTTCTTTGTCTGTCTGTTTATGAATAGATGTTCTGGCCAGTCAAAGAAATTTTTGGCATAGTAACCTGACAGCTTTGTTTAAAAGCTAAATATGAGTTTTCTTTCATGGAAAACCCTTTCAAAGTATAGCAGTTTTTAGCTGTGAAAGCCTAAATACATTAATGGTGACAAAAACGTTCCAGAATGAGCCAGCATTTGCTTTGTTTCTTTTGTAACATTTCTTGGTAAATTTCATACACAAATGTTACAGGACTATTTTAATATTTACACCTCCCCCAGTAAGTTCTCTGTGTGTATCTTTCTAAAGGAATAATTCTTTGTTATTAATCACTTGAATTTTTAAGTATCATTTTTATATGCTTTGAAGATACCTGTATAGGGAACATTTAAACATTTCTGTTAGTGTTTGTGATTACATTCTAAAATGTGTCACTCATGTTTAGGATTTGAAGATTTTTCTAAAAAATCAAGCCCTTTTCAGCTTTTATAGGAAGTATATATTTCAAAGTCATTTACTTTGTACCTTAAATGATAAGATAAGCATACAGGAGGCACGGACCCAAAGATAACTAACATGGAGGATCCAAGGGAGGATACGTAAATCTCACTCAGAGGGAGAGATAATGTAGACAGAGGTAGTGGCTGAAGAGAGGAAACAAGGTAGGAGAGCAGGCACAGAGTTAAGAGGGCAGAGAACAAACCCTGGGGAGAGCAAGGGCAAGAAGACTAAAGGACTGTGGAGAAAACAGAAACTGAGGGTAGGGGTATTTGTGACAAGCTGGAGACCTAAGTCAGGGTAGGCTCCTGGGAGGACATGAGGGGTACTCAAGCAGAGACTCCTAGAAGCAGAGGCTATAGGGATCAAACAGGTCACAGACTAACTGGATAAGTCTCCTAGAAGAGGAAGAAGAACACTAACCAATCCACAAAAACCTTGACCCAAAATTTACCCTGCCTTCAAGATGTGCAGGAATGGCCCAACCAAAGACCCACCCTATCAGAGAGTGCCAATCCCTAACACTGTGAAAAATACTATGCAAAGCTTGCAGACAGGAGCCTGACAGAGCTGTCCTCTGAGAGGCACTACCCAGCTGTACCTCAGAACAGATGTTGAGACTCAAAGCCAAACATTGGGCAATGTGTAGGGAGTCTTGTTGAAAAGTGGGAGGACAGAGAAAAGGACCTGGAGGTGACAGTAGCTCTATAAGAAAACCAAAAGAGCCAGCAAACTAGGGCCAAGAAGGGCTTGCTAAGAGTGAAGCATCAACCAAGGGCCATGCATGAATTTGAAGTAGGCTCCCTCAAAGATGTAGCAGATAGGCAGCTTAGGGTCCTCTAGTAAGGTAAGTAGGGACTGTATTGGACACAGACTCACTTGCCAGCTCACTTTTTTTTTGCTCACTTTCTCTGGAAGAAAGCCAGACCATGGGAGAAGAGGACATGCTTAGTCCTGATTTAACTTGAGGAGCTGGGAAGGATGGGAAAAGGGAAGGGGGAGGGAACAAGGGTAGGACTAGGAGGGGAGAAGGGATGGAGCTACAACAGGGATGTAAAGTGAATAAAGAAGTAAAATTAAAAAAAACTTTAATTTAAAAAAGAATAAGAAATAAATGATTAATTTGCCAACAAAGACACAATTGAAATATTTTAGCATCATGTTCTTTTCAGTCTTACAAAATTTTAATTGTTTGTATTTGAACTGTTACCTTTGTGAAAATTATAATTTCCTCTTTGTGTGTTTTGTATGTGTTGAGTGTTAATGTATTTGAATATGTTCATATATATGCTGGTGGGTATACCTATTCACTCTCATGTGGAGATCAGGAAAGATACTAGGTTTCTCTCTTTGTTTACTTTCTGCTTTATTCTCTTATTGAGCATCTGCCACTGAACCTGAGCTTACAGTTGAGGTCAGTCTGGCTGCCTGTGAGCCTCTGGAATCTACCTGTCTCCATCTCTGTTGTTTTAGGTGCTGGTGAATACATAAATAAAATGGCCTGTGTACCCCATTCAGTATTTCATTCATAAAGAAAAAATTCTGAAGAATATATTGTCACATCATGTAAGGCAGGCACATTAAATATAAGTACACCTAGTTATACTGATACATAGAGTCTAAAAAACTATTGTTCTCAAAGCAGTTCAATAGAGTGGTTATAACCAGAGGTTGAGGAGTGTAGCCAGAAGAGAAGTGAGGGGTGTGGAAGCATGGGTAACAGTCCAAACTGCAGACAGGCACAGACAGAATGATATTATATCAAATCACAGCAGGTGGCTTGATCTATGTTAGTGTATATTTTTAAAGTTAGCGTTAAGATCTTTGAATGTTTTCATTATAAAAAATGATATATATTTGAGAATATATAACACTTTACCATTATTCCATGCATTTATATGTATACACATATATATTATTTATTCCTAATAAATATGACCAAGTTTAACTTTCATTTTCAAATAAGGAAGGACAAAATTAAAAAATTACAATATATTTATTTATTTTAGATTTTTAAAATAAATTTATTTATTTTTATATCAATCACAGGTTAGGTTTTTTGCATCCCATGCATAGCCCCCTCCTTCATTCCCTCCCACCCTCCCCAACCCTCCCTCATCTCCTCCCCGCCCCCTCCAAGTCCACCAATGGGGGAGGATCTCCTCCCCTTCCATCTGATCATCTTGTCTCCTCAGGGCTGGCTGCAATGTCCTCCCCTGGGATCTAGCCAGGCTGTTACTCCCTGTCCTGTATGGGGAAAAGTCAAAGAGCCAGCCATCAAGTTCAAGACTGAAACAGTCCCTGTTTCCCTTACTAGGGTCTTCAGTTCGACAATGAGTTATCATGGGCCACATCTGAACAGGGGTTCTAGGCCATATCCATATATGGTCCTTGGTTGGAGAA
>CM053756.1:29921953-29944580 GCA_028658305.1 Pachyuromys duprasi | reverse complement strand
CATTGATCCTACCAACCTGGGTCCTCCTTCTTGTACATCTTCCCTAGGTGTGTAGATTTCAGCATGACCTTCCTATCCTATAGGTCTATATAAGTGAGTATATACCATATATTTCTTTCTGCTTTTGGGATACCTCATTTAGGATGATATTTTAGATTTTTAAAATCTTGTAATTATCTCTCAGTATGAAACTTACAAGACTCCTTTTAAGTTTACAAAAACAATTGCCTTGGGAGACAATTGATGATGGGTTATCTCTGTCTACCAAATAAGGAAATATGCTAATCCAAGCCAGATTAAAAGTACAAAAAGGACAAGTTTATTTGGGAACTGAAGTCCCTGGATTTCTGAGTTCAGCACCCTCAGGATGAGGCCAGAGGAAGTTTCGCGTGATTTTGGTGATGTTTTTAAGGATTGTATGTTAGAAGGAAGATGATGTATCTGCACTTGCTGGACACTGGGCTGCTGGCTCCAGGTGAGGGGGTTGGGGCACTCCTCAGGAATGCCAGGAATGTGTAGGCTTTTCTCAAAAGTACAAGGTTGGAGAAAGAAAGTGGGGTTTACCACAGGGCAAAAGGAGATACCAACCAAACAGATTGTATTTGTGGTGTCAAATTTTCATTCATAGGGAACAAGAATGAGAATAATTGTGTAAAAAGATTCTTTAAGAAGGTGATAATAAAATGGTCAAGAAGCTGTCTGCTGTAATAATTCCCAAAGTATTATGATTCCTTTTGTTTTACTCTTCCTTTTCAAAATTGGTTTGCCTTTGCTTCCATTCCACATTTTACAATCAGCCTTACTGTATCTTCAAGAATCCTGTTGGAACTTTTGTACAAAATGTGGTTCACTTTTTTCATTTTATTGTCATAGATAATGATTATCAGGGGTGAAAATGGGGAGAAGATTCAAGAGTAACATGTGCTTGATAAAGATGTTGGAATATGGCAAAGGGTATGAAGGTGATTAACATTTTTATAGAGACTCAAGGACACTAATTATTGAAGAATTGTCTTCCACATAAGAGATAAATCCAGAATCTGTCTAGGTTGATTTTAGAGCTATAAACTTATGTAAAAAAATAACTATATTGGGGAGACACTGTATGTGGGAAAGGGCTGTAGCATTTTTAAATATTCTGTGTGGTGGCATGTAGAACTCTTGACTTTTTTCTGGAAATGTGTAGCCAGACAGAAATCAATGATTTTGAAACTCTGTATGTAAAACCTTGAAATGCAAACTTGAGTGGCAACAGCAAGTAAATGGCACAGCATCTGTGACCATGAAAATAGAATAGGCTTCAACCATAAGGGTTCACTGCCTTTGTATTTGAGAATTCAGGTAAACACAATTTAAAATTTTACTTATTAATATTGGGGATGGAATAGAGTGGGGATGGTAGGCATGTGCCAATGTCCATGTTGAGGTCAGAGGACAATTTTGTGGATTTGCTTCCCTTATTTCACTTTTACATAGGTTTCGGGGGTTGAACTCTGGTAATCAGGTTTGTGGGGCAAGCCCTTTTATTTACTGTACCATGCAACAGGCCCCCCTAATAAACAATTTTTAACTTATAGAAGCCATACATTCTCCTCAAATGTAGTTTAGTATTTAATAAGTATATGTAGAATGACTTCATTTGCTGCCTAAGGAATACCATTAAGACAGTTTGTTATAATACTTTCTGCAGTAGGATCTTTCTCAGGTGTACTCTTGAGACTTATACTCTTTCCTTAAAGGAATAAATACAAGAGTGATATGTAGTCACTGTCTTATTTAAATGGGGTCTATTGCTTTGAAGAGACCACAGCAACTCTTATAAAGTAAAACATTCAATTGGGACTGCCTTACAATTTAGAGATTTAG
This sequence comes from Pachyuromys duprasi, assembly GCA_028658305.1. Lineage (NCBI taxonomy): Eukaryota > Metazoa > Chordata > Mammalia > Rodentia > Muridae > Pachyuromys > Pachyuromys duprasi. The sequence goes on along the minus strand of CM053756.1, from coordinate 29,942,714 downwards.
TCCATTCTATTTTTTGTGTGAAGTTTGGCAGCATCCAGGCAGACATAGTGCTGGAATAGGTTGAGAGTTCTACATCAGGATCTGCAGACAGAAGGCAGAGAGGCCCTATCATAGGCCCTAGAAACCTCAAAGCCTGCCCACAGTGATACACTTCCTTCAATAAGACCACACCTCCTAATAGCGCCACTCCCCATGTTCAAGCATTCAAACACATGAGTCTATAGGAGCCCTTCCTATTCAAACTCCCGCAGCCACTAGCTTTAATGATAGCTGAGTGGCAACTTTTTCATGAGTGTTTTGTACAGTAACGTTTAGTCTCCATATTTAGAAAAAAAATAAAAGAGCCTGAGATCTTCAAAAATGACACAAATTAGTATTTTCTAGTTTTTATGGCCTCAGGACAGTATTATTGATCATTTCTCTTTAAACACTACATAAAAGAATCATTGATGCTCCTTACAAAGCATCATAAAGCCAGGCTTTACTGTCTTCTCTGTCCTTTCTTTATTCCATTACTGTCCCTATTCAGGGTTCCAAGACCCAAGCATGGAGAATAGGACAAAGAAATAATGTAAACACAGTATTCATACAGGAAACTTTCAAAATCATTTTTTAAAAAATGTTAGCATTGTTCCATCATTTGTCATCTTTCCCTTCTCCTGGGATTATACTTAGGAACTGAGAAATTTGGCCATTTCATTCACAAATGTTTACTTATTTTTCTCTAAAACACATTATTTTTAAAGCCAGTTTATAAAACTTTGAGATTAATAACACAATTTTTATATTAAATTTTTATTTTTATATTAATTATATTTTATTCGCTTTGTATCTCATCTAAAATGTCCTCCCTCATTCCCTCCCAATCCCACTCTCCCTCCTTCATCTCCTCCCATACCCTTTTCCAAGTCCATTGATATGGGAGCCCGTGGCAGCTCAGTGTCCAAGGGGATTCCCTAGTAATGGGAATAGGGGCTGCCTCTGACATGAACTCAGTGACTGGCTCTTTGATCACCTCCCCCTGAGGGGAGAGCAGCCTTACCAGGCCACAGAGGAAGACAATGCAGCCTGTCCTGATGAGACCAGATAATAACACAATTTTATTGCATTCTTAGAGTTTAAATTTTTATTAAAGTACTTTGAATTGAATTTAAAAAATAGGATTCATTTTAGTAGTTTTAGAAGTATAGAAAATAGAGAGAATGATGCTTATATTACAATTATCTATGTGTACATTATGCTGATTTTCTACTCCTTAACTTTCTGGGTAGTTGATGCCCTGTAACTGTGAGTATGCTAATATGGACACCTAGCAGTGACCACTAGTGACCACAGTGACCATCTGCATTTCAGGCATGGGCTAGTCACTCATACTGAGATTTGTCAAGCAGTGGACATAAGCCGTTTCCCATGCAGGAGTTCAAGTTGCAAAAATCATTCTTAAATTTAATTCAAATATCTCACATAATTATGAAAGCTTTTAAGATGCTTGTGATATCATTACATGTACATTATGATTGTATCTCCATCACCCCATTACTGTATGTCTGCTTGTAATACGAATTTAGATTTATACTTAGAAATATACTTCAGGGTGTTCCACATCTGTTTCTAAGTAGCAAGGTTTTACTGCTTACCTGATATCAGTGCTAAATTGAGATCTGCTATACTTGTCATATTGTAATTGTTTTAAACATTGGAGATAGTTCACATTGAATAAGTTTTACTTTTGAAGGGATAGGATAGCTGCAGAAATAGTTGCCATTTACTGTTTTCACCCAGTTTTGGGGAAATACCTGTCTAAAGTAAAAGTTTAAATGCATTAAAAAAAGAAGAAGAAAGAAAACGAAAAGGGAGATGGAAGAAGAGGAGGAAAAGGAAAGAAAAAAGAAAATTGCTTGCTTTGTCATGTATTTTAAGGCAATATTAACAAAGATTACCTAAAAAAATTACCTTGTCTGGATTGGAGTAGGAGAATAAAATGTAAGAAAGGAGTGTGATAAGAGAATGAATGAAAGTATATGGTTCAGTGTGAATTAGAAGATTTGCAAAGTCAGATTAAAACGACACTATGATGCAGTCTAGGTGTGGGAAGTGACTGAAGAGAAATATAGTTGGCTTTTCAGATTGAATATAGAGGAGTAAGGGGGATCAAAACTGGGACTGTTAGCTGGAGTCTTCATAGAAAAATCATTTTCTTTTACTTAGTGAACTGTTCCTGTGCAGTAAGTGATACAGCCTAATAAAAATTAAAGAGTGGGTTGTATTTAGGAGATCAGGTCATCATAACTCATTGACATTAGGCCACATAACTGAATGATGTCTTCCTTCAGTAAAATACATCAAATGAGATCAACAATTATGACTCATAAACATGCCTTGCAGGCATAAAACAGCAGGGAATTAGCATGTGAGGCTGATAAATATGCATGTAAATAAGCTCCCAAAGGAATAACATGGGTTTGATTGATAGGTTTAGAATTGGAACATATGTAAACCCCTTTATTCCTCATTCTGGTGTAGCTAAGGAAAGATGCATATTACTTGTTAAAAAGTTTCAGTAACTTTGTAAATCTTAATGCCACATCTGTCTTTTTTTGTTTTGTTTTGTTTTGTTTTTGTTATTGTTTTTTTTCCTTGTGCATGTCAGTTGTAAGATTAATTGAATTGTCTTCAGGCTGGATGGCCTACACGTAAACTAAGTGGTTGAATATGTGAATGAATGGCTCTGCTTCTGAGACTAGAAATGGAATAAAATAAGAATCCTTGGGAAATTTCTTTTTTTTTTTTTTCATTTTAAATGGATGTGTATACATGTCAGAAATTTCCTTAGAAATGCTGCTTTGACATAGCAGATGACTCTGGCTTTCTCACTAGTTCTTTATGTCCTTATATCACTTTTGTTTTCTTACATAGTTGATACAAGGCTTTCTCCATCCTGAAGTTCAGCCTATGAGCTATTGTGGAAATACAATGCAAAGTGGATATTCTGATTGCAGTCTGTTATCAGGGATACTTTTGTTATCTATACCTATTGCCTGTAGGTAACTTTGCAAACAATTTATTCCTTTCATCAAGTTCAACTTATTTTAAGTAATGAAGAAGGAAAGTGGCTTTTGATTTCCTGGTGCAGAGATTTAGCTATTATTGCTATGCAGAACTAATGGATTTACTATCTGAAGGCATCTGGACCATTAATACCATGTCTCTTTAGTAATATACTAGTTTGTAGAAAGCAACATTAGCTTATAATAGTAGCTATTCTTTTTCTATGGTTTTATTTCTGCAGTTTTAATAATCCATGAAAACCATGGTGTGAAAATATTTAAATGGATATTCCAGAAATAAACAGTTTGTAAATTTCAAATTTTGCTTTGTGGGTAGTGTAGTAAAATCTTGAACTCTCAACTTTGTTCTGTCTAGCATATCTATACTAAATATGTTGTCTATTGCTGAGGCCATTAGTGGTTTCTGGGTTTTTGTTCTTTTTATAAATATTTTAAATGATTTTTTTTCCTTTGCATGGGTGGTTTTCCTGAAAGTGTCTATGTGTGCATAGACACAAGGACCTAGAAAAGAAAATCAGATCCATTGGAACTGGAGTTAAGGATTTCTATGAGCTGCTCTGTAGGTTCTGGGAACTGAATCTGGGTTCTCTATAAGAGCAGTAATTGTTCCCAAAACCAAGTTTTTATTTGCAAGAAAATACACCTCTTGCTGGACAAGGTGCCACATGCACCCAGGGCACCGGCAGATGGATGTCTGATCTACATAGCTAGTCCAGGACAACCAAGACTACATAGACTTTGTCTCAAAAGCAAAGCAAAGCAAAACAAACAAACAAACAAAAACTTAGACCCTAACAGAAACTGTAGTCATGAAGTACAAAAGAAGCATGAGGGTCATGAGGATAATAAATCCCTGTTTGAGTGCTCAGCTGCAGCAGTCATTGTCATGGCTTGACAATCTGAGATTACTCAAAGGAGATGACCCTCCTGATTTTTATTCAGCAGGTCAATAGTAGCCTGGTGTGATGTAGCATTATCTATTCCTTTTTCATCTTAGATCATGTCATCACTTAGGCATTATATCCTCATCAAAAGAGTTCATAACCATGCAGTATCTATTAAAGCATATTATTTTGTGCTACTTAATATTTAGTTTTAGTTTGGGGTTATTTGGTTGGTTGTTTTAGACAGGACTTCTATGTGTATCTCTGTCTTTCCTGGAACAGGCTTTGTAGACCAGGTTAACTTCAAACTCAGAAATATGCCCTTCTATGCCTCCTGAAAGTTGGGATTAAAGGCTGCTACCTTAAATTATTAATAAAATAACAAAGACCATGCTGATATTTATGATTTGAATAATCACCACAGTCCATGTTGATGTGCATGATCCCTGCTACTAATGGAGACCACATTGCTACCAATGTTAATGTCCATAGTTGATGTCCATAGTCCCTATTGCCCACAGAGACCATGTTGATGACTGTAATCCATGCTGCTGCTGGGGACCAGGTTGATGTCTATGATTGGAGCTGCCTCTGGAAACCATGCTGAAATCCAACATCTGTGCTGCCACAGGATACCATGCGCAAGTCCATGATCTGTGTTGCCACCAGCTTCTTAGACAGTGATATCCATGACTGCAGACTCATAACTAAGAATTGGCGATATTAAAGGCTTTTGTGAGCCCCGAACCCCATAGGAAACATAACAGTCCAGGGAGGAAGCCATTAAGAGGAAAGATGTTGAAATGTAGCTCTTCACAGTTGATGGCTTCTGATAGGAGGATGGGGAAGGCCTCCTATCAGTTGTTATTTATGTATTTTTTTCAAAGGGCTGGCCACCGAGAGGTTGACCATGCTTCAATGAATATATGGCCAAAACAATTTGGACTTGATTTTTTGTTTGGGGGTTTGGGGGTTGGCAAGATGGTTGGGTGGACCTGGAATGAATAGGAATCAGGTGTGATCAGGTTGCGTTATATGAAATTCCCAAATAATAAAAATATTATCTTGGGAAATTATTAATAAATTAGTTATTAATATTTTATTGTATCTTATTTATAGACTAAATGTTTTTCATAGATTTGTATACATGAGATAACACATATATTTAAGGTTTGGCAATGCCCTCTGAGGGTGTGGTACATATTTTATTCCTTGATAGTTATCTTGATTTTTATTACTCTAATGCCATTAGTGTTGAATATGTACATGTTAATTATTTTGCTTAAGTTGATGACCTCTGCTGTTGAGAATACAGGAAAGCTATAAAGGACAGGCTGTTCCTTAAGGGGAAAAAAATCCTAGGTAGCTTGAAAGGGGAGTTTTCTGAAAGGATGGACATTAAATTTGTTATCTAAAACATTTGTTATGTGATGAGGAATTTCTTAATGGACTTATGTCCTTTCCTTTGTGGGAAAATAGAAGTTTCCAATTAAGGCTGTGTATTTTGTTCAACCTAAATAAAAACAGAAAGAGAAATTTTCTTAAGATAATTTAGTTAAGAATGAACACTGCAAGGGGTACGTATATGACTATATCCAAGAAAGCAAAGGAACAAAGCAAACTTTAAAGGCAAAATAAAGAGTACCTGGGTATGGTCACACATGTCTTTCCCAGCATTTGGGAGGTCAAACCAGGCAGATCTCTTGAATTGAAGCCCAACCTGGTCTATATAACTTGCTCAGGACAGCCTGGGCTACACAGAGAAGCCTTGTCCCCCTTCCCCAGTAAATCTATGAACAAATAAATAGCATAAAAACAGAAAGAAAGAAAAGAAGGACTACATCTTGAGACCAGGCCAGCTTCAGTGCTAGAATGCTGTCTAGGGACAGTTATGAAACAGACACCTAGATACACTTTTAAAAGTGAAGCTGGAGTCAGCTGGGCTACTCTATCCTGAAACCTAAGCCTGTTTATTATTGTAGTACAACATAGAAAGGGTATCTATACTTATTAATGTCTATAATTTTTTTTATTTTTGAAAGAATTTGTGTAGGAAGTTACAATGAAGTCATTAATATGCCTACAGCCTGAGAAAAACTAACTACTAACCTTGAAGTATCAAAAGTACCTGTCTCATCCAACTATGTATTTAAAAGCTCTCTTGAAGATGGCTTTGTTAGCTAGCATTGTCTCACCTTAACCTGAATTCTTGGAAAGTACTTGTATAGCTATGTTGAAATCTAACATCTGTCTTTATTATTTGCAATGGCTAAGCTTTATGTAGATGTATTTATGCACCCATAACTTCACCCCCAACCCCCAATTAAGTATGGAGGTCAAGAAGAAAAGGATCTTTTACATCTACGCCTGATAAGAACTCCCACAAGAACAATAACCTGAAGTAAACAAAGAATATCTGCCCAGCTACTAGGAATCTTTCTCAAAATGACACCACTGATCTAAGGAAATAAAAATCTGCCAAACCAGTTTGTAACTGTAGAGAGAGGAAGAAGCTCCGAGTGAATAAAGTCTTGAGTGAATGTGTGTTTTGACATGGCACAGCCATGTTGAAGACTCCAAGGCCACCAATTCATGGGGTACTTGGCAAAACAAGTTCATTATGTGGACTGTGCTCAAGAGTGGTGGTGAAGCTGTCCTAGGGAGTTCAAGTATGAGAGTTTAGGAACAACTGATCAGTTCATGTAAAAACTAGCAGATGTAGCTTTCTCCTGGATGTTTATGGTGAGACTGCTTCACCTCCACCAGAAGTCCAGATCCCAAGAACATGCAGGATTTTTTGCCTTTCCTAGTCATTGTCCCCAGTGTGTCCAGTGTCCTGTGTCATGTATCTCTACAACCCTCTTCTCCCCCGCCTGCATTACACATGATCTTTTTCACTGTATGTCTGCTGTGTGTGTGTTTTCTTGTTCTTGGTAAGTGTCTTCTTCCACTGTTGACTCTGTTGCTATTTGTTGTGTTTAGAGTTCTCTGATACTACCTGTTGCGCCTTCTAATTCTTTAACAAGCAGAGAAATAACCCCTGGGATGAATCATTGGAGTGGCTGTTTTTACAACATTAATCCTGTCAATCCATGTACATGGGATGTCTCTCCATCTTCTGGTGTATTCTTTAGTTTTTTTTTCTTCAGTGTCTTAAAGTTTTCAGTAAATGAGTCCATCACTTCCTTAATTTTTTATTCTAAAATAGTTTCTTTGAGACTATTATGAATGATATATTTCCATGATTATTTTCTAAGTCTCTTTGTTGTGTGGAGGAAGGTTTCTAATTTGGATATTGTAAGCAAGGGTGCAGATAAGCTACCAAACCAGCTGATCTCTAGGTGTGAAGAACCAAGAGCAGAGTGGGGGCCGGGGGAAAAACCTTTAGCTGCAGCTTGGGGCAAGGAAATCCAATGAACTACAACAGGCTGGAGGAGTGGTTGTGAGCTGGAAAGAAGAGTCCATTGGCTACCTGGAAGTTAGTATCAGCTTTGGTACATGTCAGTAGGGAAGTAGCTCTTTCTGGCAGACAGAAATTCATTTTGTAGCTTCCTGAGGACAGATGAGTGTGAGCTTTGATTTATTTGTCAGAAATCAGCACTGCCTTTTGGAGTTTGGGACCTAACAGATAGGTTAACTTCACAACATCTAACCTGCCACTTTTCTGCAAGTGTTTAACAGATCTAAAAGTTTCCTTATGGAGACTCTGAGGCCTCTCATGTATAATCATAATATCTGTAAATATGGATAGACTTCTGTGCTTCCTATTTGTATCTCATCTGTTTCTTTTTCTTGTCTTACTGCTCTAGCTAGGATTTCAAGCATTATACTGAGTGGGAGTGGTAAAAATGGACACCCTTGTCTTGTTACTGATTTTAATGTGTATACTTTGATTTTTTCCCCCACTTACAATAATGTTGGCTATCAGTTTGCTATAGATAGTTTTTATTCTATTGAAATATGCCCCATCAGTCCCTGTTTTTATCATCAGGTCTTTACAATGAAGGGATAAGTAGATATTTTTCAAAGACCTTTTCTCCATCAATTGAAATGGTGATGTGACTTTGGTTTTTGACTACATTTATTGATTTATAAATGTTAAATGTGCCTGCATCTCTGGAATAAAGCCAACTTGATCATAATAAGTGTTCTTGAATTTTTAAATATACTTTATAGGCATTTATTGACAATTTTAATGTCTTTTTCATCAGAGAGATTGCTCATAATTTTCTGTTGTTATGTTGGGTCTTTGTCCAGTTTTGGTATCAAAATAATACTGAATCTATAAAAAGATCCAAATTAATACTGAATCTAAAAAATGCCTCTTTTCTATTTTTTGAAATAATTTCTGGAATATTAGTGTTCTTGTGAGGTTAGTTGTAATTCTGTGCTATATATTTATTTGTCCCTGGGACTTATTATTAGTGTTTTAAATGACAGAGTTTTAAATACTGCTTTCAAAGTACTGGCTGTTAAAGGTCTACTTAAATTTCTTATTTTTTTTTTAATTTTAATTTGTTAGAGCGTATATATCTAGAAAACCAACTATTTTGTTTAGATTTATAAGTTTAGTAGAATATAGAGTTCTGATTTCTTTTGTTTTGTTTTGTTTGCTTTTTGGTATGTTCTTTTAAGTCACTAAATTTTTAAAGTGTCTATTGTAATGCTTGTCAATCTTGCTATGTTTTTGAAGAACTAACACTTATTTTCACTGGTTGTTTTTTGTGTTTTCATTTCTATTTCTTCAGTTTCTGTCTTGATGTTTATTCTTCTTCTTTGTTTACAGCTTTTGTGATTGTCTTATTCTTATATCAATGCATTAACATCATCATGAAGTATCTTTTGTTTTCTTTAATTGCATTCACTTAGAGCTATATAGTTCTCTCAAAGGACTGCCTTTATTGTAAGCCCACATATATGGACATGTTATGATTTTATTATCTTTTAATTCTAGCAACTTTTTAATTTTCTTCTTGATTTGTGTCATCATTCAATAGTCTGTTCTTTAATCTCCATGAATTATAAATTTTCTATAGTTTCTTATGCTGTTGATTTCTAGCTTTGTCCTGTGTTGATCAGATAGAATCTAGGACACTGTTTTGGTTTTTCTATATTTGTTGAGATTTGCTTTATATTCTGCTGTGTGCTCTATTTTAGAGAAGAGTTCGTGGTGAAGTGAGTATAGTGTACAAATAAACATACATATAATATTTGCCTAGAATGTTTTATATATGTTGGTTTGGTTCATTTAACCTATGATATTATTTAATCCCAACATGTCTTCATTCTTTTTTGTGCAGTTCATCTGTCTAAAGTCAGAGTGCAACAATAAAATTTCCCAATATTTCTGTTTTGATGTCAGTCTGTGACTTTGAAATGTAGTAGTGTTTGTTGTACAAATATAAAATGAGCCTATATTTGGTGCACATATACTTGAAATTGTAATTTCCTTTTCCTGGATTGACCACTTGTACAGAATCCCTCTTTATTTCTTCTGACGAGTTGGTTTGAGTCTTATTTTGTCAGAATAGCAGTGTAAATTTATTATCTGGTTCCATTTGTGAGGATTATTTTTTTTTTACATATTATCCTAAAATAGTATTTATCTTTGGCAGTAAGATGTGTTTCTTGGAGGCAACAAAAAGATTATCTGTTTTCTAATCCATTCTGTTAGTCTGTATCTTTGATTAGTAGAGCAATTTCTATTCATATTTGTAACTGAAAGGTGTATATTTCTTTCATGTCATTTTGATTTCATAGTGTTTGATAGTTTTATATTTCTTCAATACTATCATCAAGTTAATTTTCCTCCTACAGTTTCTTTAGTCTGCTTATCTTTCTCTGTAGGCTATAGTATTCCTTCTGGTATTGTTTCTAGGAGAGGCTTGATGATCATTAATTTCTTTAACCTGCTTTTATTTTTCAACATTTTTCTTTCACCTTTAATTATGATAGGTAGAATGGGTTTGATAGAGGCTAGGGATCTTGATCATTGTTTACTTTTTTCCTGCCAACTAAAGAATTAAAAGGTAGAATAAATCTCAAGCCTAACATGTAGCAGTAGTGGATTCTCAAAGAGAAATAGCAGTTGAAGAAATGTGTTTATTTGGGGTGAGATAACACTGCAGCCACACAGAGAAAAAGACCCTTTGCAAAGCAGAGAGGGGACTAAGAACCTCCCCCAAATCCAGTCTTTTCTCTAGAGTTGGGATGTTTTAAAGTCTCTGAAGAGTTTTCCTTCCCCTAATTTAAGGTTGATTGGTTTGAAGAAAGCTAGGATCATTGATTGACCCAGAACTCTTGTGTAACATGCCCTGAGCAGGACTTGAACTTGTTGAGCCAGTCCATTAGCACGCTTCTGCTGGTGGGATACAAAAGACTGCCTTTGTTTTAAGCTTGCAGGCTTTCATTTCAAGTGAGGAGGGTGAAGAAGCTGTCATCTTAGGTTTCTCCATCTTTATTACTCAGCCATGGCCCCTCTTCCTGCATATCTGCCAGCAAGGTGGTGTAGCTAACTCCTAGTCTCTCCCTGCTTTGTATATGACATTTTATTTACAGATTTTCCTATATATTATTTTCTTTATAGTTAATGCCTTAACTGCAAAATTTTTATTGAACTTGAGGCCCATAACTTGTGCCAAGGGTGCTCTGGTCACCCATGCTCAATAAGTCAGTTTTAAAAGCCCTACTAAATATGGAATTCAGGAAAGGGGGATTTATTTAATGTAACCACATTGGGAAGAGGGACGAAAATAATAATTCCTCAAGTGCATCTTCAGAGTCCTGAAGTGAGATCACATTTAAAGAGAAGGCCAAGGATATTCACACTTGGGCAGTTCCAGTGAAAGTGTGGTCTGGCCACCGTTATCTGATCTTCAGTCTCATCCTACATGGTGATCTGAGAAGTTGTTGGGGCAGTAAGAAAGTTCCTTCTAGGAAACAAAACTCTTCTTCTGGTGGTTGCCTTTTCCTTCTCCTAAAATGAAATTTCTTGGGGGAAATTCCAATTTGTTGGGGCTCTATTTTTTTGGTAGTCTTGATAGTGAAATTGGGAGAATCAAGTGCCTCTCGAACATATCTTCATTTTTGTTAGACTGGTTGCAGTTCTCTACTTTCTGTCTTAGTACCTTACTCTTGAAGTGGAACATGTTTATGTCTGAAAGAAATATAATGCAAATAGGGACCAAGGTTAGAACCAATTTATTTAATGTGGGTTGGCCATGCATATGAACCATTTTTATAACCTTTGGGCTTTTGTAACTTTGGAAGTGTTGGCTCAGGCAGTCTCATCTTGTTGGTTTGAGAGGGTCTCATCAAAAAGGCTGGCCAAAAATTTATGAACCTCTTCTCTTAGCTTCACAAGTATTAGGATTATAGGCAAGCACACCATGACTATTTCAGTTCTGACTACTCTATTTCAGTTCTGACAACTTAACCCCTTGTCTCTGAATAGTTTTTTCTGAAGATATTGCTGATTGACAGTCTAGTGGTTTGCTTGCTGTAGTGCTACAATTCTAGGGAAAGCTCATCCTGCTGGTATGATTTGACCCCATATTTGGAAGTATAAGACCTATTCCAGTTGGTTGGGAATACACTCAGATAATCTGGACCTAAGTATAGTGTCAAGCATTTAGAGCAAAGGGCTTTCAAAGGCAAAACCCATCCTAAATCTCATTTGGCAGCCGTAGGCAGATATTTTGTGCAAGCAAGCAGTTTAAAAGAAGTTAGGATAAGCAATAAGCTGGAGGGGAAGGTTTTGCTCAAGTAGGCAGTTTAACAGAAGCCAAGATAAATTAGTTTGGGCATCTTGACCTTGGTTTTCTAAAATCATTTGGGTAATTTTCCATTGTATTCTCTATCAGGAAGATCAATTTATAGTTAAATCTAAAATGGACTCAGCAAGAATACAAGATAGAGGACCCTTGTGCACTGTCCTGTGCTGTTATTGTAGGAAAGGCCTGTATTGAGGAAATCTGAAAAAACTCTGACCAAGAACATATAGTGGAGAACTATCTCATTCATGGCACTTGGATTTGGATTTTTAGTGACCTATATCTGATGGGACCATTACGTACATACAAGAACACCTTCATTCAATATCCTCTTAAGGAAAAATGTTATTTTTGAATTAGCTCACAAAGTACTGGGTTTCTATAAGGCTTTTAATACACCTTTAGTTTTGGTTAAACCATGCGTCTACCTTTTTTCCCCCAATTTACTTGCCTTTATTCCCAGCCAAACCCTTTACTTTTACTATTCTCAGTATTCACTCTTCCTTTATATTCTCCCATTGCTCACGCCTTATTTTCCTTTCACAGTGCTGCTTTCTGTGGTAAATCTTTCCCATGTAGTTGGTTTTGTCCTAGATATTCAAGTGAAATATAGATCACTCATTCTCTCTCTGTCTTTATTTTTTCTTTTTGTTTCAATTAGATACTAATTTTTATAATGTTCCCAGTGTTCCCGTAGTCCCTGCCCGTGCCAGGCACTGAGTTTTACTTTATCGTGCTACATTTTCTTTATAGCTCTTGTAATAATTTTTATTGTATTATTAATGGATTTATTTTTTGAGTTCTTCTACCTATCTCTGTAATTAATTGTGTTTTCTTCATGAAATTACTCCCAGTTCCCCAAATGGAACCATTTACTTAGTACCTATTAGAGAATAAGTAACTTTTCAGATATAGTCGGGTGTGGTGACAAATGCAGAGGCATGTGAAACTCTTGAGGTTGAGGCTAGCCTGGTCTACAGTAGTGAGTTCCAGGAGAGTCAAAACGTATTAAGACATAGTCTCAAAAAGCAAAACAAAATTAGATATTAATCAAATCAGTTAGTGAAAATTCAACTGTGATTCAAATAATAAAGCTTTCAAGGTATTCACTTGCTAATTTTATTCTCAATATTGATGGTTGTATCTCAGTGTTTATTTAGTCTCCCTCATCTACAAATTGAGCTAAGGTCAGTTATTATTTAAAAACCAAAGATTTCATTATATTCTACTAATACTTAAAACCCTTCCATTAGTGTCTTAGAATTTATTTATATTAAACAACCAATATCTTAACATGATATCCACTATCTCAGTAAGTGTTCTATTGCTGCGAAAAGACACCACGATCCCAGCAACTCTTTTAATGGAAACCATTTAATTGGAGCTTGCTTACAGTTTCAGAGGTTTAGTTCATTGCGGTCATGGTGGGGAGCATAAATCATCAGCCTATGGATGCTGATACTGGTTTCATTTTTGAAAATGTGTGATATCATAGTCTGGCGTTTCGTATTTGATTCTTAATTATTTTTCCCCCTCTTAGTCTGGTGTTTTGTATTTGATTCTTAATTACTTTCCCCCCTCAGATCTGCTTGCTGTCTTTTATGAGCTGACATTCACATACTCCAAAATGATGTTTGTAATATTTGCCTCCAAATTATTCTTGATTGGCTTAATAAGTGCCTGTACAACTGAGTAGGGCAGAAATGAGAGAGGCAAGTTTCCCAGGCTTTGAGGACAGAAGGATCATGGGAAGGGCGAGACTGGTAGAGGAAAAAGAATGAAGTAGAGTGCCAGGAGATAGGTAAAGAGGAAAATGTGGGCAGAGAGAAATCTGAGGTATGGTATGGAGAGAGGACGCCCAGGAATAAAGCATAAGCAGGTGTTTATGGAACATGGGATGGGAAGTAGCCCAGATAGAAGTGATGAGAGCAGTGGCATGGGACTGGGGCTGGATGGTAACCAAAGTAGCCTAGGGGATTTGTATCTGCCCAGCCCCAGGTAAAATAGGCTTTAAAAAACCCATCAGGTGTCTGTGTCTTTTGTCGTTTGATAGTGTGTTAAATAAAACTGCCATAATAATTCTAGACTTTAAATAATAAACATTTTTAGCTATTTTTATTTTCTACAATAAAAATGATACAGTATTCTTAGTGGCTACAATCTTGGTAGATGAACCTGACTCTACAGGTTTCTTTTAACTACTGTGTATCAGCACATGACTATATGTTATCCGTAATTTTTAATGATATGCGTTCTGAGGATATTAAATATAATACAAATATTTAATTACTTTTTGTTTTCATCTTAGTTTGAATCAAAGCTCCTCCCCAACACACTACTAAAATCACAAAATGTCAGTAATCCTTCTTTAAGTGGACTGAGCCAGTCTTTACTGTGCAGTATATTCCAATGTTCATACTTAGCATGATGTGATACTTTCAAATTCAGTGATTTCAGATGTAAACTAAAGGCACATTTGAGTAACTACACTTATTTATAGTGTTTTTCTAGCTGTTTTTAACTTAGCCTAGTTTAAATTTTCTGATTCTTCTTGAAGCAGGCAGATGTTTGTGCACGAAAGACCCTATAGAGACTTATTGTAAAACTTCCCTTTGCATGATTTCAGCAGTTCATGGATCAAAGCAATAAATATCATTATCTCAGTATGAGTGTCATTAATGCAAAAAGCATATCTTGAGTCTACTCAGCTATTTGCAATTTAAGTTACACTTACAATATTATTGTCATAATAGCTTAGATACATGTTAGAAATTATTTGAAAATACTTAAGATTTGTGTCTTCACTTCAGCCAACACAAAGTAACATCATTTTTCGTTCAAATGAGCAAAACTCCTTTTTAAAAAAATTCCCCTTATTGAAAATAATTTTCTCACATAATATATCCTGATTATAATTTTTCTCCTTCTATTTCTACTAGTTCTTCCCCCATACCTTCCCTTCCATCTGGATATGCTCCCTTTCTATTTCTGAATAGGAAAAGAAACACACACACACACTACAACAACAAAAAACAGGCTTCTAAAAGATAATAGTGAAATATAATGAAATAAAACATAGTAACATAAGACAAAAACTATTACATTGGATTTATTCAAGACAAACAAACAGAAGGAAAAGAGCACCAGGAGAATACACAAGATGCAGAAACCCACTTGTTTACACACTCAGGAATCACATGGAAACACTAACCTGGAAGCAGTCATATGCATGCATCAGGCCTGGTGTAGAGCCATGAGGCCAGGCCAGTCTCTGTGAGTTCATGTGAGCTTTGGTCATGTTGATTTAGAGGGCCTTGTTTTCTTGGTTCCCTCTGTCCCCTCTGGTTCTTACACTTGTTTTAACTTCTCTTCCCATCCTACTTAGGGCTGAGTGTTTTAAGGTCTCTCACTCTCTGCCTAATGTCTGGCTGTGGGTCTCTGTATTTGTTCCCATCTGCTATAGGAGGAAGTTTCTCTGTTGATGGTTGAGCAAGGCATT
Organism: Pachyuromys duprasi; assembly: GCA_028658305.1. Taxonomy (NCBI): domain Eukaryota; kingdom Metazoa; phylum Chordata; class Mammalia; order Rodentia; family Muridae; genus Pachyuromys; species Pachyuromys duprasi. Next base: position 29,927,491 of record CM053756.1, on the reverse strand, counting down.
GATCTATGAGCATAGCAGAATGTCATTAGGAGTCATTTATTGCTACATTTTTTATACAGTAATATTTGCTTTTACCCTTGCTTCCTAGTTCTTGGTCACCTAAGCAGTATCTGGAATGGGTTCCATCTCAAGTAGTGGCCTTAAGTCAAGTCATATATTAGCTAGTTAGCCCCATATGCTTTTTTGTTGTTGTTGTTTGTTTGTTTCTGACTGCTTTCTTTTTTTATTTTTATTTTTCATTAAATTATGTATTAATTATACTTTATTCACCTTATATACCCCTGTAGTTCCCTCCCTACTCCTGTCCCAATCCCTCCGTTCCTCCCCCTTCTGTACCTGTGTCCCTCCCGAAGTCCACTGATAGGGGAGGTCCTCTTTTCCATCCTTCTGATCCTAGTCTATTGGGTCTCATCAGGTGTGGCTGCATTCTTTTCCTCTGTGCCCTGGCAAGGCTGCACCCCCCTGAGGCGAGGTGATCAAAGAGCAGGCCAATCAGTTCATGTCAGAGACAGTCCCTGTTCCCATTACTATGGAACCCACTTGGACACTGAACTGCCATGGGCTACATCTGTGCAGGGTTCCTAGGCCATCTCCATGCATGGTACTTGGTTGGACCATCAGTCTCAGGAAAGACCCCTGTGCTCAGATTTTTTGATTCTGTTGCTCTCCTTGTGGAGTTCTTGTCCTCTCCAGATCTTACTATTTCCCACTTCTTTCATAAGATTCCCTGCACTCTGCCCAAGTGTTGGCCATAAGTCTCAGCATCTGCTTTGATAGTCTGCAGGGCAGAGCCCTTCCGAGGCCCTCTGTGGCAGGCTCCTGACTTGTTTCCTGTTTTCTCTTTCTTCTGATATCCATTCTCTTTGCCTTTCTGGATAGGGATTGAACATTTTAGCAAGAGTCCTCCCTCTTGATTAGTTTCTTTAGGTGTACATATTTTAGTAGGTTTATCCTATAGTATATGTCTATATGAGTGAGTATATACTGTGTGTGTCTTTCTGCTTCTGGGATAGTTCACTCAGGATTACCTTTTCCACTTTGCACCATTTATCTGCAAATTTCACAATATCCTTGTTTTTATTGCTGAGTAATATTCCATTGTGTAGATGTACCACAATTTCTATATCCATTCCTCAGTTGAGGGGCATCTAGGTTGTTTCCAGCTTCTGGCTATTACAAATAAAGCTGCTACAAACATGGTTGAGCAAATGTCCTTATTGTATACTTGAGCCTCTTTTGCATATATGCCTAGGAGTGGTAGAACTGGATCTTGAGGAAGAGCTATTCCTAGTTGTCTGAGGAAGTGCCAGATTGATTTCCAGAGTTGTTGTACAAGTTTACATTCCCACCAGCAGTGGAGGAGGGTTCCCCTTTCTCTATAGCCTCTCCAGCATGAATTGCCACTTGAGTTTTTAATCTTGGACATTCTCATGGGTTTAAGGTGAAATCTCAGGGTCATTTTGATTTGCATTTCCCTGATGAGTAAGGATGTTGAGCATTTCTTTAAGTGTTTCTCTGCCTTTCGATATTCCTCTATTGCAAATTCTGTGTTTAGCTCTGTACCCCATTTTTTAATTGAATTACTTGATTTGTTGCTGTTTAATTTCTTGATTTCTTTATAGATACTGGATATTAGTCCTCTGTTAGATATAGATTTAGTCAAGATACTTTCCTAATCTTTAGGCAGTGGTTTTGTTCTTATGACAGTGTCCTTTGCTTTACAGAAGCTTTTCAGTTTCATGAGGTCCCATTTATTGATTGTTGATCTTAGAGCCTGTGCTGTTGGTGTTCTGTTCAGGAAGTTGTCTCCTGTGCCAATGAGTTCAAGGCTCTTCGCCACTTTTTCTTCTAAGCGATTTAGTGTGTCTGGTTTTATATTAAGGTCTTTGATCCACTTGGACTTTAGTTTTGTGCAGGGTGATAAGTATGGATCTATTTGCATTTTTCTACATGTAGACATCCAGTTAGAAGATGCTGTCCTTTTTCCATTGAATAGTTTTGGCATCTTGTAAAAAATCAGGTGTCCATAAGTGGATTTATTTCAGGGTCTTCTGTTCAATTCCATTGATCCACCATTCTGTTTCTATGCCAGTACCATGCAGTTTTTAGTATTGTTGCTGTATAGTACAGCTTGTGATTAGGGATGGAGATACTTCCAGATGATCTTTGAGTGTAGAGGATTGTTTAGCAATTCTGGGTTTCTTGTTGTTCCATATGAAGTTTAGAATTTTTCTTTCACGGTCTGTAAAGAATTGTGTTGGTATTTTGATGGGAATTGCATTGAATCTGTAGATTGCTTTTGGTAAGATGGCCATTTTTACTATATTAATCCTGCCAAGCCATGAGCATGGGAGATCTTTCCATCTTCTGATATCTTCTTCAAATTCTTTCTTCAGAGACTGGAAAGTATTTTCATACAAATCTTTGACCTGCTTGGTTAGGTTCACGCCAAGGTACTTTATGACCTTTGTGGCTATTATAAACGGTTTTGTTTCACTAATTTCTTTCTGAGCCCTTTTGTATACAGGAAGGCTACTGATTTTTTTGAGTTAAGTTTTTATCCAGCCACTTTACTGAAGGTGTTAATCAGCTGTAGGATTTCCCTGGTAGAATTTTTGGGGTCACTCAAGTATACTATCTTATCATCTGCAAATAGTGATACTTTGACTTCTTCCTTTCCAATTTCTATCCCCTTGAGCTCCTTTAATTATCTTATTGCTCTAGCAAGGACTTCAAAAACTATGTTGAAGAGATATGGAGACAATGGGCAGCCTTGCCTTGTCCCTGATTTCAGTGGGATTGATTCAAGTTTCTCTCCAATATACAGCAAGCCTATAGTTTTATGTTGACTATAGGCTTGCCGTATATTGCCTTTACTGTGTTCAGGTATGTGCCTTGTATCGCTGATCTCTCCAAGACTTTAAATATGAAGGGATGTTGGATTTTGTCAAATGCTTTTTCACCATCTAGGGAGATGATCATGTGGTTTTTCTCCTTCAGTTTGTTTATGTGGTGGATCACATTGATGGATTTCTGTATATTGAACCGCCCCTGCATGCCTGGGATGAAGCCTACTTGGTCATGGTGGATGATATCTTTTATGTGTTCTTGGATTCGGTTTGCAAATATTTTATTGAGTATTTTTGCATCAGTGTTCATAAGAGATATAGGCCTGAAGTTCTCTTTTTTTTGTTGGGTCTTTGTGTGGTTTAGGTATCAAGGTGACTGTGGCTTCATAGAATGAATTTGGTAATGTTCCTACTGTTTCTATTTTGTGGAATAGTTTGAAGAGTATTGGTGTTAGCTCTTCTTTGAACGTCAGGTAGAATTCTGCGCTGAAACCATCTGGCCCTGGGCTTTTTTTTTTTTTTTTTTTTTTTTTTTGCATGGGAGAGTTTTGATGACTGCTTCTATCTCTTTACAGGATATAGGACTATTTAATTGATTTACCTGGTGTTGATTCAGCTTTGGCAAGTGGAATCAATCAAGAAAATTAACCATTTCATTTAGATTTTCCAAGTTTGTAGCATATAGACTTTTGAAGTAAGATGTAATGATTGTTTGGATTTCTTCAGTGTCTGTTGTTCTGTCCCCTTTTCATTTCTGATATTGTTGATTTGGATAGTGTCTCTCTGCCTTTTAGTTCGTTTGGCTAAGGATTTGTCTATCTTGTTGATTTTCTCAAAGAACCAGCTCTTGGTTTCATTGATTCTTTGAATTGTTTTATTTGTTTCTAATTTATTGATTTCAGCTCTGATTTTAATTATTTCCATCCGTCTACTCCTCTTTGTTGTGTCTGCTTCTTTTTTTTCTAGGGCTTTTAGGTGAGCCATTAAATTGTTTAAATGAGATGTTCTGAATTTCTTCTTGAAGGCACTTAGAGCTATGAACTTTCCTATTAACTCTGCTTTCATTGTGTCCCATAAGTTTGGGTATGTTGTGTCTTCATTTTCATTGAATTCTAGGAAGACTTTAATTTCTTTCTTTATTTCTTCCGTGACCCAGCTGTCATTTAGTAGCAAGTTGTTCAGTTTCCATGTGTGTGCAGGCTCTTTGTTATTTCTGTTGTTGAGGTCCAGTTTTAGTCCATGGTGATCAGATAGGAGTCAAGGGATTATTTCAATCTTCCTGTATCTGTTGAGGCTTGCTTTGTGACCAACTATAGGGTCTGTTTTGGATTAGGTTCCATGAGTTACTGAGAAGAAGGTAAATTCTTTTGTGTTTGGGTGAAAGGTTCTGTAGATGTCTGTTAGGTCCATTTGATTCATGACCTGTTTTAGAATTATTGTATCTTTGTTTAATTTTTGTTTTATTGATCTGTCCTTTGTTGAAAGTGGTGTGTTGAAGTCTCCCACTTTTAATGTGTGGGAATCTATGTGTAGTTTAAGTTTTATTAATGTTTCCTTTATAAAGGTGGGTGCCCTTGTATTGGGGGCATAGATGTTCTTGATTGTGATATCTTCCTGGAGGAGTTTTCCCTTGATGAGTATGAAGTGTCCTTCTCCATCCCTGTTGATTAATTTTGGTTGAAAGTGTATTTTATTAGATATTTGAATGGCTACTCCTGCTTGCTTCTTGGGTCCATTTGCTTGGAGAACCATCTTCGAGCCCTTTTCTCTCAGGCAATGTCTATCTTTGTGACTTAGGTATGTTTCTTGTATGCAACAGATTGTTCGGTCTTGTTCACGCTTCATTTTGTCAGTCCCTGTCCTTTTATTGGAGAATTGAGTCCATTGATGTTGAGAGAGATTAATGACCAGTGGCTGTTAGATCCTTTGATTTTGATGTTGGCTATGGCAGTGTATTTGTGTGCTTGGCTACTTTTTGTTTTGCTGTAGTGAGGTTATTTATTTCTTGTGTTTTCTTGAAAGTAGTTAGTTTTCTTGGGACGTATTTTTCCTTCTAGTATCTTCTGTAACACTGCATTTGTGTGTAGGTATTGTTGAAATTTGTTTTTGTTTTTGAATAATCTTGTTTTCTCTGTCTATGAGGACCGAGAGTTTTGCTGGGTATAGAAGCCTAGGTGGACATCTGTGTTCTCTTAGGGTCTGCATGATATCTGCCCAGGGTCTTCTGGCCTTCATAGTCTCTGTTGAGAAGTCAAGTGTGATTTTGATGGATTTGCCATTATATGTTACTTGGACTTTTTCCGATGCAGCTTTTAGTATTTTTTTCTTTGTTCTGTATACTTACTTTTTAGATTTTTGTGTGGCGGGAGGATTTTCTTTTCTGGTCTGATTTATTTTTATTTTTTTTTTTATTTATTTTTATCTCAATCACAGGTTGGGTACTTTGAATCCCAGGCGTATCCCCCTCCCCCATTCCCTCCTACCCTCCCACTCCCTCCCTCATCTCCTTCTTCCCTGCCCCCTCCAAGTCCACCAACAGGGGAGGACCTCCTTCCCTTCCATCCAACCACGACTTATCATGTCTCCTCAGGGCTGGCTGCAAAGTCCTCCCCTGGGATCTAGCCAGTCTGTCACTCCCCGGCTTATATGGGGGGGGTCAAAGAGTCAGCCATCAAGATCATGACTGAAA
>CM053756.1:29886959-29921453 GCA_028658305.1 Pachyuromys duprasi | reverse complement strand
ACTGTATTTCTTTTTCAAGACAGGGTTTTTCTCTGTCCTGGAACTCACTTTTTAGACCAAGCTGCCCTCAGACCCACAAAGATCTGCCTGCTTTTACCTTCAAAGTGTTGGAATTAAAGACATATGCCACCATTTTCTGGAAAAAAAAAAAACCTGTATTTTAAAATATATATTTAACGAAGTAAACTACCAAACATCTTTCTTCTTCTTTTTTTTTTAACCCCCTGTTTAAAGGAAGCCCTTTGGCTACCAAACTTCTAACTATAAGAATTTTTTACCTTGCTTTTAAAATAGTTTAAAATTTTATTTTCTTCTACAATATTGAACCTGATACATTTTTATTTATTCTAAATTTGATTTCAGGAATATTCTTATTTTTTAAGGGAAAACAATTTTGTTACAGAAAACACATGTCTTTTGGTTAAATTTCTTTCTATGTTCTGTATTGCTACATTTTTTAGTAGTTCAAAACATAACATTACAGTTAAGCAAATATTAATGGGAAAAATGGAAGAGATTTTAAGATACATTGGAAGGTTCCATAAAGTGCATTCTTGACCACCATCTCCCCTTTCTGTTTTTCTTTACTTGTCTGCTTAGGAGATTGCTGGATGCTGGAACAGATTGTAGCTTTGTTCTCTACTAGCCCTGTTGGCTGTAGCACTGGTTAGAAAAGGAGATCTGCCTCTAACAAAGATTGCCTTTGTTCGTATTATTAACATGTAACTCAATGGTTTACAAGGTTCTCTGCTTCTGTGCTGCATAAAAAAAAAAAAATCATCATCCTGTTAGCAATTACTTTGGCAGTTCTACCCAAATTAGGAATTTTGGTATTGAGTTATATGTTCACCTCCATGTGAGTTTTTAACCTAAAAGTTCTGAGTATAAAATATAAATTGGGAAGATAGGAAAGGGAGTGTTTGTTGTTTTGAATTTTTTATTGTGACACTATGTTACACAGTGATTTTTAATCCGAAATATTCAGTTGTACAATATCTGTTATTTCAGTGTTTCTGTTTTTGTCTCTAGGAGATTCAGGTCAAAATGGAAGAAGAGCAAATTCTACCTTAGACTCTGAAGGGACCTTTAATTCATACACGTAAGTGATACTTACATGCACACACAGTTGTACAAGATAACAGAAGACACATACTTTTATAGAATTATGGTCTTAGAATAGCAAGAACTTACAACCATACCTTAAAATATCATATATATATAAAAGACATTGTAGTACATGACAGTCTGTAATATTGATAACAGAAATATAATATTCTGAATTCTTAAATACATACTTTTTTGTCTTGTTAATGGTTTTGTTCTGACTTAGATTTTGATTAAGTAAATATTTATTAAATTTGTGCTATATTTCATGAAAGCCAAAGAAAAAGAAAGATTCAATAGTAATATTTGAAAATTTGAATAATAAACCAGAATGTTTAAATTCTGTTTATTCGTTGTAGGAAAACCCATGCAAATTTAGTACTAGTACATTTAAGCATTATAAGTGCCAATCAGTTAAATGAAGAAAGGATTCAATTGATATAAATAATGATCTGGTGATTATTTCAGTACCTCTAATAGTGTGTAGCAACACTTTGGAACATGCACAAGAGCACATGTAACACACTTGCACACTGAACTTTCATAGAAAGATACTGAATTTACTGTGACCTTTTAATATCTTTCTTTTTGTGTGTATTCCATTTCCTTCATTAGAAATGCATCATTTATTTCTTCAGATTACAGGCACACTTAGCTAAGGGCCTGCATACAGGAGGCACTTGTAGGAATGCCATGATTACTATTATTGCGATCTGTTTATGAATTCCTGAAGTCGTATGGTAATTTAAATATTTGACATTCTCATTTTATAATAGTTGGGGTTTGTATAACTTACCAATCAGTTGTCAGTTGTATAATTATACAAATGACACAAATAGTGCAAAAGGCTTTTGTTTCCATGATATTGTAGAGGGACATTATTTCAGCTATAAAGCTTATATATTGTCACTGTATTTTTATTGTACTCATACAAACTTTAAATACTGCAGTTTTCCAAATCCTGCTTCTACTCTTAAAGTATAACGTAAACCTGGAAATAAGTAACATATAAAATCACTAATTGGACATGTCACAGCTGATCAAAATAAACAACAAAGATTATTATAAAAGAAAATTAGTACCCACAATTTGGCATATAACTGAGGAGTATTCATATATGTGAAACCTATGGTTATGATATAAATTTTAAGTAAAACTTAAATAAAAACAAGTGGAAAAATATATTGAAGGCTAGTCATTTTCTTTTTTTTTTTTTAATTTTTTTATTTTTTGTTATCAATCACAGGTTAGGTACTTTGCATCCCATGCCCATTTTCTTATTTATGTATATTTTTAATTGTTATAATTACATTCACATTTTGACTCAGTAGGGTAAAAAGGATGTTTTAATTTGAGAGTATTATTGGTTTATAGTTAATTCTGTCCTTGACTAGTTCAGAGTTTAAAATATCTCACTGCATGATAATTTTATTTTGAAAATGAGCTATTATTACAACTTATTGCAAAGTGTATACTTTTATTAACTAAATACTTTTAATTAGTGCCTGTCATTGTTATAATATGAAGACATTAATTTATTTTAATTTAAAAATACAAGGTAAAGGATCAAGTAATACAGTATATGAAAGTAGGTTTTTGATACTTGGCAGGCAAATGCTGCTATTAAATGGTATTATAGTATTTAAGGTGTGAAATTAGGATTTCTTTTTACCCTGTAGGCAATATCTCTTACATGTAATTAGCTTATTTTTGAATTTGACATTTAGGTTAAATGTAGAATTCATTGAAACACAGCTCTAGGGTTTATTTCCATATTGATTTTAACTAACTAAAACCAGAAATTCTTGCAGAATCTCTGCTACAGTAATAGCAGAATCTTCAGTAAAATTTACTTTTGAAACTGTGAGGTTTTTGTTATCGTTATAGGTCTTTTTAACTTACTTGAAATAGTTTATCAGAAACATGTTTATCTTTAGGCTTTCAAAACAATAACAATTTTACCTTCTCTAAACTGCCTCAGAAATCCTTTTTTGTTCTTGTTATATCTTTTGTTTGCTTGTTTGTTTCTTTGTTTTGAGACAGGCTTTTTATACATAGACCTGACTGGCCTGGAGTTCACTGTGTAGACCAGGCTGGCCTTGACACAGAGACCTGCTTCCCTCTACCAGTGCTAGTATTAAAGGCCACACTTGACTAGAAATCTTGATCTTTATAGTCAAGATAGTTGACATCTTAGGCCTGCTGCAAGCATTCTCATGCTGGTACCTACGATAATACAGCTGTAAAATGGCTATGTAATTTCTAACATGCCTCTTTACCACAATTTTTTAAAGGACTACGAAAAGGTATATAAATGAAAGCTTCTAGAAGATTGTAGTGCAAAGCCATGGATTTATTATTTATGATCACCCATGTCAGCTGATAACAACTTGCCCTTAATTTTTTCAGTGAACATGTGTTCCCTTTTATTGTTCAGTCTAATATTGGGTACGTTAATTTTTTGAGTATTTGTTTTTTTACTCAAGGCTTGCACAGCCTAGACAGATACTCTAAGCTAAGCTATATTTCTTGCACACTTTTTACTTTTTATTTTGAGACAAGTTCTCATTATGTTACCTAAGCTGACCTTGAACTTGTGATGCTCCTTCTTCAGGCTTCCATAGCTCAAATTCCAGGCCTGACACAGCAGGACGGGTTATAATTAACCTTTTTGTTATTGCATTATTGTAGGATTAAATTGCCAAGTTTTGAGGGTTCACAATTTGTGAAGTTTGTTGGTTTACTTTAACAAATATCTAAATATTGTATTTTGGGTGAAATAATGTTTGCATATGCATGATGACTTTGGAAAAGTCTTACCCTCAGGCACACTTCTAAATGAGGATAATGTTCTTGATATGAGGAGTGCCATGGAGTAAGTGTAGAATATTGTTCTTATGTTCCAACAACTTTCATTTTCAGCATTGTCATCATCTTCAAGCTTTTGATATTGCTTAGACAATGGAAAATAACTTCTTTTTTTGTGGTCTTATTTGAAGCTGAGTCTCTCTGTGTCGTCCTGTATTTCTTTGCGGCTGACATCGAATCTCAGTGACCTGCCTACCTCTGCCTCCTGGCTGCCAGCATAAAGGCTTGTACCCCCATTCCCAACTTACAAAGACTCTTGAAGCTTAGTTCTCGAGACAGAGTGTTTTTGTTTTCCATTACCTTTGTGTAACAAATTCTACAGCTTTAGAGGTGAGGGGAAGTTGTTGCTCTATTAAAATTACAGGTTAAAATCTGGAACTTGAACTCAGTTTTGAAATTTAAAAATCAGTAGACCCTAAGTAAAGGGTATGTGTTCCTAATGCTTTTATATTATAGATGTTTTAAAAACAGCCACATTTTATTTGGCATTTGTGTCTTCTTGTACTTTTCCTTTATTGACTCAAATAGAATATAGTTATAATTAGCTCGAAAAATGTATTATGAAATGCCTTGTTTTAGAAATTTTGGTTAAAATTTGATTGTATATTTCCAATCCCTTTAAAATGAAAAATGTCTATAAATTGAGCAGACATTATTGATTTTATAGACCATATTTTACACTTTTTAAAGACTGATATTAATGTCTTTTGTCAGTTACTGATCTTTTTTTTAAAATTTCTTATGTAACATTAAAACAGAGCCTTGCAGGATGTGGAAGAAGATAGTTTCTTTAAGTTTGGAGAACATCTCTTCCAGGCTAGAAAGGAGCCACATTGTAGAAGAGATGTTCTGTCTCTGCTAAACCTTTGTGTCTGCCAAAAGAAGAAAGCCCATTGCCAGCACATTTGAGTATAGACTATTTCGTTAATTTGTTTAGCTGTAGTACCAGCTGCTTGCATGATTTTAATTATCTTATTAAATGATATAACAGTGACCTATGAAATAAATAGAAGGTGAACATTTTTAACTGTATTACTATATATCTGTTTTAAAAAATAAAATGGTTTTCTACAAAAGTTCAGAATATATGCATAAGAACTCCATTTTTTTTAAGGCCTAGCTTGGGTTTCTGTAGCCAGAAGTCTTTGGTAAATTTGGTTTACTTGCCAGTTTGTTTAGAGAAAACCGAGATCAGTTACTTACTATTTTCTTGGAAACTGAAAATACTGCTTCATTTTCATTCATCATCTTGTATCTTATAAATGGCATAGGGTAGCATGTAAGTCATTGTGATTTTTTTTAAAATAATGTCTATTATCATTGATTCTCATTTTCCGTTTATACAGTGGTAAGTCACCGAATTTATATGGTTCTTATTTAACTCTGCCCATTCATGAGTATACTTTTCTAAGCTGTGCCACCCAACAGAGTGTGCTGCTGATACTTTCTCTGGGCTTAGACAACTGAGTAATCCCCACTAATAATTTCAAGTACAGTGTTACAGACCTCAGAAAATATTGAAAACCAATTGATGTTCAGTTACAAGTCGCATCCACTAAACAGAAGATTGTAATGAATCCTGATGGAAATTTAAATAAATGAAACGTACTTGGATGAAAAGGAAACTACAGTAGTTTTGTGTGGCCTTTGAACGGGTTAATAGATTCTGCACGTGGGTTAGTGGAGTGACTTGTTACTTAAGTTTGATGAAAACTTCTTGAACGTCCCACACATACCTCCTCCTTACTCTCTTCCTCGTTTTCACTTCCTCTTTAGACAAGGTCTTGCTATATAATAGTTCAGACACTGCACCCTCTTGGAGTTCCCTCTTGATTGTTATGGTTTATAGATGTGTTCAACCATGCCTCCCTACATTATGGATTTAAAATAATTAGTAATATTGTCAATTATTATTAATAAGTTATATTTATTAGTGTTTTTGTCTTCAAAGAGACTGTATTGTATATTCCTAATGAACTTTTATTGAGACATTAAAGGGAGCTTTCTACCATAATGTATCCTACTTTATCTATTTTGGGAAACAGAAAAAGATGTCATTTGTCTTCATTATCAATATCCTAAGTTGCTTATTTTTCTCAAAACTGTGTACTGTAGAGCTCACCTAAGCAAAAGTAATTGAAGATTTGCTATTTTTCATTTAAAGTTAAATCTTTGTGAACTTTCTTCAATCATAAGTTTTAAAAATTAAGCCAAAAATTATCACAAAGATGTTTATGCATATTACTTATAATCAGTAAATTGGATAATTTAATTTTATATAGTACTTTTTACAGTTATGTGTTAGAGGATCTTGCATCTCAGTGAAATGATAGTAAAACATTGGTTTAAAAAACATAGAAGGTGTATAGATATCAGTATGTTTATCATATCTTATAGGTCTATGAGACTGTTTCTCCAACCAAGGACCATGTATGGTTATAACCTAGAACCTCTGCTTGCCTGTAGCCCGTGGTAGCTCAGTAACCAAGTGGGTTTCCCGAGTAAGGGAAATAGGAACTATTTCTGACATGACCTCAATGGTGGGCTCTTTGACCTCCCTACCCAGCAAGGGAGGAGAAGCCCTCCTAGGCCATGGAGGAGGACTTTGCAACCAGTCCTGAAGATGCCTGATAAACCAGGGTCAGATGAAAGGGGAGGAGGTCCTCCCCATCAGTGGACTTGGAAAGGGGCAGGGAGTAGACGAGGGAGGGAGGGTGGTATTGGGAGGGAATGAGAGAGCGGGATTTACCTGGGATGTAGAGTTAATAAAATGTAAGTAATAATAAAATTAAAATTAAAAAAATCATAGAAGGAGCAAAAGCTTTTAGACACTGGATATTCAAAAACTTGTCTTCTGATTATTTTGCTTACCTGGTTATTTTAAAGAGTATATATATTAGCTCATTAATATAAATTTTCTTGTTGGAGTACCAAATATAAGAGAGAATAGCCTAAATTCTCCATCTGCTTCCCTTATCAGCCAGTCACTTCACATTCCTCAGACCATGGTGTTGCTGTTACTTACATCTTACTACGTAAAAGAGGATGAAGAGCCCGCGTTCCTAGAACCCCGCTTTGCTGGTTGTGTGGCAGTGTCTGTACTTTATTGTGAATCTACAATTACAATTTCTAAATTCTTTACAATTTCTAAGTGACTCAGGAAATCAATTTTGAGATGACCCGCCAACCAAATATTACCACTTACTCTCTACTACTATTTGATTTTCTGTGTGTAAGGCAAATAAACTCTGGTTTCTAATTTCATCTTTACAGCTGTATTTTAAGCCAACACAGTGTCACCTAAGGAACATACTTATGAATTAAATGTGTGGAACCTGCTCATCTAACATCCATAAGTAACATTTTAGTACTTCAGCTTTCCTTCCTTTTTTTTTTTTCACTTTCCTTTATGATTTAATTATCTTTCTTTTGGGGGAGTTAGTATTTCATGAAAAAAACTTTAATGTTTCTAAAGTAAAAGTGTATTCATATTTTAAGCATTTTATTTATACACAGTTACCCATAGTTTATATGGGAGGAGTTTTTCTATAATCTTGTTTAACATAATTTTATAATTTTATTTTCATGATTTCCTGTTTGTTCAGGATACACCACAAGCTTCAGAGTTAAAGGGTAATTTCAGACCATAAAATGTATGACCCTTTCAGTTCCTGGAACTCGTGTCAGATGTTTTGTCCTTCTTTCCATAGTTGATGCCACCTTTGAAACAAGGAGAAACATTCACAATTGCATAATTAATATGTCTTCATGAACAATGGGGATTTTATCGTTGGGGTGGTGTTGGTTGGTCTTTGTATTGTTTCCTTGTGTCTTCTGAGACTGTCCTCCCCTTATGCCCATGACCACCATGAAAATTGCTGTGCCGACTACGTAGGCCTCGGTAGCAGTTCTGCTTTCTCTGCTTATCAGGATGTTTTTATTTTATGTTACTTGAACTGATCTGTATTTGTGTCTGTCTGCAATATATCCTCTCTCTGACCTAATTATTGATCATTTGGCAGCTTTGAAAATATGTTCTACTTTCAAATTTTTTATTGATTTATTTGTAGCATGTTAACAGCTCACATTAATTTGAGTTTGTGTGTGACAGGTTTTTAAGTTGCTTTTTTCAAAATTCCTTCAGGCCTATTTTATGATCAAGGTTTGTTTATACAGTCAGCTGTAAATCCCTTCATATAAGCATATGTAAATGTTTATTTTTGAAACTACCAGCATTAGTTTGAAACCAGAGGGTAAGCTACACAGTGTCCCTCTATATTTGAGTCCCTTGGCTATATGATGTCAACTGAAAAGCCTGTTAGCCTTGCAGGTCACTGTTTGCATATGTGCATGCTATAGTGTTTAGGTATGGAATGTTAAAAAAAACCAATTAGCTATTTGATCAGTCATTTGAAGTATCTCACTTGAGGTATAATTTGATAAAATAATACATAAAATTTGAGTTCAAGGTGGAATTATACATCTTTAAAAATCAGAAGTCTGTTAACAACAGAGATCTACTACATTAGAACTAGAGACAGACTTTTTGTTACTTGGATCTTGTTCTGTCAGCAGTCTGCAACCCCTGACCTTCAGTTTACTCTTGGTCTTTTCACTCTGAATAGGCTGAACAGGATTTTTTTCTTTTTGCATGCATGCATGCATGCAAGAGGTTTAGAGTCCTGTTAAATAACCAACACAGTGATCTGTCCCTCCTTGTGCCATCTGGCTACTGATGGGACTTAAAGAAAGAATTTCATATTTTCTGTTTCAACACCCACAGATGATAATTCTAATCATAATATAAAAGATCAATTGCTATCACAGATCAACCAAAATATTTGTTGGGGTTTTTTTTATGTATAGTAAGCCCAAACCTTTGCTTTCTAACTTTCCTTGTTGGAATAACTAAATTTCTAACTTCAGTACTCTTGAACTATGTAGTCATTATACATAAAAAGAGAGGGGGCCTTGAATAAAAAGCATCAGGATATTAAAACAGTTGAACTGATCATATAGGCAGCTGCTAAGTGACTAGTGGGTGTGTAGCATATTTGATGTAGATGCACAGAATGAACAATACTTGGCATTTGGTTTGGTTGGGACAAAAATACCGTGAGATTGCAATAATAATTATTATGTGCTGTAACATTTTTGAGTTGTTTATTTGGGGAGTTTTCCATTCAACACTTTCAGAATGCCAATATGCTTGGGATACCTGAAACTATGAACAATGAAACTGAAAGTAATCAGATAAAGGACTATTAATGTATGCCCTTAGGGAAGCTGGTAGTTGTTGACTGACAACACTGGTTATGAGAAGGTCTGAAGAAATGCCTCAGTGCTTAACAGTACTTGCTGCTCTGACAGAATGCCTGGTTTGGTACCCAGCACACGCATTGGCAGTCCAGTCCTAAGGGATCCAGATTCTTCTGGCCCCAAGCACTGTTTATTCACCACATGGTTCACAAATGTACATGCAGGCAAACACTCATACATAGTAACTAAAAATAAATAAATCTTTAAAAATAGACATAGGGAAAGCCACTGAAATTGAATGGAGAAAGGGAGCGAACAAGAACAAAGCATAACAACACATGTATGAAATTCATAATTAAATCCACTTACTTTCATGCTAAGAAAAATTCATTTAGAAAATGGGGTAGATAACTATGTGAACAAACTGTTACTTAATGCAGAGAATAAAACTTTGTATTTTCCAAGTACATACAACATCCAGGCAAAAATTACTTTTGAATCTTGAGAATGTTTTGGTAAACCCAATATTTTTCTGTTAAGAAAAGAAATTATTGCTATAATTTATATTTTACAATGCCAGATCTTGAATGTCACCATGTTTATGTGTGTCTTTTAAAATTTGTAATCTGAAGGCAGAGACAGGGGGATCTGTGTGAGTTTAATTGCTAAGCTTTATCTACATAATGAGTTTCAGGACAGCTAGAGTTATATATAGTGAGACTTTGTCTGAAAAACAAACAAAAAACAAATTGTAATTTTTCTTTGTAAGTATATTATTTGCACATTTTTCTTAAAAATCCGCAATATATGGTCTAAAATTTTAGCCTTGTTTGTGTACCAACTATGTCCAAAAGTTGCAAGTTGGATGCTCAGCCACCAAATCCTGCCCCATTATTCCAGAGTTCTAAACCTTATAAAGTCAGAAATGTTTCTACTGCAGTGCAGTAGACAGGGTGTTGGAGTAAATAAAAATGAGTGTATGACTCTATACCATCTATTATTAGCCCTATAATTAGTGCAACAGTGTCATTCCACCCACTATCACAAATAATATGACCTTTTAAATTTAAAAATTATTACCTTGGGCCAGGCAGATCGTTCTACAGAGGCTATTCCCAATAACCTCACCATCCATCCCTAGCCTCTATCCAGTGCCATCCACCTTAACCATTCCTATCTTGGCTACCTTCCATCCATAATCTCGAAATACTTACTTGTATTCTTTACCTGAGCCTCTTCACACCTTTTCTGGAGTCAGTCCCCCCCTTCCCCCAAGCTAACCCATCAAGGCATCCTCCTTCCTCCTCACTTCCCATCTGTCTATTTTCTGTGATTCGCCTGTCCTCTTAAAGTCCAGGAACCTTAGCCACGCCTACCCCACCCTGCCCTGTCCAGGCATAGGCCATTTAATCAGCCAATCAGTTAGGTTTACACAACAAGGATAGGTCTATCCAGGCAGTAACCAGATCTTGAGGGCCAGTAAATAGCATCAGTGTACAAGCATCAGACCAACTCCCTCAGTCTCTGTCTTTTCTTCCCTCTGTCCCTCCTTTTTCCCTCCCTCCCTCTCATTTTAAACATTTTATTATTGCTTAGATTGCCCTCAAATTCAGAAGAACCTCCATGTTTGTCTTCTTTTAATCATATTTGAAAAGTTATGTATCAACCAAACAGTTACCACAAATATTAAATAACTGAGATCGAGTAGGAAGGTAGTTCCGATTTAATAGAAGTCACAGAAGGAATTTTCCCTTTATGTATCAAGTGAATATTTAAGAAACACCAGTATACCGTGAAATACAAAGTTACTCCAGTTGGCATCACAGAGAGGACCTAACATAACCTTTTTTGACCTCATTTCTAAATGTTGATCCTTTGATTAGTAGTGTAATGACTTCTATTATTACTTAAATTAGAACGTGTATATTTAACATTTTTATAAAATTAGAAAGTTTCTTAAGCAACTTCTTGATTCCTCTTCGAAGAGTATGATTAAATGGGTTTACCAATTTTAATTATGACCTTGCATAAAATATTATACATGTTTTATCTTTTTAAAGTGTGCAATAGCAATGTCTTTAGCTGTACTTAAATTTACTTCTTTATATTCTACAGAATATAATATTGGGCTGAAGGTTCCTAGTATTCATTTATTCCAAACCTGAATCAGAACATTTCAATAGATTTTAGCATGTCTCTACATGATGAACTAATCTTCACCTCTGTCTCAGTGGCACTTCACCTGTAAAGCCATGTCTTACCTAGATGTTTGAAGAAATTATTTTAAGCTTGTGGGTAATTGTAGATTCCATTTTATATCTATGTGTGATATGCCCTGATGTTTCATTACAGATGGGAAAGGCTTGAAATAAGAGTAACTTATAAAAATCTCCAGATACAGAAAGCAAGAAGCCAGTAGAGTTACTAATTGCCTTTTAGAGACTTGGAGTTCCCTCATTACCTGTGATTTAAGCTAAAAATGAGGTAATTATAGATAACATCAGTGTTTGTCTGGTTGACTTGGCACCTGCAGTCAGTCCTAGTGTTGCAGCTTTCCATATCTGGTGCCATACTTTACAGTCTTGTGCTGATGACGTACTCGATTTATACTTCCCACATTTTCTATTGATTCCAAGTTAGATTGCTCTTGTTCTGTTTGACAAGTATCTTCAGTCATTCCTTTAAATGGTATTATGTGAGTATTAGAATTATGGTATACTGTTTTGGCTGGTTGAAATACTATATTTTTTAGCATCTTTTTTTAAATTTATTTATTTTTATTTTTATATCAATCACAGGTTAGGTACTTTGCATCCCAGGCATAGCCTCCTTCCTCATTCCCTCCCACCCTCCCACTCCCTCCCTCCTCTCCCTCCCCTGAAATACTATATTTTTATATAAATCAGAAATATTTAAAATTGTCCTTTTTCCTTTGCATTTGCTTTTGTATTTGCATTTGCTCCATTGTCATTAGAGGCCAAAATAACTGCATGTTGAAATGTTAGAGATTTCCAATATTATACGTTTTGTAGTCTGTATATTCTTTTTCTTTACCATAGCTGTTTGAGTTTTGTTCCCCTGGCTTGTTTTTATTGTATTGTATACTGTTTGATTCTTTTTTTAAAATGTCACTTCTATAGGGGCATTGCCCACCTCTAGGTGATATTCAAAAATCAGTTAGAAATCATCATACAGGCACTGTATCTATATATCTATAGAATTTAGATATATTCTGTATTTTATTATAATTGGATCATTGATTAACTTCTAGAAGCTTAACACATAATTGTGCATCATTTCAGTTACAAAATTATTAAACAATAGATTTAGAAGTCACCAATTAGAAACTGCAGCAGCATGCATTTCACCTGTACACATTCAAACAATAAGTTATTTGCAATGAATGCCTGCTTGAGAGGGAAAATTAGTTTTCTCTAATGGAGTGACACTTGGTGTAGTAACCACACTCCTCTCAGGCCTCATTGCAGCCTATACAAAGCTGACTCCATGTCTTTAATCATTTGTTTTATTTTGTTCTCTTTTCTTTGTATGGTGTGTGTGTGAGCGCGCACATTCATGTGTGCCCACACACACCTTGGGGTTTTGGTTTTGGTTTAGACATTGATTTTTTCTTTTTTTTTTAAAAATTACATTTTTTGTTAAATGGGATGGACAGAGAGGATATGTAGGTGAGGAGTTGGGAAAGGAGAGAAAATATGACCAAAATATGTGTGAAAAATACATATGTTAAAATGTATAAAAATTTTAAAAAGATTTTACATTATTTATAAACATGAAAGCCATTAAAATACATAATTGAAAATAGACAAATTCTTTATAATCACTAGCTGTACTCATTTATTGAGTAGTCAGAGTAATTTCGTAGGTTAGGTGGTGTTACACACACTTTTAATCCTAGCACTCATGAGCCAGAGGCAAGTGGATTTCTGTAAGTTTAAAGCCAGGCTGATCTACAAAGGGAGTTCCAGGCTAGCCAGGGCTACAGAGTGAGAAGTTACATCAAAACAAAACAAAATCGTTTTTACATCAAAACCAAAAGTCAAGACAAACCACTGCAGAAGGCTGACTATGGAACCAAGTCTTACTAAAGGGAATTTTTAGTTCGTTGACTTGGGTTTGGAGTTTTTGAAGGAACAATTGCTACACAGTTGGCCAGTTTTATTCACTCACAGTAGTCTCTTTTAGGAACACATGGGTAATTTCAAGTTCTTATCAATACTTTTATCAGATTAATTCTAAGGCAGCCACTAATAATTTATCAGTGTTTAAGTGCTGATTGCTTTCGGGGATCTGGTGCCTGCAGTGGTAGAGTCCTTGCCACTTGGTGGCAGTAATGCTTTTTTTTTTCCAAAGGAGAACCCAAACTCATAGCCAGACTTTGGGCAGAGCTCAAGGAGTGTTATGGAAGAGTGGGGGATAGAATGACTCAGAGGGGACAGTCTCCACAAGGAGACCAACAGAGCCAACAAATCTGGGCCTAACGGCCCAGTCTCTGACCCCTGCAGAGACTTATGTACCAACCAAGGACCATCCATGAAGAGTACCTAGACACCCTGCTTATATGTAGCCCATAGGCAGCTCAGTCTCCATGTGGGTTCCCTAGTAAGCAGTGTCTGTCTGTGACATGGACTCTGTTTCCTGTTCTTTGTTCACTTCCCCCTGAGGGGGGATTCTTGCCAGACCAAAGAGGAAGAGGATGCAGGCAGTTCTAAAGAGACTTGATAGGCTGGGGTAACATGGTAGACGAGTGATGCTCCCCTTTTTGAGGAATAGGGGAAGGGGATAGAGGGAAGATGGAAGGATGGGACCAAGAGGAGACAAGGGAGGGGTCTACAATCGGCATGTAAATTGGATAAATTATAAAAATAAATTTTTAATTTTTAAAAAGACTTAAAAGTCTAGGTCTCAACACCCAAGGCGTAGGGAACAAACATCATAAAAAAAGACCAAAAGATTGTAAAGCCAGAGGACCAGGATGTCTGCTTAAAGATTGTGTCACACATTATACATATACGTAAACAGGAAAGCTTCACCCTTGAACTTTATATAATACAGTTGCCTGAATAACACATAAAGAGTCACTAGTTGCTATAACCGTGCAAGAGGAAGATATCATACAAACGTCGACTTTTAGGTGAAGAGCTATAGACAGACAAATAATGACAGCTATGAGAGACAGGGTACATCTTCTCTAAGGATGAGTTCACGTAACTGGTTATCCAATACCAAGTAGTCATCCTTAAAAAATATGCATTCGAGCAATACTAAGTAACTGGACTTAGTAAGTTCTATTTCTATATCTGTTTTTGTGCACGTAAAACAGTAATATTAATGAAAATGAATTTCAGAGGAATTGGGGAAGATTTGGGAGGGGTTGGAGGGAAGAGAGGGAGTGGGGAAATCATGTCAATACCTTGCTCATATATAGAACCTTTTAAAAGGTTAAAAAATAAAGAATAAAGAATTCATAAATATTTAAATGTACCAGGTCCATCTTCACTGCTTGTAGTCATAACACATCTTTTTCCGTCTTACTGTTAAAATTCATTTTCTGCCCTTACACCTAATATTAACTCACATCTAGGGAGAAAACAACATCCTATATCATTCCTGCTAATTGACAGAGCTCTTTTCCCTTACAGTATCTGGATTATGCATTGTATTTTAGCTTACTTGTTCTAGAAAGGTGCTTTCCTAGTTTACATTGATTTTCTTCTCTTCTGAGTAGTTTAATTTTTCTAAATATTTGTTGTCTCATTTGAAAAGAGTCATTAAAGACACATAATCAAAGAGACCAGTTCCTCTAGGGGCTGAAAGGGTTTTCCCTAGAATACCACAGTTAACATATTAGCAGTGGGACGCTATTGTCTGCTCTGGCACTGCTGCCCTGTGTGTGCTTCCATGCACACCTGTCCATATATCTGAAATATAGTGTAAGAGACAATTTGCTGACTACTTTTCCTTTATTTTTACTAAATAAACTGAAAAACTCTTAACAAAAAGTCCTTGGTATTTCATATTATTTTCCCCAAGTTTAAAATCAGTTAGTTCTAGTTCGTATATAAGCTCGTTTAAAACATCTCATTTCATTTTTGTCCAACTCCTTTGTACTCTCTTAAACTTGAGATAGATCAGTTCTTGTAAGTAAAGTATCAGTAGCTATGATTTTAATTATTTCATATTTGGACTTTTAATTATAATTAAACTACTTTTTTCTTTTTGTTTTTTTACCCAAGAGCATTGTTCACCTTCCTGCCGTGGGTTTAAAAATTCATCCGTCCCCTCCCCTAATTTCAAATCTCTTGGCAGCTCTGTTAACGCTAAGTACTTCATGGATATTGTCATATGACTTTATATCACAGCTTATTGGTTGCATACTATTCTATAGGAGAGACAGTAGATTATCTTGTGGCTTCTGTGTGCCTCTCTTTTGAGAGCTTTCATCAATTTGAAATGTTACACCTTAATTAGAACTAGACATAAGACTAAGCTTAAGTCTTTGTAAGTCTCAGAGATGTTTCTAATTCATGCCTCAGGTATTTCTCTGTCAATGTACAGGATCTTTTTCATGATTGTTTCATTATTTAGTGATCACACAACCTGACATTAAAGGCCTGCTGAACTTGACAGGACGGCGGTCCGGCCACTGGCAACACTTAACCTTCTGTAGGTTCTTCATCCCTGTGAATAGAAATTTACCTTAGAAGA
Source organism: Pachyuromys duprasi (assembly GCA_028658305.1). Lineage (NCBI taxonomy): Eukaryota > Metazoa > Chordata > Mammalia > Rodentia > Muridae > Pachyuromys > Pachyuromys duprasi. The sequence continues at coordinate 29,905,493 of CM053756.1, read as the reverse complement.
GACTGGAAGTCACTAATTCGTGCTTCTTTTTCCTATCCAGAATTACTGATGTCTTCAGGACATAAAAGTGCTTGTTTTGGTTTTCTTTGTTTTGTTTTATGAATTAAGTTTAATTTGGAATGCAAAGACAGGACGGCAGTCCAGCCACTAGCAACACTTAACCTTCTGTAGGTCTTCACCCCTGTGAATAGGAAGACTGGAAGTCACTAATTCATACTTCTTTTTCCTATTCGGAGTTACTGATGTCTTCAGGCTATAAAAGTGCTTGTTTTTGTTTTGTTTTGTTTTGTTTTTTATAAATTAAGTTTAATTTGGAATGCAAAGTGTGTTCTTTTTGTTCACAGGCTGAAAGCCAAGATTTATTCCTTTAATGTGCTTCTTTATCTCATCTTTGAGTATTACTAAGTACCTCTTAAAAACATAATATGGGTATATGTGTGGAACTCATTGAAACACACTTTTTGTTCCTTAAGCCATTTGGTGTTGCCTGTATGTGTATGGCCCTGGATTTATCCACTTGCTCATGAGTAATCTACCAGTGGCCACACTTCTAAAGAAAAAGTCAGGGATACAGACCCACATACACACACAGAGAGAGATACATAGATATGTCCTTGACTAATATAAGGTATTAGTATGTTTGGCATATTAGTATGTCAAAACCTCAAAGTAGGCTTTAAAACCAGGAAAGGAGTAGATTTGCTGGGAGGAAAGAGCAAATAGGCAAAGAGAAGTTCCCTTCCATGTCTTTTATATAGGCTTCCAGCAGAACCCATAGCCCAGACTGAGGTGGATCAAAAGATCTGGATTCAAGATGTGTCTTCCCAACTTTAAGATCTGGAGTAGAAGTGGATCTTCCCAATTTAAAGAAGCAAAAAATCACAGATATGACCTCAATTTTTATGTTTCAGCTAATTCCAGATATAATCAAGTTGACAACCAAGAATAGCTAGCACACTTTTCCCCAGGCAGCCATCAACTGCAAAGCTCCTCAGCTAGGTTTGGGCTCCTCAGGAGCCCCTCCCACCTGCATGTTGGAAGTTTTAATTGACTTGATCTTGTGTAGGATTTGTGTAGATGACCACAGCTGCTGTGAGTTCGTCTGCTCAGTGCTATCATGCTACTTTTAAAAATAATCTTGCCCTGTGCTGGGGACTGAAATGCTTATGCCACTAAAACCAACCAAACAAACAGAAACACTGAACTATATCCCCGGTTCCTACAACAGTTTCTCAAGGCATGTTTTTTCTCGTCATGCATGGAATATGACCAGTGACAGCCTTGCGTTTCTGAGGTTTCAGTAGCTTTTTTTAGGATGTCTTTCTTCAGAGACTGAGTCTGGGGTTTTGGCTTTGCTAATGAATTTTACATCTTATGTTAATTTTATCGTAGCATTATGGAATTTAAGGGTAATTTCATGAGGCTGATCTCCGTAGCCTCAACTGTTGACAAATAATTCCTAACGTTAAGTGTGGTGCAAGATGATGGGAATGTGCATCTAATTCCAGTAGTCGACCCCAGTAAATGGTTTGAAACAATTAATTTCCAATTGTTTCCCTGTAGAGCAGATTTCCTTGTATATTAATGAGGGACAGGTGTTGGGCCCCTGGTGCCTGCATGCCTGGGAGGTGTGTTTCAGTTGTTTATCTACTCAGCCATAGGTGCTGCAAAGTATTCAAGCTTGCTTTTAACAGTCTTTACACTGAGGCTTTTACATTTTTTAAATGTTTTCTTGAAATTATCATGTACCTATTAACATTTTCACATGGATCATGTAGAAAGAAGTTGTGGAGACTTTAGCTGAAAAGAGCATACATCATTTAAATGGTGTTATTTGATTATATGTGACAATCAAAGAGTTATTTTATGTGAGAAGTCAGTATAACCAACAAGCAACTTCTTGTTATTTTATTTTGAAACAGGTATATTTTTTGTTAACAGATAAATAAGTCATATATTCTTATTAAGACCCATTTTTCTTATTCACTGAACTATACTACCAGTGTTTTAAAGGAAATGGAAGAGCCTCCATAGATACTACGAAATCCGATGCTAGGATAATTATAGAGATCTACATATTCATTAAATCTATAGAAGAAATGTGTCCAAAAAGACAGCCATTCGTTCAGATACAGAACACCACTAAATATATACATTTTAAAAGTTAAATTTTTAGGCTATTTAAAATTAGTTTTCTGTAGCACTCCTCTTGTAGTGGAAGGATTTTAACAAAAGGACACCCCTGATCTGGTTCCTTTTCTACAGGAAAGAATGGGAAGAACTGTTTGTAAACAACAATTACTTGGCAACTATAAGACAGAAGGGGATTAATGGGCAGCTGAGAAGCAGCAGGTTCCGAAGCATTTGCTGGAAGGTAAGAAGAAAATATTTATTTACAGTTTGTGGTTGCAATATATCAACACATTATCTTATGCCCTGGAAGATTACCCTCACAGGGATCACTGAATATTCCAGGATATTTCTCTCCAATTTTTAGCCAGTCATGTTAATCTTTCATAGGACATTTACTAATAAGATCGAGCCACCTGGGCAAGTGGAGCTAGAAACTGAATCCTTTGAAGCAATTCTTTTCATCTCCTTTCAGGGCAGCACTATACATCACCTGGAGGAGGCGTTTTCAGATTGTCTTGAAGTCAGGCAGGAGGAGTGGAGGGGTTAAGCAGGAGGTTCCTTTGATAAGATGTGCTGTTATTTAGTCATCCTCCTCTTGTCTTCCTAAAAAGCACATGGAAAAGACTTCACATTTCTTTGTTAAAGATATAAAATGGAGGGCAACCAGGAGAGTAGAAGGAAATTGGGTCATTCTCCTTCAGAGAGAAAAGGTCATTGGTTACCAAAACTGGTAATCATTTTAATTGCTTTGAAAAATTAGCCCATTTTTGTTCCTCTAAAATGAATGACTTTGGGTGTGGACTTATTTTTTAAATGACCTCTATTTGTTTTTAAGATTATGTGCATAAATTGAGCTACAGATTCTGTGCAAATCAAAACAATATAAGAGATACATGATGTATTATATAGTTCTAGATTGAATAATTTAGATTTAATAATGAAAATACATTTTTCTTTTTTTTTAGAGGCAGCCAAGAGACCTGCTGCTAGGAAATTTGTATTCAAATATTTTTGCCCCATTATCATTCCTTGTTGTTTAACTTTAAGTATATTTCAGTTACTAAAAATAAGTCTGTCCAGACTCATTTTATTATTGTATTAAACTAAATTTAATCAAATTTGTCATTTTAAGACTGCTTATTTTCATATGCTGATTGCCAGTTGTAAATTACATTCTCTGCTGTAAAAGGAAAAGCTTCCCTTCTTTGGCTATGCCCTCAGCCCTCAGATTGCACTGCTTTCCTGTGCTTTCTTAAAAGAAAGCTCAAAGCTAGGAATTGCTTACCAGGTGTTGCATGCAATAACTTCCTAGCATTCCTTGGTAGGTTTGACTTGAACCTCTGTTTTTCTCCTCTTTTAGAACAAATCTTGAAGAAAGGTTAAATCTATGTTGTGATTTAACTTTTTAACCTGTTTTGTTTTTAACCTTTGATTATTTAGTTTTGAATTTCATAACCATGTAATTAGTATATCCATGACCGTATTATTGGGCATTGAAATGATTATATTTTGAATGAGAAATGTCATGAATGGGGTGTTTCTTTCACTTTTCAAAAACAATCATATTAGCCTGGTTCAGACATAGCAGGTTTTGTTTAAAAAATGTTTTCACTTTTTTCTCCCTATAGCTCTTTCTTTGTGTTCTTCCTCAAGATAAAAGTCAATGGATCAGTAGAATTAAAGAACTAAGAGCATGGTATAGCAATATTAAAGAAATAGTAAGTAAATGTAACTAATGTAATTATTTTCATATGCTTACTTCTAAGTTCACTAGGCTCTGACCTTTCTATATGTCTCTTTCTTTACCAGCATATCACGAATCCAAGGAAAGTTGTTGGCCAACAGGATCTGATGATCAACAATCCCCTTTCACAAGATGAAGGAGTAAATTTCCTTTTTACTATTTTTATTTGTTTATTTTTAACTTATTATTTTATGTGTATGTGCGTTTTGCCTGCATGTATGTCTGTGCACCATGACTGTGTCTGGTGCCTGTGGAAGCTTTAAAAAGCATGAAAGTTTGCCTGGAAATGGAGTTATAGGTAGCCATTCTAAGGGTGCTTGCAACTAGACTAAAGTCTGCAAAAGAATAGCTGTGGCTCTTAACTGCAGAGTCATCTCATTGGCCATTTTTGATATTCTTATTTCAACCTTTTTTTCATTCTGAAAAATATGCGTTAATGGCTTATGCCATCTATGTAAGGTAAAGGGTATCTTACATGAAAATTTCTTGCAAACAGTATATTTTATGTTCAGTATTTTCATTTTTCTAACCACTTAAACTACCTAAATCCTGATGCATATGTCCTTGTGTATGTGTGAGCGTGAGTACGATACATGAACATATGGACACCTATAGAGATCAGAGATGGACATTGTTTCTGGCTTTACCATTCTTTGCCTTATTCCCTTGAGGCTGGGTTTCTCACTGAAGCTGAAGCTTGATTTCAGGTAAGCTAGCTGACTAGGATCTATCCTCTGCTCCACAGTGCTGAAGCTTCAGCCACAACAGGCCTTGCTCAGCTTTGTCTGTGGATGCTGAGGATTCCAACTCATGTTCTCATCCTTGCATCTCTCCTGTGGAGGTCTCTACGCAACACCTATGGGCCCATCTCTTAAAGGCTCTACCACCACCCAATAGGCTAAGTCACCAAGCCTTTCACACAGGGGCCTTTGAGAACTGTCAGGATCTACACTGAAGTGTTTTTTCTTGAGTTATGCACTATACTATAAATTATTTCTTGCTTTTTAAATGTAGGAATGCTCTATTTTTTTAAATGCTCTATTTTTGAAAAGTGAATAATAATTTTAGTTAGGCTGTTACATTCTAAAATATATTTCATTGTTTTATAAACTTATATAGTTGGTTTTGACTTTAAGCGTATTGACATTAACAAGAGCTGTGTTTCAGTATGAAAACTAGCTACTTGTTTTCTTGGACTCTGTTTTCCCTGATGGAAAATTTGCCAGAATTTGGCTAATTTAATTAAAAATATTAATCCATTATAGCGTAGGGAAAGAAGTGGATTTTGTATTTGTCCCTGGCTAACTTTCAGTCTGAATAATTAACTGCTAAGTATAGGCTTATACATACAGTCTAAGAATAATTTTTGATGTACAAAAATTATATTTTCAGATACTTGCCTTTATGTTTGACCACCTGAGTTCAGTCCCTGAAAAGTCTGTGTGTTTGTGTGTGTGGGTGGGTGTGTTAGGAATGGCTCTAGTGGGGAAGAGAAAAGGCTGTCTTAAGAACTAGCTCTAAAATGGAAGAGTGTCCAGATGAGAAGAGAAGGATAGCTTCAGGGATGTAGTGGAGAGGGAAGCTGCTGAGGACTGCCTTAGGAGTGTCCACTTAGCAGGACTGCCAAAGAAGAAAGAAGCAACTGCCTGTGGTGACTCCAAAGAAGTTCACATTCAGGGGAGTTAGGGACAGTTAGTACCTAACAGAGACTATAATTTACTCACTTGTTGCCGTTCCACACCTCTGTACTTAGCTGAGAAAAGAATTTTTTTTTTACTTTATAGTTATATTAGCATTTTTCTGAAGCATAAACTTTATCACAGTACCATAAAATATTAAGTAATTTGTGGATGGTTGTTTTGTTCCTTTGTTTTATTGACCCACTACATGATCTTCATTACAGTAAAGCTCTATGAAGATCAGGCTGTCCTCAAAGTCACAGAGATTTGTCTTCCTCTGCCTCTAGACTGAGGGAATTAAAGGAATTAAAATTAAATTTCCATTTTGAAAACCTATGTAAATGTTTCTTAGATTTGAAAATGAAGTGGAAGTGCCCTTCATCCTGCAGAGGTTTAAGCTGAGGAGCTGCAGATAGTGAGGGACTGCAAAAACTGTATGCTTTTGAACTAGACTAGATTTTAATAAAAATGATATCTGTCTCAGGTTTCCTATCTGAGAAATCTAAAATGACAGCTCAGAGAAAAATAAATTCAATCACTTAAATTATTAAATTGAAGTCATAAAAGTCAATCAGTGTGAGATTGTTTTAATTAGGTTATTCTCATTTTTTCCAGAGTCTTTGGAACAAGTTCTTTCAAGATAAAGAACTGCGATCCATGATTGAACAAGATGTCAAAAGAACGTATGTAGAGCAATGTTTCGTTCACTAACTCAAAATGGTGTTACTTCTTTATAATTTTAATAAAATGTATGATCCATTGAAGAGCCTTAATTGACTGTAGTATTCTACTATCTTTGATTCAAAATTATCTTTTTAAATAAATTTTGATTATATATATTTTTACAGATTTCAATCTATTCAAACTAAACTGCATATCCATCAGAGCATGTTACCACTTTCTAATATTTCACATGATTCTGAAAGGGTGGTGTTGTGTGATCATTTATATTGCTAATACTTGGACAATTTATCTCTATATGTTTTTCATTACCTTCCAGCCAAATTACTCTGTAGCCTTCTTCCTTTCGTTTGCTATTAACCTTCCTGTTTCTCTGGATGCTATTTGGGTGTATAAGTAACTTCTTCTATTAATCTACTTAGCACTTACATATTGAAAAGCCACTTCTTTTTACATACTAAATGTCTTAATTCTTATAAATAAGACCTTATCTTTCTGCATCATCTATTGTGAAATACGCGGGATTTACCTCAGATATCTCATGTGAGTTCTAGGTAATGGATATTAAAACTATGGGAAATTACTCTCAACATATTCCGTCTCTGTGTTCCCTTCTGTAAATAGAGACAATAGTAGTTACCTACCAACTTCTTTTTTGTTTGTTTTTCAAGACATGGCTTCTCTGTGTATTCCTGGCTGTCCTGAAACTTACTCTATAGACCAGGCCGGCCGAGAACTCACAGAGATCCTCCTGTCTTTGCCTCCCAAGTGCTATGATAAAGGTGTGTGCTACCATAGCCCGACACCTGCTAACATTTTTATGGATTAATCACTTAAAGTTGATTATCCCTGGCCAAAAATTCTTGGGACTTGAGTGTGTCATATTTTGAACAATCTTTGCTAGTTAATAATCTCTAATCCAAAAATTCCAAGTGTTCTGAATTCAAAAGTTTTTTTTTTAATATTGTTTCAATGCCCGCAAAATTTTAGATATTGGATTTTTGAACTTAGTGATGTTCAACTTGCATGCAAAGTAGTGTTTAGATAACCTTGTGTTTAAGCTTTTATACAAGTGTTAGCAAAGTTAATCGTCACATCTGCAGTTACTATGAAGCCCAAAGAGAGTGCATGAGTAATACTAAACCTTCTGAAATTTCCCCAGTGTTTCTTTGTAGTTCTGTCTATAACAATGTCAGTGTCTTTCTTTTACATCCCAAATCACAGAAGAATCAGATGACCTGAACTACTTCTGAATCATACAAGGCTGTTCAGCAGATGAAAACTACTGCTTAAAAATTACAATAATTCTGTAGGCTGTCATTTTGTTTTGATGACGGTGTCTTTTGCTTTACAGAAGCTTTTCAGTTTCATGAGGTCCCATTTATTGATTGTTGCTCTTAGAACCTGTGCTGTTGGTGTTCTATTCAGGAAGTAGTCTCCTGTGCCGATGAGTTCCAGGGTCTTCCCTACTTTTTCTTCTAACCGATTTAATGTGTCTGGTGTAATATTGAGGTCTTTGATCCACTTGGACTTTAATTTTGTGCAGGGTGATAAATATGGATCTATTTTCATTTTTCTGCATATAGACATCCAGTTGGTCCAGCACCATTTGTTGAAGATGCTGTATTTTTTTCCATTGGATAGATTTGGCTTCTTTATCAAAAATCAAGTTTCCATAGGTGTGTGGGTTTATTTCTGGGTCTTCTATTCAGTTCCATTGATCCTCCTTTCTGTTTCTGTGCCAATACCATGCAGTTTTTATAACTATTACTCTGCAGTATAGCTTGAGACCAGGAATGGAGATACCTCCAGATGATCTGTTGTTGTACAGGATCGTTTTGGAAATTCTGGGTTTTTTGTTTCTCCATATGAAGTGGAGAATTTTTCTTTCAAGGTCTGTAAAGAATTGTGTTGGTATTTTGATGGGAATTGCATTGAATCTGTAGATTGCTTTTGGCAGGATAGACATTTTCACTATGTTAATCCTTCCAATCCATGAGCACGGGAGATCTTTCCATCTTCTAATATCTTCTTCATTTTCTTTTTTCAGAGACTTGAAGTTTTTCTCAAACAGATCTTTCACTTGCTTGGTTAGAGTCACCCCAAGGTATTTTGTGTTATTAGTGGCTATTGTGAAGGGTGTTGTTTCCCTAATTTCTTTCTTGGCCCTTTCGTCATCTTTAGTGTACAGGAGGGCTTTTGATTTTTTTGAGTTGATTTTTTTATCCAGCCAATTTGCATAAGGTGTTTATCAGTTGAAGGAGTTCTCTGGCTGAATTTTTGGGGTCGCTTATGTATACTATCATATCATCTGCAAATAGGGATACTTTGATCTCTTCCTTTCCAATTTGTATCCGCTTGATCTCCTTTAATTGTCTTATTGCTCTAGCTAGGACTTCAAGTACTATGTTGAAGAGATATGGAGAGAGTGGGCAGCCTTGCCTTGTCCCTAAAGGATCTTCACCAACCCTATATCTGACAGAGGGCTGATATCCAGTATATATAAAGAACTCAAAAAGTTAAAAAGCAACAAACCAAGTAATCCAATTAAAAAATGGGGTATAGAGCTAAACACAGAATTTGCAATAGAGGAATATCAAATGGCAGAGAAACACTTAAAGAAATGCTTAATGCCCTTAGCCATCAGGGAGATGCAAATAAAAATGACCCTGAGATTTCACCTTACACCCACCAGAATGGCTAAGATCAAAAACTCTAGTGACAACACATGCTGGAGAGGTTGTGGAGAAAGAGGAACCCTCCTCCATTGCTGGTGGGAATGTAAACTTATACACCCATTCTGGAAATCAATTTGGCACTTTCTTAGACAATTAGGAATAGTGATTCCCCAAGATCCAGCTATACCACTCCTAAGCATATATCCAAAAGATGCTCAAGTACACAACAAGGACATTTGCTCAACTATGTTTGTAGCTGCTTTGTTCATAATAGACAGAACCTGGAAACAACCCAGATGTCTCTCAGTTGAGGAATGGATACAGAAATTATGGTACTTTTATACAATAGAATACTACTCAGCAATTAAAAAGGAGGAATCATGAAATTTGCAGGCAAATGGTGGGACCTGGAAACGATCATCCTGAGTGAGGCATCCCAAAAGCAGAAAGACGCACATGGTATATACTCACTTATATAGACCTATAAGCTAGGATAAACATACTGAAATCTATACACCTAAAGAAGATAAACAAGAAAGAGGACCTGGGGTAAGATGATCAATCCTCACTTAGAAAGACAAATGGGATGGACGTCGGATGTAGGAGAAAACAAGTAGCAGGACAAGAGCCTACCACAGAGGGCCTCAGAAAGACTCTACCTAGCAGTGTATCAAAGCAAATATTAAGACACATAACCAACCCTTTGGCAGAGCTCAGGGAATCATATGAAAGAGGGGGGAGATAGTATGACCTGAAGAGGACAGGTACTCCCCAAGGACCAAATATATCAGGGTACAGGGGTCTTTTATGAGATTGTTTCTACAACCAAGGACCGTGTATCGATATAACCTAGAACCTCTGCTTGAATGTAGCAAATGGTAGCTCAATATCCAAGTGGGTACCCTAGTAAGGGGAACAGGGACTATTTCGGACATGAACTCAATGGCTGGCTCTTCAACACCCCCCCCGTCCCCCGAGGGAGGAGCAGCCTTGCTAGGCCACAGAAGAGGACATTTCAGCCAGTCCTGAAGAGACCTGACAAGCTAGAGTTAGATGGAAGGCAAGGAGGTCCTTCCCTATCAGTGGAAGCAGGGAGGAGATGAGGGAGGGATGGAAGGGATAGGGAGGGAATGTGGGAGGGGACTACAGCTGGGATACAAAGTACATAACCTGTGATTAATATAAAATAAAAATGTTAATAAAAAATTACAGTAATTCAACAGAGTCAGGAGTTGAGAGATCAGTTATACTGTAGATAGTGTGTGGAGTTGGAACCATTTTGGATTTGACTTCCAGTTATCTTAGGAGTCACCCAATTTTATTTTATTTTATTTTTCAAAAAAGTTATTGTCAGAGCTATCAGGGCAGTGTTTGGACTGTTTAGTGCCAATTTTGAGAAACTGAAGCGCCTTTTTATTGGCACATATGAGGCCAATAAAAAAACAATGATTTCTTTAAAAACAAATGTATTTCCTCATTGACTATTTAAGAATATTGCTAATCAATGTCAGTAAAATAGGTTTCATAGTAATAAATGTTACTTGCCGAATAGTAGCAGGATTTGATTTTAAATGTGTCAAAACTGTTGCATCTCATAAGTACAATCTTTTTTTTTTCCTTTTTTTTTTTTTTTTGAGACAGGGTTTCTCTGTGTAGCTTTGACTGTCCTGGATTAGCTTTTCTAGACAAGACTTTTGTCTAACTCACAGAGATAATGCCTGCTTCCCCAAGTATTGGGGTTGCAGGCATGTACCAGTGTACCTGGCCACATAAGAAGAATTTCAATTTGTCTTTCTGTACATATTAAATGGAAATGTAGAGGTCATGGCCCTGGTCCAAAACGGCATATTCAGAAACCACAGGGCATGAGAGTGGTTCAAATAAACATTAAATAAATGAGGATTATCAATTGTTATAAGCAACTCAAATAGGAACTTATTCACCATTTTGCTCATTTAGCTTAAATATTATTCCTTTGCTGTACAAGAAACTGGTAGATCTTGAAAGTTGTGTTCTTCTAACTATTCTGGTTTTGTATTTCCTAAGGCTTTTTTTTTCCCCTTCTGAAAAGAAAAGGTACGCACAGCAATGCATATACAGTTAATTTTTCTCTTTTTTTTTTCCTATTAGTATATTTGAAGCCAAGTACAAGATTCAGGGTAGATACTGGGAGAACCTGCAGCTCACAGTGTGGATGGCAGTCAGTGTGGTCCGTCTCTAACTCTCCTCGAGCCCCTTTATATTATTATGTTATATAATATAAATAGGTAGACTGTATTACATGTAAAAACTACATAACACAATATATATATATATGTGTTATATATAATACACTTATTATATAATTATATAATAGATATTAGAGGAGGTTGCCATGGATCACTTCAAAATTTCAAACTTTTTGAATTCTAGTACTACAGAGGCTGAGACAGAGAGACCTCTGGGAAATCCAGGCCAGCCTGGTTTGTGTAGCAAGACTGTATTTCAAAGCAAAACAAAAACTAAAGAACAAGAAAAAAAAAAGTTGCAGAAGACTTAGTCTTTAAGGTAAGGGAGCTAGTTTTATTTTAATGCTACCAAATTGCAAACTCACCAAAATATAATAGTTTAAATATTATTACCACTTTGCATCTGGTGGTGGTGATGATGGCTGGTGGTTTTAAAACAGGGTTACATTTAGCCCTAGTTGTCTTTGAATTCACTTCCTAGCCAAGATTACCTTAAACTCATAATCTTCTTGCTTCTCTCCCCCTCCCCCCCAAGTGCTGGGATTAAAGGCATGAACCACCATCCTTAGCTCCAAGTGATCTGAAATCTATCACTTGGGTTAACTCTATAAAACAAGCAGTAATACAATGGAAGAAAAATTGTACAGTTCAGAGATCTTTTGCTTTCTTCAGTTGTTACTTAAGCATTTTGGTTTTTTAAAACATATAGTGTCATGTAGTGCAAGACATTGTTGAATAAGAGAGGTTTGTAATCACAGGATGTATTTTACATGTGCTGGAAAAGGAAATAAGAACAGTAAGCACTTATAAAACAGGGGCAGAATTATTAAGGGTGACAATTCCTCTGGAGAAGTGCAGAGAGTAGCTCAAATTCTGTTTGCTTTAGGAAGAGTGGTCAGAAAAGGCATCATTTGTACTGAGATGTGAAAAAAAAAACAAATTTCATTACCACCCCTTTAGAGATCTAGCAGAAGAGTATTTCAGGCAGTGGGAGTAAAAATTCCCACTGAAAGAAGTTAGGCATGACTAGAATCAAGTAATTTGAAGAAGGGAATCTAAAAAGGGAACCACTAGGCAGCCATGTTTAGAACATAGAATTTTTGGTTTGGTTACATTTATAATGGGCAGCACTTGGAAGAAAATTCTGGCTTGTGTGTAGAAGAGTTATTTTTTAAGTACTTATTTATGTATATAAGTACTCTATTTCTATGCATCACCGAGTAGGGCATCAGATCCCATTATAATTGTTTCTGAGCCACCATGTAGTTGCTGGGAATTAAAGTCAAGACTTGTGGAAGAGAAGCCAGTGCTTCTAACTTCTGAGCCATCTCTCCAGCCCTAGAATAACATCTTTAGGAGTCTTTTGGAGTCTTCAGAGTTAAAGGATATTAGCGACTTAAACTGAAGCTGTAGTATAAATGATGGTAGTAAATAGACTGATAATACACATTTTACATTGTTAAATTCAAATTGTGGGTTATTCTCTGTATTTTTCTTATTCATTAGTTTATTTATTACTGTTGTATTTGGAGTTTTTAACCTATCTATAGTTTGTTGTTGACTTGTTTTCATTGAGTCTAATTTACAGTTTTTCTACTCTTGACTGTTTGTGGCCACAGAAAAATGAATTTGCCTGGCTTTTATAAAAAACATCTAAATCCCTCTCACATTATTATTTTCTGCTATTATTATAAGAACAGGTTGTGCCTAGCATTATACTTATCCCTCTGCTTTCTGTTGGCTCCCTGACACTCACTATTTAAGGCCTGAGTTCATCAGCACCATGTACATGACATATTTTATAACTTTACATTTGGATTTTTAAGTGTCTTTTTTATATTTCTAGACTTTTCTTATAATTTTTAAATGATATTTAACTTTGGTCTTAAATGTATTTCATCCTCTCATGTGCATTCATGAAATTTTTATTGAGCTCCAAGTGTTTCAGGAATCGTGGATAACATGTATCCAGTAAGTTCAAGGCTAATAGGGAAAGCAGGGAAAAAAAATACAATGAGATTTATTGGTGTCATAGAAGGAGCAGTGTATCCAAGACCTCTGGTGTTAGTCTGTGTGCTCATTTCACCCCAGTGGTAAATGCTGATAAAGCAATGAACTAGAACTGAGTCCCAGTTTTCGTTGTTGTTTGCTTTTTGGTGCTTTTGTTGTTTTGAGTTAGCTTTTTTTGGTTTCGTTTTGTTTTTTATCTCAACACACATTGGCAAACGGATGCAGAATAAACATCCAAAAGACTATGATAAACTTAATAATCAGTACTCCTTAGCCTGCATTATACTTCTTAATATTATCTTCAATCTTACAAGACATTCACATATTAAAACATACGTCTAGAATCAACCGTCTAGTCTAATATTAAGACAGTTTGATTGTTAGATTTAATCTGTATATTCAATGTGTTAAATATTTTTCTCCTAAACTATTTTAATACTCAATTCAAACCACTACTCCATTTTCAGTTCAAGAAGTTTGTTTTCATTTTAGATTAATTTTTCCTAATCTTGACTTAATGAAGTTATAAATATCCCCATTTTTATTACAGAAACAAAATCTAAGTACAAGGCAAATCAAGGAATGTCCAATTCCTAGAATTTATAATTTAGAGTTAAGAATGTTCTGACAAAAACAGTGTGGCACATTTAATTGAAAAGCTCTAATGTTAGCAATTTTCTATTTCAACATTATTTAAAGTAACCGAGTTCAGGATGTAATAGCATTTCCATACTAGATGCCAAAGAAGTATGTTATTTGGTCTATCAAGGTCTATTCTAAAAATACACAACATCTATAACACCATTTGCAGATTAACATATTATATGCATTTGCCAAATAGTCCCCTCTTTTCTTTACACGTATTCTGTCTTCTTAAGTAGATGACTACAATTCTTTCAGTTAGTATTTTACGTGTAACTTCAGTCATATTTAAAAGTTTGCCTGTTAACTTGTAAGGTTTACTGGTCATTATCTTTAACTTTTGATCCTCTTTATTCTCAATAATGGTTAGCATTTCTCTGTTTCCTCTGTGAATTGTCATGATGCAGTTAGTCATTTTCACTTTTGTTTTTAAAAGATGGAATAGTTTATTTTAGAGCTTGATTTTGTTATATGTATAATTACTAATTGAAAATCTTTTAAAAACTATAGGTATGTACTAATTACTTTGTTAGAAGCCAAGTATCTGTGCCTTTAAGTTAATGTTGAATAGAATTTAAAAATTAAGTCTTTTACATTAACTGCATTTAAATCTTTATAGCTATTTAATTGGGAAGACGTATGTACACTGTTTTTATCTTTTCAGAAATTTCTGTTGAAAAGGACTATATAGATAATTGTTATTTTTGAGTAGTATATATATGTGAATATATTTTTGTTTAATTAATATTTGGTGTATAAGTGTGGCATATACCAAATATTTACATTATTTTCTCCTTCCTTGAGAAATGTTTAATTTTTATAATATATATAAGATTTACATAAGTTTTGGTCAAGTGTAATTAAGTCTCTATTATGTTGTGGCATGCTGATAGTAAATAGATCATTGTCGAGGAAGGATGTTATATTAGAACTATCTAAATAATTTCACAGAGCTAATTTATTCAATTATTATTCTTTTAAATGTTAAGTCTACCTTCCCATCCATTCCCTTTTCTGCAAAAGAACTTCGAGAATGCCCAAACTGGTGGAAAATTTTGCACGGTTTCCTTTGGAATCATTTTTATTTAAATTAAATGCAAATTTCTCTGGGGGAAAGAGGAATTTTACAGGCAGTTTCAAAGCAGAATTGATTTTGGTGTGTGTTAATTCATACAATCTGCCCAGTGTTAAAATGTTACAGGGGGAAAAAAATACAAGCTGCCATATTCATGTGATCACACCAAAATAGCAGCTTGTATTTATATTTTCAGTCTCCTTGAGGTGGACTGCAGGCACACATGAATTAGGGGTGTGCTTCGTGTTGTGATTTCATTTAATGCAGACAAAGTACACACTTGTGCACGCACGACCAGCCTCACATATGCACTTGTTCACAGCCGAGAACGTGAAAACTAAAACACAAGCCGCTCTCTACGAGTTGTCAGCAACCTGTGTGTATGTTTTTTAAATATTAAAGGGGTGGAGGAGAGCAGATTTTCAGTAATAGAAAAAACAGTTCCTCTGTCCAATGGCCCATAGTCCTTCCTCATTTCACATTTGAGGTAAAAACAAAATAATTATTATTGTTGCTCACATAACTTAGAAATATGCATTTCCCATTCTGGTATTGTTTTCTTTCTGTTCCTCGTATTGAAAATAGATTTTTTTTCTCAAATAATATGCTGTAATTACAGTTTACCCTCCCTCTTCTCCTTGCAGTTCCTTCCCACCACCTTTCCCATGCAGATCCATTCCCTTCCATTAGGAAACAAACAGGCTTATAAGAGATAATAGTGAAAATAAATAAAATAAAAGATAACACATTGGAATCTAACAGAAGGAAAAGAGCCCAAGAGAAGGCACAAGAAGCAGAGAGTCCGTTCTTCACACACTCAGGAATCACATAAAAACTCTGAGCTGGAAGCCTTACTGCATGCGTAAGGGGCCTGGTGGAGGCCTGTGTGTGCTGCCTCAGACTCAGGCAGTTCATATGTGTTTTGCTTTGATTTGTTGTTCTTGTTGTTGTTGTTGTTTTCTTTGCATCTTCCTTTCCTTCTGGCTCTTAACACTCTTTCCACCTTCTCTTCAGAAGGACTCCATGAACCCTGAGGGGAGGGATTTAATAGTGACTTTCCATTTATAGTAACATATTTCAAGGTTTCTTATTCTCTCCTTATTGTCTCCCTATGTCTGTCTCTGTATTTGTGTCATCTGCTTCAGGAAGAAGTTTCTCTGATGATGGCTAAGCAGGACACTGACCTATGAGTATAGCAGAATGTCATTATGAGTCATTTTATTTGTTGAGATTTTTTTTAAAGAGTATTTTAAAGGTTTATCCTGGGTCTGTGGGCTAGTTTCAGGGCAGTTTTGGGTATGAGTTTGATCTCCTGAAGTGAGTCTTCCATCAAATTAAATATTTGTTGGTTACTCTCATGGGCTTTTTGGCATCACACTAGCATATCTTGCAGGCAGGACAACATTGTCAATCAAAGGGTTTGTTGTAGAGAAAATTTAACTCGGAATGTGGCTATTCTGGCAAGAGATTAAAACCAAAGATTTATAGGTGATCTTCTAAGTAATCCAGCTAGACTTCAAGTACACCTTTAATCTAGGAGACAGAGACAAGCAGATCTGAGTTCAAGACCACATTGGAATAGAGAAAACAAAAACAAAAAACTTAGATCCAGGAGTGCTGGTACATGCCTTTAATTCAAAAATATGGATGATAAGTTAATTTGTTTAAGGAAGCACCCATGTTTGAAAGTGGTGTCTAATTGAGTTGCAGAAAAGATGATGAATCAGAGGAAGATTTGATAGAATAGGGTATGCCAAACTCTCAGGAAAAGAGAGAGGAAAGGGAAGCTACTTAATGGGCAATGAAGGGAGAGGACAGTAATAGAGGGACATAGTTGCAAAGAGAGAACTCAAGTGAAGACTGAATGAGCCAGGGAATGAGAAAGAGCCAAAAGATTAGGAAAGATTGCTGGATATAGTTGGAAACCAAGCAGAGCAATTCAGGAGCTGAAGAAAAGCCAGACTGAATAAGCTGGCTGGGAGAGCAGTTTGAGCCAGAACAGCTGAGTTGAACCAGCCAGCTTTGAGCTCAGTAAGAACAAGAAAGGGTGAGCTTAATAAGCAGTAAAGTCTCAGAGGCAGAAAACATTCTAGGCCTAGGTTAGATTGTATGGAGGTTAGAAGTTTCCAGGACTAGGCCTAGGCTAAGCAGACAGAGGCTACTGCCTCTGACACAACAACTGAGCCAGGCAAATAAAGGTTTCTTTTACAGTTTGTGGTTGGGTTGGTATTTACTTTTCTCTTTTGGTAGTATGCAAAGTACCTTCCTATACCAAAGACTCTAGACTGTAAGTGTGAAGGCTCAACTTAGGTACCAGCTAGACTTTTCCATGTTCAGTGAATTATATAGTGTCGCCCAATGTGGTCTTGCTCTCAGTTTGTGAAGAGCAACCAATTGTCTTGGCAACAGCCTGGATTCTTTGGGGATTCTCAAGAGAGCCTTTGGGCAACAACTCAATTAGATGAAACCTGGTCCTACAACTAGAAGCCTCATTTAATGACAAGATGTATCTAGTTGGGGCGCTATGTCCCCAATATTTGGCGATTCCATTTAGATCAAATTCATACACAAACATCATATATATATATACATATATATATGTCTATATGTATGTATGTATAATATATGTACTAAGTTTCTATAGTACCCCTAAAATAGCTCCTAATTTTATGGATCTCTCCATGTACTCCCTCCCTTATTTCTGCCTACTTTCTCCCTTCCAGCTTGATCTTACCATTCCAGAACACCCATCTATCTGTAACTATTTTATTTCCCTTCCCTAAGAAGACCTGTCTATCCACCTTAATCCCTTGCTTATATGTAACCTCAGTGGTTCTACAGGTTTGTAATTTGGTTATTATTGACTTAATAGCTAAGATCTACATAAAAGTGAATATATGTCATATTTGTCATTTTGGGTCTGGGATAACTCACTCAGGATGATTTTTCTTCTAGTTTTACCCATTTACCTATGAATTTCATGATTGCATTTTGATAATGGCTGAGTAAAACTTCACCGTGTAAATGTACCACAATTTCTTTATCCATTTTTCTGTTGAGGGTCATCTAGGTTGTTTCCAGTTTCTGGCTATTATAAATAGGACAGGAATGAACATGGTTGAGCAAGTGTCTGTGTGGTGTCCTTTAGCTATGCCTAACAGTGTTATAGCTAGATTTTGAAATAGATTGATTCCCATCTTCCTGAGGACCACCACACTGATTTCCATAGTGGCTGTACAAGTTTGCACTTTCACCAGTAATGGAAAAGTGTTCCCCTTTGAATGTGTCCTCACAAGCATGAGTTGTCACTAGTGTTATTGATCTTAGCTGTTCTGACAGGGTTAAGACAGAATCTGAGAGTAGTTTTTATTTCCATTTCCCTGATGGCTAAGGATGTTGAACATTTCCTAACCATTTCTCAGCCATTTGAGTTTGCTCTCTTAAGAATTACAGAGCTAAACAGAGAATTGTTAATAGAGGAACATCGAATGGCGGAGAAACACTTAAAGAAATGCTCCCAAAGACAAAAGGGCTGAAAAAGAAATTAGGGAAACAACACCCTTCACAATAGCCACTAATAACATAAAGTACCTTGGGGTGACTCTAACCAAGCAAGTGAAAGACCTATATGAAAAAAATTTCAAATCTCTGAAGAAAGAAATTG
>CM053756.1:29854953-29886459 GCA_028658305.1 Pachyuromys duprasi | reverse complement strand
CAAAAAGAGAAGTTAAACTCCACAAACCATGTAATCTAATTAAAAATGAAAGCTAAACAGAATTCTCAATAGAGGAATATCAAAGGCAGAGAAAAATCACTTGAAGAAATGTTCAATGTCCTTAGTCATAAGGGAAATGCAAATCAAAATGACCATGAGATTCCACCTTATACCCATCAGAATGGCCAAGATCAAAAACTCAAGTGTCAACACATGATGGAGAGGATGTGGAGAAAGGCGAACCATTCTCCATTGCTAGTGGGAGTGCAAACTTGTACAACCACTTTGAAAATCAATCTGGAGCTTTCTCAGAAAATTAGGAATAGTGCTACCTCAAGATCCAGCTGTACCACTCCTAGGCATACATCCAAAAGATATTCAAGTACACAACAAGGACAATTGCTCAACCATGTTCTTAGCAGCTTTATTGATAATAGCCAGAATCTGGAAACAACTCAGATGTCCCTCAACTGAGGAATGGATACAGAAATTGTGATACATTTACACAATGGAATACTACTCAGCAATTAAAAATCATGAAATTTGCAGGCAAATGGGTAGAACCTGAAAAGATCATCCTGAGTGAGGTAGCTCAGAAACAGAAAGGCACACTTGGTATATAATAAGCAGATATTAGACATACAATATGGGATAAACATACTAAAGTCTATACTCCTAGAGAAGCTAAACAAGGAAGACCATAGGGAAGATGTTCAAACCTCATTCAGAAGTACAAATGCGATAGATATTGGAAGCAGGAGAAGACAGGGAACACTACAGAAGCCTACCACAGAAGGCCTCTGAAAGACTCTACTGATGGAGGTACTGATGCAGAGGTTGAGACTCATAGCCAAATATTGGGCAGAATGCATGGAATTTTATGAAAGAAGTTGGAAATAGAAAGACCTGGAGAGGACAGGAGCTCCAAAGGGACACCAACAGAGCCAAAATAAAATTTAGTCGTGGGGGCCCTGAAGAGATAATGCATGGAGAGGCTGCTCAGTTGCAGCCCATAGACTCAGTCTCCAAGTGGAGTCCCTAGTAAGGGGAGCAGGGGCTTTCTCTGGCATGAATTCAGTGACAGACTTTCTGATCTCCTCCCTCTCAGTGGTACAGCCTTGCCAGGCCACAGAGGAAGATAATGCAACCAGACCTGATGAGACCTGATAGGCTAGGGTCAAATAAAAGGGGAGCAGGACCTCCTCTATCAGTGGACTAGTGGCTAGACATAGGTGGAGAAGAGGGAGGGATGATGGAATTGGAAGGAGACGAGGGAAGGAACACAGCTGGCATACAAATTGAATAAATTGTAATAAATGATAATAAAAATAAACAAAAATTTTATAGTAAAGGAGAAAAATGAATGTTTATAAAAGAAATAATTACAGGGTAAGGTTCAGTGGTTTATGAAAACAAGGTAAAAGTGGATTGCTACTATGTAATCCCATATATATATCATATGTTTGATGTATACCATGAAACTGACTGAAAAGAAAAGGCCTATTTTTAAAGAATAACTGAACCTATGAAATGATTTACATTGTGACACAATTTTTAAGGTGAATACTGACTTCAGAAGAGTAAGAATTACTTTTTTTTTTCATTTTCATGATGTCAAAATTCTTTTTTTCTTCTTATTAATTTATTTGCTTGGTATCCCAGTTGTAGCTCCCTCCCTCATATCTTCTTGGTCCTACCCTCTCTTCCTCTTCCTCCCCTATCCCTATACCCTAGTCCATTTGAAGCAGTAGAAAGAAGGAACAGGACAAGAGCCTACCACAGATGTCCTCTGAAAGATTCCACCCAGCAGGGAATTGAAGCAGATGCAGAGACTCGCAGATAAACTTTGGACAGAGTGCGGGGCGTCTTATGAAAGAATGGGGGAGACAGAAGTACCTGGAGGGGACAGAAGCCCCACAAGGAGACCAACAAAGCCAAAAAATGCTGGGCCCAGGAGGGACTTCAGAGACTGATGCATCAATCAAAGACCTAGCATACAAAAGACCTAGATATCATGCTGAGATGTAGCCCATACACAGCTCAGTCTCTATGTGGCTTCCCTAATAAGGGGAGAAGAGACAGTCTCTGACATGAACTCAGTTGCCTGCTCCTGATCACTTCTCCCTGGTGGGGTGACCTAGCCAGCCCACAGAGGAAGAGGATCCACGTAGTCCTGCTGGGACCTGTTAGGCTACAGTCAGACAGTAGAGGAAGAATTACATTTTAAACCATATATTCATGGGTGCATGCACACCAGAAGAAGGCAACCGATCTCACTATAAATGGTTCTGAGCCACCATGTCGTTGCTGGGAATTGAACTCAGGACTTTTGGAAGAACAGCCAGTGCTCTTAACCTCTGATCCACCTAATCATATATTCATATATTCATATGCCAAGTACAGGCTTAAAGAAATTGAGTACTCATAAATTATTATACTGGGATATGTGCAAAACTAGTATATTTCAATGTAAGTATTTTTATACTGTATTTTAAAATTAAGATTTATCAATAATCAAGAATCTCTCATAAAAATTACATTAAATCAAACAGTACAATACTTACAAACCCCAGGAATCACAGAGATGGAAGATGTCTAACAGTCATTTGAATGATAGAGAACTTATCTCGCGAGTGTTAAGAGTCTATAACTTAAGAGTGCTGAAGCCCATATGTATTTCTTCAAACTGATATTAAATGCACATCCTCAACATGTGTTTCATTTATACCAAATTGCAAAATGTAGTCAAAACTTTACAGATTTAATAAATTAAAAGGTTATAACAACAGAGTTACTAAGACATAGAATAAGTGGTTCATTTTAGTATTTGTTTTCAGTAGAAATGAATATTGTGATGGAAATAAGTAACCAGAGTGCCAAATACATATTTGAGTCAGTAGTGATTATAAATGTGCTAACTCAGAATATACTATTGCATCAGAGACAAAACTTCATATTTTTCTATAACCAGAACCAAGTTATAAAATCACAGGATCTTATTAATAAAATAGATATGGAAATAACAGAAAAGCAACTTAAAGATTACCATGGAAGGTGACAACAATAAAATCATTCTTTCACTTTGGGTTAAGAGGCATTGATGGCTATTACAAAATTTGTTTTATAAAAACATGCCAGTATCAAACAATAATTGACAAAAATACAACCTACATTAATTATTTGAATGACTTCATTTTAAGTACAACAGGAGTAATCATTCTTAAAGTTAATAGAAAACATGATGTGAATTACTTCTAGAATTTATTATTTTGTATTATCACAAAAGCATTAACTTGCAAGATATTATGCAATACAAAGTAGTTTATGGGAATTGAGTCATTTATTTCAAGATAAATATCACCAATAACCCTTAAATTAAGACAAAATCGTTAGGAATGATGTCAGCCAATGTTACTACAATTGTTTCATAGTAATCATTATTTTATATACGTTTATTATATTAAACAAGTTTATTAGATTAGCAACATATTTACCCTGAATGCAGCAAACATAAATAGATGGCACATTTCTCTCATGTTTTCAGATTATTCACTTTTATAAAAACTGTTTATAAAAATGGAGTAGTTGCAAAATTTCTTGAAAATTAGTTATTACTGCTCTATAAGGCAGGCGAACTAATTTTAATGACTCATGCTAATGCTAAATATCAATCAAATTAGAAGCCTGTATTTAAAGCAGGGCACTGTGCTTACAATGCTGGCACACTTCCCTCCACCATAAATACATTTACTGTCTACTCGTCATTCACACGAGTTGTTAGCTATTGGTGGATTTACAACTCATGACCCCTGATTCAAGTCATTTTCTAATTGTTAGTATGTTTTACCTTACTTTGTCTCAAAATAAACAATCTGTAAGCGCTGTCATGCAGAATTACATGATGTAAGAGGAAATTAAGACTTCTGATTGTATGCTCGGCAAACATTTTTATCAACTGAAATTTAATTTTGTATTTTTGTCCACTCAATTACTTGTACAAACTTTAGAATATATTTTCAAATATTAATTGAAGGTAAATAAACTTTCTTCCAGTAACAACAAATGGTATCTTAAGCAAGATTTTATATAAATATTGTGTATATAATGTACAATAAGACAAAGTATTTCAATATTTATCCATGAGACACAAATCTATATTTAAGAACATGAAATTATTGTGCCAAGTTGCTGTATCTATTTTTAAACTCTACTCTCAATTTTAATATATATCTCTTAAAGAAAGCCCTCCTATAAAAATGGCTTCTGTGTTTCCATGTACACAGAAATCAATTTATTTATGGATGAAAATAGGATAAGGATAACAAAATTAGGGCTCAGAGCAGTTAAACAGGTATGATTTGACTTTAAAGCTTATATTTCCTATTGTACACACACACACACACACACACACACACACACACACGCTCCTACACAAATCCATTTACTCAAGATTCCAGTATTTAGGAATAAGAAATACAAAAGTGGATAATATAGCTTAGGGCAGACTTCAGGGGTTTTGAGTCTATTCAACCCATGTGGTTTTTCATATGCCTCACAGATAGTAATCCAAACAAATGAGAAAAATCTTTCTAGCATACTATTTAAAATAAGTAAATCGATAAAATAAGTTTCTTTTCAAACATAAAACATAATTAAAAATAATTCAGATGAAATTTAGATTAAAAGCAAAAAGTACAACTCTGGTTACTGAACATTATGATATTGATAGTTAATACCTAAAAAGCAGAAACAAAAGAGGATTCATGTCATGGATCATGGGGTTTTACCCGGAAAATGCTTATAGACATGTCGAATGAGCTCTAGGAATTTCTATTATAAAGAGAAGGTAGAAAGAAAATAATGTCTGATGTCTTTATACCCTACCCAAGCCTAAGTAAGAGATCTCTGAGGAACAGAAAGAAAGCTCGTAATATAATAAGGACACAATAGAACTGATACGCATATGAAGTCACAGAGTGTGACAACATGTCAAAGACTTGCAGAAGTTCAAAACAGACAAAAGTTTAGCATAAAGAATGGGAAGTGAGTGCAAAGTCAGATCCTAACCAAGAAACTATGTGGACCTAATACCTGCTGGAGATAGGAAAACGAGTTTTCTTCAGCATTGTGCTGCTGGGTTTATCAACCACATCTTACTCAAGCCTCATGCTCAGTAATGTACTCAGAGGTAGTTTAGAGGACTCTTTTGATCTCAGGGCTGGATTCCTGTGTGTTTACCCATGCAATTTCATGCTTCCTTAGATAGCCTAGTTGAATAACTTCCTCTTGCCCTGTTCAGAGCCTTTGTTCAAAAGAAACCTTGAAAATTACATAACCAACCTCTGTGGGCTTGAGTTCTGCTATCACAGTCTAAAAGGTATAAAGTTATTCTATAAAGATTCGTTTCCGCCATGTCAGAGGCTCGCTAGAACATCAGACGAGACGATACATGAAAGGGTGACCTTGGCTCATAAATAGCATGGAGCTCGAATAGCTCTTACCATTAGTGAACCGAGCTGTTCAGAAACCGCCTGAAATTATAATTAGGAATAGCAAAAACAGAAATTTACCCGGCCACAGAGGAAGACAGTACACCCAGACCTGATGAGATATGACAGGCTAGGATCAGATGGAAGGGACGGAGGGACTCCCGGATCAGTGGCCTTGGAGAGGGGCATGGGAGGAGATGAGGGAGGGAGAGTAGGATTAGGAGAGAATGGCGGAAGGGGCTACAGCTGGGATACAAAGTGAATAAACTATAATTAATAGAAAAATTAAAATTGAAAAAAAAGAAAATTTGAAACTTTGCAACCCTGCACAGATGTAGCCCATGGCAGCTTAGTCTCCAAGTGGGTTCCCTAGTAAGGGAAACAGGCACTGTCTCTGACTCAACTCAGTGGCTGGCTCTTCGATCACCTCCTCCTGAAGGGGAGCAGCTTTACCAGGCCACAGAGGAAGACAATGCAGCCAGTGCTGATGAGACCTGATAGGCTAAGGTCAGAGGGAAGGGGAGGAGGACCTCCCCTATCAGTGGATTTGGGGAGGGGCATGGGAGATGAGGAAGGGAGGATGGGATTGGGAGGGGGCGAGGGAAGGGGCTACAGATGGGATACAAAGAGAATAAACTATAATAAAAAATAAAAAAATAAAAATAAAACTTACAATCCATATATTTGTGGTGCAATTTCTAGTCTGTTCAAGTGCATGTAGAGCTCAATATCATGTTTCTTCAGCAGATGATCTTGGATCTGGTTGACTTTTGTAACAATGGCAACTGTTGGCCCTAAATCCTGTGGTCGAGCAAATGGGATGGGGGTCATCAGAGTTTCTTTACCCTGAAAAAAAAGGAAAAAGAACATGTGTTATTTCAATTTGAAATTAAGAAACATGGAAATTGGTTTTCATTTAATTCATCAAAAGAAGTTTACAGAACCAAAGCTGCTTTATCCTAACAAAGGCATAAAATATAGAATCATATAATGACAGGCAGTGGGTGTGTTCATAAAATAACTGCCAGTATATGTCTTGTAAGTATCTTTTACTTTAACTGTTTTCTTTGTGACATTAAAATTTTCAGAGGAATTTGACTGGAGGCAGTGAACCCCTTCAAGCTGCCCATGGCCAGCTGATCTTGAATGGAAGCATATTTCTTTTGGCAATGAAAACTGAAGCACTAAATGAAAACTGTTTACTTTCTCAAAACTACACAAAATGGGAAAAAACAAAGTAAATCATTTTAGAAAAGCACGTTTTCTGTCTTTTCTTTTCTCAATTTAAATAGCAGAGAAAAGATTTAAAAACTGTAAAACAGAAGTACTTAAAGTCTTTGATGAGCCCTACCATTTAAAATTTTCATGTACTTAAGTCTGACCTAGCTTTATCTTCAGCCCTGAAGTTTTACGTCTTTGATATTGGCATTTGTAGCAACCCTCCCTCGTGATTCTAAATGTACCACTGATTTTAAATCTAATGTTCAAACACAGACTGTTTATGATAATTCCAATTTTTTATATAGTAAATTCTCAGTTTTTTCCTTTACTCAAATGTTATCTGTGAGTGATTTCAATCACACACAGAAGATTAATACAAGTAAGTAGAATAATGTAAGAGTAAAGAATATCTATATTAAGTGTGTGAGTTCAAAAAGAATATACCAGCAAAAGAAAGGCAAGCTATATGAGACAGATTTTTATCAATACAGTTCACTAACAGAGCAATGGAAATTTTTTTATTTAAATTCTTTATTAATTACACTTTATTCACTTTGTACCCCCTTGTAGTTCCCTCCCTCCTCACATCCCAATCCCTCCCTTCTTCTGCCTTCTCCACGTATGCCCCTCCCCAAGTCCACTGATAGGGGAGGCCTTCTTTTGCTTCCTTCTGATCCTAGTCTATCAGGTCTCATCAGGAGTGGCTGCATTGTCCTCCTCTGTAGCCCGGTAAGGCTGCTCCCCGCTCAGGGAGAGGTGATCAAAGAGCAGGCCAATCAGCAGATATGGTGCACATCTTTCATCCCAACACTGCAATAGCAGGTAGATCTCTGTGTTCCAGACTAGCCAGGGCTACACAATAAATCCCAGTCTCAATAAGACAAAACAGACAAGAAAGTTTGTAATAATTTTATAATTAAGTGGAAATACTCCAGAAAGAATATGTGTACATATAAAGTTTCTATTTATATGCCACTTTTATGTTATGATTATTTATAACCAATATTGTTAGAATATGCTATAGATACACAGATTCACTATTACGTCCTAAGGATTTTTACATTTCATTGTAAAATGATCATATAATAAAATAAAATGAGTAATTATTCTAATATATGGTATTATTTACTGAATTTCTTATCTCAAGTATACTAAAAACATCTGTACTATAACAGTTACCTTTTGACAGTCATGCTCAAAAGTAGAAAACCAAGGTTCAGCAGTTTCCATAAGCTGTGAGAACATTGCACTAAAAATTAGAAAAATAAAATGCTGTATTTAATGGTCACTAAAGTATTGATGATATAATAAAGAAAAAGCAATAGTCTTAGTACTTACTAAGCATCATGTTCCAGATACTCAGGGTTCAAGAGAGTTTTCATTTCCTCACTTAAAAACAAAACAAAACAAACAATATAAATAATAAAAATGAACAAGTTTTTAATAACTGTTACAGATGTAGCTTCTACTTTAGTTTACATTCATAAGCTAACTTACCACAATGTGCAACTGAAAAGTTAGCCTTTTCAAAGGGGAACAACAACTAACAAACAAAATTATGTTTTTATAAAAATTAAAATGAAGTTATTTGTTTTCCTATATCACTATGAAGTAACCATGTAATTTTTCCAGAGAACGTATGTAAAAAGTGACAATAAATTCTATTACTAAGTATCACCTAGAATAATTTATTACTCTATAATCACTATTCATTCAAAATAAATGAAAACTGTATATTTACTGATTCAACATAAAATACCAAAGTGGTATTTTGAAATTATTTTTATTTTTATTAATTACAGCTTATTCACTTTGTATCCCCCCTGTAGTCCCTACCTCCTCCCCTCCCAATCCTACCTTCACCCCCAATTCCTCACCTGTGCCCCTCCCCCAGTCCACTGATGAGGGAGGTCCTCCTCCCCTTCCTTCTGATCCTAGTCTATCAGGTCTCATCAGGAGTAGCTGCATTGTATTCCTCTGTGGCCTGGTAATGCTGCTCCACCCTCAGAAGGAGGTGATCAAAGAGCAGGCCAATCAGTTCCTGTTAAAGACAGTCCCTGTCCCCATTACTATGAACCCACTTGGATACTGAACTGTCATGGGCTACATCTGTGCAGGGTTCCAGGCCATCTCCACGACATACTCCATGATGGCTGGAGTATCAGTCTCAGAAAAGACCTCTGTGCCCAGACTTTTTCGATCTGTTGCTCTCCTTGTGGTCTTACTATCTCCCACTTCTTTCATAAGATTCCCTGCACTCTGCTCAAAGTTTGACTATGAGTCTCAGCATCTGCTTTGATACCCTACAGGCAGAGCCTTTCAGGGGCCCTCTGTGGTAGGCTCCTATCTTGTCCCATTTTCTCCCTCCTCCGACGTCCATCCTCTTTGCCTTTTTGAATGGGGATTGAGCATCTTAGCCAGAGTCCTCCTTTTTTATTAGCTTCCTTAGGTGTACTGAATTTAGAACGTTTATCCTATATTGTATGTCTAGTATCCACTTATGAGTGAGTATATACCCTGTGTGTCTTTCTGCTTCTGGGATACCTCACTCAGGATGACCTTTTCCAGTTCCCACCATTTACGTGGCAAATTTCATGATTTCCTTGCTTTTTATCGCTGTGTAGATGCACCACAATTTCTGTATCCATTCCTCAACTGAGGGGCATCTGGGCTAATTCCAGCTTCTGGCTATTGCAAATAAAGCTGCTAAAACATTGAGCAGATGTCCTTGTTTTATACTTGAGCATCTTTTGGATATATGCCTAAGAGTGGTATAGCTGAATCTTGATGTAGCACTATTCTTAATTGTCTGAGAGAGTGCCAGATTGATTTCCAAAGTGGTTGTACAAGTTTGCATTCCCACCAGCAGTAGAGAAGGGTTTCCCTTTCTCCACATCCTCTCCAGCATGAATTGCTACTTGAGTTTTTGATCTTAGCTATTCTGATGGGTGTAAAGTGAAATCTCAGGGTCATTTTGATTTGCATTTGCCTGATGTTGAACATTTCTTTAAGTGTTTCTCTGCCATTCAATATTCCTCTATTGAGAATTCTCTGTTTAGCTCCATACCCCATTTTTTAATTGGATAACTTAATTTGTTGCTGTTTAATTTCTTGAGTTTTTTATATATTCTGGATATTAGCTGTCTGTCAGATACAGGGTTGGTAAAGATCCTTTCCCAATCTGTTGGCTGTCGTTTTGTTTGGATGACAGTGTCCTTTGCCTTAGAGAAGCTTTTCAGTTTCATGAGGTCCTATTTATTGATTGTTGATCTTAGAGCCTGTGCTGTTGGTGTTCTGTTCAGGAAGTTGTCTCCTGTGTCAATGAATTCCAGGCTCTTTCCCACTTTTTCTTCTAACAGGTTTAGTGTGTCTAGTTTTAGATTGAGGTCTTTGATCCACTTGGATTTTAGTTTTGTGCAGGGTGATAAGCATGGACCTATTTTCATTTTTCTGCATATAGACAACCAGTTAGACCAGCACCATTTGTTGAAGATGTTATCTTTTTTTCCATTGTATGGTTTTGGCATCTTCATCAAAAATCAGGTGTCCATAAGTGGGTGGGTTTATTTCTGGGTCTTCTATTTGAATTCCACTGATCCACTATTCTGTTTCCATGCCAGTACCTTGCAGTTTTTATTACTGTTGTTCTATAGTATAGCTTGAGATAAGGAATGGAGATACTTCCAGAAGATCTTTTATTGTAGAGGATTGTTTTAACAATTCTGGGTTTCTTGTTATTCCATATGAAGCTGAGAATTTTTCTTTCCAGGTCTGTAAAGAACTGTATTGTTAATTTGATGGGAATTGCATTGAATCTTTAGATTGTTTTTTGTAAGATGACCATTTTTACTATGTCAATCCTGCCAAGCCATGAGCGTAGATCTTTCCATCTTCTGATATCTTCTTCTAATTCTTTCTTCAGAGACTTGAGGTTTTTTTCATATAGGTCTTTTACTTCCTTGGTTAGAGTCACGCTAAGGTACTTTATGTTATTTGTGGCTATTGTAAAGGATGTTGTTTCAGTAATTTATTTCTCAGCCATTTTGTCTGTTGTATATAGGAGGGGTATTTTTTTTTTGAATTAATTTTGTATCCAGCCACTTTGCTGAAGGTGTTTATCAGCTGTAAGAATTCCCTTATAGAATTTTTGAGGTCACTCTGGTATACTATCATATCATCTGCAAATAGTGATACTTTGACTTCTTCCTTTCCAATTTGTATCCCCTTGATCTCCTTTAATTATCTTATTGCTCTAGCAAGGACTTCAAGAACTATGTTGAAGAGATATGGAGAGAGTGGTCAGCCTTGCCTTGTCCCTGATGTCAGTGGGATTGCTTTAAGTTTCTCTCAGTTTAGTTTTATATTGGCTATATGCTTGTTATATATTGCCTTTAGTATGTTTAGTTATGTCCCTTTTTTCCCTGATCTCTCCAATACTTTAAACATGAATGGGTGTTGGATTTTGTCAAATGCTTTTTCGGCATCTAAGGAGATTGTCATGTGTTTTTTTTTTCTTTCACTGTGTTTATATGGTAAATCATATTGATGGATTTCCATATATTGAACCACCCCTGTATACTTGGGAATGAAGCCTACTTGGTCATATTGGATGATATCTTCATACTCATCAAAGGAAAATTCCACCAATTCACAATCCTAAACACCTATGCTCCAAATACAAGGGCACCCACATTTGTGAAAGAAACACTGATAAAACTTAAACCACGCATAGATTCCCACACATTAATATGGGAGACTTCAACACCCCACTTGCAAAAGAGGACAGGTCAACAAAACAGAAATTAAAAAAAGGAATAATAACTCTAACAGAGGTCATGAATCAAATGGATCTAAAAGACATCTACAGAACCTTTCACCCAAACACAAAAGAATTTACCTTCTTCTCAGCACCTCATGGAACCTTCTCCAAAATAGACCACATAGCTGAACACAAAGCAAGCCTCAACACATACAAGAAGATTGAAATAATCCCTTGTGTTCAGTCTGATCACCATGGACTAAAGCTGGACCTCAACAACAACAGAAATAGCAAAAAGCCTTCATACACATGGTAACTGAATAATTCGCTACTCAATGACAGCTGGGTCAGGGAAGAAATAAAGAAAGAAATTAAAGTCTTCCTAGAATTTAATGAAAATGAAGGCATAACGTACCCAAACTTATGGGACACAAAAGCAGTGCTAAGAGGAAAGTTCATAGCACTAAGTGCCTACAAGAAGAAATTTGAAACATCTCATTCAAGCAACTTAATGGCTTACCTAAAAGCAAGCCCTAGAGAAAAAAAGAAGCAGACACACCAAAGAGGAGTACATGGCCAGAAATAATCAAACTCAGGACTGAAATCAATAAATTAGAAACAAATAAAACAATTCAAAGAATCAATGAAACCAAGAGCTGGTTCTTTGAGAAAATCAACAAGATAGACAAGCCCTTAGCCAAACAAACTAAAAGGCAGAGAGACCTCATCCAAATCAGCAAAATTAGAAATGAAAAGGGAGACATAACAACAGACACGGAGGAAACGCAAATAATTGTTAGGACTTACTTCAAAAGTCTACACAACACAAAATTTGAAAATCTAAGTGAAATTCTTGATTGATTCCACTCACTAATTCTGAATCAAGACCAGGTAAATCAACTAATAGTACTATATCCCCTAAGGAAATAGAAGCGTTCATTGAAAGTCTCCCACCCAAAAAAAGCCCAGGGCCTGATGGTTTCTGCACAGAATTCTACCAGACTTTCAAAGAAGAGCTAACTCCAATTCTCTTCAAACTATTCCACAAAATAGAAACAGAAGGAACACTACCAAACTCATCCTATGAAGCCACAGTCACCTTGGTACCTAAACCTCAGAAAGACCCAACAAAGAAAGAGAACTTCAGACTTATCTCTCTTATGAAAATTGATGCAAAAATACTCAACAAAATACTTGCAAACCGAATCCAAGAACACATCAAAGATATAATCCAAAATGTTTTTTCATTTTTTATTTTTATATTAATTACAGTTCATTCACTTTGTATCCCAGCTGTATCCCCAAAATGTTTTTATTGCCTTCTTTTTTATTTCATCTTAATATTAGTCACTGACAGCAACTTCAGCAAATCTAATCAGTGCTGTTCTACTTTGTAATGAAACAAACAGCAAAGTCTGCTCAGACTGAAGGTACTTTCAATCACTTATATGTTCTTATATATGCACTTTAGAGTAACAGTACCAGAAAGAAGACTGACATGAAAGCATAATCCCAAGACTAGTTTCATTCTTAGACTATAGGAGTCGATTAAGGCAGTTAAAAGTTACTTTTGTCAAGACTTGATGACATCAATAAAATCAGAAAAGCAGACATTATGCAACTACTAATTCATATCCTAGTAGACAAAGGTTAATACAATTTGGGCATGAATCCAGCAAAACAGCAGGTTACATCCGATTAGGAAAGGTCACACATTCATGTGTCCATCTAACAGCAGAATTTTATCTTCTGCATACAACTCATCTAGATTGGAATACTATTCATAAAATACTTCTTGGATTACTTCAATGGAATTTTAAATTAGACAGCTAAATTTTATCTGTTACCAACAATAAGGCTAATTACAAAAAAAAAACCTGAATGTGTCTCAAAAACATGAAAAACCATGCTATTTTACATACTAGGGTCCTTGGTAACACTACTCCTTTTATGAATTAAGCCCAGTCAAAGCTGGTGGGGAGAAAAATATCTCAGAAAGTTTTTTATTCAACTAACAGTGAAAACTTAAGAGCATGGCATATCTAGGTATTATTCAGAATCAGCATTTTTTAAATGATAACAAGCATTTCCTCTTTGGTTCATTACCTTTATGTATTCATTTGACAAAAACCTACAGTTTTTTTTTTTTTGAGGGTTTCTGTACATTGCCTTGGCTGTCATAGAATTTGCTCTGTTGACCAGGCTAGCCTTCAACTCAGAGAGATCCACTCATCTCTGCCCTGTAAGTGCTGGGATTAAAGGTTGGTACCACCACTTCTGACCAGCTTTTATTTTTTAAAGATTTATTTATTTATATATACACATGCTCTATTTGCACGTATGACTACATGACAGAAGAGGACATAATATCCTATTATGGATGGTTATGACCCACCATGTGGTTGCTGAGAATTGAACTTAGGACCTCTGAAAGAGCAGCCAGTGTTCTTAACCTGAGCCCCATCCCCAAACTTGCCCTCTAACCAGCATTAGAATTTAACATGGATCAGTCTCATGAAATAAAATCAATTGTCTACAGAACGCAAAACTTAGAAATGCCTTCAATCTGAAAAAAAATGCATGCAACCTTTATAATTTTTTAATTAATTAATTTTTAAATTAATTACAGTTTATTCACTTTGTATCCCAGCTATACCTACCTCCCTAATACCTTCCTAATCACATCTTCCCTCCCTTATCTCTTCCCATGTCCCTCTCCAAGTCCACTGATAGGGGAGGTCCTCCTCCCTTTCCCTCTGACCCTAGCCTATCAGGTCTCATCAGGACTGGCTGCACTGTCTTCCTCTGAGCCTGGCAAGGCTGCTCCCCAGTCAAAGAGAGATGATCTGAGAGCCAGTCATTGAGGTCATGTCAGAGACAGTCCCTGTTCCTATTACCAGGGATTCTTACTTGAACACTGAGCTGCCATGGGCTTCATCTGTGCAGGGGTTCTAGGTTATCTCCAGGCATGGTCCTTGGTTGGAGTATCAGTCTCAGAAAAGACCCTTGTGTCCAGATTGTTTGGTTCTGTTGCTCTCCTTGTGGAGCTCCTATTCCCTCCAGGTCTTTCTATCTCCCCCTTCTTTCATAGGATTCCCTGCACTCTGCCCAAAGTTTGGCTATGAGTCTCACCATCTGCTTTATTCTCTGCTGGGTAGAGTCTTTCAGAGGTCTCTGTGGTAGGCTCCTGTCCTGTTCCCTGTTTTGATCAGGGTCATCCCTCTTCTGATGTCCCTCCTCTTTGCCTTTCTGAGTGAGGAGTGAACATCTTAGCCAGAGTCCTCCTTTTTAATTAGCTTCCTTAGGTATACAGATTTTAGGATGATTATCCTATATTATATGTCTAATATCCACTTATAAGTAAGTATATACCATTTGTGTCTCTCTGCTTCTGGTATACCTCACTCAGGATGATCTTTTCTAGAACCCAACATTTGCCTGCAAATTTCATGATTTCCTTGTTTTTAATTGCTGAGTAGTATTCCATTGTGTAAATGTACCACAATTTCTGTGTCCAATCTTTGGTTGAGGGACATCTGGGTTGTTTCCAGATTCTGGCTATTATGAATAAAGCTGCTATGAACATGGTTGAGCAAATGTCCTTGTTGTTTACGTGAGCATATTTTGGATATATGCCTAGGAATGGAATAGCTGGATCTTGAAGTAGCACTATTCCTAATTGTCTGAGAAAGCGCCAGATTGATTTCCAAATTACTCATTTTTAGTCATGTTCCAAACTGTTAGGCTGCCTAAGTTAAAACATATAATTATAGGTTTTATATAACTCAATATAAAATATTAATATTATTCTTTATTTTAATATTTCACTAGCTCTCTATGACATGTTTGGTAAATATTTTAATTTTAATTTTTATTAATTACACTTTATTCACTTTTTATTCTCCAGTAGCCCCGTCCTTCCTCTTCTCCCTTCCTCCCCCTTCTCCATGCATGCCCCTCCTCAAGTCCCCTTGGGTGAGGTCTTCCTCTCTTCTTTCTGATCCTAGTCTATCAGGTCTCATCAGGAGTGGCTGCATTATGTTCCTCTGTGGCCTGGTAAGGCTGTTCCCCCCTCAGGGGGAAGTGATCAAAGAGCAGGCCAATCAGTTCATGTCAGAGACAGTCTCTGTTCCCATTACTATGGAACCCACTTGGTCACTGAACTGCCATGGGTTACATCTGTGCAGGGGTTCTAGGTTATTTCCATCAAAGGTTCTTGGTTGGAGTATCAGTCTCCAAAAAGACCCCTGTGCTCAGATTTCTTGGTTCTGTTGCTCTCCTTGTGGAACTCCTGTCCTCTTCAGGTCTTACTACTTTCCACTTCTTGAGTGAAGTGACCCAGAAGCAGAAAGTCACACATGGTATATTAGTCATATAACATAGGATAAACATACTAAAATCTACAGACCTAAAGAAGCTAAACAAGAAGGAGGATGCTAGGCAAGTTACTCATTTCTCACTCAGAAAACAAAGAGGGTTGACATTGGAAGAGGAAAAAAACAGGGAAAAGGACAGGAGCCTACCACAGAGGGCCTCGGAAAGACTACCCAGAATGGTACTGAAGCAGATTCTGAGACCCATTGCCAACTCTGTGCAGAGTGCAGGGAATCTTATGAAAGAAAAGGGAGATATAGAAAGACCTGGAGAGGACAGGCACTCCACAAGGAGAGCAACAGAACCAAAAACATCCAGGCTCAGGGTTCTTTTCTGAGACTGATACTCTAACCAAGGACCATGCAAGGAGATAACATAGAAACCCTGCACAATGTAGCCAACGGAAGCTCAGTGTCCAAATGGGTTCTCGAGTGAGGGGATGAGGGGCTGTCTCTGACATGAATTCAGTGGCTGGCTCTTTGATCACCTACCCCTAGGGGAAGTGCAGCCTTACCAGGCAACAGAGGAAGACAATGCAGCCAGCCCTGATGAGACCTCATAGGCTAGGGTCAGACTGGGGGAGAAGGACCTCCCCTAGCAGTGGACTGAGGGAGGGGCATGGGTGAAGAAGAGGAATGGAGGGTGGGATTGGGAGGGGATAAGGGAGGTGGCTACAGCTGGGAAAGAAAGTGACTACATTGTAATAAAAAAGTAAAATTAAAATATAAAGCAAAAAAGAAAAAATTAACATAAGATCACTGTGAGGGCTACAAACACACACAAACCCTTGTAATGACTTGCCTGGGCTGTGCAGACTCGCTGGCATGTAGGAAAGCTTGGTGGTCACAGTGAAGGGTAAAGACAATGGGTGCCAGTAGCTCATGCATACCCTGAAACAGCAGGTCAGAAGAAATGAATGGCAAAGATATTGTAAGTTCACTAAGACATAGGTATCAACTGAATTAAATTCTTCTTTTTGGCTACAGTGCTTTAGGTTGAACCCAAGGTTTCATGTGTGTCTAATGACATTCTCAACACATAAATACTTACTCAACCAACCTCTATCACAAAAGATGTACATGTTATATTAGAAAAACATAAAAGTGGAATGCTCCAAAATGAGTTCTATCTACTTTTAGAATTTGATTCTAATTCACCCAGAGCATGTATTCTTTAAAATATAAGGAGCAGCTATCTTTTAAGTGACAAAACAAACAATAAATTGGCATGGTAGACAACCTTGCACCTGTCACTTGCTTCAAGATCTGTACTCATAAATATGAATTTCACTTATGCAAATTATAATCATGAGCTACAGTGTAAAGATCTGCACTAAGGGCAATGAAGAACTGTAGACCTAAGAAATTATACCCAATGTTTTCATTATATAATGGCTCCAAATTAGGATGCCTGTAGACTTAGGAAAAGCTGAAGTCAGCGAGCTAGGAATGTTGGATAATAAGAAAAACAGTCTTAGCAAGCATGACAGAAAATGAAGTTTTCAATATAGTTTTAAAAATGTTCAATTGGAATCTTGACATTTTTCCATGTACTTCAACAACAAGGTTAAACTGCTTCCTCTTATATTGGTGTTCAACAGTGGATCACACAAAAAAGCTTGCACACAAAAATGTTAGCTGTCACTCTCTCTTTAAAATCTTATCTACCATTTATACATTTTTTGTGGGAAAATTGACTAGCCTTCTTAATACTAGAAATTTAAAATTTTTTAAGCATAAAATACCCCACTCTAGCACATAAAAGCAGATTACATTCTTTGTAGCCACTTAAAGTAAGCAAATTACCACTTCCCTTTTGCTTACCAGATAAGGATGCTCTTTTCTTTTTTAATCAAGAGAAAATAAACTCTAGAGAAAAAGGAAAGAAACCCACAGAAATAGAAAGGAGAGCTCATTTTGCGGTCGAAAGAGAGGAGGCTTACTGTGAAGACACTCATGTGGTCTTCTGATGGTCAAGCAGTACTGTGCTTGTCTCAGAAAGCCAGTCATTATCACAAAGACACTATGAGAATAGCAGACATCATTAAGCAGATTCTACTTACCAGTTGTGAAAAGTCTTGAATTCAAACAACTTAATAATGTACTTGCTGAGTAATTTATGATTTACTTGTAGTGTGGAACAAACTAATACACACATATAAATTATTGTGCTTAGAACAGCATGGGAAACACTGACGTGTAGAGCGAAGGGGAGGAGGAGGAGCGCTGGAAATCCTACAAATACAACTGATATGTGTAAAGTTCTCAAAAATTTAATTACAAACAGCCATTATTTACTTAACTACCTGACATAAAAATTTTTGAAGAAATGAGAATGAAGTCAGGCAGACAGATTGGCCTGATACCAAAATAAACATTAAAATTAAAAACAACAATAAATCTATGCAAGGTGACCATTTTGCCGATTTTTAACGGTTTCTTCAGAACAGTTCTTTAAATTCTAACTTCTGCATAGTGGCACCTGTGCAAACCCTTGACATACATCATCCAGAGAGAATACCCTACTGCGGAATACAGAAATCATCATTCATTAGTATAGTTTTCATTAATATTTATAATTTAAAAAAATCTTCACTCTCACAAATTGTTTTAATAATGCTTTTTTAAACTGCTGGTAGTCAGTAGTCATTTGGTAGTCATTTTTCTTTAATGAGTAATTTATTCTATGTTAGTGATGTGTGTGTGTTGTCCTTTCTGTTATGCACATATGCTCATGTGTGGACCACTGAGGGTCAGGTAAGTAATCTATGTTAATTGCTCTTATCCACTGAGGGAGGATCTCTCAGTTAAACTCAGGCCTTGAAGACAGGGCTAGTCATATGAGACAGTCTGTACTAGGAATCCCTATCTATGTATTCCAAAACTGGGATTATGGAAGGCTTCCACACCCATCAATCACTGACATGGTGTCTGGAGATCTGAACTTAGGTCTACAGAGGCCTGAAGCTGGAGTTAAGGATGGCTGTGAGCAGCTATGGTTAACTGTAGCAATTTTCTCAGGTCCTTTAGGAGAGCAGCCAGTGCTCTTAGCTGCTAAGCCATCTCTCCAGCCCCTAAGAGAAACTTTTACAAGTTTAGTTTTTTAGTTCTACAAAACCTACAGCAACTTTCTCAAATACCTGGGAGGAAGAAATTATTAGGTTTCTTTTATATTAAGATTTATTTTAATTTTATGCGTATGAGTGACTGGCCCACAGAAGACAGAAAGGGGCACCAGATCTCATGGAATTGGAGTTATAAACAGCTAAAAATTGACCCAGGACTCCTGAAAGATCATTAAATGCTCTTAACTTCTGAGACATCTCACCACCCAAGAAGAATTATTAGATTGGCCCTCTACTTTAGGTTAGTAAAACTTGTTTAATACTACAAGTGGTTAAAGAACATACAAGGGCCTGGCTTCAATAGGAAAAAGAAAATAAAAACAAAAAATAAGATAAAAAATTTCCAAATGGAAATGGAACGTATATAACCAACTTTAATAGAAAAAGATCCACCAAATATAATTAACAATTTGACTTGAAAAAACACAGCATTCCTCTTAATCTGTGTACTCTGATATTCCTCTGCCCCCACTACAGCAATGCTGCTTAGATAAGTCTTCACCCCTGCAGGCTCTTTAGTAGTCTCTGTACTCAAACCCACGCCTGTGAACATAAAGGTAACGAAGTTTTCTTCAACAGCCTGTAGGCTCACAAAATTGAACCTGTTCTTTTATCTGCCTGTGTTCATTTAGCCCACCAAGCAGTCTTTATTAAAGCTGCGACATCAGGCAGTCAAAGTTCATTAATACCATTTATATAATCTCTGCAATTTCAATTAACTCAGCAAGACATTCTACTACATGATAACAGTCTCATTAATTCAATAAAATCCCATAACTATTAACAATATGGTCGATGTTAAACGGGGTGTCACCTACTCCAAAATAATAGCTTTAACAGCTTGTGATGAAACTGAAGGCTTTTTTCCCTTAAATTTGATACGGTTAAATATTCAGTCCTTTTAAATCAAGGTATTATTTCTCTGTAAGAAAAAAATCAATAGGAATTTAGCATGTAGAAAAGGTAATTAAAACTTTTAATGTGAGACCCAGGTATAAGATAGCAATACTTTTATATTCAGTAATTGATAGGCTTATTTTAACTCATCTAGAATGTAATCTTCCATATTCCTGTTTAGTCTATATAGTGGTCTATAAACCACTATATATATATATAGTGGTCTATAAACGTCAAATGGTGGAGCATGATGTTATAGTATTTTTCTCGGTGCTAAGACTTGTTTCCATTATTAAAGACTTCCTTGGTTTAGTTTCGTCTTTTTTGTTGTGTTTTGTTTGTTTGTTTTTTGAGACAGGATTTTTTTTTTCTCTGTATAGGCTTGGTTGTCCTGGAGTTGCTCTGTAGACCAGGCTCACTGCAAACTTACAGAGATCTGCTTGCCTCTGCCTTCCTGAGAGCTAGCATTACAAGCGTGCACCACTGCGCCTGGCTGTTTTGTCTTTTTCTGAAGAGCATTGAAGAAACAGACTGAAGAAGACACTAGAAGATGGAAAGACTCACCCCTATGCTCATAAATTGATGGAACTCATATGTAAAAATTATACCTCCAAAAGTAATTTACAGTTTTAATATAATCTTTATAAAAAAGGGGGGCAGGTTATTTATATAAATAGAAAATAAAATCATAAAATTCATATAAAAGCATAAAAAAACCTTCAAAGCAATCCTAAGTAAAAAGCATTGTGAGATAAATTACTGTATTAGATTTCCAGC
Organism: Pachyuromys duprasi; assembly: GCA_028658305.1. Classification (NCBI taxonomy): domain Eukaryota; kingdom Metazoa; phylum Chordata; class Mammalia; order Rodentia; family Muridae; genus Pachyuromys; species Pachyuromys duprasi. Next base: position 29,865,818 of record CM053756.1, on the reverse strand, counting down.
AGCACTATGGAGGTTTAGTAAATAAAAACAGCATGATATGATACAAAAACTTACATGGAGATCAATGGAACAAAATGGAAGACACAAACATGAGTGCTGCAATCTGGAGCTTTCTCATCCCAATTCTAATCTTTGAGGCACTAAATGTGAAATAACTATCATAAGTTTTAATAAGATACATATCTCAGATTATTGCTGAGATCATTTATTAATTTAAGAAACATGCTTATACTTTTTCCATTGAAAAATATGCTATTACTTTTCTATTTTTGTTCAGCTATAGCTTTAATACAACAAAAACATTTATAGTTGTCTTCATACAAGTTCTATAACTCATTACCAAATTTAACGGTAGATATCTGAATGAGATGTATGTTTTCAATTTTAAGTTCTAAACAGCTATTGATAGTGTGCAACTAATATAAATATATGGGATAAAGCTGGGTGTGGTTCAATGGCAGAATAGAAGCTCAACTTGTGAGAAGCTATAGGTTCAAATACTTGTACTTTACAACTAAAATGCAAATAAATATATACTAGTAATGAACACAGGTAACTGCCATTCGGCCTTGCCAATTTAAAAACTTTATAAAGTTTATTTCTGGTTAAATATAGGCTTTTCCATAGTTTCGGTTTCATTAAACTAGAATTTGGTACTCATCAACCAGATGTAACTCTTTGTTTGATTTGTTTTGTTTTTTCAAGACAGGGTTTCTCTGTGTAGCCTTGGCTGTCCTGGACTCATGTTGTAGACCAGGCTGTTTTTGAACTCACAGAGATCGCCTGCCTCTGCCTACCGAATACTGGGACTACAGACATGTGCCACCATGCCTGGCTAGATATTACTTTTGATTGTTTTGAATTTAGCTTGGATTCTTGCTTTACATATACTTGGAAAACTAAAGTACTTAGGTATATACATCTTCAGTGCAACATAATAAACTTAAACATAAATTTTGTATGAGTTTATATATCAAATGATTTACATTTCCAAAAATTAAAATGAACTAGTGATATCTGTTTAGTAATGAAATGAGTCAAAAGTCAGGGGTCCAAAGAAACTAACTATAAACTTTGAAAACTTTGCAGAACCTTCCTCAAGTTCTACTTGGGTATTCTTTAGAGAGAGAGAACACTTGATTAGATTACATTCTACATGATGTCACATATTAACATATGCTGCACTTAAAAACAATATTTACACACAACTTTGGAAAGTTTTATTACTAAAATAGCTGCAAGGATTCTGTTTATCTATGAACCCCAAAAGTTTACAGGGAAGACAGAACACCTCAAAGGGGCCAACCTGTCTTTAGTAAGATGCAGCATGAATACCATGTACATGCTCTTTGCTCTCTGCAGACAACAAGCAGTACTTTAACATTATAATACTGCTTCAGATACAATAAGGGTTGCGTTATTGCTCTATCATTTGTCAGGCTGTATCACTGTCAAGCTGTATTCTGAGTCAATGGGTACCACCTGTAAGATATTTTCATTACCTGCTTATAAAGCAACTGCTCATTTTCTCTAGCATAACAGAACAGAACATCTGTAAGAATTTTTCTCACATTTTCTTGTTGGAAAAACTGCATTTCAGGAAACCTGAAAAAAAGAAAAAAAGATGAACACATACTGAAACTAAATAGTGGTTCTAGAAATATTCTCAGATTTTCATCTCTAGAAAGTCTTAAGGAATGCGGAATGCTTCACTTCTGATCAACTATTCAGCTTAAAGTGGTGATAAGATAAAGAAAAAATCATTAAATCCTTCAGGCACATGGCATCCTTTAACAGCTAAATATTTCATTTTTTTCATTTACTTAAATAATTTCATGTAGAAATTACAAGGGTTTGCAAGGCACTGTGATGCACTCTTGTAATCCCAGCACTCTGGGAGGCAGTCATGTGGATCTCTGTGAGCTCAAGGTCTACAAAGTGAGTCCAGGACAGCCAAGGCTACACAGCAAACCCATCTTGAAAAAAACAAAACAAACAACAACAAAAACCTACAATGGTTTTAGAAACAAACTACACGCAGCCAACCTATCTGGGGGTGAGAAGTTGTTTTGCTCTTAGCCTGTTTGTAAAGAGTTGTCCGTTTCAGAGAAACAGTCTGATCTCATTAAGTAGCCCAATCTAGTGTTAAAATTGTGATCCTCCTGTATCAGTTTTCTAAGTACTATAATTACAGGTGTATGCCTCCACATCCAGGCACTCCATTTATTCTTTTGGAAACAGAATATGCCGTTCTATATAAGTAACTAATATTTAAATCACTGTTACTATTTTTTGTATCAGCATTTCAAATGTAGATTACAATATAACATAAGGTTAGTAAATCTTGATTAAATGTCTCTGCATAAAATATTGTACAGGGTGCTTTAATATACTATGAAATAAAAAAGCAGATAATTTGCTTGAATAGAGTTCAGTTGTCTATGACGTAATGATGTACAACTAAAAGAACACAATGAACAAACACAACAATGCACATACAATATAAGGGCTGAAGGCATGCCATCTAGAAGCAACTGTCATCGACAAGTGTTAACTGGATTCAGCAACAATTTTGTGAAGATGAACATGGAACATTAGTATGAAAGGCAGCTAAGTCAGACAGAAGGTGAAGACGTCAAACAAGGCAGTCAAGCATGGTCACTGGACGTGAGAAGAGAAAGCAGAGTTACATGAACTAATGGCAGGTGGGAGCAACGCTTTGGTATAGAAGAAAAGTGGGAGAAGACTGGAAAAGTACAGATAGTGCATTTAAAACTGAGTAATCCAGTTCAGGCTTACTAGAATAAAACCCTACATTCTCTATTAGGGCAGTGATAAAGACTGTGAGCAGGAATAACCCTGAAAGAAGAGTGTTTACAGGAAGGGGATGGTGCAGGAAGAGGGGAAGAGGGGAGGATTAGAGTTTCACTTACTGGATGTGAAAATGCCTGCAAAGATGGCACTCAGGACTAAACAATTACTGTTATTCTTTGAGTAAAGATAGTTGACCTATTTGGTTTTGGAATCAGAAAATAAGAAAATATAATTATGAGAATGGAGAAGAAAGCTGCCTAAAGCATGGAGTCACAGGACATTACTACCAGGTCTAGAAAATGGAGGCGTAGGCACGGAGGCTTGGGGAATTACTGAAAACGGCAAGTACTCTTCAGTGGAGTCTTCTGAAGAAAAGTAACATCCGAGGTACTCTGTATTATCATAACTTGCTACTTTCTCTTTCTGAGGTCTTAGTTGTACTGTGCTTCATACACATCCGGTGTTGGCTCACTGTGAGTGTCAGCAGTTAGTCTTATGTAAAGCCAATACTCATAGTTGAGCTAAGTTAGGCATCAATGAAGAGTAATTATTCAGATCCTATTTAATCTTATATAATTACGTCAATTTACTCAGTTTATATGACTCTGCTTAAAATTCCCTTTGATGTGCAGGTGTTCTGGACTCAGGTTTTTACCTTTCTTCCTTAGTAGCAAGGGAACCTATATCTGTGCATGAACCTCAGTGTGGCAACCCTCCAAAGACTGTAACTCCCCATATGACTATGAGACAGTAATCAGAAAAAAAGGATAAGTATACAATCAACCAAGTAAACTGTTATCCTTAGAGAAACAGCCATTAAGGTAGAAGAGAAAAATAATTTTGAGTAAGAACATTTCTGTGCCTTTTGCTAATGACACGACTTAAGTTTATTTTGTTGGGTAAAGTGGGGTGCAGGAACAAAGGTTGAGTCTGCTGACTCAAAACTTTGTGTTCTCCTTTTTTTGTCTGTTACGTGGGAAAGTTCTATGCACACAGACAAAATACTGTTTAGGTGTTACAATACTATGATCATGGAAAATAATAAAAACTGTTATAGTCACGTTGCTTCATACGTCTATGAATTATGTATATAGTAAGTGTTTGCCATCTAAGTATGAAACATTAAATTCCATTGTACACAATTCATGGATTCAGTTAAAGGCATACTAAACACTTGGGAAATTAAAATGAGAGAGCAGCTAAAAATAAAATTTGGCTACATAATCTAAATTGTTCATTTTTAGGAAATATCAATCAAGTGAAATATGAGTTAGGCAACATCATGCTACTCAAGAGCACATCTATACTTCTGTTCTTCAATGTTCAAGTAGAAATTCATGATATTTTGTGATTTAAGAAGGATGAATTTGAGAAGTATGATTTGTTCTTTGAATTCTATCGAAGCATTAAGTAACTAAGAAAGAAATAAGCAGGACAGTTCTGAAAAAGAAACAAAAGTTTGAAATCATTCATAACTTAGAAGGACTACTATTCACAGAAGTAATTAGTAATGGCCAGTGTAAGTGGGCAGGTAACAGAGCAGAAGTATGAGGTCATTCCATCACTATGGTTACAAGCACAATTGAGAAATGCACATTTAGGAAAAATTTTATGCTTCAAGATGCATAGAAGAACCAAGCTCAGAATGTTGAGCAATACAGTGGAGCAATAACACATTTACTATAAGAAACACTTACTGTACAATCAATATGGAAGCCAAAGACATTGTGTTTATAGGAACCTACATAAAAGAAGAAAAAGCACAGAGAGTTGCACTTCTAGAAATAGTATTATCTTCTGTGATGTGCAGTAAGCTCTTCTAAGCTCCTAAGATTTCAGGCAGTCTCCTTTTGTTTTCAGATACCCATGTGAACTAGTATGGATTTGAGATGGGTAAAGTAGTTTCAAAATCAGTTTAGTTCAGTGACCATTAGAAAAGCATATCTCATTTTAAGTCATTAAAAGAACAGAATACTGACCAAACTGAACCCAATTTAGAAATCTGAGATGAAAAATACTATATAACTTAATGTAAGAAAAGCAATAGTAGTTTCAGAAAATATGTGATAATGAAAAGCATTAATACTGAGACTTTAAAAGTTCCTGATTGAGTCAAAACAAAATACCAAGTAAGAAAATAAGAGGGGAGGAATTTCAAAATACAATTAGGGAGCAAAGACAATTTTAATTATTATATTACTGAAAAACTAAAGTTCAAGAAAAGTTACTTTTATATTTGGCCGGAAAATTAAAGTAGGATTGGAAAATAATTTTGTGTACTACTCAAGTAAATCCATAGGATTAAGCAACTGACCTATTAAGCCACCAACTATGAAAAACACATGAAACCACATTTAGCCACAACATAACCCAACTAAACAAGATAATCAAGCAATAATGCATTGGGAACATTGGGTATCTCTAGGGAAAATATTAAATCTGGGACCTTATATAAAATAAAGCCAAAAAACTTCACAAAAACCTTTAAAAATTCTTAAACGCTAAATTTTAATATAATACCCCCAGAAGAAACTACTAGAAAATAAAAGTGGGAGGAAGGTTACATTTACATAGACAATGATTGATTTTAGATTTGACACTTAAAGTGCTGGCAACAAAATCAAAATCAAACTAAAGAACGGTCTGACATCACAATAATCAGATTAACAGCAGTAAGCACACGGAATATGTAAGGCCCAAGGTTCCATTCTAAAGCACCAAAGAAAATTTACCGATTCTATATGACAAAGGAAACAAGCCACTTCAGGGACAACTGATGGAATGGGAGAACATATGTGAAAGCCATGCACTTAATAAAAACTGCTCTCACAGACAAAAGGCCTGCACACATTTCTCTAAAGAAGACACATAGTGACTAACAGGCATAGGAAGTTTTCTGCACTCTACATAATTAACTATCTATAATCAGTGAGATATTACTATACTTCTGACAGAATAGATACTCATGAAAAGACAAAAAATATAAATTACTATTAACAATATACCAAGAATGAACCCCCGATTACTGTTTGATGGGAATGTAAATCACTACTGCCAATTTAAAAATGTATAAAGGATTCTCAAAAATAAAATTTCCACTTCTTCACACTGATTATAAGATTTGATGTATCAAAAGAAATTTCTGCACTCCTAGTTCCACACAGAACATTTGCCAAGTTATCACATCAAACAAAATATATGCAAATGGATGAAAGGTTGAGAACAACTGTATTATGCATATACAATGGAATACTTTTCAGCATTAAAACAGGAAAAATTCTAGTGGTTGTAAAATATAGATGGAAGTGGATAACAGCCTAAGCAAATAAAGTATAAAAAGAAAGGCAAAGTCTACATGTTCTCACATGCTCAATCTAAATGAATGGAACTCAAAGAGCCAGGGAGCTAAGAGCTAGGGATATAGGTTAGTAGTACACCTGTACTGTTCCCAGCTTTCAAAAAATTAATTTAAAAAACCAGTGTGTTTGTGCATGTGTGCGGTTATGTGCATATGAGTGCTGGTACCCACAGAGAGCAAACACTTGGAATACCCTGAAGCTAAAGTCATAGGCAGCTGTGAGAAACCTGATGTGGGTAGTGGGAATTGAATTCAGGTCCTCTAAAAGAGAAGCTAGCGCTCTTGATGGCTAAGCCACTTCTCCAGCACTTAGTACTCAAATTCCTAAATTGTATATCTTCATTCAACTGAATGTACACTAAAATAAGTTGGCAAAAGTCTCTGAATATGTGATTTTAAAAGTTAATTCAAAATAAAATTTCTGGCAATACTTGGTGTTGCATCAGAAGATATCACTGCAGACAAAAACGTAAACTATCTTAACTCAACTTTTCAGACAAGATACACACCTACACGCAGAGAGACAGACATGAAGTTCCAGAAATAAAGATGGAAAGTTGTTATACTGTCCTATCAAGAGGGAAAAAAAATCACCAATAGTCTAATTAGAAATGTGAAGGATGAAATTGCCAGAGTTGAGAAGGCAAGTGAAGGTGTAAAATGGCAGAATGAACATCTGGAAAAGGCAGATGAGGTGGGAAGTGAGGAGAGGATGAAGGTCACCAGTGTAAAGCAAAGATTATCATTTCTAGTTCTTTCTGGTTCTGTTAAACTGAACTCTCTACTCTGTTGTCATCGATCATCCAAACGTCTTTCCAATGGGACTAAACAGGTGAAAAACTAATGGGGAAAAAAAGCCAGGTAGGAAGTCATACACATGTGTATATAATTTCATTTTAGTTAATTAATTAATTTCTTTATATCCCTTCATAGCACCCGATGGCCTCTTCTCCCAACCTCCCTCCCATCTCCTATTCCTCAGATAGGAGGAGCCCCCACCCACCCATGGGACCCAACTCATTCAGTTGTATCCTGACTGAGTGCAACCTCTTCCCCTGTGGCCTGGCAAAGGGGGTAGTGATCAGAAAGCAGGCAACACAGTCTAAGTCAGAGATAGTCTCCACTCCCTTTACTAGGGAACCCACAGGAAGCCTGAGATGCCCATCTGCTATATCTCTGTAGCGGGCCTAGGTGCAGTCTACGCATAACCCTTGGTTGGTGCTTCAGGCTTCACAAGCCACTCTGGGCCATAGATAGTTGGCTTGGTTGGTCTTCTCGTGCAGTTTGTGGCACATCTAAGTCCTTCTATCCTTCCTCCCACTTTCCGCAAGACTCTCTACTTTTCACTCAGTGTTTGGCTATGAGTTTCAGCAACTGTTTCAATCTACTGCAGCGTGAAGCCTCTCAGGACAGGCTAACCTGTTCTCTCTCTTCAGCTACTTCTGCTGTCCATTCTATTTCCCCTTCTGAGTGAGAAACAAAAGATGCTCTACCATACAGAAAGAACATTTGCTCAAGTATGTTCATAGCAGCTTTATTTAGAATAGCCAGAACCTAGAAGCAACCTAGATGTCCCACAAACAAAGAGGGATAAAGAAATTGTGGTACATTTACACAGTGGAATACTACTTAGCTATTAAAGCAAAAAAAAAAAAATCATGAAATTTGCAGGCAAATAGATAAAACCAGAAAAGATCATGCTGAGTGAGGTAATCCAGACCCAGAATTATTTACAGGGTATGTACTCATAAGTGAATTTAAGCCATAAAGTACAGGATAGACATACTACAATTGACAGACCCAAAGAAGATAAGTAAAAAGGAATTCCCAAGGGAGGATGCTTTAAAAAAAAAAACATTTTTAAAGGAATTCAAATCATTCTTCCTGGTGATGGACCAAAGTAGCTTCTCCTTAGATATATTAAAAAAAAATCACTAACAGACAATCAGGTAGTCTTCACCCCAGAGATGCAAGGAGATGCAGAGAGAGTTTACGATATGTAAATTAATAAATGTGATTTACCAAATAAACAAACTGAAAAAGGAAAAAAAAACTTGAATCGTTTCGTAAGAAGTAGAAAAGGCCTTGACAAAAATGTAACACCCCTTCATGATAATGGTTCTGGAGATATTAGGGATGTAAGGGAGATACCTAAACATAGTAAAGGCAGTTTACAGCAAGCCTATAGCCAACATCACCTTAAAAGAAGAGAAATACAAAGCAATTGCATTGAACTCAGGAACAAGACAAGACTGTCTATCTATTCAACATAGTATTTGAAGTCTTAACTAGAGCAAAAAAAAACAAAAAACAAAAAACAAAAAAAAAACTTCTGAAGGAGATTAAAGGGATACAAATAAGAAAGGAGGAAGTCAAAGAACCGTTATTTGCTAATATAAGTAAGAGACCGTAAGAATTACTGGAAAGCTAGTATGGCTGATGAACACAATTAACTCATAAAAATTAATAGCCCTCCTATATACAAATGGGCTGAGAAAGAAATTGGGGAAACAGCACCTTTTACAAAAGCCTCAAATAACAAAATATCCTGGGATAACTCTGAACAATAAGTGAAATGTTTCTATGATAAACAATTTTAAGAGACCAAAGAGGGGGGGATAGAAGATCACCTATGCTCATGGATCAGTAGGATTACTATAGTAAAAATGGTCACCCTACCAAAAGCAATCTACAGATCCAATACAATCTTCATCAAAATTCCAACACAATTCTTCACGGATCTTGAAAGGACAAATTTCAACTTCATATGGAAGCACAAAAAACACAGTATAGCTAAAACAATCCTGAATAATAGAATAACTGCTTCAAGTACGAATATCCCTGATTTCAAACTGTGCTACAGAGCTACAGTAACAAAAAGCATTGTATCAGCATAAAAATAGATATGTTGATCAGTAGAATCAAAGTACAGCCAGATATAAGTACATGTAACCATATAAATGAAGCCCAACAGATAGCATCTTCAACAAATGATGTTAGTCAAACTGAATGTCTGTATATAGAAGAATGCAAATAGAATTATCCTCATCACTCTGCACAAAACTCAACTCCAAATGAATCAAAGACCTCAACATAAAACCAGATATACTTAACCTAATTGAAGTGAAACAGTGACTAGCCTTGAACTCATCAGCACAAGAGAAAACTTCCCAAACAGAACACTGAAACAAAGTACAGGCATTAAAATCAACAATTAGTAAATGGGACATGATGAAACTGAAAATATTCTGCATCATAAATGACATGGTCATTCAAATACAACTGTAGTATAAAGAATGGGAAAATATATTTACATCTGATAGAGAAGTAAAATTAAAAATTTATAAAGACTGTAAAAATCTAGATATCAAGACAATAGATACCTGATTCAAAAATGGGGGACAGATATAAGAGATTTCATTTTTTTCATTTTATTATTATTATTATTAATTACAACTTACTCACTTTGTATCATGGCTGTAACCATGTCCCTTATCTCCCCCTGGTTCTACCCTCTCTTTCCTCCACTTCATGGCCCTCCCCTAGTACACAGATAGGGGATGTGCTCCTCCCTTACTAACAGACCCTACCTTATCAGGTCTCATCAGGACTATCTGGATACTATTTCTCTGTGGCCTAGTACAGCCACCTCACCAGGGGGTGGTGATCTAAGAGCCTGCCACTGAGTTCATGTCACAGGCAGCCCCGGTTCCCCTTACTAGGGAACCCACTTGGAGACTGAGCTGCGCATGGGCAACATCTGAGCAGTGGGTCTAGATCTTCTCCATACATGGTCTTTGGTTAATTCATCAGTTTCTGAAGGGACCCTGGGCCCAGATATTTTTGGCTCTGTTGCTCTTCTTGTGGAGTTCCTGTGCCCTCTAGGTCTTTCTATCTCCCCCTTCTTTTATAAGATTCCCTGCACTCTGCCCCAACGATGGCTATGAGTGTCAGTATCTGCTTCGATACCCTGCTAGGTAGAGACTTTCAGAGGACCTTTGTGGTAGGCTTCTGTCCTGTTCCCTCTCTTCTCCCACTTCTGATGTCTATGCTGTTTGCCCTTCTGAATGAGGATTAAGCACTTTCCCTAGGGTCCTCCTTTCTGTTTAGCTTCTTTAAGACTATAGATTTCAATGGTAATGCTATAATATATAACTAATATTCACTTACAAGTGAGTATATACAATGTGTGTGTTCCTGCTTCTGGGTTACCTCAATCAGCATGATTGTTTCTACTTTCATCCATTTGCCTGCAAATTTCATGATTTCCTTGTTTTTAATTGCTGAGTAGTATTCCTTTGTATAAATGTACCACAATTTCTGTATTCACTCCTTGATTGAGGGACTTCTAGGCTTTTTATCCAGATTCTGACTATTACAAATAAAGCTGCTAGCAACATAGTTGAGGAAATGTCCTTGTTCAATGGTGTAAAATCTTTAGGGTATATGCCTAAAGATATACCTGGTATATATCCAGTGGTATAGCTGGATCTTGAGTTAGTACTATTCCTAATTTTCTGAGAAAGCACATGATTGATTTCCAAAGTGGTTGTACAAGTTTACATTCCCACCCTTTCTCCACATCCTCTCCAGCATGTGTTGTCACTTGAATTTTTGATCTTAGCCATTCTGATGTATAAGGTGAAATCTCAGGATCATTTTGATTTGCATTTCCCTGATGACTAAGGACATT
>CM053756.1:29821933-29854453 GCA_028658305.1 Pachyuromys duprasi | reverse complement strand
ATTCTGGGTTTTTTGTTTCTCCATATGAAGTTGAGTATTTTTCTTTCAAGGTCTATGAAGAATTGTGAAGGTATTTTGATGGGGATTGCATTGAATCTGTAGATTGCTTTTGGCAATATGGTCATTTTCACTATATTAATTCTACCAATCCATGAGCACGGGAGGTCTTTCCACCTTCTAAGATCTTCTTCAATTTCTTCTTTCATATGACTCCCTGCACTCTGCCGAAGGTTTGGTTATGAGTCTCAGCATCTGCTTTGACACACTGCTAGGTAGAGTCTTTCAGACGCTCTCTGTGGTAGGCTTCTTTCCTGTTACTTGTTTTTTTCCTACATCCAATGCCCATCCCATTTGTCTTTCTAAGTGAGGATTGATCATCTTACACCAGGTCTTCTTTCTTGTTTATCTTCTTTAGGTATATAGATCTCATTATGTTTATCATGTCTTATAGGTCTAGATAAGTGAGCATATACCGTGTGTGTCTGTCTGCTTCTGAGATACCAGGAGGAGGGACTGGGCGCTCAAAAGAGGGGAGTGTGGGGAGATCAAAAGATCATTTCTCTCCTTCCCCAAGCAAGTCCACCAGTGACCCAAGACCAAAGTTCTCACCTCATGCAATGTCCCCCCTCGTTTAGAAAGCCTCACCATCGTTTCCCCTGGCCTCACTCGTCCTTCCACTAACCAACTCAGGCAGTTCAGCTCCTCTGCAACTCAGAAACTGCGTGTGCTCTTCGCTCCTCTCCATCTTGCCCCCCCCCCCATTTGTTTTCTTTCTACAGCATCTTATCTATGCTTAGCCCTTTCTTCTGTCTGGGTGTTGTTTCCAGTATATTCTTTAAGCTTGGTTTGATTTTTTCATCTGTTGATTCTGTAGAAAGTTTTTTTTTTCTCTTTCAACTATGGTAGATAATTTTCCTAGGTACAGTAGTCTAGGTTTACACTTGGCACCTTAAAGTACTTTCAACCCTTTTCCGGTTTGAATGTTTCTATTGAGAACTCAGCTGTTATTCTGATGCTTTATTTAAGGCGAATTGTGTATATTTCTTCCCAGCTGTCTTTGTTATATTCTTTCTTTATATATGATGGGTTTTTAACTATGACATGCTGTTGAAGTGTCCTTTCTGACCTTGGCTATTTTACTGATCTGTGTCTTCCTTGTATTACCTCTTTTTTTCTCTCTCCCCCTCTCTTCTTTACTCCCTTTGTGTGTGTGTCTGTGTGTGTGTGTGTCTGTGTGTTTAGATTTTCATATTCTTCGCTTTTGTCATCTAGTTCTACTTGTAAAGCTTTCTCTGAGTTTTCTTATTAGGTTATTGAGTATTTCAGGTCCATCTTCATTGCAGCTTGAATTTTCGCCAGCATTTTTGTCTGCTTATTGAATTTGGTGTTTACATCTTGAATTGTCTATGTTGTTTCCTTTGGCCTCAGTTTTCTTGGATGAGATCAGGTATTTATTTAAGTTCGTTGAGCATTATGTGGATTCTTGTTTGAATTTTATGATTGTTCTTTTTATGTTCTTTGTCTGGGGGTTCATTTGTGTAGTTCTCATTGGAGAACAGAGGGCTGGTGAATTTACAAGTAAGGCAAATAGTTTTGACTTTTTGTATTGGTTTGTTCATGAGACCTGGTTTTGTGGACTTCTTTTGTTGGTTGCTTGTTTGTTGTGTACTCAGCAGGCTGGGCTGGCAAACAAGATCCTTCACCTGTCTCAACTCCTGGAGGTTTTGTTAGGAACAGTCTGCGACAGTTCCCTGGGACCTGGGTAAGTCTGGGAATTGGAGCTTGTATGGATAGTTAGGTGCAGGTGGATTCATCAGGCTGTGCCAGAGCACAAGATGTTTGTGTTGGGGTGAGCCTGAAGTATGGATCTGTCAATCCATATCTGCAATATGTATGATGGGTTTGCTGGAGCACATAGGCAGTATATCTGTCTCTTTGAATGCCATGGTCCTGTTAGAGGGTTTCTTCTGTGGATGAGTCTTTGATCTGGAAAGTCCCTAAAAGTTGGAAGGGGTCTAGGAATAGTTCAGAATCTCTGACAAGCAGCTATCAGATGACCTGACTATATGCGCACAGGTAGATTATCTGTATCTTCATGCTATGTGAGAGTGTTATAGGGTAACTTACATGGAGCCATCTCTGATATGACATGTCCTAGAGAGTCAGTGAGAGATCATGATACCTGTCATGGAGCCCAGGTAGAATCAGATTGGGACAGTTGTGCAGAGAGGTCAGGTTGCCTATATCTCTGAATGTTGTGGAAGAATCTGATCCTTCAAGTCCCAAAAGGAGGGAGAAGAGCTGGAGGATTTCAATGTCTCCAGCTAGTGACTGCAGTGTGAGCAGAGTGGAGACTCCTTTAGTCATCTCAATTAATTGGTGATTATTTGTTCATTCAGGATGAAGTTGTTTTGGCCTCTTTCTTTCTTTCTTTCTTTCTTTCTTTCTTTCTTTCTTTCTTTCTTTCTTTCTGCCTTTCTTTATTTCTTTCCATTACTTTATCTTTTACTGTTTATTTGATAAAACCTGGGCAGGGGAAAATGAACCTTTTTGTTTTGGCACCCAGTGCTAATTAGAAAAAAAAAGAAGTAAAAAACACTTTAATATCTGAAATGAGGTTTGAATTTGACTTGAATCATGTCTTGCTTGAAGTCAAACGTAGTTCTCTTTATTTAAACTTCAAGTTTATCTTTTGTCTTACCCAGTTTTCCTTTGATGGCCAACTTTAAAACCTATCTTCAGTGGTTCTCAACCTTTGAGTCTCAACCTGGTTTGTGCGGGGGCAGGGTTGTCACATATGACTCAAAACAGTAGCATAAACACAGTTATGAAGTAGCAAAGAAAATAATTTTTTAGCTGGGACTCACCACAATATGACAAACTGTATTTAATGGTTTGCACTGAGATATCCTTTTGGTGTATTTTTTTTCTTTGATGAGTATGAAGTGTCCTTTTCCATCTCTTTTGATTAATTTTGGTTGAAAGTCTATCGTTATGAGATATTAGAATGGCTGCTTCAGCTTGGTTCTTGGGTCTGTTTGCTTGGAAAAACTTTTTCCAACCCTTTATTCTAAGGTAATGTCTTTCTTTGTTGCTGAGGTATGTTTCTTGTATGCAGCAGAATAATGGATCCTGTTTATGCATCCATCCTGTTACTCTGTGTCTTCTTATTAGGTAATTTACTCCATTGATGTTGAGACATATTAATGACCAATGATTGTCACTTCCTGTTATTTTGATGTTGGTGGTAGGGTTTGTATGTGTGCATGTGTGTATGTGTGTATGTTTCTCTTCTTTTGGTTTGCTGCCATGGAGTTTTTTTATTTCCTGTGTTTTCTTGGGTGTAGTTAACCTTTGTGGGTTGGAGTTTTTCTTCTAGTGTCTTTTGTAAGGCTCGATTTGTGCATAGATACTGTTTACATTTGATTGTCATATATCTTTTTTCCTCCCTTTATGTTGATTGGAAGTTTTGCTGGGTATAGTAGACTGGGCTGACATCTGAATAAATGATCATTACTTTAGGTGCCTGGGACAAATAGAGTTGCCATGTGCTGCATATAGTCAGGAGAAACAAATGTTAGCTAATATGCAGAAAGGACTGCAAAAAATTGAGATGTTAGAAAGAAAATGGAGAATAGAGCACTTCCTTATACCTAAACAGTGGTTAACAACACTGGAATTGGCGGTTAGAAAGTTGGCCAGGAAACCTTGTGTCCTTCTCTACTCCCTCTCTACTGATTGTACCTCTCAGCAGCTGTTCACTGCCTATAGCTATTCATGTAAAAGTAGGGACTTTTAAATTTTTCCCTGTGCACATTGACCTGTCAACTGAGACTGTCTTCAGGCAGCCCCCTCTTCTCTGAGCCTTAGGGGTAGGAGCTGCATTATCGATATACCACTTGTGATTGTATGCCCGGTGGCTACTGTCTGTAGGTTTTCTTTTTGTTTTGTTTCTGATTTTGATTTGTACCGGTTTTCGATGTCTGTACAAAGCTCCTACTGCTTCTGCTGCATAAACAAGCTTCTTTGATGAGACATGAAAATGATGACACTTACCTATGGGTAGAAAGATAAATATTTAGAATACAGTTAGAAATCATCCTGACTCAGGAAAATGACAGAAGTTGCTTCTGCTCTAAAATCTATGCCTTGTCCTTTCGTGGGTAGTTGGTTACATATAAGTCCCAGGTATGAGTTCTTTTGAGGAGGTTTTAAGCCTAATTAGACAGCTGTTTGTTGTTCCCAAGCTAAAACTGCCACTTTTGTATCATCCTGTCTGTCTTACCATGGTGGCCATTGTTGTAGTTTGTAGATTTTACATCTGAGTGTGAAAAGATTGTTTTTTTTTTTTCCTTAACAGCTTTCATAGCACCTTCTGATACTATGAGACCTTGTTCTTAGGGAACTTCCAGGTCATTTCCACCTCAGTTCTTCAAGTCCTATGGAGAAGTCATGTGATAGCTTCATCCTTAGGATTTTCCTTCAAGTTCTAGGAGGTGACCAGGGACAGTGGCAATAGCCTGTGTTATTTGAAGGTTCTCTTGGAAATCTGTGATGGACAACTCAAAAGATTTGACATTGCTGGCATGGGTGTTATTAGACTGGGTTTGTTAGGAGGCATTATCACCCCCATATAGCATAACTCTGTCTGTTGACCTGTGTATTGATCTATGAATCACTAGAATTTTTAAAAAAATCTTACCAAGTAGGTTAAGTATCTTCCATTGGTGTATTCTACAGAAATTTAAAATAATAATAAATATAAAATTGGAAGTTAATTTGACATACATTCTTTGTAATTCTAATTTTCAAAAAGACTTAAAGTTGAGAATGTCTTGTGATTCTAGCTAGATTCTATAATAACTACAACTTTTGAGACTATTCTCCTAGGGTTGATGCAAATACTTAAAATCAAATTATTTCAAAAGAATTATAGGAAAACCTAGCTTAAAAAGAGTGTAAGCTAAGTCAAGTTGGTGTCCTGCCTCAGATGAATACTTTCTTGGCTTACCTTTGTTTTTACCTGATAATAAAAAGAATTTGGATTCTGTATTTATTCCACACTAAGCATGGAATATTTAAAAATTGTTGGCTTTTAAGAGTAC
This sequence comes from Pachyuromys duprasi, assembly GCA_028658305.1. NCBI lineage: Eukaryota > Metazoa > Chordata > Mammalia > Rodentia > Muridae > Pachyuromys > Pachyuromys duprasi. The sequence continues at coordinate 29,849,348 of CM053756.1, read as the reverse complement.
AAATGAACAGAAAACAAAACCCAAACTTAATATATTGTCATTGAGCAAAAAGCTGACATGTTTTTCATTGTTTTGTTTTATTTTATTGTTTATTTTCTTGTTGTTTTGTTTTTTGAGACAGGGTTTCTCTGTATAGCCCTGCCTATCCTGGAACTCTCACAGTAAACCATGCTGGCTTGGAACTCAGAGATATGCCTACCTCTGTCTACCTTTCCCTACCTTCTACTTGTGTGGTTGTGATAAGCATGCCCCATTCAAAAATGGTCATTAAAAGAAAATAAAATAGAAAGGATGTGCAATGTGTATGTGTATGTGTTTACACATACTCTCTGTACCCTTGTTGTCTATGCTTATTTACACTTCAAATTGTTCATTCTCATGAATCAGTTTCCTCTTGGTGTTTCTATGTGCCATTCTCCAAGCAATAACACCATCAGTAGTTAATGATCCCTTGTTAGAAGCAGCTTCATTACACAGAACTGAAAGTTGAGAGACATGAAAACTGTCCTATCTCTGGGAACTTTATTATTAACTTTAATCCTTGGGATGGCCATTCTGTTTGTGCGGCTGATGAAGTAGGACCCCATGTTATCACATGAAGTCTGTGAGCACCGCTGTCTCAGGTACAGCATCTGAGAAGCTAAGTTAATGGTATCAAGCAATTAAGCTGAACTGTCTTTAGGGGAAGAGAGGTTTAATGCCATCCTTAACTGTAACTTAGCACTCACTAAATATTTTTAACTGCAATAAAAGCATGTTAATTGTAGACATAACTTCTTTATAAGGCCTCATTTTTTTAAAGTAGATTTTCCTTTCTGAGAATATAAAAGCTTACTGAAATAATTTCTATTAGTAACTCATTCCATAAAGCACTGAATTTTTCCTTTGCTTTTAAATCTGTGAGGAAAAAAGCTCAAAATAGCACATGTAGGTTTTTGTATTAAGTATACACATGAACTAAATCAAACTTGGATTAAAGTGATTATTGATGAAGTTCTTATAGTTCCATGCCATTGCTTTATTCATATGTTTTAGTTTTAAATGTTAGAGATTTGTCCTTGATTTTCTCATTTTATAAAGCAGAGAATAGGGATTGTATTTCAGTGTGTTTCATGTACAAATTATTAGGTCTCATATCAAATTAACATTCTGAGCCAATAATATGGTACAACAGAGAAAAACACACACATACTGCACAAAGTGATAAATACATGAATTAATCAAAAATAATACACTGTATACATACCAATAACCCATCTTTTCCTACTTATTTCTAAATTTCTCTCTACTTTCTAAACTGTTTTTGTGCCACTATTACTAAGATAATTCTTGTATTTCCAATTAAGCTAGACCTTTGCTTTTTCAGTTATATGACAGATAGCTTCACAGTGTATATAACAGGATGATAGTAAGCATCGCACAGAGCGCTTGGTGAGGTGTAGAGAGTACTGTGCAAGTATTACTCAGCTGTCTCCTCTTCCTTTCCCATCCTCAGCCAAGCACACCTCCCCAAACCCTCATCATGTGTATCCACCCTCATTCTGGGATTACAGAGCAGAGATTTTGGTAGGTAAAGCTGAATGAAGCAATGTAAAAGTTTGTAAAATAGCACACCACAGACTTCACATTAAACATAAAAGTTCTAAAGATGTGTATTCTACATAGTTGTTACTATGTTAAACACATGGACAGTGGGAAGTGGGATTCTGAGCACTGCGCTAATCCCCGTGAAGAATAAGGCTCAGCACTTAGCCCTTCTGCAGTGCTGCAGTAGACCCAGCTGCATGCAGGTGCCTGTGAGGTCATTTTGAAGCTAAGCTAATACAACCCTCATCAACAGTATGTTACAAGAAAAGGTTGAGCAATAACTGGAATTTTCTTCAAGTTGTGTCAGTTAAATAGTTGTAAATAACCACATTCTAAATGTTTGAATCATTTAAGAATGAAGATATTTATGTATCCATTTAAAATTCTCTGCACTGATGCTCTGCTTTGTTCATCGCTAGTTCCCTCAATACTCTTGCAAGACTAGTTAATAGTTCATACTTCAGGAGAGTAACCATTTAATTTAGTCACACTTTGTCCTTCCGGAAGCACTACATAGTAACCTTGGTAATTTGTAAGAAGTTCATATTAAAGAAATTTTTACACTACATAGATAAAAATACATTTTGTTAGCCACTCTATTTTAAATGTATATTAAGATTTGAAAGATGGACATTTAAAAATATTTACCTAGAAATTTTTCATGAAAAAATGAGCAATGACTGTAGTAGAAAATACTATCTAGAAAACAATATCTTGATTAAGTTAATAATATGGAAGTGAATTTGTTTGTTTATGTGATTTCTAGTAACTGTTGTGCTAGATGTGTGTGGTTAGAGACTTTTGTCACAGCTGTGGCTCTGCCTTCATGCTCCTGGAGCCGAGGGCTGGGCCTGGTTGGAGCAGTTCGCCTCACCCCAACCTCCAGATGGTTGTATTTTATTTCAATTTTTGCAACAAAGTAAGGTCTTCATTAATCGTGTATGTGTGTAATTTTTACAGATTTTCTTTTATTTTCTAGTACTCGAAATTTAAATTTTCAGACTCTCTGTGATCCTAGAATTAAATAGAATTCTCACTGAAATGTTTGGGGAAAAGACTGTGTGAAAGAATTGAACCCCTATTGCATAAAACTAGAAATCAGTGAATCAAAATATAGCAAATCAAATTCAAATTTTCTTATAGACATTAGATACAGATTGCTTAATTAGGACTTTTGGGAGTCTAAAGTCTGAAGTGTTGCTATTTATGTTATGCAGTTACATACAAACATTGTTTAGTATCCTAGTTGCGTATTCACCTCTGTTCTGTACTCATATACCTGGGCAAGAAATCAATATGAAAAACATTCCCTGAAAAATAGCTTAAATGTTTAGCAATAACTTATATCAAGCCACAAAGTAATTATTATTATTTTTTCATGTTCAATAACTGGGTATACTTGACCCTCCCAAAAATATGCAAGAGCGCTGATTTTCATCCTAACATTACCTTTTTTGGTGGTGGCAGTGTTTTGGGTTTTGTTGTTGTTTAGTTTTGTTTTGTTCTGTTCTGTTTTTGAAACAGGGTTTCTCTGTGTAGTCCTGGTTGATCTGGACTTGCTTTGTAGACCAGGTTGGCCTCAAACTCACAGAGATCCACCTGCTTCTTCCTCCCATAGTGCTGGGGATTATAGGTGTGTGCCACCACATGTAGCTAACATTAAGTTTTAAAATGAGTATTTCAGATAATTACTAAATGTGACAATGTAAATTTCTTCGTTTGACTATGATGATTTGTCATTAAAAAAAACATTTGTGAAAAGTAAGTTAACAAAAATCAGTAGCAAAACTGAAATTGTGGGAAGTGGTATTTTCAATAAATAACCTTAAATACTGTACAACTATTACACTGACTGTACATTTGTCCTGTCTTTTCTTGCTGAACATTTTCAGTTTCTATTTCATATGAAAATTTTCTCTCCTTTCCAAGTGACAGTCTTGTGTTTTCCACCTAGAAGAATAATGTGTAATGCCTATGGTCAAATATAGAACTTTAAAAACTTAAAACTTAGATTTTGCACTGTTTTGTTTTGATATATAATGTTTTCTTAAAATTTAAATTATACTATATTTTAATATATACTGTTTTCTGACTGCTCAATTAATAAATTATAACATGCTTCAGTTTCATCAGAAAAGGATCACTATCAGAAGTCTTGCTTTCTACATTTGTTTGGTTTTTGTGCAGACGATGGGTGCGGCTGCTGTTTGGAAGAGAGTTCCCTCTGCAGGACCTGCTGGTGGTCTGGGATGCCTTGTTTGCAGATGGCCTTAGCCTGAGCTTAGTAGACTATGTCTTCATAGCCATGCTACTCTATATCCGGGATGCTTGTAAGTATTTGTGTCTTTGCCCATATTTGCCTAGATGGCCATGTTTTTTAAAAATGTATTACCTTTTAAATGTATTCTATAATTTGTTATTGCATTTACATATATCTAAGTTTTTAATCACAGAAAATATTTTGAAATCTCAAGGTAAGTCACTGAATATCTTTTCTGTTAGTGAACCTTATACATATTAGGAGATGCGGGCAATGTTGTTCTCAAAGAAATGGGATATTCTTTAGAAGTATTTTTCTAAGCATTTTATACCTGTTTCAATCTCCGTCTCACACACACTTGTGGACTGCATATGAAACCAATGTTTCAGATATGTTTAGAGCTCCACCTTCTGACGTGTAGCCAGTACTCAATGATATTTATGGGGGCATTGGCATTTGTATACTACCAATGTCTTGCCAATGGAAAAATCAATCTGGAGTATTTAACTTCTGCCCGGTTTTATTTTAACAAATTTTATTCCCTAATATAGTGAAAGATGTGTTCCTGCTTCCCCAGAACCACCTTAGGGTGCTTATCATAGGCAGAAAGTCAGGGCCTCAGCTCATAGGAAATATCAGAACATGTTTAGGTTTCATAATACTTTAAATTATTTTTCTTCTCAGCGAAGTAATCATAGTTCCCAAAGCAAGATTTGTAAGCCAGAATATAATTAGGAAAGATGTACTAAGTGCTGTGGTTGAATTAGGAAATAGAAAACTGTTGTCAGAGTAGAGGAGTCGTAACAGTGACTGCCAGAAGGGTGTCTTGGTTCTCGGGATGCCGTTCATTCCAGATGCTCTGGTTTTTCCGTAGGAGCCACTAATATTTTGTTAAAAATTGTATTTTGCTGGTTTTAATCCCTCAGCATTACTTAGAATAAGTTTCCACAGTTTCTCCAAAAATTATGAAGGTGTTTGTTTTAATGCCTGGAAGGTCAAATAGTTTGGGCTTCTTGGAAGACAAAGTAAAATTCCTTTCACGGGAGCCAGAGCTAATGATATAAGATTATGGAATATGGAAAGCATCAAATGGGAGGTCTGGACAGTAAAACAGGATATTTGGGTAGATGTGATAGATACTGAATTTTTGGACACCCAATTCTTCTCCCTTTTAAATTTGTGTGTATTCTACAGTTGCAAATAAAGAAGAAGAAAAGAGAATGAAAAAAAACTCTCTTATGAAAAAGAAAAAAATCCTTTTGCATAGTCTTTTTAACCAAAGTTTCCAAATCAGACAACTATTGAAATGGTTTCTGATTTTCTGAAATCTTAAACAATTTACCATTTACTCTTTTCATAATTTTGTCACATCACCCACATATATTAATGTAATCATCATATCTCTTATGCTAAGATCTATTCTTAATTTCATAGAACATGGAAAATTTTTGGCAACTGATGCCCTTACACATTTTTAGTATTTCTATTGATGATTCTGTAAAATATGGGCACTTGTGGAAAAGAACCAAAGTAATGGCATTGTTTATTCATGTCGTTATCAAATCTATAACAACAAAGATTGCCTCCTGAAGGCAAAGAAAGTAAGTATTCAGTATATAAGGTCACCTTGTCCTGAAGAAGCTTTCCTGGTGCTTAACAGGAAATATGAAAAAAAGGCAATATGAAAAAAAAATCAGCACATGCATAAATTTTATATATAAACATATATACTTATATACTTGCTGAGTATATATGCGTTTCTTCAGATTACATGGTATCACTAGATTATAGCACTCATGAGGAAATAAGGTTAATTACAAAACTGAGAACAGGAAAGATTGTGATGAGCACCACCTCAGTAAGTCATAGAGCTATTGAAACATTCAAAGCAGAAGTGTAACCTTTAGGTTACTCTAGCAGCAATGTGGATGTGAAATTAAGATGAGATGGCAAACATAAATATGAAAGATAAAGAGAAAAAGAAATCTAGAACAGTCTCCTCTTTGGAGTCCTTAGTGAGTAGATAATTGAGTAGGAAAAATAACCAGATGTAAAACATTAAGGTCACTGTTAGTATCAAGAATGTATAGAGTTTTGCAAGTAATCAACAGGTCTTCACTATTTCAAACCATAACAATGGATTTGGCCTCTTAATAAGGTCATTCTACCTCTCCTGCATAGGGGAGCAGCCTTGCCAGGCCACAGAGGAGGACAATACAGCCAGTCCTGATGAAACCTTATAAGCTAGGGTCAGATAGAAGGGCAGGAGGACTTCCCCTATCTGTGGACCTGGATATGGGCATAGGAGGAGATGAGGGAAGTAGGGTGGGATTGGGAGGGGAAGGGGGAGGGAACTATAGCTGGGCTACAAAGTGAATAAACTGTAATTAATATAAAAATAAAAAATTAATTAAAAAATAAGGTCATCATAATATACTAGTTTGTTTGAGATAGTTTTGGTTTACATATGCTGTCCCAAAGTAGCAACCAACAGTATTTCCCTCTTTTTGCTTGAAATGCTCCCTGCTAAGATTATAAAAATTATGCAGTCACCCTACCTAATATAACACATACTGAAAGAGAACGTGGGCAAAGGTTGAACTCTGCGTTTAATGTTGATGTTTAAGAGGAACTGGGAGTGGAAGATGTTGCCCAGACTAAGAGTATTCACCTAGTTCACACAAGACTCTAGTTTTAATCTGTAAGGGTCAGAGATAGAAGAAGTGCTTATATTACAACCTCAAAGAACTATTACTGGTTTGCAGGCTCTAAGCACACATGTATAGAAATCCAAAGATAGGATCTGGATATGAGAAAGAACATAGGATGTTTGTCTTTTTGAGTCTGTGTTACCTCGCTTAATATAATAATCTTTAGTTCTATCCAGTTTACTGAAAATTTCATAATTTCAGTTTTATTTGTGACTCAATAAAATTTCCTCTATGTGAATATCCCACATGCTTATTATTCTTTTTCTTAATTTTTATTTTATTTTTTATTATTAGTTACATTATTAACTCTGTATCCCAGGTGAATCCCACTCCCTCATTCCCTCCCAATCCCACCATCCCTCCCTCATCTGCTCCCTGCCCCTTTCCAAGTCCACTGATAGGGGAGGACCTCCTCCCCTTCCATCTGACCTTACCTTATCAGGTATCTTCAGGACTGGCTGCAAAGTCCTCTGTAACCTAGAAGGGCTGCTCCTCCCTTGCAGGTTGGGGAGGTCAAAGAGCCCGCCATTGAGTTCATGTCAGAAATAGTCCCTATCCCCCTTACTAGGGTACCCAGTTGGATACTGAGCTACCATGGGCTATATCCGAGTAGAGGTTCTAGATTATATCCATACATGGTCCTTGGATGGAGAAACAGTCTCATATAAGACCCCTGTGCCCAGATATATTTGGTCCTTGTGGAGCTCCTGTCCTCTCCAGATCATATTACCTACCCCTTCTTTCATATGATTCCCTGCACTCTGCCGAAGGTTTGGTTATGAGTCTCAGCATCTGCTTTGATACGCTACTAGGTAGAGTCTTTCAGAGGCCCTCTGTGGTAGGCTCCTGTGCTGTTACTTGTTTTCTCCTATATCCCATTTGTCTTTCTAAGTGAGGATTGATCATCTTACCCCAGGTCCTCTTTCTTGTTTATTTTCTTTAGGTGTATAGATTTCATTATGTTTATCATATCTTATCGGTCTAGATAAGTGAGCATATACCATGTGTGTCTTTCTCCTTCTGGAATATCTCACCCAGAATGCTATTTTCTAGGTCACACCATTTGCCTGCAAATTTCATGATTTCCTTTTTTTTTTTTTTTTTTAATTGCTGAGTAGTATTCCGTTGTGTAAAAATACCACGATTTCTGTATCCATTCCTCTGTTGAGGGACATCTGGGATGTTTCCAGGTATGCTTAGCATTCTTTCATCTGTTGATGGGCATTTAGGCTGATTCCATTCTCTCGCTATTGTGACAAGAATGGTGGTACTATTTTTTATTACATTACTTTTCAACTAAAAGATGACATAATAAAGAACATAGAGATGACATATATCCAGCCATCTTTCAAGAACAGACGGATATAAGAAGGATATAGGAGCAGTGATGGAGATGTGTCAATCAAGTATGAGTTTCTTCTCCAGGAATCAGTTCTAGTTTTTTCTACTGGTCAGTGGTTGCATCTATAAAAAGCAAAATTACCTTGTGCATTTGTTATTCTGTTATATAAACACCCACTATACTCAGTTCCTCAGTAAGAGGATAGATGTTTTTTTTTTCTGTCTTGGTTTCCTTTTTAAATACAGCATCTAGAAGAGGACCTAATGCATAATAATCTTCAAACAGATGTTTATTGAAGAAAGTAATTGAAGAAACAAGGACCGTGAATAGGGAGACTGTGGAAGATGAGCTGTGTGACAGCAGTAAAGCTGAACTGAGAAGGAAGCACCAGGCTGCTGTCATAAATAGAGCAGAAAACAGAAAATGAGAAAACCCCATAGCAGAAAAAGGAAGAATCTTATTTGTTTTGGCAGAGGAGCAGTAGAAGTAGAATTTGATAGCCAAAGTGAATGTGACTGGCAAGATCAAATCTGGAACAACTATGATGGCCTCATAGATACAAGTAATAGTCTGTGTGAGCCTCCCCAGCTGTGCTCAGTAGTCCCAGGAGAGTAGAAGGATGCAAAGAGATCTACGGGCTTCTAATCAGGTCCACCTTCAAATAAACTAGGGGTAACTTTGAAGGTGGAGGACATTTCGTACATTTTAAGAGAGTAGTGTAAGATGTGTAAAGAGGAATGACTGGAAAGAATTTATAATATCAAGGGATTAGAACCAGAGTGTGAAACAGGTATAGCATAGAAAGCTGTAGCCTCACAAGAGAATGCAGAGTACTTGTATATTTAGCCTATATGACCATGTTAGTGAAGGGAAGTCACTTAGAAAATTACATTGAAGAAAAATAAGATTTTTTTCTTTGGTTCTCCATGAGTACCTCACCAAGAATCATAATAGGAAAAGAAGATATAGGAAAAAAATTACAGACTAACACACCAAAACCTCAAACAAAGAAAATAACCAGGAGAGCAATTTTTAATCAATCATTTATTAAAATAGCTAGTATTTCAACACATATTTACCAAGTTATTACTATTTCCCAGACCTTGGTGTATATATATGGCAGTATAAAATGGACCTAGTAGATATATAGGTGGACAGCATGAGAAGGAAAGAAGAATTTTTGTGGCTTGGTTTGAAACAGATACAGGAGAAGTGTGGTCCCTGCATTACCTCTAAATGGAGCGATAGCAGGTGAAGAGAGCGGGGTGCAGGGAAAGTCTGGCTCAGCAAAGAATGAATAGACAGCATGAGGAGAGGCGGGCATGAACAAGGGTGGGCAATAATCAGGATGAAGGTAAACCACTTCTGAAATCAGCATTCCAAATAGAACATTGATTTCAAGTTCTTGTTCAGAACCAGTCAGTGCATCCGGAATCATGATGCCCTATTGGGCATCCAGCGTTATGATGTACATTCACTCAGTAGTTTGTGGTTATTCATTCTTTAACTGAACTCTGTTGTTCAAAGCTATAGCTACCACATGTGTAGCTCAGATGTTTCACTGAGAGAAAGGACCTTCTTTCAGTTTAGGACACATACTCCTAAGGCCTCAGTAGATAGGCTTGAAAGGGTTGTGGTCATCTTGACAGTATGTAAAATCCTGTATAAAGTATTCTGGGCAAGGGTCTATACTTCCACCAGTTTTTTCAAAGTAATATATATCCTCTAAAATGAGGATTCAAAGCTCCCTATTTTACAGATAAGGAAATCTGTTCTGGTTTGAGTTATATCAGCCCCTGCCCATCACCAAGACAGGCAGACTGACAAACAGACATTGGAGTCCTAACTATTAGTACATGAGAATGAGACCTAATTCCCAACAGATTGTTGCAGATACAGTTCATTAAGATGAGGTCATGCTACAGTAAGTGGATTATACTCTTCTCCAGTCTGTTGTTACTGGTGTTTCTATTAGTCTTTATTAGAAGGAAATTTGGATACAGACATGCACAAAGGCACAGAATCAAGAATGTCACATGAAGAAAGAGGCAAAGAGTATACTGGTGTTATCTCCAAACCAAAGGATGGCAGTATATTCAGCTGTCCCCGAAAGATAGAGAAAGTTATGGGATACATCACCTCTCAAGGCTCAAAAGAAAGAAACCCTGTCAACAACAGAATCCAGAAGAGGTGTGTAAGCATCCCCCATCACCACATTCAGACAGAGCATGGGCATTCCGATACCATTATTTCAGACTTCTCTATTGCAGAGTTGTGAGAGAATAAACTTGTTTTCAGGCCATCTAGTTTTCACTTACCATTTTGCTGAATTTTGTGAATTAAAAGTATATACAACATCCAGCAAGATAGCTCAATGGTTTTCAATACATGACAAATTGAGTTCAATCCCCAGATACCATGGTGAGATAAACAACTGAAAAAAAAAAAAAAGTTGTTCTCTTTTCTTTTGTCCCCAAGTTCTGTTTTCTTTTGTCCCCAAGTTTATTGTGTCACACCCATGTGTGAACACACAAAAAACTAAATTATTTACATATCTTCAAAAAAGAAAAGGCAGAAAAAATGTGGCAGTCATCATGAACTGTGATCTTTGTACCAGTTTATGACTAGCCATATTCTCTTTTTTTTATAAATTTATTTTTATTCTCTTTATAATACCTTTTTAATTATGTTTACATGCATTTGTGTGTGTGCCCTTCTTAGTGTGGCTGCTCATAAAATCTAGAAGAGGCTGTTGGATATCTGGAGCTGGAATTTTACAGATATTTCTGAGCTACTTCATATAGGTGCCTACAGCCAAATTCAGTTCTTCTACATGGACAATTATGCTTTTAACCACTAAGCCATCTCTCTGTGCTTCACACTTACTTTTTAACCAATTTAACTGTATTATAACTCAGTTATATGACTCTTTCCTTCCCAACTCTCTGTGCTTCTGCTTCCAAGCTAGCCTATCTCCCATCACACTCTGTTACTCTTTCTCTTCATCAATGTCCATCTTAGCAATTATACTCAGTGTGGCATACAAGTGTACACTCTTATGTAGTCCCTTACATAGTTCTTATTGTTGTGAGTATATAAACTTGTAGACACACATGGTCTGGTGCACCTCCAGCCGTCAGCAGCAGAAGCTTTTTCTGTGTTCAGTTAGTGCTCAGGAGACATTAGGAGAAAGAGTGTTCCAAAGACCTACGTTGGGCTTGCGTGTGGCCCCATTGTGCTTTAAGTAATTTTTTTATGTATGTGTGTAAACTTTTAGCATGAAAGACGGCATTGTCTACTTTTAAAATTATATACCTAAAATTGTTATAGCACAATTTTAATGTTTTCTTTGAGTGTGTGTCTGCGGGTCTGTGGGGTGGGAGAGTGCGTGCCCTTGCAGTACCTGAAGTCAGCTTCAAGTATATTTCCTCAGTTGTTCCTAACTTTTATTTTCTGAAGCTCATTAATCTAACTAACTAGGCTTGGAATCCTACTTGTCTCTACACTAACAAGGCTAGGCTTTTATAATTGGGGGGTTGTTAACGCTGAATTTGGTGTTTGACTTTGGGTTCTAGGCATGCAGACTCAGGTCCTTGTGCCGGCCTACTTAACCAAAGGGATCATACCCTTTTTTAAAAATATGAAAACTTATGATAACAATAGCTCTCAATTGTCTCATACTCTATTTGACTTTAGATATTTTTGTGTTGCTTTATTTTTTCTGAAATAAGGTCTCATACTAGAGCCTAGACTGGTCTTGAACTCGTGAGAGTATTGCTTCAGCCTCCAGAGTGATGAGATCACAGACATGTTCTACCTCTCCTGGCTACCTGTTGGTTTTCTTAGTGAGAATGTCTCTCAGCCATGTATGAAGCAGTAAATTTTTTCTCTCTGAACTTCTTATGTCTGGAAAAGTTTCTTCCTTATCACTTCTTCCTTTCTTCTGTATTTGTTTTTGTTGTTGCTGGTGGTGGTGATGGTACTTTATTTAATGGCTTAAATTCCATTTTTCTTTTTAATAAATTCCTAATGCATCTGTATACACATACTTACTATAAAGTGAAGTGTAATATTTCAGTGTATATATATATATGATATATATTCATTAAAAGCAGGTAACTGTCATTCCATTCTCTTTATTTTTTCTTATATTTGGACTTTGAGCTCCATTTCTTGTCTTGATTTTTCAGTCAGCAAGATCATGCCAGTGTTAAGGTTATTTTTATAATATTTTGTTTGTTTCTCTTAGTTTCTTTCTTACCTATCACACAAATAATTAGACTCTTTAATATTTGTTTGATGGTAAGCTTCACAACACAATAACTGAGCAGTTACTCCTCTATTATTAATCCTCTAAGCTAATCTGTTTTCTTCACAGCGTACATCCCAGAAATACATGCACTTTGTATCTTTCCTGCTCTACCTCCTTCTCTTGATGTCTATTGGAACTCTGCCCCTGGCTCAATCCCCTATTTCCTCTTCTAACTCCTCCTCACCTGGCTGGTGGAAGTCCAGCTGTATTTTTCCACTGCTCAGTGATTAGCTATAAGCTGTTTTATTGGCATACCAGGGAACAACTGGGGAGTAGTGTTTACACAACATCAAGACAGGAGAGTCTCAGATCAAGGGTTGCAACCAGATATGTGGGGTACAAAACCAGCATTTGAATTGCACAATAACCTTATGCCTACATGACAGAATGTGTTAGGACACTCTCAGTTCCCTCTTTTCTTTCGCCTTTCCCTCGCGTGGCATGTGTGGCAATTGTATCTTCTTTGTGACTGACATGTTGTTCTTTTTTATTGTGTGCTGGCTCTCTGCTTTCTCTTGAGCCACTAGCTGTCTGAACGCCAATGCTTCCATCTGTCCTACCCCAAAGTTTCTGCTTTTCGGTTTTCCACTTAACAGCGTATTCACCATCATACTGTAGTTACAGAATTTCAACTACAGATTGAATTTGTCTTTTCTATAAAACCTTTACCAAAATTAATGATTAAATATAAAGACTCTAAAACTACATTGCAGTGCATGTAAAAGTTTGTAAAAGCACAAATCCCAGGTCTTATTTTTGAAAGAATATCTAAGTACTTCATGACACCAGCTGTGTTCCCTCTGAAATAAAATGTTATAACCACATCAGCTATGGAGACTAATGTTCCCTTTCAGTTACTGATACCATTTATATCATTTTATAGTTTAGCTTAACAGTCTTTCCAAATTTCTCCAACATACCATAATAACAAATAACAAATTATCTGTTTTAATGCATGTTTGCATTGTTGTTTTGAGGAGGTGAGCCTTTGGAGGTGGGGTGTTATGCATGCTGGCTGCACTTGCCCTTGTAGAGACAGGATTTCAAGGTTGTATGTCTTATTCAATTGTTTTTGTTTTTCACTTTATTTTTTGAGACAGGGTTGCTCATGCTCACTAAATCTGAAGCTTGCCATTTTAGCCAGACTGGCTGGCCAGCAGGCTCCATGGATTTACCTGTCTCCATCTCCCAGCACTGGGGTTTCAGATACTCACCATGACCCAGATTTTATATGGTTACTGAGGATCTGAACTATAGTCCTAATGCTTCAAACAGAGCCACCAACTGAGGACCAAGGATTCAAATGCCAGAGACTATGGATAACATTTACCATTTAAACCACCACAAGTACCTAGGTTCAAGCCATACCTCCCTGGGAGAGGGATCAGTGAGGCAAATCCTTGAATGGTGCTTATCATTTTTTTTTCTCATTCTTAGCATACACCAAAAATTTTTAGGCTTCGTTTGGAAATACTAGACCTTGAGCTCTAATGACGAATACAAGGTGTTCTTCTCACTGAAGTATAAATGAGGAAAACTTTCAGGTTTCTTTTCTTGTTAACTCATTGTTCTTATTTTATCTGTAAACTGTGGTTTATTTGCTCTACATTGCACATTCTTAATAATAAAAGAATTATGCTGATTTGATTCTGAATATATCTCTAGACAGTTGTTAACCTGAATGTTAATATTATCAGAAGACTTTGTCCCGACACTGTATCATCTCATCTTATTCCTTTAATGGATAATGAGATAAGGAGGTAGAGAAACAGCGAGTGGCTAAGAGTACCCACTACCCTTGCAGGGGACAGTTGTCTCATGTTCCTCAAGTGGCTCACAACTGCCTGTAGCTCCAGGAGATCCAGTGCCTGATTCTGGACTCTGGAGGAAGATGGACTCATGTGCACTCCTAGACACACTCTTACATATAACTTTAAAATAAGATCTTTACAATAGAAGGTGGAGGAAGAAAATGAACTTAGACTTAGATCGTGTACCAGGGGCACTCCTGGAACAACCTGACTTTGCTAGGGCAGTGCGCAAACTTTAAGCCTTGGCCTTAAGAATTTGGGTGGGTCTTACCTTGACAGTGCTGTATATTTTAAGTCAGAACTCCTGGAATATAAATAAATCTCATGCTGTTATCTGCTCTCTACTTAGAATCAATTCTGTTAAATTTTATTAAACTTGAAATGAAGTTATCAGTGATTTTTAAAATCTTTTTGAACAAAAAGAATGTGCTGGTTTGAATTCAAAATTGTTTTCCTTTATTTAAAAAATGAATTTTAAGATCTTATTTTATCTGCACAAAAATCTAATAGTGAAATAAGTACTTGCCAGATCTATGCAAGTGTTTGCAGATGAGTGGGTGTAGTTCTTAGGCTTCAAGGCTAGTTGTAATGATTGATATTTATCTTAAAGGTCACCAGAGAGAAAAACCCAAAGGCAGCATTTTTTGAAGGTCTTATATGTTTGACAAAATCACTCATTTATAGGGGATGTATCCATGTTTTATACCTGGTTTTCTCTGAGACTTAACAGAATATACAAGGCTTGGGGTTTTGGTTAGGGGGTTGTTTGGTTGTTTTTTTTGTTTGTTTGTTTGGTTGGTTGTTTTTGGTTTTTCTATGATTTAGTGGTCTTGTTTTCTGGTCCATTTGAAATCCCCATTTGAAATTATATGTTATGATTTTATAGTAGAAAAACCAAAATAGTAAAGGTCTTTAAATCATGGAAGACATTTTTCTTATTGTTGTTTTCCTCCAGCTGTGGTTTGTTTTTTTTTTTTTTTTCTGCATGTGGTAAGCCCTCACAAATACTTTTTTGAGAGTTCGTAGCACTAAGTGTATGTCTTTTGTGTGCCAAGTGACTTAAAAGGCGCTTAGTTATTGGTATTATTGTGTAATGAATTATGAATGGAGCCTTCAGGTTTCCTTGTTAGATTGATGTGTAGGTGGGTTGAGGGAGTGGGAGGTTCTCACCTGAGTACAGGTGCTCTCAGAGGCAGTAGATGCCCTGGAGCTGGAATTACAGTGTCTGTAAGGTACCTAATGCGGCTCTGGGCATTGATTTGGATCTTCTGCAGTGTCAGCAAGTGCTCTGAACTACGGAACTAGCTCTCCACTCACCATTGTTTTTCATATGAAGTCTGATTATTTGTTCTGTATGCCAAATCCACATACAAATCTACATACAAAGAACTTATGCCAGTTTCCAAACATATGCTGCACCTGAATTTATATGTTAAGGACATTTTCAGTGTGTATTTGTAGCTTCTCTGAGGTTAAAATACAGTTTTCAGAAGCACTCTGCAGTGTGTCATTTTTGTTTTCTGTATGGAAACACCCTTTTCCTGTTCTCTGCTAAGAATGGAGTAAAAGATAAGACCCCGGGGAAGACCAGTGTTCTCAGCTCAGCAGTCTGTCAGGAGCCCTTGGCCTGAGCATATTGTTGTCTGCTTTGTACTACTATGTCGTCATGTGGAAGGGAGTGCATGGACAGATTGCTTCTCTTAGAGGGGAAAAGTGGTTCTTATGGGACGGGCATATAATTACATAACAAGTTGCCAGTCATGCTGTCCGTACCTGAGAGATAATAGCTATTGTTTTCAATTTTAAGGAAATTTTTTAAGTCTATGTTTCAATATTTGGTAATTTCCATCTTCCTTTTTATTCTGAAAAATTATATTCCCATATAAAATTAAATAGTTTGGAGAAAAGTATTCATAAATGTTACCATTATAGGTAGCTAGCAGTGAGCGATACATAATGTATTCATTTATGTTGCTTTCAAATTTCTCAGTGTAATCACATTTCTGGTTATATTTACTGATTTGACTACATTTTGTTATTGCTTCTCCTGGCAAAACTAAACACACCAATTCCTTCAGACCACTTTACAATAGTGTGGGGCATTTAAAGAAGACAGATAATTCAGCTTTACTTCATATGAGTGTAGTTGTCTTAGTGTTTCATTGCTATGAGGAGACACCATGACCAAGGCAACTTTTATAAAGGAAAACATTTAATTGGGGCTGGCTTACAGTTTAGGCGGATTAGTCCATTATCATCATGGCAGGAAACATGGCAGCATGCAGGCAGACATGGTGCTGGAGAAGGAGCTGAGAGTTCTACCTCTTGGTCCATGGGCAGCAAGAAGTGAACTGGCTGAGACCTCAAAGCCAACCCCACAGTGATACCTTTCCTCCAGGAAGGCCACACCTACTCCTACAAGGCCACCCCTCCTGATAGTGCCACTCCCTTTGAGCCAGGCATTTAAATAAATGAGTCTATGGAGGCAGTTCCTAATGAAACACCACCCTAGTACTACTTATCAGAACAAGAGGGCATCTTGTGCCACTGTCTTAGACAATTACTTGTGCTGCTACGGCCCAGAGAAGAAGACTCTCCAAACCCTGAGTTCACTGAAAAAAGTAAGGAGTTACATCCTGGAATACACAGATGCTAGGCACAAGTGGTGACAAGGAAGCTGATAAAGGCCACAACAAAAAAGTCTTTTGAAATAAAGAGCATTGGTTCCAGAGGCTTCTCTGCCATTGCTGAAGTTACTCAGAAGAATCTCTATGTTGTTAGAACAGAGTTAAGTTGGAAAGTTCCGGCTCGTAAAGGCTTTTGTGGCTTTTTATTAACAGTACGCATGCAAAAAGTCTTTCTCTGTGCGCAGCCGGATATAGTGGTACATGCCTTTACTGACAGCACTTCCCAGGCCCTAAAGAGGTGGTTTTCTGTGAATCTAAGGCCACCCTGGTCTGAGCCACTTAGTGACATGGCAAAAACATAAATAAAAATAAATTAAAACAGTACAATTAGTTTTGGTATCTACTTACATTTGAACCAAATGTGTTTTTGCTTCATTGTGCTTTAAAAGCAGAATACTTTAAAAGCAATACTCTGAAGAGCTGATTCAGGAAAGGTTGAAAATAGTTACCTTATCACTACTGCCTGCTTGGGCAGAATAAGGATTTGGTACAGAACAAGACTGCATGCCGGTTTTTTAGTTTTTTGGGGTTTTTGGTTTGTTTGTTTGTTTTTTGGGTTTTTTTTTTTTTTGGTTTTGGTTTTTTTTTTTTTTTTAGATAAAAGTTGGCTCTAAGGAGCAAAACCTCTGCAGGTAGAATGCTGACCTAGCATGTACAAGGCCTTAGATTCAGCTCCAAGCACTGTAAAATGGAAGGAGGGAACTGGGAAGCTAGGGAAGGAGGGGAGAAGGAACGAAACTAAACTCTCATGTCTAAGGAGGTCTCCATAGCTCTTCTGTCTAAATTTGGCATAGCTGTTCAAGTGGGACTTAATACTTAAAATTAAAAGTACAGATTTTTTAGTATTGATTTAAAGATGGTATTAGTTGAAGGCATAAGATTCGTGCTTACCTGGTGTTCGACTATTGAAGAACCAAAACTAAGGCTATAACAGCCTAAGTTTGAGGATCTGGCATATAATTGATGCTCAGAAAATGTTCATTCAATTGAGTAAGATGCGTGTGAATAGATACAAGAGAAAATCAATAGCTTCTTCATTTGTTCTACAAGTAAAATATTAACACATGTTGTCTTGCCTTCGGCACTTTATAGCCTGTTACTTTAAAGATATGGCAATGGGGATTATTGTGCTGGTCACTCTAAACAAATGCCCAGTTATATCCAGCTATTCTAGAGACTCAATAAGGTTGACCTTCCTGGGTATTTGTATCTTTATATCATTTAAATTCAAAGAAGTATTTTTTTAAACAGCATTATATAACTACATAGAATGCAGCCCCTCAACTTGAAATCATGCTTCACCAAGGAATCATTCTGTGATATGAGCAAGTGATTTAACCTCTCCAAGTATCACTGTTTGTATGTCTAATTAATACAAGGAAAGTCATCCCATGCTTATAACAAAATAATCTTAGACATTAAATGAGATTAGGCACATAAAGTTGTAAGCCTGAATTCATTCCCTAGAACCTCTAGGATTCATCATCTTAGTGGAATAGCTGGTTGACTTTGCACAGTGGCCTTTCCAAACTTAGATTTTCTTCAGAGCAAGGACTACTTCCTTGTGGGGCCTCCATTACAAAGCAGGCACTTAACAAGTCATCACAGTGAACGATGCGGGCAGTTTTCTAAAACCATGAAGTTGTTTATACTGTAGAGGTTACCCAAGCAGATTTTGGATGTTGCTTTAGATAACTTTAGAGAAGACCCAAATGGGATCCTCAGATTCAAATTTGAGTGGTGCAGCCAAAATTATTCCAAAAAAAACTCTCTTGCCTTTCTTACAAGATGGTAAAAATTATTTCCTGGCCATATACTAGAACTGAGTATCAGCATTTGAGAAAGTAACTTTTTGATCAACTGAGGACCTGGGTTGTTGTTTTTTAATAACTTCTTTGCTTTAAATAAGTACTGTACATGAAAAAAATTATACCATTATATACTAGCTTTTTTAATTTTTAGAGGAAGATAACACTAGGGAACTGAATGTGAATATGGAGAAATGAACAAATAAGAGGAGTCTGAAGAGATAGAGAGCAGGTAGGGTAAGTGAGTGCTTTACAAATGAAAGCAGATGTGTGAAATTACAAGCTGTCAGATCACCAATGGAAATGAAGATGATAAAGTAGTTCCTTACATAGTTTATAATTTTTCATTCTGCGCAGTCTACTATCCTTTTTATAGTATTCACGTGAGGGAGCATGGTAGACTGTTTCATCAAGAAGTGGCTTTTCCAGAAGACCTCCCCTATCAGTGGACTTGGGGAGGGGCATACATGGAGAAGGGGGAGAAAGGAAGGATCTGGGAGGGGCGGGAGGAGGGAGCTACAGGAGGGATACCAAGTGAATAAAGTGTAATTAATAAAAATAAATAAATATTAAAAGCACATACACAAAAAAAGAAGTGGCTTTTCCAGCAGCAGAAAGAAGAGTGAAGAATCAAGGTCTTTCTGATTATAATTAATACTTTATTTGTCTTACTTCCGTTGTTTTCCTGTGGGACATTTTTCAGTAACCGGTTAATGAACAGCTTTAGGAAGTTGTAGCTGTAAACTGCCCTCACAGTCAGTGTTGCAGAGGCAGCTGTTGTAGCTCACAAAACAAGGGTCATTAATGGGCCCAACTGTGATTATAGTACTGATAGATTACCAAGAAAGAGAATAGTTTGCACAGACCTGACTTTAAAACATGTGTTTAATAATTGTACCCATAATTATGATTGAAAATAAAAGTATTAAATGACAGTCTGCAGAATACAAGCAGATGACGGAAGATTTTCACGTATTTTCCTCAAAAAAAAAAAAACCCAAAAAACAAAAAACTACCCTGTATAGATACTTTCACTCTTTAAATTTAGAAAAACAAAGAAAATTATAATTTTGAATTATGTGATACATATATAAAAAAAGCATAATAACCAAGGTGAGTATACTATTTTATTAGAACTTTTAATTGGTTCTCCAGTTACAAGTAGCAAAGCTAACGGTAGCCACATAAATGTCAACAAACATGCATACATCTAAGAATGTGTTTTATGTTGCAAATACCATGTCTGAGTCTGCACTTGTTCCTTCCACTCATCCTTGTGAGAAGTGTTAAATTATAGCTGAAATGCACTGATCCAGAGGGCATTTGGTGAAGATCTCTTCTCAGTACAGTCTTATAACCAATCATCTAAATTATTTCATCACTTGCTTTGGCTCTCAGTTATTTTCTTTGATTCATCATAATGCATATATTTTAAACAGTATTGTGTCTGAATCCATTTTTCCTTTTATTTAGTGATTTCTAGTAACTACCAGACCTGTCTTGGCCTTCTGATGCATTATCCAATCATCGGAGATATACACTCACTGATACTTAAGGCTCTGTTCCTTAGAGACCCAAAGGTAAGCTTTCTTGGGGGAGAGGTGCATAATTTTAAGTTGCTTCAAAAACCCAGGTCTCCATCTGACTTGTTCCTAATGATGGTTAGAAGTTGTAAGCCGAAGTTCAAATACCTCATTAGTCAGTATGTTAGCAAGTGAATGCAGTAGACCTTGTCCTGAGAAACTGCACCCCAGAAAATGGCCAATTTCCTCAGTGGGTTGTCTTGACCTCCTTCCTGCCTATCTGTTAGCTTAAGAAAATGCTTAAGGTGAAATCTCAGGGTCCTTTTCATTTGCATTTCCCTGATGACTAAGTACTTTGAGCATTTCTTTAAGTGTTTCTCTGCCATTCAATATTCCTCTATTGAGAATTCTCTGTTTAGCCCTGTACCCCATTTTTAAATTTGATTACTTGATTTGTTGCTTTTTAACTTCTTGAGTTTTTATATATTCTGGATATTAGCCCTCTGTCAGATATAGGGTTGGTAAAGATCCTTTCCCAGTCTGCAAGGTGTTGTTTTGTTCTGATGACAGTGTCCTTTGCTTTAAAGAAGCTTTTTAGTTTCATGAAGTCCCATTTATTGATTGTTGATCTTAGAGGCTTTGCTGTTCAGGAAGCTGTCTCCTGTGCCAGTGAGTTCAAGGCTCTTCCCCACTTTTTCTTCTAACAGATTTAATGTGTCTGGTTTTATATTGAGGTCTTTGATCCACTTGGACGTTAGATTTGTGAAGGGTGATAAATATGGATCTATTTGCATTTTCTACATGTAGACATCCAGTTGGACCAGCACCATTTGTTGAAGATGCTGTCCTTTTTTTCATCGTTATGGTTTGGCTTCTTTTTCAAAAATCAAGTATCCATAGGTGTATGGGGTTATTTCTGGGTCTTCTATTCAATTCTGTTGATCCACCATTCTGTTTCTATGTCTGTACCATACAGTTTTTATCACTATTGCTCTGTAGTACAGCTTGAGGTCAGGGATGGAAATATCTCCAAAGGGTCTGTTGTTGTACAGGATTGTTTTAGCAATTCTGGATCTGGGCAAAAGTGTCTTTCCTGAGACTGACACTCCAACCATGGACCATGCATGGAGATAACCTAGAACCTGTACACATATGTAGCTCATGGCAGTTCATTATCCAAGGGGGTTCACTAGTAATGGGAATAGGGACTGTCTCTAACATGAACTCAGTGTCTGGCTCTTTGATTCCCCACCTTCCCCAAGAGGGAGACTCCTTACCAGGCCACAGAGGAAGACAATGCAGCCAGTCCTGATGAGACCTGATAGGCTAGGGTCAGAGGGAAGAGTAGCAGGACCTCTCCTATCAGTGGACTTGGGGAGGGACATGAGAGGAGAAGAGGGAGGGCAGGATTGGGAGGGATGAGGGAGGCAGCTACAGCTGGGATGCAAAGTGAATAAACTAATTAATTAAAAATATTTTTTAAAAAAAAGTAAATACTTACACAACTACTTCTTATAGCCAGACAATATATCTATTACAGGGGTGACTTGTACAAAAAGGGCTTCTGGGGTCATAAGAAAAAAAGACCTATGCTAAGCACAGACCTATGAGAATTTATCACTGAACTATTATATATTTATATGTACATACACGTATATTATTCTACTTTATAGCTCACAAATCACCTAATAAAGACTCTGACAGACTTTAACACTGATTTCTTTGAGTATAAAGCATTTCATTAAAATTTTCTTCATACTTCACAGAAAAAGTGTGCTCTTTTACAACTAATATTATATTTCTTCAAAATAAGAACATTTACTTATATAAAAAAAATTGTGAATCCTTGCTGGGTTTGAGCCAAACGAAAATACTGGATGAAGAGTGAGAGAGAAAGCTTTAGACACAAGTATCAGAATGCCAGGCATTGGGTGGCAATCCCAGCCTTTGGCGCTTTGGAAACTCTCCCAACAGCCATGTTGGCAGTTGTCAAACTGTCTCTGAGTCAGTCAGTCTGTCTGTGAGTTCTGCTGCCAAGCTCTGCTTGTTCATCTTTAGCGTTCAAATTTAATAGAAATCTGATTCTAAAGGACTTTTACCTTTCTCTCATTGGTGACATTAACTTAACTTTGAGCACATTTTCTATTATATGACTGAGAATTTTCTTACCTGCGTTTTATAGTCTTTATAGTATTTCTGTTATACAAAGCAATTTTTTCTTTTTTAATTCTTATTTTTTATAATTTATTCATTTTATATCCCGGTTGTACCCCCCTTCCGTATGTCCTCCCAGTCTCACCCTCGCTGTCTCTTCCCCCCATCCTCTTCCCCTAGTCCACTGAAAGGGGGAGTCCTCCTCCCCCCTGCCATCTGACCCTAGCTTATTGACTCTCAGGACTGCCTGGATACTATTCCTCTGTGGCCTGGCAAAGCCACATCGCCAGGGGTAACTGAACAAAGAGCCAGCAACCAAATTCATGCCAGAGACATTCTCTGCTCCCTGTACTCAGGAACCCGTATGGAGACTGAGCTGCCTATCTGATCAAGCAGTCTAGGTCCTCTCCACGCATGGTCCTTGGTGCATGAGCCTCTGCAGGAACCTCTGAGCCCAGATTTCTCAGCTTTCTTGGCCTCCTTGTAATGCTTCTGTCCCCTCTGGGTCCTTCTCTCCTCTACCCACCCCCCAGCAACCCCTGCTCCCATAGGACTCTCTGCACTCTGTCCAAAGTTGGCTTAGAGTCTCTGCATCTTGCTTCAATCTCCTGTTGGGGGAACCTTTCAAAGGACCTCTATGGTAGGATCCCTTCCTATTCCTTTTCTTCTACCACTTCTGGTATCTGTCCTGTTTGCCCTTCTGAATGAGATGTAAGCAACCTCTCTAGGGTCCTGCTTGTTGTTTAGCTTCTTTAGGTCTGTAGATTGTAGTATGATTATCCTAAATTATGTGGCCAATATCTGCTTATAAGTGAGTACATACCATGTGTGTCTTTCTGCTTCTGGGTTACCTCTCTCAGGATGATCTTTTCTAGTTCCATCCATTTGTCTGCATATTTCATGATTCCCTTGTTTTTAATGTCTGAGTATTATTCAATTGTGTAAATGTATTACAGTTTCTGTATCCATTCTTTGCATAAGGGATATCTAGGTTGTTTCTACATTCTGTGTATTATGAATAAAGTTGTTAGGAACATAGTTGAGCAGATGTCCTTGTTGAATGGTGGATCATCTTAGCTCTATTACCAATTTTCTGAGAAATCTCCAGATTGATTTCCAAAGTGGTTATATGAGTTTCTACTCGCACCAGCAATGGAGTAATGGGTTCCCCTTTCTCCACATCCTCTGTAGGATGTATTGTCACTTGAGTTTTTGATCTAAGCCATTCTGATGGGTGCAAGGTGAAATCTCAGGGTGGTTTTGATTTGCATTTTCCTGATTACTGAGGATGTTGAGCATTTAAGTGTTTCTCCACCACTCAGTATGCCTCAGTTTAGAACTCTTTGCTTAGCTCTGTACTACATTTTTTAATTGGATTGTTTGGTTTGTTGGTGTCTAATTTATTGCGTGCTTCATATATTCTGGATATTAGCCCTCTGTGGGGCATAGGGGTAGTGAAGATGTTTCCTCAGTCTATATGGTTGTTGTTTTGTTCTCTTGACAGTATCCTTTGCTTTATAGAAGCTTTTCAGTTTCATTCATTAATTAATGAATTAATTAATTGTTGATCTTAGAGTCTGAGCTGTTGGTGTTGTGTTCAGGAAGTTTTCTCTTGTGCCAATGAGTTTATGGCCTATCCCCACTTTTTCTTCCAAAAGATTTAGTGTGTGTGCTTTTATGTTGAGGTCATTGATCCACTTGGACTTTCATTTTGTGCAGGGTGTTATTAATGGGTCAATTGGCATTTTTCTACATGTGGACATCCAGTTGGACCAGCGCCATTTGTTGAAGATATGATCTCTTTTCTTTTGTATGGTTTTGGTGTCTTTGTCAAAAATCTGGTGTCTGTAGGTGTATAGGTTTATTTCTGGGTCTTTGATTGATCATTGAACATCTAGTCTGTTTCTATGCCAGTATCATGTAGTTTTTATTACTGTTACTTTGTAGCTTAAAATCAAGGATGGAGATATCTCCAGAAGCTGTATTGTACAAGACTGTTTTAGCTATTCTGTGTTTTGTTTTGTTTTTCCATATGGAGTTGAGAATTATTCTTTCTAGGTCTGTAAAGAATTGTGTGGGTATTTTGATAGGAATTGCATTGAATCTGTGGCTTTCTTTTGGTAGGATGGACATTTTTACTATGTTCATTCTATGGATCCAGGAGCATGGGAGATCTTTCTACCTTCTGATATCTTCTTCAATTTCTTTTTTCAGAGACCTGAAATTTTTTTTCATACAAGTCTTTCACTTGTTTGGTTAGAATTACACCAGGATACATGAAATGTTTTTTGTGGGTATTGTAAATGGTGTTGTTTCCCTAATTTCTTTCTCAGCCCTTTTGTCTTATATAAAGGAGGGCTACTGATTTTTTTGAGTTAATTTTGGTTCTAGCCACTTCGCTGAAGGTGTTTGTGAGCTGAAGTAGTTCTATGATAGAATTTTTGGGGTCACTCAAGTATGCTATCATATCATCTGAATAGTAATACTCTGACTACTTTTCTGATTTGTATTCCCTTGATCTCCTTTAGTTGTCTTATTGCTCTAGCTAGGACTTCAAGTACTATGTTAAAGAAATATGGAGAGAGTGGGCAGCCTTGCCTTTTTCCTGATTTCAGTGGGATTGATTTAAGTTTCTCTCTGTTTAGTTTGATGTTGGCCATAAACTTGCTGTATAATGCCTTTACTACATTTAGGTATGTGCCTTGTATCTCTGACCTCTTCAAAACTTTAAACATGAATGGGTGGTGGATTTTGTCGAAATTTTTTCACATCTAATGAGATGATCATGTGTTGTTGTTTTTCTTTCAGTTTGTTAATATGGTGGATTACATTTATGGGTTTCCATATATTGAACCACCCCTACATGCTTGGGATGATGCCTACTTGGTCATAGTGGATGATATATTTGATGTGTTTTTTGATTCAGTTACGAGTATATTATTGAGTATTTGTGCATCAGTGTTCATAAAGGAATTTGGTCTGAAATTTTCTTTCTTGGATCTTTCTTAGGTGTAGATATCAAGGTAGTTGTAGCATCATTGTATGAGTTTGGCAATGTTTCTATTTTGTGGAAGAGTTTGCAGAGAATTAGAGTTGGCTCTTCTTTGAAGGTCTGGTAGAATTCAGTGCTGAACCCATCTGGTCCTGGGCTTTTTTGAATGGGAGACTTTTGATGATGGCTTCTATTTCCTTAGGGAATATAGGACTATTTAATTTATTTCCCTGATTTTGATTCATGTTTGATAAGCAAAATCTATCAAGAAAATTGTCCATTTCTTTTAGATTTTCAAAAATTGTTATGTATAGACTTTTGAAATAAGGCCTAATGGTTGTTTGGATTTCCTCAGTGTCTGTCATTACATCCTCGTTTTCATTCTGATTTTGTTAATTTGGCTAGTGTCTCTCTGCCTTTTAGATAGTTTGTCTATCTTGTTGATTTTCTTAAAGAACCAGCTCTTGGTTTCGTTGGCTCTTTGAATTGCTTCATTTGCAGTTTATTGATTTTAGTCCTGTATTTGATGATTTTGGGCCATCTACTCCTCTTGGTTTGTGTCTGGGGCCTTCACTTGTGCCATTAAGTTGTTTGTATGAGATGTTTCAAAAAATTTTGATGAAAGCACTTAATGTTATGAACTTCCCTCTTAGCACTGTTTTCCTTGTGTCCCATAAGTTTGGGTATGTTTTGTCTTCATTTTTATTGAATTCTAGAAAGTCTTTATTTATAATTTCTTTATTTATTCCCTGACACAGCTGTTGCTGAGCAGTTTCCATGCATGTGTAGGCTTTTTGCCATTTCTGTTGATGAGATCCATGGTGGTCTGATAGGATTCAGGAATTATTTCAACCTTCTTGTATCTTTTGAGGGTTGCTTTGTGACCAACTATGCAGTCTATTTCGGAGAAGGTTCCATTAGGTGCTGAGAAGAATCTATCTTCTTTTGTGTTTTTGTGATAAGTTCTGTAGATGTCTGATAGGTCCATGTTATTCATGACAGCTGTTAGTGTCATTGTTTTTAGGTTAGTTTCTGTTTCATTCATCTGTCCTTTGGTGAGAGTAGGCTGTTGTAGTCTCCTACTAGTAATATGTGGGAATCTATGTGTGGTTTAATCTTTACTAATGTTTCTTTGACAAATGTGGGTGCCCTGGTATTTGGGGTGTATATGTTCAGAATTGAGATGCCTTCTTGGTGGAGTTATTTTTTTTTCCTTGATGAGTATGCAGTGACTTTCCTTATCTCTTTTTATTAATTTTGGTTGAAAATCTTTTTTTATTAGATATTAGAGTGATTACTCCTGCTTGTTTCTTGGGTCTGTTTTCTTGTAAAACCCTCTTCCGGCTCTTTACTCTCAGGTAATGTCGATCTTTGTGGCTGAGGTGTGTTTCTTGTGTGTAGCACAATGTTGCATCCTTTTTGTTAGTCTGTGTCTTTTTATTGGTGAGTTGAGTCCATTGATGTTGAGCAATATTAATGACCAGTGACTGTTATTGATATTGGTTGTGGTAGTGTGCTTGTGTGCTTGTCTACTTTTAGCTTTACTGTAGTGAAGTTATTTATTTCCTGTATTTTCCTGGGTGTAGTTAGCCTTCTTTGGTTAGATTTTTCCTTGTAGTATCTTCTGTAGAGCTGGATTTGTGGGTAGATACTGTTTAATATGTTTTCGTCATTGAATATCTTGTTTTTTCCATCTATGATGAGAGTTTTCCTGGGTATAGTAGTCTGGACTGACATTTGTGTTCTCTTAGGGTCTGCATGGCATCAGTTCATGCCCTTCTGGCTTTCATAGTCTCTGTTGAGAAATCAGGTGTGATTCTGATAGATTTACCATTATATGTTACTTGGCCTTTTTCCCTTGCAGCTTTTAATATTTTTTTCTTTGTTGTACACATTTAGTGTTTTGATTATTACATGGTGGGAGGATTTTCTCTCCTGGGCTAACCTATTGGGTGTTCTTTAGGCCTCTTGTATACTTATAGGCATCTCTTTTATGAAATTGTTAAAATTTTCTTCTATGATTTTTTTAATTAATTTATTTATTTTTATATCAATCACAGGTTAGGTACTTTGCATCCCAGGCATAGCCTCCTCCCTCATTCCCTCCCACCCTCCCACTCCCTCCCTCATCTCCCTCCTCCCCGCCCCCTCCAAGTCCACCAACAGGGGAGGACCTCCTCCCCTTCCATCCAAACCCAGCTCATCCTGTCTCCTCAGGGCTGGCTGCA
>CM053756.1:29736219-29821433 GCA_028658305.1 Pachyuromys duprasi | reverse complement strand
GCCCTGAGGAGACATGATAAGTTGGGGTTGGATGGAAGGGAAGGAGGTCCTCCCCTGTTGGTGGACTTGGAGGGGGCGGGGAAGAAGGAGATGAGGGAGGGAGTGGGAGGGTAGGAGGGAATGGGGGAGGGGGCTACGCCTGGGATTCAAAGTACCCAACCTGTGATTGAGATAAAAATAAATAAATTAAAAAAAAATAGAAAAGAAAAAAAAAAAAGAAGGTCTGATATTTTTTGAAAAAAAAAAACTGATTCTGGGATTGTGATACTTAACTAGGTCGATAGTTTAAAACTACCAGTTCGCTTTCTCCAGACACATCTCTTAGGCAGCCAGGCAAGATGCATTGTCTCTCTTGTCCTTGATGATATTTATCTGAACTCCTAAGGTAAAACAAATCCTTTTGTCCAGGATCCTCATTATTATGAGGGCTGTGTCCTCATAATTGGGATTAGTGACCTTATAAAAGATACCTACATGCATAGCTCAGCCCTTTGGCCACAGAAGGACACAGTAAAATGACATTTTCAGGGAATGCTGAGAAGACAGCATAACATCTTAGTTCTCAGGACTGCTCTTTAATCTGAACACGTGCCTTTTCTTAATGGTTGTCAGTCCTTTAAGCCATTCAGTTATAGGAGTGTCATACATTTTCTATTTTTTCTTAAAAATGGTTAAAGTGCTAGAGGTCATATACAGCTGGTTTTTCCCCAAGGCTCAAGATGAAGAGGTGAAATCATGGTATTCTAGACATATCTTAGCTCTTGCTCCCACTCTGAACCCAACAGTCTCTTTTCTTCTTGGCCTCTCTGTGCATCTCCCTAGTGCGAAGTGTTGTGACTACTCCACACTTACATTGCCCACTGTCCCTACTTGACAGTGACCTAGTACAGTTAGGAGTTAGTGTTGGGCAAGGAACAGAAACATTATTTTTAAACCTGATTTCTCCAAACCATAGCTTCTCATTTATTTATGATTAGAATACTGAATTTGAAAATTGGTATAATAGTTTGCCAAATCTGGCTTTTAGGTTCCCCCAAGGAATTGACACTCATTGAAAACTGAGATAGGGAGAAATGTATAACAATAGTAATTACAATTTTACCGTATGATAAAATTTACTGACCTTTGAGTATCTTTTTTTATTAACCATGAAACTACAGCTTTTGCCATTATATGGAAGATAATACAAAAACTACAAAAAGAGGAGAAACCAGTCCAAAGGGAAACCAGTTCAAAGAGTTAAAAGTGGTAGTGTGAGCTGGAGGAAAGGAAAAGAAGAGACACAGGTGGGAGAGTAGGGTAGTGCTACACTGTGAGGAAAGTCGCATTGAACAGCTCTTCTTTTTGAAGTTAGTATGTTTAATATAAGGGTCATTCTGTTTCCTTTTTGCTGTGTATTGGTGAAGTTCCTTAACCAATAGATTTTTAATTTCCACCCTTTGAACAATATACTAAAACTTTGGGGGAAATGTCTCAGAGTCACACAGTTCTTCAGGCTGCTGCCAATTCTTGTTACTATCAGCTTCCATCATCCAAGGTCATCATACACCTTGACATCCCAACAAGATGAAGAAACAACATGGACATCTATGCTTGCAAAGTCTTTATTGTCAAGCCTGTAGGTGACATGCGCCATTTGAATCCATATTCATCAACCTGAATTCATTTTGTGACTATTCCTAGCCAAGTGAGCCTTTCTGGTATACAGGAGCTGTATACCAAGAAAGAAGAGAACGGAAGTTGGGCAAGCAACCCAGTGGCTGCCTACAAGATGAAAGGATTTTTGTTCCTTTTGCTATGAAGCCCACTGAGTGCATTCTTCCTAAGGGAAAAGCTAAAATCACAGGCAGTTTGTGATCTTCAGTCTTATGACTTGAAAAATCTGATCTTGTCAAGATTCTTAGACAAACCAAAGCAGACACAAACCCTACCTATACTTCAAAGGCTGCTGAGTAAAGCCAGTCATGTTTGTGAGTTCCCAGATAGCTGTAAGATTTGGGGGTTGGCATGCCTTGATGAGCAGTCTTTTACCTCTTCATAATAGAATGCTGTGGTCTGAACGTTTGTTAACTTGCAGAATTCATGTTGAAATTCTGACCCTCACAAGGGAGTGAGTGATATTAGTATGTAGAGGTTCAGGAAACAGACTAGTTTGTGAGGGTGATGCTCTCATTATTAGGATTAGCCTATAAAAGATACACAGACAGCTAGCTCACCTATTATGTGAGGACACAGAAAGAGGATATTGTTTTTGAACCAAGAAATGGACCCTTACCAGACACCAAATCTGCCAGTACCTTTATTTAGGACTTTATGGCCTTCAGAAGTGCAATAAATACATTTTTCCTCCTCATAATCCACTGGGTTATTTTTTAAATATCTCTGCAAATAGACTAAGACACAGACCTACATTAGAGACAATGATGTTAGAAGATAATTTACTATGAAGGAAAAAAAGCCATTTTATTTAATTCTATGTGATTAGCATACTGTAGATCTGTGTAAGCAATCCAGAAGTAATCAAATTTCCTTGAAGTACCTATATAACACAAAGGACAGGGACCATTAGTGATTAATTAGGAGAGACTGACATTACCCTTCTCATAGTAACTTGAATCTGGAAGGTACAGTCCACTTGCCACTAATTCTGCCTGTGTGTTCCTCTTTGACTCTGTATCTCTGCCTCCTTGCCACTGTGCTTTTGATTGACATCTTTCTTCAGATATGTACTAAGTATATAAGGGGTACAAGTCAAGTCTTTCTAACCTGGAGATCGCCTATTTTCTTAAACAAGGCTTTATGGATCTATGTTCAAAAATGCTTTATATGAATTTTACAGTTTTAACTACCTCATAGTTCTTAAATTCCTCAGACTCCCAGTATTAATAAAATTGATTCTTGAAAATTACATTGTAAAATTTTTTTTCCTCTGTCTTCATTCAGTGTTATAGGGATTTTAACACCTTGACATGCTTTAACCACATGCTGTTTCAATAATCAGAAGTTGAAACATCAGATTCTTTTCTGCATACTGATATTCTTAGGTTTTTTGTCATAAAATATATTTTGTTGCATACAAGGGCATACTGTACATAAATAAGCTATAAACGATAGTCAGATTTGGAAATAATTGAAGTAAAATTACTGTTATTATAAAGCCATAAAAGGGAAGGCTGGAAGAACATATAAAAACAAAGCCCTGTATTAGTGGAGATCATAGCTCAGGGAAACAGGACTCCCCAGTTTCTTCAGCAGGTGTCACTAAAACTACAGAACAGCTAAGCTACATGCTGGTGGATAACAGGTATTTCCCATGTGCCATACTTTACTACTTAACATCCAACAATTTTACAACAGTGCTGGAAGTAGATGAAGCTGATTCAGTTCTCATGGTGAAAAGGCATGAGTCAGATTCAGATCACATTGTCCCACAACCCCACTCTTTTTGCTGTAGGGCTTTCAGTTGGGCCATTAAGTTGCTTGTATGAGATGTTTCGAATTTCTTCTTGAAGGCACTTAGTGCTATGAATTTTCCTCTTAGCACTGCTTTCATTGTGTCCCATAAGTTTGGGTATGCAAGCCTTCATTTTCATTGAATTCTAGGAAGACTTTAATTTCTTTCTTTATTTCTTCCCTGACCCAGCTGTCATTTAGTAGCAAGTTGTTCAGGTTCCATGTGTAGGTAGACTTTTTGCTATTTCTGTTGTTGTTGAGGTCCAGCTTTAGTCCATAGTATTCAGGTAGGACACAAGGGATTATTTCAATCTTCTTGTATCTGTTGAGGCTTGCTTTGTGACCAACTATATGGTCTATTTTGGAGAAGGTTCCATGAGGTGCTGAAAAGAAAGTGTTTTGTGTTTGGGTGAAGGGTTCTGTAGATGTCTATTAGGTCCATTTTATTAATGACCTCTGTTAGAGTTACTGTTTCTTTGTTTAATTTCTGGTTTTTTGACTTGTCCTTTGTTGAGAGTAGGTTGTTGAAGTCTCCCCCCATTAATGTGTGGAGATCTGTGTGTGGTTTAAGTTTTATTAATGTTTCTTTTACAAACATGGGTGCCCTTGTATTTGGGTCATAGGTGTTCAGGATAGTGATGTCTTCCTGGTGGAATTTTCCCTTGATGACTACGACATGTCCTTTCCTATCTCTTTTGATTAATTTTGGTTGAAAGTCTATTTTATTAGATATTAGAGTGGTTACTCCTGCTTACTTCTTGGGTCCCTTTGCTTGGAAAACCATCTTCCAGCCCTTTACTCTCAGGTAATGTCTATCTTTGTGATTTAGGTGTGTTTCTTGTATGCAACAGATTGTTGGGTTTTGTTTATACATCCATTCTGTTAGTCTGTGTCTTTTTATTGGAGAATTGAGTATGTTGATGTTGAGAGAAATTAATGACCCGTGGCTGTTAGATCCTTTGATATTGATGTTGGCTGTGGCAGTATGTTTGTGTGCTTGGCTACTTTTAGTTTTGCTGTAATGAGGTTATTTCCTATGTTTTACTGAGAGTGGTTAGGTTTCTCGCATTGTATTTTTCCTTCTAGTATCTTCTGTAATGATAGATTTGTGTGTAGGTATTGTTGGAATTTGATTTTGTCTTTTAATATCTTGTTTTCTCCATCTATGATGACTGAGAGTTTTGCTGGGTATAGTAGCCTGGGCTGACATCTGTGTTCTCTTAGGGTCTGCATGATATATGTCTAGGCCCTTCTGGCTTTCATAGTCTCTGTTGAGAAGTCAAATGTGATTCTGGTGGTTTGCCATTATATGTTACTTGGCCTTTTCCCCTTGCAGCTTTTAATTTTTTTTTCTTTGTTCTGTATATTTACTGTTTTGATTATTATGTGGCAGGAGGATTTCCTTTTCTGGTCTAATTTATTAGGTGTTCTGTAAGCCTTTTGTATGCTTACAGGCCTCTCTTTTAAATTGGGGAAATTTTCTTCTATGATTTTGTTGAAAATATTTTCTGGGCCTTGGAAATGGAATCTTCTTTTTCGTCTCTTCCTGGTATTCTTAGATTTTGTCTTTTCATGTTGTCTTGGATTTTTTTGGATGGTTTGTGTCAATAATTTTTTAGATTTATTTTCTTTGATGTATATATCGATTTCTTCCATTGTATCTTTCACACCTGAGATTCTTTCTTCCATCTCTTGTACTCTGTTGGTTATGCTTACCTCTGTAGTTCCTGTTCTCATCCCTAAGTTCTTCCTCTCCATGATTTCCTCCATTTCTGTTTTCTTTAATTTTTAGTGTTGGCTATAAGCTTGCTGAACTCCTAAAGAAACTAATCAAGAAGGAGGACTCTGGCTAAAATGTTCAATCCCCATTCAGAAAGGCAAAGAGGATGGAAATCAGAAGAGGGAGAAAACATGAAACAGGACAGGAGCCTGCCACAGAGGGCCTCTGAAAGGCTCTACCCTGCAGGGTATCAAAGCAGATACTGCATATTACAGGCTTTTAAATTATTCCCATTTAATACTCTGAATTTCTTTGGTGTCTGTTTCCATTGCTTTGGGCTTGCTCGCTCTCGCTCTCTCTCTCTCTCTCTCTCTCTCTCTCTCTCTCTCTCTCTCTCTCTCTCTCTCTCTCTCCTTTTCTGGATTAGTTGGATCAAGGATTGATAAATGTTGTTTATCTTCTTAGAAAAAGAAACAGCTTTTAGATTTGTTAAGTCCTTGTAATATTTTCTTTGCCATCTCTGGTTTTATTATTTATGCTGTTGACAGGGTTTGATTTAAGTTTAAGGTCACTGAAATGTACATCATCAGTGTGGTGATTACTACATTAGCATTTCCCCGGCATCAAGAGAGTTGCCAACATCTTCAAAACTTTCAGTTGCATCTGCACAGGAGAGCTCTAGTAAAATGTCTCTCCCACCAGGGTGCTTGCTGAGGCAGCACCTCCTCCATCAGCAGGAAGCAGGTGATTGAGGTGTCACTGCCTGGGCTTTTCTTTCTGCTGCTGCTGGCTCCTGTGGTGTCCACTGGGCCTGAAACACCTCCTTTCAACCTCTATACAATGACTTTTTAATTTCTTTTTCCAGAAGACTTTTAACAGTTTTTCTAAATACATAAAATTAAACCTATGGCGTTGTAAGAAAAACTACTTATACTGAAAAAAGTGATGCAAGTCTTATGAAAGTTTGTAACAGTGATGTATGATTTCTGTTTCAAATAACATATAGAAGATTCTCAGCTCATTCCTGGTATTTTAAGACATTATCATCAACTCTAATGTAAGAAAGGTATCTGTATTCCCTGCTTGGAACCACGTGTCAGACACTGCCAAAACTGCTATAGTTTGTTATCATCTTCACCAGCGTTTTATGAGAATTAACATTTTAGTTAGGGCATAGCGAAAAATGAATATGTACATTTTTTCTGATCAAATTCCTAGATATCATGAATTCTACCCACATTCTATATGGAGGCTGCAGCATCTTCATAGAAACTTGAGAGGCTATTTTTTTTTGCTCTGGGAAAGAGTCATAGCTACCAGTGTACTAGTTGACTAACCCTTTTGGTCTATGAGTATGTATTCAGGTGATAGTCAAAATATGAAACAACTAGTATAGAATAAGCTGTTACCAGTCAAGGACTGTTAGGGACCCTAGAGGAAAGTCCTACAGAGGTTTTAATGTACAAAGCTTCAGCTGTTCTTATGTTGGTACTTTTTACCCATGCATATATAAGTACTACCACATTTTTAATAACAATACTAGCTGAAGGCTAGCTAGTCCATGTATGGTTGTAATATGTAAGGTTGTAACAGTTGTGACACATGACACGAAAGTTTTGTCCAGAATAGCATCCGGGGCCATATCTTAATGAATGTGTGACAAGTGAAACAAATATATGGATGACAAGAAAATGTTCAGTTGTGATGATGGGAGCAGCCTTTAGAGCTCACTCTGTCTGTTTGATTTGATAGCAAAGGAGCTTCCTGGTTGTAGCCTTTTTTCATCTCATCATATTGTTTTGTTTTGTTTTAAGCAGGTAGTTACCTTTCTTAGTTTGCAACTAAAAATACTTAAAGAAAACAACTCTATTTCTAGAAGTCCATTTCTTTTTTAAAAGAATCAAATTAGCTGGTATCTAAAATCCCTTTGGTTGGACTATGGAAACCATGAGAAGGAATAGTTTAGTAGTTTATATTGATTTAAAACTCAGGCTAGAAGGTCTTAAGTAATCCTCCATGCTAGGTGAAGGTGGTCTTTGGAGGCCATTCATTTCTAATTGATATGTTCTTCATAGGGTTCACACCTCCTGTTTCTGGTAGACACTTGAAAAATTAATGTCTGAAAGATGGTATAGCATGTAATGAATGTAACAGCATATAAAATATCTTTCTATTTAACTATTATTTTTAAAGTTTTCAGAAATTGGGAAAGCTAATTGTAATGTTCATGTGGAAATGAAGCCCAACTCAGAAAAGTAAAAATAATCTTGAGAAAAATAAAGAAAACTGGTAAACTCATATTTCCTGTCTTAAATGCCTACAATCAAGATGATTGCCATATACACAAGAGCCGTATATATCCATGTAGGAGAGTAAAGGGTTCAGAAACACTTTTTATTTGTAGCTGTCTAAATTTGACAGTGGAAAACAAACAATTCATCAAGGGAAAGAAAGAGTATTCTTTTAAGAAATTACTTAGATAAGCCTATGCACATGGGAAGGGTCCCAAATTCATATAACGTACAAAACTTGAAGTAGGATCCAGACTAAACTAAAATCTAAAGCACCTACCTCTCAGAAATAGGAGTAAATCTTTGTGATCTTGAGGCGAACAATAATTCAGTTATAATATGAAAAGCAAAGTGTTAGAAGATGACTGATAAATTTGGTCAAATTAAAACATAATTACTTCACAAATCATTTTTAAGAAAATAAAAAGATGACCAATAGATGACAACATATTGGCAAATTATTTTCCTTGTAAATATTTTATGCCCACGATATAGAAAGAACTTCAAAAATAAAAAGACAACCAAATTCAAAATGGGTAAAAAAGTGAAAGAGTTCTTACTCCAAAGATCAGCAAATGATCCTAATGCACTTGACAAAATGTTGAGCATAACTGCTCACCAGGGAAATGTCAATCATAACCATTTGATGTACACTAGAATATAAGTAATATTACAAAAAAAACTTAGTTGCAATGAGTGTTAGCAAGCATGGAGACAAGTTAAAGCCTTCTTGTATTGCTTGTAGGAATGGAATACCTAGTTTGGAGAACTGCATCAAATTGTCAAGTATAAATTATCATAAGACTCACCAGTTCCACACATAGGCAGAATCCAGGAGAGATGAAGCTATAAGTACAAAGAAACAGCAAGAAAATATTCAAGGCAGAATTATTCATAATCACCAAAGAGTGGAAACAACATGAATGTCTCAAACATAATGTGGTATATTCATAAGCAAATATTATTTGTCAATGAAAAAGAATTAGAATGGTGCTATAGCAGAGATAAACTAAAAAAACATGTTAATTTTTTTTAAAAAAGGTCAAAAAGATACCACACTGATCTTAGTAATACAAAGCGTTGAGATTAGGCAAATCTGCAGAGGTAGAATAGTAGTTTGCTAGGGTCAGAGTGGACTACTCACATCTCTCTGCTTAATGGGTTCCTCTAATTATTAGTTCAGATGCCTCCTCTGACATGAAACAAGCTGTGGATTTCCGTGTTATTCCCATCAAATTGCTCTTGTAGTATGCCAATACTGAATTTTCAGATATTTTTATTCCTGCCCTGTATTATGATTAGTTTATATATGTCTATCATCTACGCAGAATGTTCATGGGGGCTGTGCTCATGTTTCTATCTCTTAGTAATGTGTCTAGGATATCCCATATGCTGAATGACTACCTATAAACAAGATATACTGGAGAGCTTGCCAGAGTGTCTCAGTTACTTTTCTATTGCAATGCTAAGATGCCACAACCAAAACACCTTATAAAGGAGAGTTTTTAATTGGGCTTATAGTTCTAGAAAGCTAGAGTCTATTAAGGGACATCTAAAGGACAGCATTAGGGACAACCAATGATTCATCTCAGACTGCAAATAGGAGGCTGAAGGCACAGTGGGAAGGAATGGCACAGAGCTTTTGAAGCCTAAGTGCTTAGTAAGGAGCACTTTTTTTTAGAAGTATTATTTTTTAAGTAATTTATTTATTTTTATATTAATCACAGGTTATATATTTTGTATCTCAGCCGTAGCCCCCTCCCTCAGTCCCTCCCACTCTCCCCATCCCTCCCTCATCTTTTCCCTGCCCCCCTCCAAGTCCACTGATAGGGGAGGACCTCCCCCCCTTCCATCTGACCCTAGCTTATCATGTCTCTTCAGGGCTGGCTGCAATGTCCTCTTCTGGGATCTAGTTAGGCTGCTTCTCCCCGGGGGTGGGGGAGTCAACAAGCCAGCCATTGAGTTCATAACCAAAATAGTCCCTGTTCCCCTTACTAGGGTACCCAGTTGGGTACTGAGCTACCATGGGCTACATCCGAGCAGGGGTTATAGTTTATATCCATACATGGTCCTTTGTTGGAGAAACAGTCTCATAGAAGACCCCTGTGCCCCGATCTATTTGGTATTTGTGGAGCTCTTGTCCTTGCCAAGTCTTACTAACTCCCCCTTTTTTCATATGATTTCCTGCACTCTGGCGATGGCTTGGTTGTGAGTCTTAATATCTGCTTTGATATATTATTAGTTAGAGTCTTTCAGAGGCCCTCTGTGGTAGGCTAGCACTTTTAATGGAGGTGGCTAATACTTTGTTCTCTAAAGACAATACGAGCAACAGAGTTCACTTATTTCTTTGGGGTTTTGTTTGTTTGTTTGTTTTGCTTTGTGTCTTATGAGGGTTTGGAAGTATTTTGAGACAGGGTGTCTCTGTAGTTCTGGCTATCCTGAAACTCATTCTTGTAGACCAGACTGGGCTCAAATTCAGAGATCTGCCACCTCTGTCTTCTGAGTGCTGTGATTAAAGGCAGGTACCACCACCCTGTGAGTCCACTTGTCTTAACTTAAGGGAATGTGTGTATTAGACAAGATTCTCTAGAATATATACAAATGCATGTGTATATGGGGGAGGGGGTTACTTATTAGAATTACTTACAGGCTGGGCTCCACCTCATCCTACATTGGTTGTCTTGAATGGAAGGTTCATGAATCTAGTAGTTGCTCAGTCCATGAGGAAGGATATCTCAGATGGTTTTCAGTATATTCTGGAGTTCTGAAGAATTATGTATTCTAATGCCAGAGGGGAAAAAAATGGACTTGCTAGCATTTTAAGCCAGCAGGCAAAGAGCAAAAGCTTTATTCTTCCATGTTTGTTATATAGGCTTCCCCAAAAGGCATGGTCCAAATTAAGCATGGGTTTTCCCACATCAAATGATCTGGATTAAAGGTGTGTCTTCCTACCTCAAAGATGTGAATTAGAAGTAGATCTTCCTACTTCAAAGTAAGCAAAAATACCTCACAGGTGTGTCCCTTAATTTTTTGGTTTTAGTTAATTCCAGATGTAGTCAAGCTGACAACCAAGAATACCCATCACAACGTGATATGATGTTTTGCTTGGGACTTCATTAGAACTATTACCATGAAACTATGAGAAGAGAGATATAATTTTAAAACCAAAAAAGGATTATTAAATCAGAGGTAAAAGACAGTGGTTGCTTAATTTCGAGGAGAACAGGAAGACCTAGCAAAAGATGGAAGAGGGAGCGAAACTCTAATGAGAAGGATATGGGAAGAGACCCCACTTTTCCCAGTCACCATGAGTCTGTCTCTAAATACTTTTTTGTGTCAGGCCCTGTGCGACAAGGGTGATGTGGTGCTAAAACAGTCATGATTTACCCTTATGTGTCTCATCTTATAGGATGATAGAGTCAAATAATTATGTGCAACAACACTGTCTGCAGAGAATGCTTATGGATTGAGGTATATGATGTTATGGAACAGTACAAGAGTTTTGTTTTATAAAGGAAATTAGAGAAAACTTCTCTGATGAAATGGCAATTTGAAGAACTAGATATCAATGGCAGTGCAGTGAGGGAAGGATGCAATTACTGGCTATTCTTTGTGCAATTATAATTTGATTTATTGTGCTAGTCTATCCTATTTAATGATAAGTAATATCTATAACTTTAAACTGTTATATATGCAACTACACAAAAAACAGCATAGTAATGTATCATTTCATTACTTAATTATGAAACCGGGAACTTCGAAATTTTAAGAATCTGCTTGGCATGGTAGTACATACCTTTCATCCCAACATTCCAGGCATAGAGTCAGGTGGATCTCTTTGAGTTTGAGGTTACCCTGATCTACCGAGGGAGTTCTAGACTATCCAAGAAGCTACGGTGAGACCTTGTTTCAAAAAACAAAATTAATAAACAAACCTGCTCATCTGTGAAGCACAGAATTCAAAGAAATAGATAACAGAATTGTGCTACAAAGGAGCTTTAAGCTAGTTGGAGCTATATTCTACACGCCCCTTATAGCAAACTTAGTGCCGTCTTATAGGTAAAAGAAAATTCAGAATCATTAGTAGTTTGATCAAAGTCACAGCGCATATTAAGAGCATTAAGAGCCAGGAACAAAATCCAGTTTTATCATTAAATTTCTTCCATTAATACACTAGTATTTGTTCTCCTGTGTTAATTAACCTCTTTCTGAAGTGAAGAATTTCAGTTCTAAGTCTACAGCTTTTTTCTCCAGTTTTATGTTTCAATAATCAGTTTATACTTTTAATATCTGTTCACAATTTTCTCACATCTCTCAGAACTTAGAACGAAA
This sequence comes from Pachyuromys duprasi, assembly GCA_028658305.1. Taxonomy (NCBI): domain Eukaryota; kingdom Metazoa; phylum Chordata; class Mammalia; order Rodentia; family Muridae; genus Pachyuromys; species Pachyuromys duprasi. The sequence goes on along the minus strand of CM053756.1, from coordinate 29,809,637 downwards.
AACTGAGCACATTTGGGGGGGGGTGCCTTTTCAAAATGTCTCATTTGGTGTTCTTCTACAAAGACAGATCAAAGTGTGCAAATCATTATACTATTTCCACTTTAAGTGAAACACACTTGAAATATTTTACTTTTAATATTGATATAGATAGAAACAGAGAATTGATGAATGGGACACATGCTCATCAATGTGGACCAAAATATAAGGCCAGAAAGCCATATCACAAACAGGTCCAACACCTAACATTTAACAAGATAAGGGACAGGCTTACCACTGACAGTTTTGTCAAATGTAGCTTTAAACTCCATCAGTTTGTGTCTTTTTTTTTTTTTTTTGAGATTTATTTATTATTTATACAGGTTTCTGCCTGCATGCCAGAAGAGGGCACCAGATCTCATTATAGATGGTTATGAACCACCATGTGATTGCTTGGAATTGAACTCAGGACCTTTGGAAAAACAAAGGCTCTTAACCTCTGAGCCATCTCTCCAGAACCCCAGTTTGTGTCTTTTATGTATATATATTTTTTTTCAGTAAACACTATTAAAAATAAAATTGAGAAAACTGTTAACAATATTGTTTTACAGAAATTGCAGAAGAAAATTACAGAAGGATTGTTAAAAGCCAGAGAATCAAGGGAGCTTGCTATAAGAGTGTGTCTCCTATTCATGTCAGAAGCTTCACCCATAAAGTCTCACCAACATGATTGCCTGAACATGAGCTGAACAAAGATGATACCAGTAGACATGCCCAAGTAGTGGGGGAAAGCCCACAAAGCCTCAGCCATACACACGAACTACAAGCTACTTAGAAACACAGAAAGTGGAAGAAACAGTTTTCCCCAGGGAGGAGCACACCAGGTAGCAAAATAAGACCAACCAGTCATCCCTGAAAATATGCATCCAAGAAATGTATATAGACTGAGCAGGTTATGTTTAGGAATACACATTCATATATGCATGTAATAACTATGATAAGAGACCATGAATTGAAAAAAAAGAGCAAGGAAAGGTATATGGGAAGGCTTGGAGGAGGCAAGGGATAAATAATGTATTTGTGTTATGTAATTATATAATTACATTCATGTAATTACATATACATATATTTATAGACATGTATATAAATTATATATTGTATGTATGTGTGCATATAAGTTGCATATATGTGTATAAATTTTATAATATAAAATTAATTATATTATAATTTTAAAAATAAATAAATTTAACTAAGTAAATTTAAGGTAAAGTAAGCTCAATAACCTAGACATTTGAGGAGACTTTGATTTCTAAGCTGAGCATGTCTGAGCTTATTGATTAAAGCTGGTAAAATATTTCCCAGTTTTCTCTACTCTCTCCAGAAATTTGTACCAGATACTTTTTACAGTAGCACATAATCCAGAATAAAATAGCCAAGACATACTAAAGTCTAACTAGCTGGACACTAATCTTCTTATTTAACATACTTTATTGTGTAAAAGTTAGGCACACCCACCAAAATTATCATTTGAATTTATATATTAATCTTCATTAGTTGACATTTTATAGACCTTGTTCACTTAGAAACAAATTATTTGTTGATAATTTTGTGGTAAACTAAAAAGTATCTAAAGGTGGGGAAAATGCCTAGTGAATGGATTTTTCCAGTAAATGATCTTTAAATTCCAAGGTGTCCTATCATTGAAATTATTTCCAAAATTGCATCAAAGCATTGCTATGCTAGGTTCCTTTTCCAGTTCTCCTTGTGTGGGACTTCAGCTTTTTTATCTTGACCCTTAAAAGGGAAGAAATTGGGTCATGGTCTCTCAAACCAGGGTTCTCGAGTGTTCTAATATACAAAATCTATTCATGAAAATCTAGAAGCCCTAAAATTACTCTTAAAATTGTTCTTTTTTTATCAATCACTTGAATTCAATAATCATTGGAAAGGAGTGAATCATTTTCAGAAACAGACAAATGGACTTCAAATTCTTTAAACCACAGAAGTCCCTGGCTTCTGCTCAATGGACACTAAAAAAGAAAGAGCATGCATAGCTTAAAGGGAATACTCTGAGGCCTAGTACTCATGACCAAGAAAAGTGGGACAGCTAAACTCCTCCTTTCCATATATAGAAATATCAAATATAGGGTATGCTGGGAGTGTTACCCTGGCATCAGCCTGCATGCTGAGTTCAAAAAGTAAACATTAGAAAAAAGAAAAAGATAGTTCTCTTCTGGTATCTATTTATTGCGTGAAGTTAGAATTCTGTATACCGCACAGGTGGTTTAAAATGCTTCTCTGCCATCTGAGGCCTGAGTGTGCCAGGGCATTGATGGGGGTGTCACATTGTGGGATTAGGTTCATTCAGTATTTAAAATGAGGCTGGCACAGGTTCAGGGGTTTTGTCTGTATAGTTATCCAATTAATGTTGGCTTTACTCTGGTTTTTAAACTTTTTCTTTTACCTAAATTTTTATATTAATTGCCCTAAGAGTTGTAATACTCACTATTCATATGTTCATATTCTATTCCTTATATGATATTCCTAAACAAAATATGTAGGCGATACTAGTATATATAAGAGATCATTTTAATCTTGGTACTGAGTTAATAGTCTAACTTACTACAAAATTAGAAAATTTTATGTTCCCCATGTTCATAGATGAATATCTATTAACTTGACAAATGCATTATATTCAGACCTTTCAGATTTTCAAATATTGTCTTGAAAACCTAGATTTTATTTTTTGAAAACTAATGTCTTGTAAATTTATTTTATAGTAGGCATTTGAAATCAGCTCACAGTTAAGCTGTTTTTTATTAATTGCTCTACAAACAGAACATTGGCTTATATGGAAAAGGAATGGTTTGGTGCACTAGCCAGCATGTATTTTACTGCTATAGCAAAATGACTGTTGTGCTCAGTCACAAATAATATATGAGATTCGACTCATAGATAAATGACAAGGAAGGAAATAGGTACAAAGCCTGTGTTTACAGTAATATTTGGAGTGTGTGTGTATGTGTGTGTGTGAAATGTCTGCCTTTTTGACCACTGTGTCTGTGCTTAATAATGGGTACAGTGTGGTGATAAGACCTTCTGTGAACCCTCCAGCAGTCAGCGGGTATCCGACCGCAGAGTCCTCCAGCTTTAATTACAGGCAAAAGAAAAGGCACAATTAGCATTTTAATATAGAAATATCTTAGGGCTTTAGGAGAATTATGATAAATCTAATGTTGCCTAGTGAACCAAAGAGGGGATATTACAGCAAACTGTCTCCTTAGGAATATTTGTTTAAATAAAAGCAACAATACTTCATCCTTATCTTTTTTGGATAATGATCACCATTTCAGGCTGTTCTTTGTTCCAGCTTTAAAATACCTTCAGGTTTGTTTGGTTTTGTTTTTTGTAATTGGTAGTGTTTATTTTCCATAAAACTACAAGAGAAAAAGTGTGTTTGCTTGGCACTACCAGGATAATTGTTTGGGGAGAGTGTCTACTTTGCAGCTTCCACTTGCTCTTGCCGAGCATCTCTGATTTGGATGCTGTAAAGTTGTGTCCATCACAGTGTATTAAACTAACTTCTTTGCCGTGTCTAAGGCTCTCCACCTGCTTCTTCTAAACACCTGCAACACATGTTTGTCTAACTCTGGAATGCTTTGCCTTTAGGGTCCTGATAATCCCTCTAGAGCTTTTTGCTTGTAAACAGCTAAGCTGTTTGTTTGTTTGTTTGTTTTAATGATGGTTGCCTCTCCCTGAACATTGAAGAAATAATATATTCACTAAAATAAAGGAATTTTTCATCAACAAAAACATTTCACATATTTTTACAGTGCTATTTCTCCTTCTTAACCTTTTTTCCCTTTACTAATCTGATGTGCTATAAAAAATAAATATTGCTAACAAGATATTAGGAGAAAGAAAACTAAGTAACTTATTTGTCATATTTTCGTCATGTCAAGACACAAATTATACTACAAACATGAAGTTCTTTTTGTTGCCTAGTATAAGAACCTTTTCAGTTTAGCTTATTGTTAAAACTGTGGGTAATAAACTATAAAGTGGTAATACTTTGGACATATTGTAGGTGACCACTATGATTATTAAAATCTCATAAGCTAACAAATTCTGAAGAGTGTGGCTTTGTTTTAAATTTTTTCTAAGTATGTATACTCCTATCCAATAATAAGACAGCCTTGCCTCCACATACAAAATCTGTTATGCTTACTACATCTTCCTAGCACATATGATTATTAAAAGCATAAAACATCACTTTTCTAACCACTAAATATCACGGATTTTAGGTTGTCATACTATCGTACTGCTTTCTAGGTCAGAGTCTGTTCTGTATGTCCGTGCTCAGTGGTCTGAGGGTTTGTGATAGTTCCCATATCAGTGAAATTGTATCAAGTGCCTGACACGTTATCTTCATGATGTCGTTGAGTCCCTGCTGCAGTTTCACAGGTGGTGAGACTGAAGCAAGACCGTGGCTCATTTCCAGATGCTAAGGAGCAGACAGGAGTCTGAATGCATGCCTCACTGTGCATGTCCTCTAGTGTGTCTGTCTTCAATGAGGAACTTTATACGGGTATGGCACAAAAGGACATTAAGACCAGTGTACCTAATATTGGTTCCTCTGTTCTTTGCTCTTCTCATGTGTCTGTGTAAAAGTCCTCTGAAAGATTCTGTGCTATTCAAAAGGGAATGAACACTTCAGGCTTTCTTTCTGGAGCTCCAAAAATGATTTGGAAAGAGATAGTCATGTTCAGATGAAGGGCAAAAATGAGGAGATTAAAGCAGACTTTTTTTGCATGAGTTTGATTTTTATCAGGCTCAACAATAAAAATTGTTGTGTCCCATCTGGTAGTGACATGCTCTTCTTGCAATATCTTGTTCTTAGCTAGTCCTCATAGAGTTAGCACTTAAATATTTCTATATTGCAATAAAAAGTTAAGTTTGAACTTAAGTTTGAAACGTTGCTATAGAGTAAGAGAGGGGAGGAGTGTTACATATTACAAACGAGACTTGGCTTACTAAAACTGCCACAGGGCTTGCTGCTGAACATTCCGATACAATTCCCCTGGCTGGGTTTACATTAGGGAGCAGGTAACTCTCATAATCAAGACATGAGAAGTGAAGAAATCTAACGGGTAGATGATTTTATCTTTTAACTTTATTTTATAACTAAGTCTTTATAGAAGTTGTTTGGGGATCTTGTAGAAATAATAAAAGTATGTTGGAAAGTCAGTAGCCACTTCATGATTTACCTTTATTGGTTTGCTTTCACTTCTAAGACTTTGGTGTCTCCTGCTATCAATTTTGGTTCTGTAAGTCACTTGCTCTCCAAGATTTTAATATGATTTCCTCATATTCTTGCCTATCTATGCCTGTGTGTATGTGTGTCTTTGGTTGAGTCTAATATTCTTTGGTTTGAAGGTGTGTAGTCTGAAATCTGGACTGTCAAAATGGTTTTAAAAACCATTTTATGGTATTAAAGGTGTTAACATATTCTATACTGTGAGAAATTGTAACTCTCATGGGTCTAGTCTTCTACATCCAGGATTTTGCATATGAAAAAGTCTAGAGCCTCCTATTGTAGAGAAAAATCACACATCAATAAAGATTATAAAGAAGAACTATAATGTTTTTATACATTATACTTGGGAGAAATTACTCAAAATTAGGAAAGTATCTCTTTACTTTTCAGTTAGAACCCTGCTCATTCCTAATTTCGTCCTCCTGAGGAAAGAATTGTTTTCATGTTGATACAGTCTTATGTGTATGTATATGTGTATATATGTATGATTAATAATGATTCTGATCATTTAGTTTTAATTTGGTGTTTGCCACATTTTCAACAGGTATTGAAATATTTAATGTGTGATAGCCATTTTGGTTTTGTTTTTTAGGGAAAGCTTTCTCTTTCTTAAATGTAGATGATTTTTTATTTCTATATTTATTACAGTGCTTTCACTTTGTAGCCCTGCCGCGGCCATTTTTTAAAGTGCATTATTTCCTCCTCTCCCTTCCCTCTCCCTCTTGGCCCCTTGCGCTCTTTCAGATTCGTGTCTTTCCTTTGTCAGTGGTTCTCAGCCTGTGAGTTGAGATTCTCTGGGGTTACATATCGGAGAATTCTATTATGATTCATAACCATAGCAAAATAATAGTTACAAAGTAGCAACAAAAATAATTTTATGCTTTAGAGTCGCCACAACATGAGGAACTGTATTAAAGGATCACAGCCTTGGGAAGGTTGAGAACCACTACTCCGTCTACTGAGTGTGTGTGTGTGTGTGTGTGTGTGTGTGTGTAAATGTGTTCGTTAGATAATTTTTAATTATCAGTAAACATGGTTTTGTGGCCCGCAGTATATTTTTTCATAGTGCTTGTCCAGATTATATGTTTGTGGGTTTGTGTTTTTAAAATAACACCATCTTAACAGGAGACCTTTTGAATAACTTTGAACAGTAACTTCTTTTTTTATTTTCTTAGTATTTCATATGTTGTTATTCAATATGATTTTTTTTTACTTTTTTGATGTTGTTCCCAGCATTGCAGTATTTTAAACTATCTCCCTTTGATTCTAGCAAGTCTCCTAGGAATTTAAATAGGTCTCAGTGAAGGCAATATTGAGCCCATTCATGTGCTCAAGTCAGATCATTGTTCCTAATAATGGCTTTAAGTGCTCAGATAGATCAGCACTTCATGTCTTGAATTGCTTGTCGTTTCTTTATAAAGATGTTTCAGGAAACTGTTCCACGGGATTGCTCTTTTATTATTTTCTAACAAAAAGTAGCATGATCCTTTCTATATTGTTGAAAGTCAGAAAAGAAAAGCCTTTTATATTAGTAAAAAACAGTATGATTTTCCAGGTACAGAGAATAAAGTACAGAATCAGTCATGAATTATAGTTTGGGGGAAGTTAATTTTTAAAATAGATTATGAATGACTGTGATCTGGAATGTAGTCTGCCAGTGGCTTTAACCTCTATTTTATTTTTCCGTTATACTTGGGTTCAGGTTGTCATTAGCTACCATGAGTAACCTATGTAATTCCTAGAGAAAGAAAAGTTGCAGTTCGACTTAATAGTATGGTAGTCATGGAAGCATCCGTTATCTTGATCAAGGCCGTTCAGATTTGACTGTCACAGATCTGTGTTGAATACCAAAGCAATGGAATAGCAGCTAAACCAGGGGTTGCCGTTTCTGTCAGGTGATTAGGGCCGGGAAGAGGACGAACGGGCTGAGCTGCGTAAATGCTCTCCTTTCAGCAAAAAGAAAAGGTCTTTCATGGCTATTAAGATACAGCTTGCTAGCTTGATGAATTTCAAACTGTTTAACCTTAACAATTTATATTTCCTCTCTACCCCACACTAGCATGCAAGCATATCAGTTTTGGAATTATGTCTCCAAGGATGGCTATCTAAGCAAATAGGCATTTTTTGTTAATAAAATAGAGTCCGGCAATTCCGTGTCTAACTAGATCTCAAAGGGAACCGTGCATGTTCTAGTTCAAATACCTAGCTGTTACCTAAATTAAATGCCTAGGTGAACATTAGAAAACATTCAAAAGCTGATGAAACATTTTAGTGGGATTGTATATAATTTAACATGTGATTGTGATATACAATTAAATTATGGTGTAAATTTGTTGAGCTTTTGTAAAATGTAAGTATATTTAATTTTTATTTGTACGGATCGTGGCACATTTAAATAATTAGTACAGTGTAAACAGTAGCTGCCCATTTAAATGGATACATCCAACCTAATGACTGCAGGACGTTTGTGCCATGCTATAAATAATATTGAATGGCAGAAGGAGCAGGTTTTTTGTGATTTTATGGAAATGTGCATTGGTCAGTTTTCATTGGTCAGTTTAATGGTCATGCTTCTAATAGTTCCATTGGCTGACACATTTTGAGCACTTATTAAAGTCATAAATAAGATTAGATGACGTTGAAGTTGTTAACTAGGACTCAGTGTGCCATCTAGTGGATGTTTTTAGTTTTCCGCCCGTCAGACATCCATGATTCTTTTTACTCTTCCTCTACCTGTTGTCCCTTGGCCTCCTTTGATCCTTTGTGTTTGTGTTACAGATCAAGTAGTTTTTCAGTTTTGCTGTAATTTTATCTCAATTTTGAAAATTACATTTGGAAGTAACAGAAAGCATCATAAAAACAATCTACTGACAGTAATCTATTTGACCAACAACACAGTTGAAAAGGATCCAAGCAGTCCTGATGAGACTTAACAAGCTATAGGCAGATGGAGAACTCCCCTTTCAGGAGACCAGGGGAAGGGGAGGAGAGAAGTGTGGGACACGGGGAGTTGAGGGAGGGGGCTTCAGTCGGGATATAGAATGAATAAATTATAAAGAAAAAATTATTTAAAATTTTTTTAATTTATTTGAATTTTTTCAGTTTTGATCAACTAAAGGAAGAATTCACTGAAAACAAAATCTAAGATAATTATTAAATTTCTTGTATGTGTATAGGACATTGAAGCGGTCATTTTAGTCATTCCTGTCTTTTTATTCATTTTGATAAATTGTATTTTTTTTTTCTTTAGAGAAATCCAAGGCCAGTAACTTACCAGTTCCACCCCAATTTAGACTACTACAAAGCACGGGGAGCAGACCTTATGAATAAAAGCCGGTAAGCCCGTTTCTTCTGGCAATACTTACGGATTACAAATATTATGAAGTCATCAGGAACTTTTATGTATTTCCCGAGGATTATCTTCTAGATTTCAGCATGTCAGGCTAATGTGTGTAATGAGTCTTTGTTAAATAAGTTGCCTAGGTTCTTTAAGGCATCATAAAACAATATTTTATGACAGTGGTAATATGAACTAGTACAAGCACTGCGGTTATCTGTAATCTGTGTGGTGTCCTCAGAACACTAAGACTACATCTCCTCATGACACCGCCGTTGCACTGCTATAGGGCTCCAGAACATCATGTCAGACAAACTCGCCATTAGCATTTATTGTATAACTATTTGTAATAGTTTTGGAACTAACCTAATTGTCCAACAGCATAGAGGTGGGTAAAGAAGATGTAGTATATGTACACAATGGAATTTTTTTCAGCTACAACAAGCCAGAAAGGGGGAGAAGAAGGCAGTGTTGGCAGGATATGCTCAACACTAAACGTACACTTGCACGAAAATGTCCTTTTATAATACAGTGAATATATACTATGAAAAATTTAAAATACAGCAAAAGAATACTTTTTGAAGTTACCAGCTTTATTTTTCTAACACTAATAAAGCTGAATAGTTTCTACTTGGTATAATCTCTTTCTGGATCTTTACTGTTGAATGAAAAGAGGCAGTTCTATGATATATTTTTAAATTATTTCAGTAACAAAATTAAAATTGCGTTTCCCAATTGGCTTTAAAACTACAAAATAAGCGTATAAATGCATCTTGTGTGTGCATCGGTGATTGCATACATAGAAGTCTTAAGGGTCACTGTAGGAATAAGAAACATTAAAATCGCACTTTTAAAAGAAATTAACATTGGCATAAAGGGTTGATGAACAGTTCTGTTCTCTCATAATACTACACTTAGATGTCTCAAGAGTTAACTTGTCAAACCAGAACCATTTCAAATTAGAATGCAATTTCAAAGTTTACTGTAGAAAACAATGTTAGCAATGATAAATGCTGCCAAGTTGTCCAATTTTTTCCTTAAACATTTTCTTGTGCATTACCTTTTTTTTTTGAGAACTCCAGCAGCCTGAATATACATTTATAGAGTTCATACATAGTATGTTCTGCGTTAAAATGACTGTCACTTAGGAACTGGTGGCTTAAGGCCTACAGGAAAATGTGCAACAAAGAGGCTGACCTTTAAACTTAATTCTGAACCCCTTTGTTACAGCAGTGAAAATGGTGCAGTGTTACTGCAGATTCACCCAGCCGTGGTGGAAATATCTGCTCCATAGTTAAATGTAATTATGAAGCCAGGTCCCTAGCCCATGGGACTTATTTGAAGCTCTGTTCAAGTTATTTATTTTATCTGAGTCTTGTTTCACAACTAGTAACTAGTTTATCTAATTCAACAAATTTTAATGAATGTTGGACTGGGATTATTTTTGGTATCAGAGGCAACCATCTAATCAAATCCCTGCCCTCAGACCTGTGACTGACCATTCATCTGTGTTTTCTCCTCTTAATGACAGGTATTTCGTTTTTGTACATTTAAAAGGGGGGAAAAAAGTGTTAGGTTTTATTTGTTACACAAGGGCTTTCTATCTGGAGTCCCTAATGTTCTTTCGCTAGCAGGCTACCTTTCATGAAAGAGCCAGAGAAATCTCAAATTACCCCTTCAAAGTCTCCCTCTTGCCATCAATCATCTAGTCTTCTGGGTGCCACCACCTCCCAACCTGTGCCCTTCTCCATCCTGTGCCACAGCCACACTGTGTGGACTTCTTACCTTAGCTTCAAGCATTTGCACTTCAGGAATTCCTGGAAGTGAAGCACATCTCCTACCTGGCCTTGCCATTCCCTTTCTAGGGAAAGCCCTGCCCAGCACCACCTCCAAAAGGGCAGTCTTTACTGTCAGGCTATCTTCTCCCTGTCTGCTGCCCCAATACCTTCTGAGAATTCATCCTTAAAAAGCAGCACCATCCGTCTGGATAGCTGTCTGGTTTTGCCCATGATAATCTACACTTGTGGGCAGGAGAGATGGCTCTGAGGTTAAGAGCTCTGGCTGCTCTTCCAAAGGTCCTGAGTTCAATTCCCGGAAACCACATGGTGGCTCACAACCATCTATAATGAGATCTGGTGCCCTCTTCTGGCCTGCAGCCATACATGCAGGAAAAAAAATTGTATAAATTATATATAAAATCTACACTTGCTGAGATCAAGCACTTCCTGTTATTCACCCATCGTGTCACCTGGTAAGACTCCATATAGGGAAAACATTAAACAAATACTAGTTATGTTTTCTGTTGATAGCCTATTTCCAACATCATTCTCCTACAGGTATAATGTGCTCTGTACTTTTTCCATCCTTCCATGTTTTTATTTTACCTATTTAGCCTGCTGCCCTTTAATTTTACTTGTGTGAATACTGATTTTTTTTTACACTTTCTTGTAAGCATACTGAGATTCTTATAAAAATATCATTTGTTGATTAGGAGAAGTATCTTTGATCTTCTCTTTTAAAATTTAAGGTGTTTTTAGCTGTATTATCCATTTTTTTGTGCATGTATGTGTGCCCGTGAGAGTTTGCATGCACCACATTATACAGGTGCCCAAAGAAGTCAAAAGAAAACTTCAGACTTCTTACAAATGGACTACAGGCAGTTGTGAGCCATCATGTGGGAACTGAACCCAAGTCCTCTGCAAAAAAGAGTAAATGGTCTTAACCACTGAGTCCATCTGTGAAGCCCTTCTTTTACAATTTTAAAAGCTTAAAATTGAAATTAGGACAATTTTAAGTCTCATTTGTATTAAATAGAAAATATAACAAGCCTGTGAACAAGGAAGAAGCTAATAGATGCCAGCGGGGATATTGGCAAAACTTATCATCAAAATAAATTCTAAAGTGCATGCTAAGAAACCAGAAATAAAGAACAACAAACAGCCTTACTCATAATGGTCAGAATTACTGATTAACAGTAAATATTTTTTAATGTCCATTATGTTTTTATTTGGGGGGGAGAGTACGTGCATGCCAAGGCTAACATGTGGAGGACAATTGGAGGGAGTCAGCTCTCCGTCCACCATTTTGTCAGGCTTGGTAACAAGCGTCTTTATCTACTGAGCCTTTCCTTTTGTCACCAATGCAATAGATATTTTTTAGTAGATACACTCCAAATATAATAATCTGAATCAAAAGACAAATGTAAGATTAGGAAATTGCTTGTAATATACATATAACTGACAACGCATAAAATCACTAACAAAGAACAGATACAGTTCAATAAAAGGCACAAGATCTTATCTGGCAATGATACGCTCTGCTTTTCTCCTTCTTGTCCTCTGAATTCCAAGACTCCTTCCAGGCTTTTTTATCTGTACTTATTCCCTATTGATCCTCAGCCTAGGCCATGACTTTGCTTATCTTTAAGGTTTCCTAATTTGTGTCTTCAGTTGTATTCCTTCTCTAGACTCATGTATTTCACCATTTATTTATTTATCCTGGATTTCCAATATGCAGTCTCAAATATAACACTTTTCAGAATGAATTCATAATTTTTACCCCCATACCCATAAACCCATACCTCCATGCTCCAGGATGGTTAACAGGAAGAAGAGAAAGTATAGAAGAAGAGGTTCCATCCATGTGACTATATGGAAGCTACCTTTCATGCTTATGAAGATTTTCCAGTATAGTTACTATGGGGTCACCCACTTTCCTGTGAATAACCCCTTGCCTGTGTTCTGTAAATAAGCCTTATAGACTCATTGGTTCCGAGAGGAAACTTTTGGTGGAATCGTGCCCTGGTTTGTAACTAGAATCTTAGGAGGAGGGGGATACACTGGATTTTAGTAACAAGCTCCTAATGTTGGAAGGTCTTCATGATACCAGAGAAAATAGGATAATCATCATTATCACCCAGCTTGTGATCTATAACAGCCTGAAAAAAAAATACTGGTTCAATTGTGTCACAAATGTTATGGGAGTAGACCCCCACTTGTATATTTTATTTAAGTCCTTCTCCGTGAGGCAGAACCTGACACTGCTAACGTGACCAAGTGACCTGAGACTAGATAGATCATGGGCCTAAGGGAACACCCACAATTACAACAATGCTGCTAAATGATCTGACTGTCTGTCTATCAATCTATCTATTTATAAATAAGTAAAGAAAGAAAACACTATCTTATAGCAGATATTCTAGTTCTCTGACTCTCACAATCTTTCCTCCACCTCTTTCACAGTATCTCCTGATATCTAGATTACTCCAGGTTATATGGTACTATTTTTTGATGACCAGAAAAAAAATATTGATGAAGTTAATTTTACCTTGTTTTTCTGCCAGTGTAGTTTGTTTCCCACTCTTGGCTTCTCTTATAGGAGCTCCAAACACTGTTAGCCAGACACAGTGATGTAACAGAGGAGCTAGTGGTAATCATGTTTACAGCATATTACAGGAAAAAAAAAAAAAAGAGTACAAATCAAAGTTAAGAGGAGTGAAAGGCTAGAACCTGGGGGGGGGGGGAAACTTCTAGCAACTGAGTATGATAATACATGCCAGGGAACCAGCTAAGCCCTAATGCCACTTTGTGTTTTATTGGATGCCCGGTCATGTAGGCAGAGAGTATTAGTAGTGACAAACTTGAGCTAGTCAGCCTCAATCTCTCTAGAGGTCCATGTGACACAGGGGCTGTGTAAGGAGGAGGGGGCTCATCTGGGAGGGATGATGGAAGAGTGAAGAGTGAATTTGATTAAGAAGTCCACCTGCTAATGGTGTGTAACAGGGTCTGGGTCAACAAAAACATGTATTTTCTACAAATCCCATTATTGCAAACTATTTGGTGTGGCCAAAGGGCCAGGTGTTTTTAGACACTATTCTTTTGTTGTTTTTTTATACTAGGCAAAGAATTTTATTAACCTTTTCCAAACTTTATTCCCAGGCTTCTTCAGCTTAGTTTGCTGCAAAGAATGAATTGTGTATAAGCAAAAACTGAAAAAAGCTTCAGTGTCCAGGGGGCTTGGGCTTAAAAATACTAGTGATCTAGATTTGATGAGATCCATAAGCAAAAGAATTTTAAAAAGCAATCATAGTAATTGTAATATAAAAAGAGCAGCCCTGCTAACTGCTGCAAATGTCACCGTCTTCAGAAGTTACCTCGTTCTTAGACACCTCATCAAAATTCTCCACCAGATCTGGAACTTCATCATCATCTTCTCCGGTAGCAAGTGGTGCTTCTCCATCCACAGCTCTTCGATACCAGAGATATTGTTTACCCCTAACTTCTTTAAGGAGAACTAGTTTTTTATCGTCTGCTGTGGCTGTTCTGTGAACCACCCGCACTTGAGTCTGCAGTTCAGCGAGTTTTTCCTGGTTCATGATCGTTTCTTTCATCTTGTGGGAGTTGAGGTGGAGCTGCATGGGGGACTAGGGTTCGAACTTAGGGGGTCTAGGGCAGACCAGCTGAGATATGGCGCATACACGCAGGGATGAAAGATGGCAGCTATAGACACTATTCTTAGACAAAAGGCTTGGAGGTAATTTTCCAGGATTCAGTCAGAGGCCAGTCCTGAATACCACTGGAACACACAGTATCAGTGCAGCCTAGGGCTCCTGAAATGATGCTGTACCACAGAGATCTCGTTTTGTCTAGAAGTTGGATGGTACCATTATTGGTATTTAAGTCTGTAATTCTCCTCAAATTAGTTTCTATAGATAGGGTGATGTAAGAGATGAGGTTTATCTCTTTTACACAGTCTTAGTAGTGTTCCATTGGTGTAAAGAGACATCATGAACAAGGCAGTTCATATTTTAAAAGATAATTAATTGGAGTCTTGCTTACAGTCTCAGAGTACAGGACCATCTTGGTGGGAAGCATGACAGCAGGCTTTCATGGTGCTACAGTAGTAGCTGAGAACTGACTTTTGGTGCACAGGCAAGAGGCAGGAGGCTAAGACTGGGCCTGGTATGGGCTTTTGAAACACCAAAGCCCACCCCTGTAACAGACCTCCTCCAACAGAACTGTACCTACTAATCCTTCCAAAAATGTCCACCAGCCAGGGACCAAACATTCAAATATATACGCTTATGGGGCCCATTCTCATTAAGACCACCATAAATATGTATCCAGCTTTCCAGCAACAGTCTTGAATTAAATTGAATTTCTGGTTGAAGATCAGGGTGCCACATATGTTGAGGTTCCTTTCAGACTCTGCCTTTTCTCCTATAACAACTGGATTTCATTGTGTATATTTTAGCAGATGTTGATTTTTATGTATGCTGTCTTTACAGTTTTCTTCCTTTTTCTTTTTGACTATTTTCAGTCTTGAATTTCCACGTAACTTTTATGATCAACCCTTGGATTTTTGTATAATTTTCAAGAGATTTTGGCAGGATTAGAATTAAACCTATATAGAGTTTGGAAAGAACTGACATATAGGAACCTAGATTCTGTCTTCATGTAGCTAGACTTTCACATTCTTAGCCCTTAAAAATTATTATTATAGATATCTTATATATTTTTAAATAAGAGAAAACTAATTCTCCTTTTCTATTTGTGCCTTTGTTTATAAAAATATGACTGTTGCCTTTTATGGACTCACGTTTTCCTTATGCTTTATTGATGTCAGTATCCCTGCCTTAGCAATCGGTTCTCGATGTATGATTAACTGCAACTACCCTAAATTTTTTTGTAAGGTATTTGATGAAGACGAAAAACAAAAACAAAAAAACTTCCCAGTGAGTGAGCCATTCAGAATTATGTCTTCTTTCTTTTTAATGTGTTCTTCTAAGCCTGAGGCTTTTTCCTTGACAATGAAGACAGTGAATGTAAGCTGTGGCTACTTGCTGGAATGAATCATAATACTCTGGTTCACAAAACCAGAAAATAAATTACTTAAGGTTACCACTCAAGAAATAGAAGTATTTATTTCTGTAGATATATTTTGGGAAACTTAATGGCTTTATATCATATGATTAATGTATAGTTGCTAATTATTCATTATTGTAAGTTTAACCGATGTTATAAATTGTTCAGACCCAATTAGGTAAGCTCTAGGGTACACCTTATACCTATCCATTTATTAGTACCAACCTTTTTTTTTTCACAATAATCACTACTTCTTTTGCTTTGCATCATATTGGAAAACAGTCTATCTGCAATATGTTAAGAGAATTGTAGTCATTTGGGACTAAGAAAGATATTGAGACAGGGTCTCTTATATTCCAGGCCAAGACTGTCCTTTGAATGTTTCTCTCCTGCCTATACTTCACACCCAGCCAGAACTGTAGTCTGTAGAGCTGAATGAAGATATTTCCCTTACAACTTCTAAGGATTAATAAAGGCTTTATCCTGTAGTTTTAATAACATCCTATAAAATCTAGAGTTCCTTGAGATGGGAAGTGAATTTCTTTTCTAAGATAAGAAACCTCAGCTGTATGTAGAGATTCACGCCTTTAATCCTAGCACTCAGGAGACAAAGGCATGTGGATCTCTCTAAGTTTGAAGCCACCGTAGTCTACCTTGTAAGTTACAGGGTAGTTGGGGCAATCAGGGTTACATAATAAAGACCCTATATCAAAAAATAAAATGAAACAAAAACAAAGATAGCAAGATTCATATTATACATGCAAATTAAAATTAGATATAAATACCATTAGAAGCTAAGTCTGATGGCATGTACTTGTAATCTCAGCACTCA
Organism: Pachyuromys duprasi; assembly: GCA_028658305.1. Taxonomy (NCBI): domain Eukaryota; kingdom Metazoa; phylum Chordata; class Mammalia; order Rodentia; family Muridae; genus Pachyuromys; species Pachyuromys duprasi. The sequence goes on along the minus strand of CM053756.1, from coordinate 29,793,312 downwards.
GAAAGCTGAGGCAGGAGAATTGCAAGTTCAAGGCCGTAGATGGGCCATGTTCTCACTTAAGAGAGAGTGTGGGAAGGATGTATATATATGAGAGGGAGGATTTCACAGTCAGGTAAGTTTAATACACATTAAGTAACAGAAAACTAGTTCACCTTATAGAATTGAAACTTTTCAACTCTAAAGAATTTTTAAAAATGTTAAAAATCCTGAGTCTTGAGAGGAGGCTGTAGTATAGATGATTGGGGCTAAATACAACAATCTTTTATTCTCTGAACACTGACCAGTTGTGGGTCTTTTTCTCTCTGTATTAATCACTATCTACTGCAAAAATAAGCTTCTTTGATGAGGATTGAAAGGTACACTTTGCTATATATGTAATCAGAAGTTAAATGTCCATTTTAGCAAAATAATAGTAGTAAGTTCTGTTAAGAGTGCCAAACATGAGTTCATCCTTGTAGAATTGGCCTTAAATCCAACCTTACAGTGTTCGGTTGCTTCCATAACATTCGTGCCGCTATTGTGCCACTGGGCGTAACTTGCCAGGCCAGTCGTTAGTTTACCTCTCAGGGCTCACAGCTGGAGGAGGGGGCAGGAAGATTGTAAAAAGCAGTGGATGACTATAGTGAAATGTTTTCTAGACACATCAGGGTAGTTTCACACATGAACTCACAGCAGCCAGGATTGCATGCCCAAAGTCAAGCCAGACAAAATTCCAGCATAGAAGAGAGATCTAATCAAGAAGTTCTACTTCTGGCATAGGAGCTGTACTAATCAGTAGCTACTCGGAGAGAGAGAGTTCATTTTCTTCAGGGATGTAGTCCCTGAGAGGGTACCTATGCTTCAGTAGGGCGCCCTTCATCCATGCATATACTGGCAGCACTAAGTGCACTCCATGAGTTTGAAAAAAAAAAAAAAGCAAGCATGTAAAATTGGGAGGGAATAGTGGTGGTAGGGATGTATCGGGAAGAAAATGCAAGAGAGGGAATAGAGGGTAGGCTTAATCAAAAATTACCAATTATTGTTAATTGCATGTATGAAATTACCAATACAATATTTAATGCTAGCTTAGATGTTAGAGTTATCTTGAAAGTAGTCGTGAATGCTAATATAGACATTACAATAATCTAAAATAGTGTTACTTTGCAATTCTGGCAACTGTCTCAAATTTTGACAGAGAAAATGTGTAGAAGCATAAATAAATAAATATGAGCCATAATCTACTCAGAGTAGATCAGTAGTAACAAACTAGCAGCACAAAGGAGTGCAAGGGAGGTTGTTCCTTCCCCCCACCCAAAAAATGTGTGTGTGTGCACTTTTAAGTACTTTTTGCACTTAAAAGTACTCTTTAACTAGTATTTTAACTACTCTGCAAGGTATTAGATAGTAGTCAGATTCCAGCTGAGTGACATGGTGTCTCAAAGTAATTTTATTTGCATAAAACCCTAATGACTGGAGATGTTGAACACTCAAAAATATTTATTGGCCATTTGTGTTTCTTTTGCAGATTTATTTTGAGAATTGTCTGATTTCTTATCCCATTTGTTGCCTGGAATTTGAGGGTTTTGATGTTTATTTATTTTAGTTTTTAAATTTTATTTTGTGTGTCAGATCCCCTGGGACCAGAGTTGCAGATGGTTGTGAGCCATCATGTAGGCGCTAGGAATAGAACCTGGGTCTCCTGGAAGAGCAGGCAGTCCATTTAAACACTGAGCCATCTTCCTATCCATAGAGTGGCTTTTTAGTGAACTATAGTGATTATTTAAACTCTATCCAGATCCAAGTAATTAATAAAAAAAGTTAATTAAGTCAATCTAATTTTTAAATTTATAGTTTTTGTAATAGTTTTAAAAGGCTGGAATATTTTAACATTTCCTTCTAATATTTGTATTTTCATGCGACAAAATAAAAAATATAACCATCCAAAAAATTTAAATTGTACCTATGTAAAATTATGTCAATAGACTTAAGAAAAGTGAGTATAGAAATATAATCAGATAAAAATATGTACCTGTCATTGGAATATAAATGATTATAAAAATATAAATGCTGTCATTGGAAAAGCAGAGAATAAAAAAAAAATAAGTAAAGGAACAAATGAATGAACAAACCAAGCATTCAGCCTTGGGGAAGAGAACACAGTAAAAAGAAATAACAGAAAATTGTACCTCAGAATATAAGGTAGGGGATATTTTGAAATAAATTGAAAATGGTTCCTTTTTACAAATACAGAGAAGAATATAAGAAAATTATATTATTTTAGTGGAAGAAATTATGTTTGTCCTTTGGGAGTCTTTGGGTTTTGTTAGGGAAAAGACTTGGCTTTTTGTTTAAAGCTTCAGAAAGGCTTTAGATGGTGGCAGAAATAGGTCACGACTCTAGCACGTAAGGCAATGAAGACTCTAGAGCTCTTTAAGCTGAGGGGAAACGAGAGAGTAGGAAAGGCAGCCATAGTCACCCATTTCCACAGTCACTGAAACTGAGCAAAAAAAATCCCAGAATAGTACAGTCAGAGCTGAATTATGATGCGAATATTTCAGAGAGATTCTTGCTTCAGAAAATGCTGCTGGAAAGGTAGTGCCGGAAGCCGATCAGTTCTCAGCACTATTTTAAATCTCGAAGTGTGCTCTCTTTCTAACAACAGGCAGTGCCCATAGAGACTGCAGTCACATGGATTTGGTTATTCAGTGTGTTGTTATTTCAGAGTTCTCTGGCTGTTTCTTTCAACGCTGTCCAGTCACTCCTTTTTCAGTCCCTACCGTTCTTCAGATCTGACTACATTACTTCCCATGACTTATGCACACCACAGCCACTAGAACTATCAAAAGGCAGTTATTAGTCCATGTGAAGGATGTCGCTGCTTTATCAACAGTCAATTGAATAACTGTGATGTAAAAACTGTCATGCCTGGAAAACAAGCCAGAGAAAGCATGCTTTTCCTAGAAGTACATGATCTTATATCTTAATGATAAGCTAGGGTCAGATGGAAGGGGGGAGGTCCTCCCCTATCAGTGGACTTGGAGGGGGGCAGGGAGGAGATGAGGGAGAGATGGTGGGATTAGGAGGGAATGAAGGAGGGGGCTACGGCTGGGATACAAAGTACATAACCTGTAATTAATATAAAAATAAATAAATTACTTAAAAAAAGAAAGGACTTGAAAAGTTCAAATTAACCAAAACAAACAGGAAAAAAAAAACTTGTCTTCAAGAGTTGTTTTTTTTTTAAGTATGCTTCTAGAAGTTCTGAGTAGTACATGAAGAATATTATATTTAAAAAACAAAAACATTTTTAAAAGAAGCTCATCTCTTTTTAAAAGCTGTTCAGATGAAGAAAAAACTCTCAGCACAAGCTTGATCTATATGTTTTTGTGGTTATTAGTAGTAATGAAGATACATTAACCATACTCTCTTGATAATGCTGTAGCTGTTTCTTGGTACTTGTATCAACATATAAATTTCACAACTGGCAATATGGGAATTTGACTAGTACATTTTTGTTTATATAAAGGAAAGGGGTAACAACATTATACATTTCTTCATATCTTTGAATTATGGATCTTGATTTGCACACAAGCGAGACAGAAATGCAGCTGAACATGTCAGCCATCCTGTGCTGCCACTCACTAGGAATAGGATTGTGCCGAGTGACAGTAGCAGAGGCGACTGCCTCGTTAGTGCAGAACTGATGAGCCCTTTTTATTGCATTCATTTTTTAATGCAGTAAACATGGATTGAGACCCTTCTCATTTCCCAGCTATGGTGTGTGCGTTATTGAGTATGTCCTGCTTCATTAGGAGCTACTAAAAGCTGAAAAGTAAGTGTTGCCCAAGCATTGTATATCCTTACTTCCACTAGGAAACAGTTTTAACAGATTTTCAGAAAACCATTAAGCAGCTCAATTCTGAAAATATGAAACTTCACATAAAAGGAATCATTTGAATTAATTTTATTAAATAATTTTTACACTGCATTGAGATATAAGTAAATAAATCTTTCTTTTATAACACTTAATTTGAGTAGTTCTTCTCTAGTGCAGTGTAAGCCTTCCAGTAGCTAGCCCATAACATTAGCTAATGCCATTTCAGGAGACTTTATGGAAGAAAGAAACATGATGGTGTTTCCTTTTTATTACAGAACTATAGGTTGGTTCTGTTTCACAGTGGCAGCTAGTAATGCCAGGCAGATAGCTGTCATCTAAAAAGGAGAAACGCTTTGAAAGTGCTGCCAAGTAGATATGGGAGAAAGAAATGACAGTAAAAGCCAAGGTAACTAAAATCTAATAAACTTGTTTTCACTTTTCTAAGAAGAAGTTAAGTGCCTACTAATGATTTGAGACATAAAAATATAAACTTTGATATTGTCATGGAGTTGTACTACCTCCTACAACTAAAACTATTTATGGTCATAGCTAGTCCAGGTTAATAGCCCTGAGATATACTACAAAAGTGGGTCATTTGGGAAATATTTGTTCATATAAGTAATTCTTTGGTGCACTCTCTTTGCCAGACACATTTATGACATAGATCCTGGCAAAGAGAAGACAAGAACGACATCGTGAGATAGCAGACTGGCGGAGGTAGGGATGGCTCAGGGTAGATGGAAGAGCACAACAGGTGTGGACTTTAGGATCTTTAGAGAACATGTCCAGCTATGTAGGTCTCCTTTAGACCACAAAGAAGATTTAAAATCATATACATAGCTAAGTATGTTTGTATTAATATGGCTTGGATATAAAATATTCCTCCCAAAAGTTTCCTGTGTCTAGCTTGGTCCTTAACTGGTACATCCAACCATTGAGACATAATTGGATAATAAGAGCTCTGATTTACTCAGTGTATTAATCACTCATAGATTCCTAATATGATGACATTATTGGAAGGTGTTAGAAAGTAGGAGGTAGCACACAGTTGGTGGAAATGGGTTATCAGGAATTTCTTGCTGAGACCGTTCGTGTCTAGTCTCTCTGCTTGCCACGAAGCCAGCAGCTGTGTTCTGCAGTGTGCTCCCAAACACGACGACTCTACCTTGCCTCACACTCAAGGTACTGAAACCCGCTATCTACTGACTTACACCACGAGCCAAAATAAACTGCCTTCCAGTCAGTGGCCCACACTGTCGCCTTCAGCAGCCTGAAAGTTAGAATCTCAGCTTATCTAAGTAGAGTTTTGTCTTCAGTCAAGAAACAAATTTTCCGATAAGCCAGTATGAAACAGTTGGGCTTTATTTTTAAAAAGGAGTTTCTCATATAGTTTTAAAGTCCAAAGATAAGAGGTAAAGAGGCACTTGGAAAGAAAGACGCACCTCAGAGTATGGATAGGGCTTCTCAAAAAAGAGCCTTGGTTTGTTAAAAGACATTTATGGTGCAGATTTAAGTACAAGATTATCAAAGAAAGAGAGCTACTCCATCCCCAAGTGTTAGGCCTGAACTAACAATGGGAGAGTGATAATTAAATGTTTCTGCATTAGCCATGTGTTGGTGGCTCTCACATTGCATCTCAAAAACTTGCTAAGAAGCTTCCTAACTTTCCTGCCTGTGTTTGACAAGTGAGTTACTCATAAGTGGCTCCAGAGATGCCTTGGATGGGATCATCATCTGATAAAGTAAAATCGGAAGCCACTGGGGCTGTATGCACAAGCGTTTCTAGTGAAACTCCTGGAAGGAGTTATAGGTTTATAATTAGGAGAAGAGAAAGCTGTTAAGCAAATGGTGTGAGTTTTGTTAGAATCTTTGGTTCTCAGCTGGCTACAGACATCTAACAGACTCTCGGGAAAAGGGCTTCTTTTCCTTCCTATGTTGCAATTTCTCTTCTTTCTGTCCTACCTCAGTTCCTTAAGTTATTTAAGTCAGGTATTCTGTTACAGCTAAGAAAGTCAGACTAACACATATTTCTTTTTAACTAGAAATTCAAGAGTAGACGTATGTCTGCTTGGGCAGCTGCACCCTTAGAACACGCACAACATTGACACAAAATGTGCCTTATTGAAGGGAATGATTGATGATACTCATTTTCCATAAGACACATTACTGTTCTGTGGTCACATTAAGTTTGTACTTCTTTACATATCTGATGACTTAGTAAACAGCCTTTTTAAGGATTAGACATGCTGTTTTTATTCCATTGGAGTATGTGAAATGTATTATCCTCTAAGTTAAATAATGTCTACCTACTTGATTTTATTTTTCTCTTTTTCATCTCAAAGGGCCAATGCCAGGGGTGCTCCCCTGAATATACAAAAGGTCTCCAACAGCCTGATCAACTTCGGAAGAAAGTTGATTTCCCCAGCCTCGGCCCCAGGCAGTATGGGTAGCCCTGTGCCTGGGAGCAACAGCAGCGGTTCTTCTTCTTCTGCCATGCCCGCCAGGAACTCCACAGAAACCCCTAGGCATCATTTGCTGCAGCAGCAGCAGCAGCAACAGCAGCAGCAGCAGCAGCAGCAGCAGCAGCAGCAGCAGCAGCAGCAGCAGCAGCAGCAGCAGAGACTGATGAAATCTGAAAGCATGCCAGTACAATTGAACAAAGGTAGGAGAAAATTCCGGTAAATCCAAAGAACCTGAAGGGTAGCCTGAGATTTTCTCACTCGCCTGTGAGAAACCAACACTCAAGCAGCAATTCATGAAAACTTAATTTTACAAATATATATTGTATGTGATCCTTTTAAAGTTATAGATTGGATGTTGTATTCTTAAGTATATTTTATAAGGTATTTGACAACATATTTTTGAGCATATGTACTGCAGTGTGTCCTACATTTTGTTATATAGATGCCCAACTCTACAATAGTATAAACTGTCTCAGCCTAGAACTCATCGGTTGACTGTGTTCTCTGATAACACTATAATAAATGCTTCTGAGTCCTGATACCTTTCAGAAGAATCTGAGATGGAAAGACCCAGTAACATGGGCTGTAGTGGTCATAGCATTTAGCAAAACATGTAAATGATTTTGAAGAAAGTTGTGGCTTTTCATCTCATCCACCTGTTTCATTGCTATGGAATGCATACTGAATCTTTAGGAAAAAACAAAAGCTAAATGAAATCTTAAGCAGCCAAATTAAGCATTCATGTCCATACACTAAGTGGTACAGCCATAATGGTATCAGAGCAGAGACAACCTGAGGATTGAGGGAGGCAATGTACTTCATTTGCTGAGGAAGACACTGTCCTGAGCACGAGTGCTGTGCTCATTTGTTTCGGGGCCCCGCCCACTGCTTCTCTTCCCTTAAGCTCTACCCACAGAGAGCCTTTTGCACTCTTACTTGGAACCATCACATTTACTTTCTGTAGCAGATTAGAAACAAATACATTTCTTTTTACTAGTGAAAGTACTAATTATACACTGGAATTAAGAAATAGCAACATGGCTGGCAAAAAATTGCACAGAAAGCATAGTAATTTGTGGCCATTCAGTCTTAACAAACATCCCAACTAAAACTTGATATATGCCTTACAGGAATACCTATATTAATAGCTGCATTCAGTAGTTATTGAAATCAATAGTAATAGTAATGCAAACACAAACAAAATTTAAACTAAATTTACTTACTTTGCCTAAGGACATCACATCCAAAATTATCATAAAGATTTTACATATTGGTATTTAAATTGGAGTTTAGTCCCTGGTGATGCCAATTAATGTGCCATGCACATGTGTGTACTTCTAAAGCCCTTCATTGCTGTCATCATGTTTTTATTTTTTATATTACTTTGTCTATGTGAAATATTAGGTTTTATATGATTAGTATTTAAGGTTTATTAGAATATTCAGTTTACCTTCTATGAGAATATCTCACTTAAAATTACGTTCTTCTCTTTTTAATGTTGATTGTCACACATGATTTAAAGAAAAGGAGACATCAAGTCATTAACATGTTGAAAATGTATCTTAATGCCAGGAGACATGCCCACTTCCAGAATGGAAATGAATGTTATTTTATATATCTCTTAATTGTACTGTTTTATTGTTCTAAACAAATATGATTTCAATATTGCTTTGATAACAAGCTTTAGTCTGTTGTAATTCTAACTGATGGCAGGCAAATGAGTCAGAGAATCTCTTAATGCTTTAGCTTAAATTTTCTGAGAAACCAAGCCAAATGACTATAGAAATATAAAGTTGTATCTCTAAGGAAATGTCAAGTATTAATATCACAGTAAGTGAGAAAGGAAGCGCATGGAGACGGGAACAATTGCTGAATACTAATTCCCCAGTTATAAGGCAACAACAGCGTACTTCAGCACTGTATTGGAACATGAGTATCACTGAGGCACTTGAAACTGATCCCTATCCTAAGAGAAATTGCCCTTGATTTTTTTTAACAGCTCTTCTAGGTTGTTTCTGGCTCATTCGTCTTATGTCAACTCCCACTGACATCCCCCCCTTTCAAAAAATGAAAAACAAAACAAAATAACAACAACAACAAAAAATGGTCTACTTTATATATTAACAACAAAATCCTTACTGGTGTTCCTGCTAACATAAAAGATTGGATAAAGGAAAGGCCAAAGAATCATTTATAGAGATAGAAAGAGCTTTTTGCTTTGTGATCTTCCTCTATGCATCTTTTGGTAAGCCCGAACTAATACCTGAAGCTCTGACTGTTTTCTCACTAAAACAAGAGCTCTGAAGAGACACCCAGGGGTCTGCTCTGGGCGACAGCTGTGCTGTTTACTTTACATTGAAGAGCTCTCCTCCAACATGGGCCCTTGGTGCTGGTTTCCCACAGACACTCTGCTTTACTGTCCTTACTGACAAACTATGAACACAGCAGCCTGTCCGGAGGCTCATCCAGACAGAACCAGCCACCAAGTGTCCTTGAGGAGAGATGATGTGACAGCCTTTTTAGTGTACTCTGATGGAAAGTTTGAAGCTTGCTTTGAAAAATGGTTGTTTGTAAAGATGGAAATATTATGGCTTTTATAGAATATAGTTATTTATAGCCTATAAAAGGGAAGTTATGTTACCCAGATTCATGCATATGTAACTTAAAGTGCATGGTGTAGTTTGTATACTCATTGAAGTAAAAGGAGACAGCGGAGCTGTGCCCTTATCTTGTTAGTAATACTTATTTTAAATATTAAAATGAGTCTTCAGTGTCTAAACAGACAGAACGAGACCTCTGAAGATCTACATAACAAAATGAGTTATTGTATAGACTTGAAAATATATAGAAATCAGGCTCGCCATTTATCAGTCAATTTAGTTGACTGTATTATGAAAACTCAGGTTGTGACCATTTCATTTTTACTTCAAGCACTTCTTTGGGATATGTTCCTATTCACAAATTATATTTCAGTTATAGAACATCTCTGTGTTCTGTTAGTGATAGAAATGGTGTGATGACACCATGTGACCATGCTGCAGATGACGGTATATTAAGTGGCAAGAACACTGAGGGATGCTTTATAAATTAAAAGTTGATCTTTACTAGGTTATCTGTGTGAAGTATTTTATTGTATATGTAAATCAGTATATTAATTAACAATTTTATATTAGTAAATGAATTTATACACATATACACATTATATATATATTATATAACATGTATAATAAAAGCTAAAGAAGCAAGCCTGTTAAATCATAGACTATGCACAGGAAATCTGGTATTCTTTAAAAGACTTGCTTTCTTTGCTTAGTATCCTCAAAGAAGCCTCCAAAAACTTCTGTCTCCAGGGCACTGTTCTGACGACTTTGTGCTCCTTGTTGAACACTGTCACACGTGAAAGGAGCAGACGAGAGGAAGCCCTGTCTGTGCGCCGCACTCTTGGCGGTACCTACTTTTGTGCTCCGTTTTCTTGTCTGCGTTATGAAATGTGCTCTCCCATCCCTGTTCGTCTCTTTCTCTTTTTTTATTTGAACACTGCCTTATAAGCATTTACTATCGTTCCAACTTGTAACAAAATATTGCCTATAAAAGGTATGCAGTTCACAGGTACATTTGAAAATACATGTGGTAAGCTTAAAATCTTTTCACTGGCTAACATGAAATTAGAGCTTACTTAGGTCTTAGGAATTTGCTTTAATATTCAGTCTAAAATATTTTCTGATATAGAAATAAATCAGTTTTGAAAGAATGCCTCTTAATAAATGTTGTATAACTTCCATTTTATTAAGTCTTCTTAAAAGATATATAAAAATTACACTCATACTTGTAATATCATAAAATCTCAGAAAAAAATCTTTTATTGTTGACATTCCAATCCCTAGTGTGGTAGGAATTTCCATGGTTTTTCTTTAGTAAAAACAGACACAAAATCTTTGTGGGAAACATCCTTTTAAAGAAATTACTTTAAAAATACTTGTTTTTGTAAGCTTTCACTGAATTTTCTATCCTATATTTTTATGATTTCATAAAATATTACAACATTGAGTATGAAATACAACAGGTTGTCTGTTTTCCTTTAACATATCTAATTATTTTTTCTTATGAAATCTAGGCGACATAGTTACAGGAAGCGATGTTCAGGTTTCTGTTCCTGTCCAGGCTCTAACTGACCTCCAAGGTACAGTTGCCGTCTCTGTCTCTGTCTCTGTCTCTCTGTCTCTCTGTCTCTCTGTCTCTCTGTCTCTCTGTCTCTGTCTCTCTCTCTCTCTCTCTCTCTCTCTCTCTCTCTGTCTCTCTGTCTCTCTCTCTCTGTCTCTGCTGTCTGTCTGTCTGTCTGTCTCTCTTTTTCTCTGCCCCTCCCTACCCCTCTCATTCTTTGGCATTTGCCACCTCACCCTATACTACCCTACCTTCAGTCTCCGCAGCCCTTCCCATACTCATTTCCTGCGCTGCCCTCCATTCAGTGCACTGGGCCACTGTCACAGTTTGGCCACTAAGTGGCACTGTTGTGTAAAACAAAAGTTTACTCTCCAGTCCTGCTTTGGTGGCATCAGGCTCTTATGTGGCTTTTCTCTACTGTGCACAATCTTTTTCTTTGCAAAATATGATTCAGCCTATGTTTGAGGTCATTTTAACTATTATTCTCTGTAGGGCAGATGGAACAAGGAGGGACTTTTGTTATTGGATAGGTTCTCCGTAACATTTGACAAACTTGTTATAAGATTTGTTTCTAGTCTATGACTACCCATATTTCACCTAAAAAATGACCACCAGTCTTTTTTATAACCTGTTTTTGATATGTGTTAAGTATCACCTTTATATTTAAAGTGTTGTCATCCAATTTAACCAGAGCAACAAATCGCCATAAATAGTGATAATGGTTTATAGTCAAAAGCAAAAACATTTTATTATCCATGTGTTTAGTTTTCAGAACTTCCCATGGACTTTTAAATCATAAATATTTAAGATTGCTTTACTAATTTTTATTTGCATCTTTTAGGTGAAATATGCCCTAAAGATAATATTTATGCTATAAAGATAATCTTTAAGTCTAAATTGAAAATAATACAGTATTAAAACTTATACCATTAATTAATTTATATGAATATTAATTTAAAATATCCATATAATAAACTGTTTGTATTAGACTACAAGTCATCATTCTGTTTTCTTTCACTGAGTTTCTATAGTCAACAGTAGTTATTCTGATTTATCCAAGAAGCGTTTGTTTAAGTTCCTCCTTTATGTCAAGCTGTTTTGTTGGTCCCATGGTTTCCCACAGTGCCACTAGCTTCTTGGATGTTACTCTTGCTGTAGATGACCAGTCAAGACAACTTAGTTTGAAACTAGCCCTTTTTCTGAATGTGTTTAGAATTCCCTTCACCTCCTGCCAACACTGTGACAAGAGAGGGTGTCAGTCTGATAGGGAGGGTTCCAGTCACCTCATGACACATGGATTCTTAACCAGTGCTGAAGACCCTGGAAAGGGTGGAACAAGGAGATGACCCCTGCATCTCCTGAACTAGGAGTCGTGTGTGCTTCTGTCAGCATACCTACTAAGGATTTTGACAGGAAGAAAGGGTGGAAGTAAGCCAGAACAGTCAGAACAGTTAGTGGTGGTAGCTGGATGTGGTCTGTCTGTGCTGAACAGGAGAAAAGTAATAAAGAAAATGAAGAAATGAAGTGAATATCAATCAAACTTTCAGAGACCATTGACTGCATACAGTCACACAGTAGTGTGGTTTGTTTGTTTGTTTGTTTGTTTGTTTGTTTGTTTTTTAAGAAAAAGAGGAATATAAGTAGTTTCACGATTTAGGGCAATAAATAATTTTTAGAAAGTGATTAGAAAGCTTTCTTTTATATTTTGTATTATAGATTGCAATCACAAAAACACTTGCTACTGAAAATTTTGTTTTTTGAAGATTTAATTCTATATATTTCTTTTATATCAGTTTAGATGTTTCATTGCCATAAATATCTTGAAAGTTTTTCTTTGTGCCATGTATATTAATATGTACATAGACTACCGCCTGAAGAGATAACATTCCGTATCCCAAGTAGCCATCATTATGCTTCATATGATTGCTTCTAAGGGGAGAGATTGAGGAGGAAGATGGGAGTCACATTGATTTGACAAGAACTCACTTGTCTGTAGATGACTTCCCTTGGGAGCCATCAAGAAGAAAGTGTCAACAGAAAGGTCCAAGTGCAGATGACAAACAGAGAATTGTTAGGACAAGAAGAAAGGGGCCAAGTCAACTGGATAGAACACAATAAAATAAGAGACAGCATCTCCTTCCAGAAGCACCAGAGAGATAAAGTGTTTTAAACAAAGAAGTTTCTTTAAAAGTGTCTACTCTATACTGTTGAGAGTGGTGAGTGGTGGGCCTAAAGCAGACCAGCAGCTCCATTGTGTTTAGCATAATGTTATAAGACAAACAATTTTCTTAGTTTGACAGTGATTTTTATGGAATACTTCCCCTAAAAAACACTAAATAAATGAGTGTCCTGGCTGGGTTTGTTTGGTTAATTGGTTAATTAATTATTCTTTTTTTGGTTTGGGTTTTTTTTTCTTATTTTGTTTTTCTCAACTTGACAAAAATAAAAAATAAATGTTATCTGAAAAGAGGAACCTCAGTTGAGAAAATACTTCCAACAGAATGCCCCTAGGCAAGTTAGTGGTGCATTTTCTTGATTGATGATTGATGTGAATGGGCGCAGCCCTACATCTAGTCACCTAGTGAGGGACAGTTGCCATCTCTGGGCAGGTAGTCCTGAGTCAGATAAGAAAGCAGGCTGAGCAAGCGATGTAGAGCAACCCAGTAAGCAGCACCCCTCCATAGTTTCTGCTTCAGTTCCTGCCTCCAGGTTCCGACCCTGAGTGCCCGTTCTGACTTCCCTCAGTGATGGACTGAGTTGTAAGCTGAAATAAAGTCATTCCTCCCCACGTTGTTCTTGGTCATATTCCAATGATAGAAACCCTAAGACAGAAATTGGTACCAGGTCTGAGGATTGCTTTGACAGACCTTACTATGTTAAACCATGGTATGAGGAGGGTTTTGGAAGGACTTTGAAACTCTGGGATGGAAAAGCAACTGATACTGAGACCTTAATAATTATCTGTTGTTGTGGGAACTTGAAAGGTGATCCTGAGAGCATTGCAGACAATAAAGGCGTGTGAAGTTTCAGAGGGACAAAGACTATGGCAGGGCCACTTACATTAGATTTTGAATTAAGAATCCATGGTTCCCTGTGTATGGTGGTGCACACCTTTAATCCCAGCTCCCAGGAGGCAGAGGCAGGTGGATTTCTGTGAGTTCAAGGCCAGCCTGATCTACACAGTGAGCCCAGGGTAGCCAGGACCATAAGAGAAACCCCATCTCAAAAAAAATTTAAAAAGCAACATGCCATCTTAGGGATAAATAAGAAAGGAAAGACTGTAGTTCAAACTGATGATGCCTTTGTGTGTCAAGCTGACAAGGGTCAATTGTGTTAGGTAGGTGGTTTTGTTTTGTTTTGTTTTTCAATTTGACACAAGCAAGATTCATCTGTCAGGAGCAAACCTTGACTGAGAAAATGCCCCCATGAGATCTACCTGTAAGTAAACCTCTGTGGGGTATTTCCTTGCTTGACGTGGGAGATCACAGCTTACTATATGGGTGCTGATACCCCTGGGTAGATCACCATTGAGTATGTTAAGAAAACTAGCTCAGCAAACCATATAAAGCAAGCTAGTGAGCAGTGTGTTTGTTGTTTGTTTGTCAAAGTCATTTCTTGAGAACAAGGTCAGAATTTGCCTTTTTTTTTTTCCTCAAAAGGCCCCATTCTATATCATGTTTCCTTAATGCTAAGCCACATTTCCTACAGGCTATATGACATGGGTCTTACCAGAAAGATAGGGCAGTGTAGCTGTGCCAGGGCCCAAGTCCTGGCTGTATCACTGCCTTGCTAGATGAGCGGGGCTGGCTTCTAGTGAAAGAGTAAGAACAGCCGCTTGCATCACTTATGGGATGTTGCCATCGTACCTGTAGAGATGGTGATGATGGTAGCCTGAGATACCTTCCTGGTTTCTAGAATTGAACTATGAAGGAGCCTTTTGTTCAGTGCAAATTACAATAGTAGCCAACACTGTTATACTTCTTAATTGTTCTGATATTCTAGACACTTGCGGGGTTGGGGGGTCCAGAGGAACTAGTACCCAATCCATCAGTGCTTAATTTCTTTAGTCAGGCTAGAGCAAGGATGCTCCATGTTCTTTAAGTATCACCTGCTTTCATTCAGTATCCTGGCATCAAGATATATGTCTTTAAAGAGTACAGATGAACCGCTGCACAAGACAACAAGCTGCTCTGGGATAGCAAACAAATGCTTTCAGTGTTCTCATGTTTAAAGTCAAGCCGAAGGCAAGTTGCTCCTAGGTGTTTCCTTTTCAGTCCCTTGAGCAGTCTTTCTTACCACAGTCCCTTGAATGCCCTAGCCCCTTGACGATTTTGCTTTTGCATCTTCATCCCATGTGTGGATTCAGATCTTCTAATATTCAGGCTGTCTGTTTAAGAGTATACTCTAGCTCTTGTTCATCTCATTGAGTCTTTTGAGGAAAGAAACCCACAAAATTATTATCCACGACACATAACATGAACCTATGATATACTATTTCTTCATCCTCTGCTCTTCCTTACAAGACATTTGCCAGTCAAGGCTCTTAAGAGGTTCTTGACAAATAATTTCCATTGTCCTGGATGTCACTTGCTTTGTGTACTTGATAGGCAAAGAGAATGACATGGCCCACTCCAGGGTACCCTTGGATAGTCAGAATGTAGGTTTGATTTAGGGCACTGTGGCAATGTGCTTCCTGCCTAGAGTGGTTCAAGTCCTGAACCACTGTGTAGCTTATGGGACAGGAACATGCTGAGGATCCCTAGCCCTGGGCTTAGTAAGGACTGGCGATCTACGCCGCTGTGCCATGCCGGTGACACTAGCAAGACTGCAAAACGTCTTCGGAAGATCTCGGGGGCTCGGCACAATCTCTACTTTCTTAAGGTCTAAACATTGGCATTTCTAAAATAACAAAACATTATCAAACAAATTTGCATAGTTAAGGAAAAATTTGTACAGAGGTTTTATGTGACACCCAGGATTCAGAAATGTATTTATTCGTAATGGCATCATTGTAAAGCTTGTGCGAATCTGTTCGACTTACACTAACACACACACATACACATCCTTATGCTAATGAATTAAACTTTCTGAGCCTCAATCTTGTCCTCTATAAACACCTCATTGAATGTGTAGGACTGGATGGAATTATGTACCGTAGTCCAGTTATATTCACAATGTCTTGTTCCTCTTGCTGACTTCTTAGGTGGGCAAACCTGAGAAGTAGGAATGTAGGAAAGGCGGGAGGAAAATGCATAGTACTCTTCTCACACATTTGAAATCTAGAATCAAAAGATTTCTTAGTTTTGTTATCATTTAATCTTGGAAATCATTGATTGATACAAAGTGGGATAATTTAATAATATTTGGTCCTTTGTTATTGTTGTAATTTCTTTTAAATGAAACAAAGTCCCAATGGATTATAATGGAATTTTACTTATATTGTACACATTTTTTCTGAATGGATTAGATATATATGGTTATGTAATATACACCATGTACCTTCTTTCTGAAAATATTCAAAGCAACTAACATTTTACAAAATATGACATATATATGTGTATAAAACCACAGCTCTTCCATTTTGGAAGAAAATGAGAAAAAATAAGCTATAATAATCCACAAATACTAACATGCTCTAAGGGCATAATAAAATTTAAATTATTCTATCTGGAATTTAGATTATAACATTTGAAATATAACATCAAGTCTTGAGAGTCTAGAGAACATAAGTAGAGTTAATAATCAAAGAAGCAATAAGGAAAATTTCCCAGAGCTAAAGAAACATACTGGCATGGAGACTGAAAACAATTTAAGAGGCAGAATGAAATAAAACGTGCCCATCCCTAGAAGCCCCACAGGAAACTTGGAAAGCTTGGATGAGGTAGAAACTGAAGGTTTTCAGAAAGGATCCAAGAAGCAGGTTTGTTTTTTGTTTTTTGGTTTTTGGTTTTTTATTGTTTGTTTTTTTTTTTTTTTCAGAAAATGACCACCCAGCAATAACATTTTTCATTGGTAAACCCGAGGACCTAGAAACATGTGGAATCTGGTTATCTTTAAAGCTTTACAGGAAAATTGTTTTGTATTAGGATCAAGTAGACTTTGGTGCCTTAAGAACGCAGGTCCACCAGCGGATCTGGTCTTCTCTTGTCTCTGCAGAGGCGTAGATCTCACCTCGAGAAGATAAGAGAGGGTGTTTTCTAGAGCCAGTGTGAATGATCAGAACATGGGAACACGGACTTGCTACTTCAAGTTCCATGTTCCAACACGAGTGCAGATTCATGAAGTTTTCCTAGAAACAGAACAAAGAAAATCATAAATCAAATCTCAAATACATTACTGGAAACATTAAGTAGGTGGCTATGGCAAAGTGGAGAAATTTCAGCTATAAGCCTCAGATGCTTGTCAGACCTTAGAATTTTGCCTAGTGAAAGCTGGGTTTTGTTAATACATTCCAAGAGGCTTTTATCTGTTGGTCCGAGAACGTTAAGTCTGACACAGAGGTGGCCGGGAAATGGCTATTTTTGAAGCTGAGGAAGCCCACGATTACTGATAACGAGGCTCTGGACATGCAACATTCCAGCCTCTCCACATCATGAAGTTTTGATCAGTCAGTCCACTGACTGGTAGCTTGCAGGCGTAGCTTCTTTGCACTCTCCTTCACTCTCCCCATCCCCAGGTAGTTCACCACTTAGAAACATAAAGTTAGTCCTCTACATGACTTGAATAAATATGGAAGGGAGAAACAAGAATTATTATTTTTAGAAGTGAATGACAATGTCTTTTTACTGGTGTTGGGAGTGCTCCAGGACATAGTACAAACACTAAAAGCTGCACACGTAGCGGAGGAGCAGTGAGTAACCCACTAAGAAAAGAATGAAAAGTTAGGCTTTAGAAGAAGTACATAAGTTAGGTCCCATATTCATTTAGGGATAAGAAACATCTCTCAAAGTAAGATATGAAGATGGAAACCACACTAGCAAAACACACACACACATAACACATGAACACATCTCTCACACACGTAACCAGACAACCACATACACAGGCAATTTCCAGAATCTTAGGAGAGCATCTTTAAAGCAGTTTAAAAGGCAAAAATAAATAGGCATAATTCATAAAAGTTTTATTTACCCTTTTAAAAATGCCTTAAAGGAGACTCAGCCTCAGTAGTTACCAGGAGACTTCAAAAATACAGTAAAGTCTATGCTTCATGCTGTTAACCAGATAAGTAAATATGAATAGATAAATGTTAGAATATACATAGATACATATTCTCACACATGTGCAAAATATGCCCAGTCTCAATGAACTTTAAATGTTTAAAGTCCAAAAGGGGGCAATCTGGAATCATTCATCTCCCTTTAAAATGGTTTATATAGAACATAATAGCATTCACTATACTTTCAGTACATAGGAAGCCGAGGCAGGAGTGTGGCCACAATTTGAGGCCACAGTGAGCTCTGCACTAAGTGACAGACTCCTAGAGCTACATAGCAGACACCTCTCAAACAAATAAAACCAAAAGATTTTAAATAAAATGCACATAAGTCTTAAATATTGCATTCATATAAATCTACTTTATAGAAACAGCACTTTCTGGGTTGTTTTGTTTTCTACATTTGGGGTTTTTAGTTGGGTGGTTGGTTGGTTGGTTGGTCTTTTCGAGAAAGGGTTTCTCTGTGTAACAGTCCTGGTTGTCCTGGAACTTTGAAGTACAGGCTGGCCTTGAATTCAGAGATCCTCCTGCCTCTGCCTCCAAATGCTGAGACTAAAGGTATTCTCCACCACTACCAGGCTTTTACTCACTTCCTGGCTTTTGCTTGTTTGTTTGTTTGTTTGTTTGTTTGTAATAGCAACTTTCTAAAGCACTGGTTGCCATTATATTTATAAAGGCCAAAGATTAGAAGAAAACAAACTATACTTACATGTATTTAAAAGAAGTCAGAAGACTGTCTCTGAAGAAATTTCCACATCTGACTTTACTATATAAATGTATTCAAAGGACTATAGAGCACCATTTTGTAATGACTATATGAATAAAAACAGTGTCTTGCCACATAAAGTCAAACAAAAATGTTGCCAGTGGTGCTTCAAACTCTTTGTTCTATGAGTTTCTAAGTTTCTGAAGCTTTATATGTAAGACAGGAAAACTTTCAAGGAAGTTAAGTCCAGAAGCAAGCCACAAAGGGGATATTCAAGACACCGAGACCTCTGAAAATATTTCTTTATAAATGCAGCAGGAACCCAGGGACAGTGGCCCCACAAAAGTCAATCAATAAATTCCAGATCCCTGCAATTTAAGCAAAGTTTTACAACAATCACAAAAACCTTTATTCCTGGAAAAAAATAAAAGATCGAATCTCCTAACAGTACGCATTGTGGCTGTGCAACTTGAACCTCGCTCTTTTCCACACACCTCTATAGTAGCCTTGAAAACTGGCACCCTACAACTTTTACAGGGGGAAAGAATGGATGTGGAGTATCCTAAAATCATAGTCCCGGTGAGTTATCGCCCTTTAGTCTGTCAGCAACTCTTCAGAAAATTCCTCAATGAAGCATCTCTTCATTTTACTATGTGCAGAGCTTGCTAAAGGAGAGACCTTATCAGAAGGTGTCTGTGGAGGACAATTGCTGGCAATCCTTAAACTTCACAACTGCCTAAGGCAACAGTGCCAGTTAGAGAAAATAAGATGCTGGCTGAAATACTAGCAAGGAGGTCAGAGGTCAAAAGCCAATTCGGACTTAAACATATGAATAGGATGTCAACAAGGGGCTCTTAAAACTTCCAACCTATTCTGGAAGGCCACACGTGTGAGCAATGTTATGTTCATGTCCAGGAAAGGCTAGTGACGTGCATAGTCTCTCAACACTGGATGGACTTGAGCCTCTACATGAATAGAAATGAAGGCTACAGCAGTTATAACCTGCTTGCTGGGATATCCATGACACATCTCAATACCTACAGGACCCTGGCAAAGACTGAGAACTGACTCAAGCTATTTAAGAAAAGAAAATCTTGTCTATTTACAGACCACTAAAGTAACCAAGCAAAGGCTCCAGTGACCACACAAAATGAAGATGAACTTGAGAATCACTTGAGTAAAGTCACTAACACACAGGTAGCAAGATAGGTGGACTCAGGAGGTCGAGTGGCATGGGGTCTGATTTCCAGGGTCACCACCTTCCACTGTTAAGGGTTCAGAAGCAGCCGTACACTGACCACTCGAACAACAGACTCAGATTGATGGAAGTTTATTGAGCACTGAAAAGAACTAGCTTGTCAGGGCCATAATCTGGACTCGGGAGTCAGACAATGATACCATCTGAATCTAAGGCAGGTTTATTTATACAAAAAAAACTGTAACCAGGTATAAGAAATGGGGGGAGGGCAGCATTACATCATTTTAACTAGCTAAACATAATCAATTTTGTTGATTTTGTTCCAAGTGTATTGTGTTGTATCTAGGTAGCTAGAGAAAGCACTTTAAGTTGATTGGGATTTAGGGTAGGAGAGCTTTTGGGGACTTTCCAGCTTTCTGGGAGTAGGAATCATAGTGGGATGTTACAATCTTTAACTGTAGCAGAACATGCATTTATAATCTATTGTTTTGTATTAAGCAGCAAGTACTGAACTATTGAATTGTATCCTAGTTTCAGGCACATAGGGCCTGGGAACTTGAACTTAATTTCACATTGTGATCAAAATGGAGACTTGGAGGCAAAATGGCTTCTGATATGCTAAAGGCTACAGTAGGTATTAACCAACAGCCACAGTTATGCTATGAACTAAAGCAGGTCTCAACAGAGGGGCTGCAGAGTTCAAGCAGGCGACAACACCATGATAGCTAACTGTCAGCAGAAGTCATAAGGCACACAGCACATGAAGCAAGAAACCATAGCTCACGCCGTTTAAGCAGTCAATGGACTGTCAGAGGAAACGTACACATTAGACTTGCTACACTAAGGAAACCATTGTAAGGACTAAATGAATAAAAATAGTGTATACCAAAGAGAACATCAATAAGTAAAAGATTTTTGAAGAGTCAAGATATTCAGGAGTTGGAAAATATGACAACTAGAATGAAAATTTTACTTCTGAAATTCAACGTTAGATTTGTGCTGACAGAATACAGACTCGGAAGTTGAATATGTGTTGATTGAAAGTATCCACTTGGAGGACGAGAAGACAAAAGTGAAGATTAATGAACAATATTCAGAACCATATAGAGCATCATTGTTAGTAACAATATGTAAACAGTGGGAACCCAGAAAAAGGGAAGACAGTGAAAGGCCGAGTGTTTGCTGAAAGGACACATACATCCCATAATTTTATGAAACACATTCATTCGTATGTACAATAACTCAAGTAGCTTAAACTCAAGAGTTTCACAGGTAGACACAGCATAGTCATATCAATAGGATGAGATATAGTGTAGGTGAAGGGGCTCTTGCCTAGACTACACAAAATTCTAGATTTGACCGCAGCACCAAATAAGTCTGGCATGGTGCCATACCATCAGTCAGTAGATAGAGGCAGAGAGATCAAAAGTTCAAAGTCACCCTCAGCTATCGACCAAGTTCAAGGCTAGCCTGGGCCAAATTATGTCCTGTCTTACAAAAGAAGGAAAATGGACTAAATTTCCATGCAAGAGTTATAACTGGAAGAAAATCACCGTGACCTGTAGGTAGTATGGTTCATAGATGTGAATATAGCTACAAAAAAAATAAGATTTCAGACAGTTAAAAACTTAAGTTTCAAATGATAACTTACATAAGGTAAAAACAATGTCCAGAAGGAAAAGGCTTTCAAATCATAAATCTGGTGAAGGACTTGTACCCAGACTATGGAAAGAGCTCAACAATATAAAGGCATGTACTTTGGTTTCTGAAGGGTGTAAACAATTTAAAAAATAATTCTCCAAAGAAGATATGCCTTAAAGAGTCACAATAAGACACTGCTTTTTTTCCAATAAAAAGACAGCAGCGAGCGAGCCAGGCAGTGGTGGTGCATGCCTCTAATCCCAGCACACAGGAGACAGAAAGCTAGATCTTTGTGAGTTCAAGGCCAGCCTGGTCTACAGATGAGTTCCAAGACCGCCAGGGCTACACAGAGAAACCCTGTCTTGAAAAACCAAAAATAAAATTTAAAAAAAAAGGAAAAAGACAGCTATTAAGTGCTGATAAGGATGTAGAGAAATTGGAAGCTTGCTACAAAGCTAATAGGAGTATAAAACAGTATAGCTCGTTCTAGGGTAGATTTTTGTGAGGCAAGTGTGGTAGTATACATACCATCTCTTCCTTACCAGGCCAAGGTTAACAGATATAGGCAGTAAGAAATGAATCTTCACCCTGCACAAGTTAAAAGGGTCACAGCAAGACTGAGGCTAACAAGTTTATGGCGAGCAATCAGACTTTTATACTCTTATCGGAAACAGAATATGATGGTGGATGCCAAGATACAATGACGTTTGCAAGCTGTTCAGGGCACCCAATAGTAATATCTAACACTAATTGTCCTATCAAACTTCTAGATGCTTCATTGAGTTGTAGGAAATAAAGAACTTCATAAGGCAGGCTGAATGCTTC
The DNA here is from genome assembly GCA_028658305.1 of Pachyuromys duprasi. Taxonomy (NCBI): domain Eukaryota; kingdom Metazoa; phylum Chordata; class Mammalia; order Rodentia; family Muridae; genus Pachyuromys; species Pachyuromys duprasi. The sequence goes on along the minus strand of CM053756.1, from coordinate 29,771,247 downwards.
GCTGTCTGAAGGAGTGCCTCCAGTTCTCAGGAACTGAGAGGCTCACAGTGCCCTAGGAGCCACAGACTCTTACCTGAAAGCAAGCTAGACCAGGCCAACTCCATGACCCCCAGCGTGGTACACACACCTGGAATTCTAACCCTCTGGAGCATAGTTGTGAGGCTAGACTGGGCTATATAGTGACGTTAAGGACAACCTGGGCCAGATAGCGAAACCCTGACTCAGGAGAAAAGGGAAAGAACAGGGAAAGGAGAGGGATGGAAGAGCAGAAGAAAGGAAAGTTGCCCACAACAGTAGTTTGGCTTCTAGGTAGCTACCTGAAAGGAATGGAAACAGATCCGCAGAAGCATCTACACATGTTCACAACAGCATTCTGCTTAAAAGCCAAGAAATAGAAATAAACTGTTCATGAGCTGGTTAGTGTTAAACTAAACATGGGCTAAAATATTACTTGGCAGTTTAAAGAATGAAGTACTAATGCTACAACATAAACCAGCCTTGAAAACATAATGGTCACAAAAGAACACATATTGGGTAATTTCCAAGGATTGTGGTGGTATTAGGAAAAACTGCTAATAGCATAAGATTTCCGTTTGGGGTTATGAAATTGTTTTTAAATTACTGATGATACTTTAAAGACACTGAATTGCATACTTCAAAGAGGCAAATGTTATTTATATGTGAATATATGTCATTAAAGTTGTTATTTTTTAGAAGGTGGCATTTACATTTAATCTGATAAGCTAAGAATGTTTCTGCATGTTGTTGATATGATTTTCAAAAGAATATAAATAGATGGGTCCCTGAATCTTTTTCCATCCAGATAGATCCCAGTCTATAGGTCATTGCCATAAACAGATAATGCAGTGAAGTTAAGGCCTAAAGTCCTGGAGGTAGATGGAAGACATGAAATCAAAGGAGGAAAGACTAAGGCAGGGTAGGGCAGAATGTTCCTTTTATAGGGCTAAAGTCAGCACAAGATGCTTCTCAGGCCATGAGAATTTGTTCTCCCTGCCCTTTTCTAGCTCAGAGGACCTTGTACTAAACTTGAAATTACAGTATCACTCATTACAGACTCAGTTGTTGAGATGGCTTTGGAAACAGCTTTCTATTTATGGGAAAACATTTATGCAAAAGAGCAGGGGTTGGAGAGAAGAAGGAGTGCTGGCTGTCAATGCATAATGCAGGCTTACGGAAATACAGGGTTTCCTGTGAGAGGACATCGGGGTGGAAGTGAAGTTCCTGCTGCCAGGCACCTTACGGGAACTGCCTTAGGAAGCGCATGCTGTCCATTCAGAAGCCAAGCAGATCCCAAATAGCCTGGGGAGGGAGAGCATCATTACTCCTTTTGGCTTCCCATTCACCCCTTGCCTCCAGATTCTAGACTCCGGGGAGGTGATCCCCACTGTGTATCCCTAGTTTCTGAAAGAAAGGAGGCTGCAAAAGAAAACAGCTGTTGTAAGATCAGGGACAGAAGACTCAGGTAGATACGTTCTAGTCTGAGTATAACTCAGTAGCTTTTGTTCTTAGTGACTCAGGAGAGATGATTGCTTATAGAGCATCTATTAATTACGTGCTTATGCTGAGCATCCCCAATGTCATCACTCTAAGCAGGGCACAAGCCTAATGAAAGGCACTGCAAGATAGCACCTTAACCCATTTCAAGATTCCATAATAAGCTTCAGGTTTCCCCACCTCTCTCCCACAATTAAGGAAAAGAAAGAATCTCTTTGAAAACATCTGCTGAAATATTTAAAGTTTTGGATCATAGTCATACATAGGATAGTAGCTGCTGCTTCCTCAGTTAATTTTCCTCTGTTAATTTTCTGCTGACAGAAAATTCAGCTACTTCACCCTTCATCTTAGAAAAGTAAAATCTTTTTTCTTTTTACATTTTTTAAAACATTCAGGGAGTATGTAGCCAGCATTGCATATAGAAAACTGTACTGATACTTCATTGTTTTAAAAATAGTATCTTTATGTTAGCATTGTGAAAAAGTTACTTCATAGCTAATCACCATTTATTAAAGCTAGTGTATTCAGTGGCTTAGTGACAGTCTGGGGTTTAATTATTGCTACTTAATTTTCTTACAGGGCAAAGTTCTAAAACGATCAGTTCATCTCCAAGCACTGAAAGTTTACCGGGGGGAAGAGAATCCACTGGCTCTCCACCCTCATCGGCTACTAAGAAGGATTCCTTTTTCAGCAACATCGCTCGTTCCCGTTCACACAGCAAAACCATGGGCAGAAAAGAGTCTGTAAGTGTTTAAGGGCAGCTTGCATTTAATTTTTCATTTTAACCTAGAGGGGTACGTATAAGAAGGCTCCTCTTATGCCTGGTTTGATAAAGCTCATTAAGCTTTTATAGACTAGAACAAACTATTTCTTCAAAAGTATGTTAATGTTATTATAATTTAGGAATATTTTAAGACTGTGATCTCTGGGAAAAGACAAACATCCGTTCAAAATAAGTGAAATATTTTCCAAATCCTTTCTTTATCTTTTATCAAAGCGTGTCATATTTCAAGACATAGCCCCAGCCCTGGTCATTACAGGCTCCGGTGTTCAGGAGGTAGACCTGAGCTAGCGGTAGAAGTAGTAAAGGCTTACTAGTGAACAGCATCTACAGAAGAAAAGGAAGAGCTAAGACTGGATAGAAAAGTACCCTCTGCCCTCACCAGTCGCCATCCATTCTCCGTCCAGCTCCCTGCCCGACTGTCTAAATTTTAATAAACTACATTAAAGGTGATGACACTGCAAAACAAAATAGTCTCTCTATTAGAAAGTAACACCTGAAGATAAAATAATTTTTCTTTTTGTTTTTAAAAACTATATGGACTACATTTTTATTATAGTGAGGTTTTTGCTGTTTGGCTTTAAAGATTTATTTATTTTTTATTTATGTGCTTGAGTTTGTGCTTGCATTGCCTGTGTGATCACTGGGTATATGCTTGGTGCCCACAGAGGTATGCCAGGTCCTCTGGTCACTGTGCAGGCACTCGGAACAGAACCTGAGTCCTCTGCAAAAGCAGCAGCCAGTGCTCTGACCCACAGAGCCATCTCTCTAGCCTCTCTATTATGGTGTTTTCATAGTTTCTATATAGATCCTTTGTCTATAATCCTTGATATGATATATTCGAAGTATATGAGCTACTCTAGTAATCTAATCTTAATCTAAATTCTTATTATCTGTTATTTTTAAGATTATAATGTAATTAATTACGTTCATTTCCCCCTTCCCTTTCCTCCCTTCAGAGCCTCCCAATTACCCATTCTTGCTCCCTTTCAAATTCATGACCTCTTTTTCATTAATAGTTGCTACATACATGCATACATATGTAGTGCACACACATATACATTCATATATAAAAATTCCTAAATATATAAATATAACCTCAGTCTGTATGTTTTCAGGTATCGGATCTTTACAAGCAGCTTTATAAAAACTTTAATCCCATTTTATAGCTAGTTCAAACCTAACCTGATATGAAGAACTCATCTTACCCCCCCAAAAAAGGCATGCTATCAGAATCTAGCTACAGCTGGAAAATAACAACTACTAAAACCTTAGAGGGATGATTGGTCAAGATACATAGAATAAATGATACGTGTCTCTGTAACTTTGGATATCCTTAGTAAGCTGCTTCACTTCCTAATGCTTCAACTACCTCATCTGCAACTCAAGCACTGTAATCCCTTCTGTGTAGGAGATACATTCTGAGACATGCAAAGGAGACACTTTTGTTGTCTACACAACACTGAATTTACAGTAAGATGGCTATAACATTACCTAGTGACAGAAATCTCAAAGTTCCGTTTTTAAGCTTTGGTCCGTCACTGACTGAACTATAATTACGTGACACATAAATGTGCTTTGTTGTCTGAAAGAATTCCCTCTGCTCTGTTAGAGCCCCTTCCAAGGTTCAGAACTATGGTCTGTAATGTCAACAGGATGGAACTTGCTTGTGAGTGCAGTGCTTCTAATAAGACTGTTCACCTCTGCTACCTCCTAAAATTTCTCTGCAGTTAAAAACAAACTGGGTAGTAGCAGCACACGCCTTTAATCCTAGCACTTGGGAGGCAGAGGCAGGCAGGTCTTTGAGTTCAAGGCAAAAAAAAGGAAAAAAAAAAGCAGTTCAGAAGACATCAATAATAAATCTTGTTCATTAGGAAACAGCACTGGATAACTAAACAGCATAAGAAAGCTGAACCCTCAGACATCAGTAGAAAAACCGAGGCTGAACTTGATTTAGATGGTAAAGTCGACTAGGACCTGAGGTACTGGCAGAGAAGATAAAAGCAAAGGTAAACCTTTGTCAGAGGTTTGCACACATGGGACTAGATTTCTTTTCTCTGTCTAGTAGAAGAATGGAACTTTAGTTCTCTGAAGAATATAAAGTAAAATCTCTAGACTGAGAGGCATCGAACACATTCCATGTGGGGCTATGCTGTGGACAGAGAGTAATAATTGTACTTAAACACTAAATAGAGGAACTCTTACCTCATTCTTCTCCACTTGCTTGCCAAAGTGTCAGCGTTGAGCAGATGTGTGTGCACGTGTGAGCACATGCACAGACACACCCACACACCACAAACATTCTGTCTTGAGGAGTTCTCCAAAGAAGCGACCAGGTCGTACCATCCAAACATAGTGCCTCCTTGTAGCTCTTCTGTGATCAACACAGCCAAGAATCATGCAATGTGGTGATGAAAGAAAAAAATAGGATTAAAAAAAAAGAGACAACTAAAAGAAAACTGTTTATGGTAAGACAACTTCAGAAAGTAGTATGTATGTGTACATCCATTCCTCAGGATCCATGAGGAATTGAATTCAGGAAACCCTCCTGGTACTGTATTTTGTGAATGTCCAAACCCCTGGATAGAATCGTATAGTGTGGGGGTATGCACACTTTCCCATATTAGTTAAATCATCTCCAAATCATTGTGAGTGCTATGTAAATTGCATCCTGTTGAAAAGCAGCAAGCCAAAAGTCTGCATGTTCAGTACACATATTTTTTGTGAAATGTTTTCAGGTGACAGTTGAACAGTAGATAAAGAACCTATAACAATGAAGGGTTGACTGTAACTCTTTTACAGAACAAAAACATGAGGGCAGCTGCTAGGAATAAAATATGAAAGTATAATGTCCAAACTTTAATGGAAGTATAATGTCCAAAATTAATGGAATAATTATAAAATAAAGTTGAAGAAATATTCCCCCAGAAAATAAAATCTAAAACAAGATTAAAGTAGAAGATAAGAAAAAGTCTACCTTAGCTGTTCCAGAAGATTGAAAGTCTGAAAATGTGAATTCAGAAAAAACGGCAACAGTAAAGGAGAGGGGCTCACTCTGCATGTAATTTAAAGGGCTGGGAAGGCACCGCACTCTAAGGTGCTTGCCCTGAAAGCATAATGATGTGACTTTCATCCCTAGAATCAACTAGGATGACTGTGAGGGCCAGACAAGCTACTAAGAGACCTCATCTCACAAAGGGGGAAAAAAAGCAGATGACACCAAAGAAATGATGCCCTGGGTTGTCCAATGACACACAATTCAAGGTGTGTTTCTAAATATAAATCTTGAGATTGAATGCCTCACACAAGTAAAAAACACTTTTTATATTCATATTCAGAACAACAACAAAAAAAAAACCCTTCACACACAAGAAATCTTATGAACTTACAGTGCTGAGTGAAAAGGAAGGTTTTTGACCAAAAGTCAAGAACCAGAAAGCCACAGACTTATCTATACCAAAAGTACATGGTAGACCATTACCTTCAGTATTCTGGGATGAATTCATGTCCTGCCCAGCTAAACTACTATTGTATAAATGTGAATTGTCTGTGCCCTAATGGTGAAGATCTTGAAGGCTTGAGGAGAGGTTATTGGGTGCCAACCTCATCAATGGATCAATCTAGATGTGGTTATAGCTGAATGGATTATTAGGAAATGGGGCCTGGTTGTAGGAAATAAATCACTGGGTCACACCTTTGGAGGATATAGCTTGCCATGATTCTTTTACTTTGCCATTTCCAACTTCCAGGATGTGTATATACTTTATGAAATAAGCCTATTAGCTGTTAACCTAGTCCAAATTATGCTATAACTATTGAGAAATTAGGGTGTGTGAATATGTTTACTTAGAGAGAGGAACAAACAGGCAGTGGCCAGTAGAGCTAGACCTCATTCTTACATAGTGGGACATCAGTGCAGAATTCCGCCTAGAAAAAAAATGAAGAATTAAACAACTCAAACTGGAATAAAAGTGTGGGTGGGAGGGTGAAAGCATGGAAAGCTGCTGCTTCTGGGAGCAGGAAGTAGAGGGTGGGGTTGTGAGCGCTGCTTTTCAGGACAAGCCTCGAGCACCACCTGACTCCTCAAGAGCTAATGTCAGGCTAGATTTAAAATAGTAACCAAAGGTTACAACACAGTAGAGGACTCTTCCGGAATGAATGAATGGATGGATGGATGGATGAATGAATGAATGAATGAATGAATGAATGAATGAATGAATGAAAACCTGGATATATTTGAAGAGCTAGAATATAAAAATCATAAATGAGAAAAGCATATGGGGACTTATTTCATTTGTGTTATATTTGGTGACATAAGGATTGTTCTACAATACCATTTAATTACTTCTGAAAGAAATAGAATAACAAAATGGAGAGATTGAGCCAACTGAGAAACAGGTTAAATCTAATTCCCTACATAGGTATGTTGCAAACTGTGTACACCACACATAAGGTACATAACCATAACAATATCAGTTATTTTTCTCAACTTGAGGAGGAGGAGATAGTCTTTACTAGAGAAGGCTCTGGGCTGTCTAATCCAGTAATTTTAGTATTTTAGGATATAATGTTATAGTCAGTATTCTTTGTCAGTTCCCACCACAAGAGTAGTTCCCCTGTGATCTGTCAGCTGGGTGACTAGTTCTGTCCAGTGTGTTGCAAGTGTAGATGATTGTGTATTGCCACTGCAAAACCATACATGTCTCTCTTTTGCATAGTATACTGCAGGGCCTACAAGTCAACCCAGGAAGAAGAAACTTGAATGATGGCTGAGGAGTAAGATTTTATTGAGATTGATGCTTTTCAAAAGAAAACAGCATAATTAGAACATGTAGAGGTCTATAAACTGGAAATCTTTCTCCCCTGGGAGCTACCATGCCATTTAAGCTTCACTAGGACCTATATCTTAGCGCCTGCCATCACTAGGCACACTTTAATTTTCAGACTAGTTTTGTTACAAGGATGTCCCATGACCTCAAAAGGCTCAAAATACTTTTCCTTTAATTCATTATTAATTCCTTACGCAAGTGACTGCCATGACTTGAAGCAGTGACAAGTTTTACTTTGGGTCACCATGCCTTAAAACTATGTAGATCCTCTCAGACTACAAGACTCCATTTAGAGTGGTCTGTCACAAAGAGATTGTTATCAATTAGAAAAAAAAAAGACGAAATAAGCAGAACATAGACCTATCTACATATCCATAGCAACCAGTGTAAGTGTGTTAAAATCTGCTTCCAGGCTACTTTGAAAAGTGTTTTTAAAATTGGTACATATACTTCATATCCTAGACAAACATCACACGTATCCTTAAAGCCTTTCTGTGTTCCATAGGCTGTGATTTTCAGGTTATGGTGCATTGTATTTGTTTCAATACTTTCAACTGGCAAAAGAGGGCACAGAATTGAGCTAAATCTTTAAATAGGTAACAAAAGGTTGGACAGATGTTTATAAAAGATATAATGTTAGGGGAGTTGACGTTCATAGATACTATTCCTAAAAGAAAAAGAAAAACAAAGAGTGTCATTGTGCTTCTTAAAATGTTTTAAACACTGACTTCCTTATCAGTGGTGATGCCTGCATACCAGCACTCTTGAAGCAGAGGCAGAACAATAAGTTCCAGGCTAGCCTGTGCTACAGCTTGAACTACATGGGGGGACCCTGCATCAAAGAAAGAAAAAAAAGTACCATGGTTTTGAGCATTGTTACTTATTTTGAAGAAAATTTTCCCTCTCCTTACTCTAAAGAACCTATAAGATAAAGCTTACCTTATTAAATTTATATTTTAATTAAGTTCTGATTTTTTATTGGTCTTGGGGACAAAAAAGTGAAATGTGATGTTAAAGAAGGTTTTATGTTTGGCAATATTCTGTGAGTTTCACTTTTTTAAGACTTTTTTTTTTGCTAAGGTTGATAGATAAAGAAAACAATAAAGAGAAAATTTCTGAAACTGATATATAAGCCAATACCAATTTTTAAATTCCTAGTGAATTACAAAGTATTTTGTCATGCTTTGTGATAATTATATGCCAATCTCCAAAGATCTAAATGTATCCATGATTCATGGTCCTCTACAAACCATATGAAATCAAAATGTCTGCACTACACAGAATGAATGACTAGACACCCACCACATGAGAACATGGGGCAACTTTCAGGGGTGCTTATCCTATATGTTGTTGATCCCCTTATTGTACTTTGCTAATTTGAACACAATCATATTAGTAGAATTTAATTTTATGGCATTTGTTAATTCATTAATGTAGTCATAATTATGACACAGTGACAGTGATACCAGGTAAATAAAAACATTTAAAACAAGATTCTTAATTTCTTCTGGAAGTATAGACACTTGGAACATTGTCTAATTTATTTCAGGCCATATTCTAGAATTGGAACTATGAACATTTTATCTGTATAAGGAATATAATAAAACTGTCCTGTTGTGGATATTTGTGGTAAAACAGAGTAGTAAGTAAGTAAAAATATCTCATCAATACAAGAGCTTGGATGCTTGAATGATGTATTAGCAACCAAGACTCTCCTTCCCAGGAGGCTTTCGTTCTCCTGTTGGCCAGAATTAAATTCTGTACTCACCCCTAAACCTGTCACTGTTAAGACAGAAGTTTAACTTAAAGAACTATGACTGTGTGATCAGATTGCTAGGGCCAGTGGGTGGCTGTGATGGGCAGCCAATAAACTTGAAGGACAGTTGACTTCCAGGATGGCTATCTTGCCCTTCACTGACACATTTACATTTGAAAGAGATGTTTGGTTGTAATCAGTCAACTTTTAGAGGTCCATTTTCAGGCTGTGAATTAGCTTAGTGAGTTAGAAGAGAAAGTGTGCAGAGTGGCTTTCCTACTTAATGTAGTTTGGTGACATAAATAGATAGAAATTAATTTAGAGGCCACACCTGGTTTTTTACCTTTTTAAAAGTCTTCCTAGGAGTTTTAATCTAATGTCAAGTTAACTTAGACATTTGTAGCATGACATTTAATTCGTTGTTTGAACTTTGTTCATAATCTCTCTGTGGGTGAGTCAGCTAAGGTCTAAGAGAATAAGACATAGATGCTTGTGCATGAATTCATCTCTGTCTTTGGTCTCACCGTATCCGTGTAATCCACCACAGAGACATGGGTGGCAGAAGCATCATCACAAACTCTCTCCACAGGCAGAGCATGCTGTCTTGATTTTGCTTTTCTAAGTGGGATTTAAGATGTCCACTTTAACTTCTTAATGCCTTCATAAATTTGTTTGACACACACACACACAACAGAATCAGAGGAACTAGATTGCTGCAACTTGACTGTTACATGGGCAGGATGCCACCATTAGAGACAAGTAAAGATGATTATCCCCCTGTTAGGCTTTTTTCCTCTATCATCTGTCTTCATTTCCATTGTGTCTGTAAGATACAAAGATGCCAGATTGTACCCATAATGAACCCTGCCTGGGAGGCATAGACATTAGTTTGGGGAGAGCTCAAGTCAAAGAATTCAATGAATTTGCAATGCCTGGCCAGCAGTTCCTATGGTTTGAATCATGCTAGATTAAATGGGTCCTTGATAACATTTGCTTCCTTCCAATAGCCCTTCTGGAAAAATAATATTTATGTGTTCTTTCAAAGCTACACTGCCCTGGAGAGACTACTATTTTTTTTCCCTAAAATGCTCATGTGCCTGATATAGAAGGAAATGAGAACTTTTAATTACTCTGTACAGATGAAAGTCAGCCAAGGCCAAAAGTCATATTATGGAGGTTGTAAGGCTGTCTCCCTGTTTTCCCTTAGTATCTTAGCTGGGATAAACACCTGGCTCTACTAGCTCATCTTTTTATATTTAACTTTGCCTGGAAGATAGATTAATCTACAGGGCTTCTACTCAGGAAAAAATGAAATCTCTGCTCTCATCAGAGGAACTCCAGGCCTATTAAACAGAAAAACAGGTAAAGAAATAACCTACATGGCTGTTTCTCATTACTGAACTAAATTCCTATACCCAGAGACTTTGTCCAAAGCTTGAGGTTGCTTACTAAGTTTACTGTCCTCTGTTCCACTAAGATGTTCTCTTTCTTCTTGGCTTTCGGCCCCATGGTCCCCATGTCAGAAATTCATACACTCAGAAGTGTCACAGAAGCATAAGAGAAAGGACAGGTGGCAGCCTACGCTCTGCCTGGTAAGCTGCAGACCTAGCATAGCCTGGCCTGAAGGGGAATCTTTTCCTTTGAGCAAGGGAAAATATTCCACATACTAAAAGAAATGGCATTTCCTAATTAAAAGCATATTTTAAATTAATGAAGGTGCTAAATTAATTAAATTAATGAATGTGCTAACTATAATTTGGGGGACAATTGAAGACACATCTGTATTTTGGTCGTGGTGATTTTAAAAACAAAGTAAAAGTATAGTACCAGAAAAACGTTATTACAGTATTAACATGAAGTACTCTATTAACAAAAACAGAATTCAGTAGACTATAATAATAATGTTAAACATATACATGTATAGAGTTCACCATTCTTGTTGTATTGAACCTACTTATAAATATGGCTGTCGTTTACAAAAATATCTCATTACATTTGTTATAGTTGTAGCTCATTAGACTGGTGGATTGACTTACATAAACAACTCTCACTGTGAAGTGTTTGTAAAATACAGTCAGTCGTGGACTTTAACTATCTGGAAAAGCGAAAATAAGTAAGGCCCTTCTAGACCCTGGCATTACAGATTAGCAAGAGGATTTTAAACTTCTTAATATATGTATCACCCAAAGATAATAAGATTAAATTCCCCAGATAACCTTCTTCTTGATTATAATGGCTATTTTCCTTAGAAATATTTATCAACTTTTTAAAATTAGTTTATTTTTTATTAACTTTACATTCTGGTTATAGTCCTATCCCTCCTCCCCTTCCAGCCCTGCCCTCTCTCCATCTTCCATTCCCCCCTCTCCTATTCCTCAGAAAAGGGGAACTCCCTTACCTATCCGCCCCAGCTCATCAAGTCGCATCAGGACTGAGCATGTCCTCTTCCCTTGTGGCCAGGCAAGACAGTCCCACCAGGGGGAAGTGATCAGAAGTCCCCATTTCATTTACTAGAAGACCCACATGAACGCTGAGTTGTCCATCTTTATATCTTTGTAGGGGGCCTAAGTCCAATTCGTGTGTGGTCCTTGGTTGATGATTCAGTTTCAACAAGGCCCTCTGGGCCCTGGCTAGTTGGCTCCATTTGGTCTTCTTATGGAGCTCCTGTCACCTCAGGTCCTTTTCTTCTTCCTCTCACTTTTCCACAAGATGCCCTACTCATTACCCACTATTTGGCTGAGTCTCAGCATTTGTTTTGAGATGCTCCTGGGTAGAGTCTCTCAGAGGACAACTCTGATAGACTCCTGTCTGCAAGCTTAGTAGAGTATCCTTCATAGTGTCAGGGGTTGGCATTCTGCCACAGGGTGGGTCTTAGGTTGAGCCGGGCATTGGTTGGGTAGTCCCTCAATCTCTGCTCTATCTTTATCCCTGTACATCTTATTGGCAGGATAAATTTGGGGTCAAAGTTTTGTGGATAGGTTGGTGTTCCTCTTCCTCTACCAGGAGGCTAGTAGTTAAGAGAAGCACTCCTCCATTGCTGGTGGGAGTGTAAACTTGTACAAGTGTGCAACTTGTACACTTTAGATAGCCATCTGGCACTTTCTCAGAAAATTGGGAATAGCTTTACCTCAAGACCCAGCTATACCACTCCTGGGTATATACCCAAAAGATGTTCCAACATACAAAAAGGACATTTGCTCAGCTATGTTCATAGCAGCTTTATTTGTTATAGCCAGAATCTGAAAACAACCTAGATGTCCCTCAACCAAAGAATTTATAAAGAAAATGTGGCACATATATACAGTGGAATAATACTCAGCTATTAAAAACAACAACAACAACAACAAAGAAATCATGAAATTTGCAGGCAAATGGATGGAACTAGAAAAGATCATCCTAAGTGAGATAACCCAGACCCAGAAAGACACACATGGTATATACTTAATTACAAGCAGATTTTAGCCATATAGTACATGATAAGCATACTACAAGGCACAGACCCAAAGAGATAAATAACAAGGAGGATCCAAGGCAAGATCCATAAATCTCACTTGGAAGGGGAGACAGAATGGACAGAGGTAGTTGTTGAAGACAGAGAACAAAATAAGAGAGGGACCATAGAGAGTTAAGAGAGTGGAGAACAGACCTGGGGAGAGAGAGGGAGCGAGAACAAACGGCTTATAGAGAAAAGGGAAACCGAGGGTGGGGGCATCTCTGTGACAAGCTGGAGACCTAAGTCGGGGTCAGCCCCTGGGAGGATATGAGGAATTAGACACTCCTAGTAGCACAGGCCACAGATGCTGAAGAAGACACCCTCATTTATCAACTCTTGTTCAGTGTTTAGAGCTCTATCCGAGGCTTCATTGTCTTCCTTCTCTCCTTCCCCCATACCTAAACCCAGGATTAGATTGTGATTCTTGCCTTTCACAGTGTTTACCTGTTTTTACCTTTAAGAGTTTTTCAGATCTACTTCTAAAATTCTGATATGTCTCACTTTTCCTTTTTGAATGAACTCACACTAATAGCCCGATCTCATTAAATAAACCACATTCAACCTCACTTGTCCATACACAGAACACCTTTCACACCAGCGCTGAGGTTACCCTGGGCTACTGCTCTGATGGATTAATCTTCATTACTTTCTGTTCTTGAAGGCCCCTCAAAGCTTTTAATATTTACCTAAAGCCTTCCTTATTTCCACAAGTAAAGAACTTGTACGTTGTATCATTAACCTGCTTGTGTATACACCCTTGTAAAGGAGGACTCCTTGAGAGGAAAGTGCCCCAGTCAACTCGGAGTAAGCAAGCATTGAGAGACCCTGACAGTGCTTACCTTCACATTGTCATAAGTTGCTTCTAGGTAATCTTTTGTGGTTGAAGCACATTTGTGTACTCTGTGTGTAGGTCTTATTCAAGCATCATGATATAAAAATGCATATTCTATAAAATATTAATATTTTTAATTAAATTGAAGAAAATAAGAATAAAATCAACATGGTACCTGATGTTGATATTAGCATTTATGCAAAGCTTAACTTCAACTATAGACATCAAATTTTTATAGCAGCTAATGTTGAAGTTGTTAACATCTTATTTCCTATAGCCCATGCCCTCCTCAAACTAAAGCTTTTTCTGCCCCAGCCTCCTGAGTGTTAGGATCACAATGATGTGCCACATGTGGATGTTGACATTCTTGATGAAGGTCTGAATCAGGTTCACGCTGAGGGCATTGCCCTCTTAGTTACTTCTCTGTTGCTGTGATAAAACGCCATGAGCACAGCAGTTTGCAGAAGGAAGGGTTTATTTGGGCTTCTGGTTCAAGACAGAGAAGTCTGTCATTATTGTGTCAGGAAGACAGGCATGGCAGCATGGAGCTGGGAGCTCACATTTTGAACCTCAAACACAAAGCATAACGAAAAACTACTACAAGTACAGTGAGGTCTTAAACTGAAGCCCACCTATGATTCCAAACCTCCCCAAACAGCAATACCAACTGGGGACCAAGTGTTCAAATGCCCAGGACTGTGGGGGACCACCACACCTGAGCTCTTCTCAAAAGGAGGCTAAGCAGGCACGCCAGCTTTTTCTCTCTCAAGAAAATGAGCACACCTACTACTTTTGCCTAAAATTAAGATTTACATTTTGAAAGCAGTCTAATTTAAAAACATTTAAATGCCTCACATTTTATTCAAAAGATACTGTTCTTATTCAGGATATTGTAAGCTGTTCTGACTCAGGATTCTGGTAGTTAAAGTTACTAGTTACAAGTGGATCCGAAGGAATTCTCATTCATGGTGCACATTAAAATTATCTGGAGTAATTAAAGCAGCACAGGCAGGAGCAGAATGGAATCAGCATCTACAAAGTGAGCCCTGGGCATGGGTAATTATTATGTTTTCCAGGTTGTGCAGATATTCAGTTGAAATTTAGAACCTCTGCTTTTGAAGCTCCCCGGTGTCTTCAAGGACACATACTTTTTATGTGCTCTGCCTAGGATAGGCCCTACCTGGGATCAAAGCAAAATAACCACACCAGGAAAAGACAGCTTATCCAGAGAAGATAGACTGTGTTTTCCTGGGCATCTTCCTAACAAACTATTGCATCATATAGAATGTCCAATTACATTTGAAATAAGGAGTGTGCGTGTGTGTGTGTGTGCGTGTATGTGTGTGTGTGTGCGCGCACGCGCGCGCGCACATACACACATGCACCAGCCAATGTAAAAAATACGCTAAAAAATTTACTCTATCTGAAATTCATCTTTAATTGTTCTGTTTCTTATGGTTAATGGTTTGGCTTGGGGTTTGTTTTATTTTGTTTTGTCAGTTTGTCACAAGTTAGAGTAATTTCTGAAGAGGAAACCTCAACTGAGAAAATGTTCCAGCCTGATTGGCCTGTGGACAAGCCCACTGGGCATTTTCTTGATTGATGGAGGAGGGCCCAGCTCACCGTGAGCAGTGCCACCCATGAGCTGGTGGTCCTAAATGCTATAAGGAACTGGGCTGAGGAAGCCGCAAGGAACAACCCAGTAAGCAGCACTCCCCCATGGCTTCTGCTTCAGTTCCTGCCTTGAATTCCTGCCTGCCTTCCCTCAGTAAGACCATTACCTGAAAGTGTGAGATGAAATAAACTCTGTCCTCCCTGAGTTACTTTTGGTCGTAGTGGTCATCACAGCAACAGAAATCCTAAGACAGTGTTGTTATTCCTAAATACTGTGACTTTCTATAAAGACAAAGACATCTTCAGAAGTACCCAGGATTTTATGTACCATTGACCTAACTCCCTGGACCCCAGCGGAGGCCCTGCCACTCCCTCAGTTGTGGGTTGGACTGGGTTCACCTTGAGAGAAGGTGTAAGTGAAGGGTCTCTTGGAAAGGCCGGCACCAGAAACTTCATTCAGTCTTGCTCAGTGCTGTTACAATGTCTACAGTAAAGACTTTGCAAACAGTTAATTTTTGCGGAAAAATATGTTGGCTATAAGGGACATGTACATTTTCTGATAAACTGTTATCTTCAGAGGTATGGGTTCAGAAGTGGCTACTCCATTTCTCCAAATTACAGGTGTGAAGAATCATGTATCAAAAAACCTCAGGGTTCATGGAGAAATGGGATTGGGGAACAGTACAAATGATCTTAACTGATGACAAAAGTGAATGCATCTAATAATAGCTTGTGAACTACTGTGAAGGTGAGGGCAGAGTTATATGGAATCTGATGGATTTGGGTCAAAGGTGTCACCCATAACACAGTAAACTGGATAGCTAGCAGACACCTGCAGTGTGTGCAGGCAGGCATTTTGTGCATTTCTTGTTTCAGTTACATGCAGTTTGATCACGTGGCATTTCTTGAGATTAACATTATGGATGAGAAAATATGAAATTTAACATATCGAACCAATTCACAGTTTCAAAACAAGCATTATAGTATAAGTAACTATACTGAGTTGCATTTGCCTTCTGAATTTAGCATGTTAGAAGAGAAAGAATATAAAAGATATGCTGTGTAATATTTTTGTTCTTAGTGAGCAATAATCTTATTAATTAGAATGTTGGAGGTCATTCATTCAGTTAATAGATTCATCCAAAGTATTCCACGCACCAGTTTACTTACTGGGTATGTCTGAATTACAGTTTCTAACTGCCCGTGAGAGCTCTGGATGGCCCCCTCTTCAGTGTCAAGAATGGCCAGTAGGGCCTTTGAAGAACTTTCTCTGTCCAGCCTCATTATCAGTCCTTCCCCAACTTCTCTTCAGCTTCTCAGGGGTGCAGAGCGTTTTAGTTTTCTTAAGTAAATCATGCTGCCTTATACATCTTCCTTGTTGCTCTTTCCTGTCTTTTCTGACCAAAATGATTCACATGGTCACAAAACTCACAGTTCTTCCCGGTCAGTTTAAGTCCATCATATACACAGCTCCTTAATTACTCTTTTCTGGAAGTGTTCAGCTCTTACAGTAGGAAGCAGGCCCCTCCCCAAACCTACAGAAACATCAGGAGTGGTGGGTATCCTGCTTGACTCAGAGGTGCTGATTCTGCATTTAATGTGGTGGTGTCTTTGTATTCATTTGGAATCTCTCATAGGCTCTGGTTTCTCTGTCTATTCTCTATATCAGATGTTGTAGCTGGCACTCAGGAAAAATTAGGAATAAATTTCTTTTCTTAAAAGTGTGCAAGTAGCAAGTGGCAGGAATCAGTCTGGCATCTTCCAGGACCAACAGCAATTTTTCAAAGATAATAGGAATTGGTGATACTGAGAAATAAGGTTCCTATAAATCAGTGTGGTAGGCATATGGATAACTCAGAGCGTTTTCCCTCATTTTTTCAAAGGCTTCATAACTGGTAGTGTTTATATTAACAAGAGAAATATCAAGTGCTAGTTCTAGTGGTCGGCTCCCTTTGCTCTTTGTAAGTCTTATTCCATTCTTGACCCTCAACTTGGATTCAGTGGAGGTACAGACTTCCTTTTGCCCTCATAGTAGTGGTCATTTAGCTTAGAGAATGGTGATACAAGTGTCTTAATTTCATCCTCACATGGCCAATTATCTTTAACACTATGAAACAAAACAATAGCAACCAAAGCAACCTTGGCCAAGGTCTTTTGGTCTGGGTCAGCTGCTGTGTAGAATCATGCTTTTGGTGCCAGGAAAGATCTCACAGATGATCTTGCCCAGCCAGCAGCACTATGAAAACTCAAATGAAACCCCCTGGTACAGGCTGGGTGATTTCATCTGTTGGTCTGATCATATACAAGTGGCAAATAGGAAAACAATCATTATTAGAGTATCATCTGTGCTCACTGAATTGGTGGAAGAGAGAACTTACTGGAGTTATAAAAGACTGTTCAGGTTGCCTGATTATAAAAATAGAACATGACACGACAAGCTAGAAGTATAAGAGATGGGACCATATCTCTAACGATGCCATTTATTTTTTTAATTTACTCACTTCACATTATGAGCATAGCCCCCTCCCTCATCTTATTCTGGCCCCACCCTCCCTTCTGCTTATTCTTCTCCCCTAGTCCTCAGAGAGGGAGAGCCCTCCTTCCCTACTACCTGACCCAACCATATCAAGTCCCATCAGGACTGCCTGCATCCCTTCCTCTGTGACCTGGCAACGCTGCCCCGCCAGGTGAAAGTGGTCAAAGAGTGGGCTACAGAGTGCATGTCAGCGACAACCTCTGCTCTCCTTAATTGGGAACCCACATGGAAACTTAGCTACATCTGAGCAGGGGCCATAGGTCCTCTCCATGCATGGTCTGTGGTTGGTGTATCAGTTTCTGCAGGTCCCCCTGGGCCCAGATTTGTTGGCTCTGCTGGTCTTCTTGTGGAGCTTCTGTGCCCTCCAGGTCCTTCATCCCCTTACTCTTTCATAAGACTCCCTGCCCTCTGCCCAAAGTTTGGCTGTGAATCTCATCATCTGCTTCAATCCCCTGCTGGGTGGAGTCTTTCAGAGGACATCTGTGGTAGGCTCCCATCCTGTTCCCTGTCTTCAACTGCTTCTGGTGTCCATTCTGTTTGTCCTTCTGAATGAGAATTAAGCATCCTCCCTAGGGTCCTCCTTGTTACTTAGCTGGGCTACAACATCTGTCACCCCATTGATCCATTGATCCGACTGACTAGGCCGTGTCCCCTTCCTCCCTCACTGTTTCGTGTGTGTCCTTCCCAAAGCTGTACAGCTGGACGACCTTCCACGGATAGAGGAGGACCAGTCTTTGGTCAAGAGTACATGAGTAGCTACACGCCCCTGCTAGAACCTCCAAACAAGCTCAAGGCCATTTAAATTCTTACACACAGGCCTTTCCCAGATGCAATGTTTAAAAGACAAGCAATTTCGTAGTAGCACTTTCATACTGCCTGAATTTCAAAGGCTAAAAACTTACTGAGTCATGCACTATGCATATTATCTATATAAAGGGAAATTATAGGGCTCTTGCAGATAGTAAAGTTGAGGACTGAACAACAGAGGCTTTATTCTTCCTGCTTCACTTACATGATATTTGTCGTGAAGGTTTTAATCCTTTTCCAGGATTTTCCAGGATTTTAAATTATTTAGAATTCATAACACATGATTCTACTTCCTAGCGCTTATTCTTCTTGTCTTTTCTGTTTATACTCTTTTTGGAAGCAACTTCTAGAAGGGCAACAACATTAAAATAGCTCACAAAGTAGGAGGGGTAATGGGCATAAAAAACCTGTTTCTAAAGATTAAAGGTTTTTAATATAGCTGGGAAAATGGCTCCATGGATAAACTGTTTGCTGTGCATGCAGGAGGAACAGAGTTTGGATTCCCAGCATCCATGTAAAAGCCAGGCATGGATCCCCAATGCTGGGTGGACAGAGACAGAAGGATTCTTGAGGATCACACCAGACAGTGTGACCAAAACAGCAAAAACAAGATGGAAAGTTCCCTGGCCAAGATATGTAATCATTCTCTCTGTTTCTTTCTTGCACGTGCTCTCTCTTGCTCTCTCTCTCTCCTCTCTTTCAGTAAATACCACTTATTACAGCCCTTTATAAAAAGTCATGTCAGAAGACCAGGAAAGGATTCAAGTCTGAAATATGGACATGTACCTGTCCCTTTAATTTGAAGCCGGAAGTTTCTGAGTGCTTGTATTTATGAACTCTAGGAGGACTAATGGCCCAAAAATTATTTCTGAATAGAATAATGGAACATTGACCTAATCCAGAAGTGCTGGGAAGCTGTCAAGGAAGCTTGTTGCCCTTTTTCTTTCTTCCCTACCTTCTATTCCAAGTTGAGAAGAAGCCTTTTAGATTGTTACCAATATGTGTCTCTTAAAACTGCCTTACAGCAGGGAGATAGTAAAAGGCCTTTCCAGAATGGTTGAAAAGTATATTCAGAAGCAAATACAAGAGCATGAAGCCAATCCTTCTGATGCTGTTCGATTCGTGCACCATTGTCTAGCTCATAATATTCCCTGGGACTTAGTTAGAAATGCAGTTTCCCAGGCCTAGCCCACTATTACAAAAATAGACTATACTTTAACAAGACCCAGGTAACATTTTGTTCTTATTAAAAATCAAAAAGAGGGAACTAGAGAATTGAGTCAGTGGTTTAAAGTACTTGTTGCTCTTGCGGAGTTTCCAGGTTCAGTTCCTACCACCTACATAATTGCTGCTGCATCTGACTTATACATCGGCACTGGGGTCTATTGTTGGGTCCTTCTGCTTGAACAGCAGCACTTCACCACCTGAGACATCTCCCCAGCCAACTCTTTTGCTTTTTTTTTAATGTCTCCTCTTGCATTTTATTCACATAATAATTCTATCTTATAAATATATGACCCCATATCCTTGTAGAAAATCCAGAAAAAGAAAACATTTATAATCCCACCGTGTTTTGCAGTCAAGACTGCTTTAAAAAATCTTATACACTGCAGTCCATTTTCCCTATTGGTCATCTTTTACATGTTTGTGAATTGTCCTTCAAGAAGAGCATTTTTAAATAACACAGAGGATCCATGTGTGCATATGTGCTGTCTTTAAACGTTTGACTAAAATCTTCAGTTGTTTATATATGTATCCATGATTCCCTGGGATAATTTTCTAGGATTGCATTGATATAGTAAGACAACAAAAGTTAACATTTATATAGTGTTTATTAAGCCAAGCTATGTATAAAGTATTTTGTCTAGAAAAATCTCATATGATTCAATCCCCTAATTATAAGATATACAAATTATTTTACCATCTTATAGTCAGGCTCAAAGAGTTACTAACTGGTTAAAGTTATAAAGATAGTTTGAGACAGGCTCTTATATACTAATGCTGAGCCTATAGCGTTCATATTCCAGCTTATTCTCCAGTACGTCTGCTGAACTGCTTCACACACCCACAACTCTCAATTTAGTGCAGTATAAAACATAGGCATTGTGCTCATTTTCTATTTTTCCTGATGGTGTCTTCCAGGGCTATTGCCATATGCTTCTGGCTTGGGCTTCATTCACACTGAGTGCATATGTGTGTGTTCGTGTGTGTGTTTTACCCTGTGTACACCACAGCTTCCTCAGAGCATCTGCAGCCTTCCTCCTTCTCATCAAGACTTTCCGTTTCCTGTGCTTCCCACTTCTTGTTCACCCATCTGTTCAAGCAAGGCTGGGCGCCTTTCCTGTCTTCTAGTTGCTATTTTTGGCTGGTTCCCGCTGCTGCTGTCAATTTGGCTCCCTTGTCTGCTTGTCCTGTGACCTGAGGACACTCTTAGAAGCCGAACAGAACCAATCCAAGGCCCTTCCTGCACTTCCAAGTCCTGCTGCAGGGCTGACAGACACTGCTGCCCAAGAATGATCCTCAAGCATGGTCTCCTTAAAGTGTGTGCCACAGACTGCCTGTCAGACCCAAGCTTCTAACACATTCCTGGAAGGGAGAATGGAAGAGAAGACTTTCTGCCCATCTGTAGCTCTTCTTCCTCCCAATGCTCCAGTTTGACTTCTTTAAGTGATTGTTCCTTTGTTCACCAGCCACTCTCCTGTACATGTACACACATCACCTTGTTGACTGCGTCCTTGCTTCTGGAAACGTGCCTTTCCATCATTTTTTTTCTGAGTCTTCCTCCTTCGGTACCCTCAGAATTATGTCATCTAGAAAACATACTTTTGTTTCCACATTGGAAGTTGTCTCCTCTTTCAGGTCTGTGAAGAGCCCTCCTACATCCTCTGCCGAGCTTCCTACTCCTTCCTAGGCTTTAAAAACATGCAGATAGTGTCTTCCTCTAAACTCAGTAGAGACCAGGGGACCCACATCTCATCTATTACTGTATTTGCCACAAGACTTAACACAATGAAATGAATGTATTTATTAAACAAGTTGATAATTAAGTGAATAGATAATAAACTACAAAACTTTATACACTATTGTAAAACAACTAAGTTTCCTAATATCTGGCCAATTTAATGACCCTATAGAAATGCCTTTTTCCTTTTATATAGGGTCTCACGTTTAGCACAGGTTGATCTTGAACTCCCAGCAATCTTGCTGCTTCGGCCATCCAAGTACTGGAATTTGAAATGTGCCACAATGGTAAACCATTTCTAGGTGCCTTAGAAAGGAAATAATTTAGTAAACAACTAGAAATTAAGACTCTCCATTAGAGTTGGTAAATCTCTGTTAAAGGAAACTGCCATATTTACTGGGAAGGCCATAGAACATGAGTGAATGTGTATTCAAGGAAGAAATAGGACAGGGGGCCATGTAACTTTGTTCTTGGCTAGCTTCCTAAACTTGAGCATACACTCAAGAGAATATGGCTGATAGAGGAATATTTGTCCTGTAACTTATAGGATATGCTGCACAGGTTTGTTGTGAAGATGAAATGAATTCATGCATGCAGAGGTCATGGTTGTGAATATTTACTGTCACTCCGCAAATACCTGGATGCTCTTTTTCTTTTCCAGTTAAGTAGCCTCCACCCTCTAATTCTTAACCACAGAGCTTCCAAATATAATTCGTGGTGCTGTTCATTGTGGTCGGCAAGTGGCACGGCCTTGGGTATCCATTTCTTGCTTGTGTATAAATTTGTTCTTCCAAACTTAGGGCAATGCTGGGTTCTTTTGTCCTTATTGATCTTTTACTACACGAAGTTTGGAAACTAGAAATTAGTATTTTCTGATAAAGTGATTCACAAAACTTGGTACTTTAAGCCTATTTCATTTTTCTTTGCTTTTTATAAAACTGTAAGAATTAATTTATTGAGTACATGTTCTGTGCCAGTTATCTCCATGTACATTCATTTTCTTCTTCCACTGTTTCTGACAGATAGAGGTGCAAAGAAGAAATTAAAGAATTCATCCAAAGTTATTCAGCTAGTAACTGGAAAAAAGAGCATTTTGAACGCAGGAATGTCTACTCCAGAATTCTATCATGACCCCTCCATAGTCCATCCTATAATGGAAAGTAGAACATGTGAGCAAGAGTAGACACAATAAACATTTCTTTTCAGGGCCACTAAGTAGTCGTTTTCATACAACATCAGGTGATTGGGCAAGCATTTCTTTGTTATTACAGAAGGCCAATATAATGAAAGTAAGTGACTGAAGCTGTCGTTCCAGAGAGTATTTTTAGCTAGAAGGAGCGCACAGCACGAGACAGCAAGAGATTAAAGTAGGTTCTGACAATTTTAGAATTGTAATTATATAATATGATGATGAATAAATGGCAAGCCACCCTTTGCTTCCACGTGATCCCTGATCTATTTATAAACTCTGAGTGATAGCTAAAGAGTTTAAGAATGTTTTTCAATTTCAGCAACCTCTATAGGGATGACAAACTGCACTTCAAACTGCCAAATATAAGACATTCTTAGCCCTCTGCATCTGCTTCAACCAGAGCAATCCTCTTTAATCTCAATAAGCTTTCCCTTAAAAAATGAAGGTTTGAATGAATAAATATGCCCTTTTCCAAGCTGTGTGTGTGAGCAAAGACTCTATGTTGAGATTCACTTAGGTTCTAGGCTTGCAACAGAGCCATGAACGACAATGAAAACTTGAAAGTTTGTAGTTTCTTATCCTTCTAACTTTAGCAACCAAATAAGGCAGCCCCACACAGGTGCAAAGGCTGGACTGCACATGGTCTCCATCAGATAGTGAGAGCATCTAATATGGCAGAGCAGCAGACCATGGAGGAAGAGACACTTTTCCAACTGGTCAGTGCCTCAAGCCAGAGGCCACACCTCTAAATGTGTCTTCTGAAGGTCTTTCCAAAAGCAAGCCACTGAGTAGAATAAAACCTTGTGAATAAGAGTATCTATCTGGGACTATAGTTCCCAGGGGCTTCTGTAACAGACTTGGTTGCTAATCTCAAGTAAACCATTGCTGGGAGTAAACAGATGATTTTAAACCAGGAAGCTTCTCTTTTCTGGTGTTCTTTGTATATTCCGGGCTGTCGGTACCCCGACTACTAGCCACAACGAGACCCTAGCTTTGGTCCAAGGCTAGATTCTGCTTGGGATTGTGTCTATAACTAAAAAATGACTCAGTGGAGGGAACAAGAGGCTGGAGCCAAGATTCTCAGAACATGTTTCTTGTTTCATTGTAAGACTTGTGCACTGTACTGCATGGTCCACTTGCATGTCCCAGCTCATTACCAGTTGTTAAGTGCCTTGGGAGCAGAATTTGAGTTTACATCTTCCAGAGGACTGAATTTCCACCAGAGCTGGAGAGGGAGATGGCTGAGGGCCATGTGATTTGTCAATGACAAGACAGGAATAGAATTTTCTTCATGCTATATGTAAGTTTCTCTCTCACAGCACTCTCCCACAACTAGCCATCTCTTGCTGCATAAGGAACAGCTCCAGAGTGCAACAGCATAGGATTCCCTTCTTCTCTTCAGTCTGTGGCTTAGGAAATTAGACAGGACTCAATAAGCTGTGCTTTCCTCCATGTAGTATTAAACTAAGTCTCTTGCTTTCCTGGCAATGGCTGGGATGGACTAAAAGATACCAGAAAAACATTTTAACTTGTCTAGAATTTTGCTGTTTCTCATATGGCTTTCCTCCTTTATGATTCTATCTTGGATGCTCTAACCTAAACCTCTTTGCAACCATAGTGATCTTCAGGTAAGGAAAACAGAATTTGCCAGGCTTCTTAAACTTTTCCCAACTTGACATCGTTGGACTTTTCTGTAGTCTCCAAATCAAGCCTAGTGAGGCCAGTACAGATGCAAGAGATAGAGAGGGAGTTTTGCAAGCTAATGAGGCACATGCACTTTCAGAGAGAAGGATGCGGTACCATCTCACAAACTGACTGCAGCTGTCACAGACCAAGAAATACAACCTTCTCTAATTCCCATAGTTATCCTACAGAACTGAGAGGTTCAGACCTATGGAAAGGGAATGAGAAAGGGAGAGAAAAAAGAGGCCTGAAAGAGCCTGTCCTTTTTAACACTGACGCCCAGTTGGAGCTGGACACATACATAACTCTACTAATGCCCAGTTAACATCCTTTGGTTGAGCTTCTGGTGCTGTTTATCCTTAGTGAGGGCAGGAGGAGCTGTCGAACTTCATAGGATACATAAAGAACACGGGAAGTGCTTGTGTGCTCCTACAGTAGGCATTTCACAGTTCACTTTTGAGCACTGCTGTCTGCTTGTGTCAAACATTCCAATGCATATTGCTAAGACCTCGAGGTTACAGTTCAAGTCAGTGCTGCACACACATGTCTTCAAACTGCAGTACACCTACAGGGGACCTTTTCAACTATCAATTTCCACCCAACCAGTCAAATTGTAATTACTCTTTAAAAAGAAAAGAAATGCCTCGGTAGCTTTCTCTCCCCTTTTTGTTAGTGACACAGAGGACTTTTATATGAGAGAAAGGCATCTATGACTGGAAACTGTTTTCTCACTTGTGCCAGCCCTGGAAACATCCTTTCTTTTCTGCTGTGGCTGCCTTGGCTAAAATATCCCAAATTATAAGGCTCATTCCCTTTCTCTGAGGAAAAAAACTCCTAAAATATCAGTTTTTTTCTAGGAAATTGTTAACATGTTTAATGTTTTTTTTCTTTAAAAAGAATATTTTATCTTCTTGTTCTAATTAAATTATTTTTCGACTCATAGTACCTTTTTCTAGAAACAAACAAAATACCTCAGCTTCATATCAAGAGAGGAAATGTAAGAATAGCTACTTACCAGCTGCTGGGAAAGCTCACATTTTAAGAGATTATCATTGTCTAGACAACGATGAGATTTCTGTGACAAACACGGTCTTTGGTGTCTCCAGTGTGTGTGTGGAAGCATAGGCTAATGAAACCTAGTCTCCCTTTTTTATTTTTATTGCTCAATATTTTTAAAGATATTAGTTGGCCAACACAAAATGAACTCCATGTTTTTGTTGTAGGCTTTGTGTTTCATCTTGTTTTGGCATTTATGACTTACTATTTTTTGTTCACGTCTTTTGATTTTTGTTTTCAAGGGTTTTCTTTTTTGAAAAAGAGAGAGAACATAAAACTAGTTGGTAGGGAGGTGGAGAAAAGCCAAGAGAAGCTGAGGGAGGAGGGAATACGATAAAATTATATTGTGTGAAATAAAAGGTATATTTTCTGTACTTTTTATGCAAAGTTGTATGTTTACAGATATCCAAAGCTAAAATTCAATTAAGAATGCTCGAGATTTTTGTTTGTTTGTTCTTACCGTTTTATTGATTCTTTGAGAGTTTTACATCATGCACTCCGATCTCACTCATCTCCTTTTCCTATCTGCTCTCTGTCCTTACGTCTTCTGTCCAAAAGAAAAAGAAGCATAAAATCTTGTCATGGAAACTAGAGTGTGTCACAGTATGTTTCACAGTGTATCCTTTTGACCACGTATCTTTACTTGCAAATGTTCATCTTCTGCTACACTGTCAGTGCTGGATTCTCACCAGGACTCCTCTCAGATAACCTGCTGTTGCCTTGTCTCACAGAGATCCTAAATCTTTGGACCAGCCCTTTCACTGCTTCAGCATAGATGTTGAGATGGGCCAACTCAAAGGCTTGGATGATCACTGAATTGGTCAGCCTCCTACACTGGTCTCCTACACTGTTCTGGCTAGGTCACCCCAATGCTGCAGCCAGCAGGGGGCAAAGTCAACTCGCCCACTCTCATGCCTTCAGTGCCTGCTCACCCATGCCCATGTCACCAGGGCCATCTCTACTGTGCTGCCCTGTTGAGACATAGGGCCCACTCTTCCTGAGTGCTGTTAACTGGCTGAAGGACAGGGAGAGCTCTCCAGCTCTCATGACTGCTGCAGATGGTGAGGGGCCAGAGGGCAAAGGGCGCAACTCCACACCCACGCCACCTCATGGCAGATGAGTGGCAAGACCAGCTCTCCCTCGTTCACAACCTCTGGACTAGCTCACCTGCACTTCTGCAATCCAGGGCCAGGTCTGCTGTGCTACCTAAGCAAGATGCAGGGCCCACTCTCCAAGTGCTGCAGCCAATGAGAGGTGGGGCCAGCTCTTCAGAGTACAGCAGCCAGTGAGGGTCAGGGACAGCTCTACACAAACTTTGGACATCCTGCTTGGTCCCAGAGAGCATCCCAGACCAGGGACCTACACATGGTCTTTAGTGGTAATATGAGCCACAGACATTGACACAGACCACCCCCTGCCCTTGTATGGATACAGGGCCAGACACTCGGCAGCAGCACGGGCTGGGACCTCACCTAGCCTCAGGTGGCTACACGTGACAGGCTATTCCTCCCCACTGCCGTGTTTCCAACTCTGTCTCTCCTCGTAATGCTCAGGCTGTTCCCTTTTCTTTCTCTTCCGTCTGTCTACTGTATACTTGCACATTGTAGTAGCCCCAGCCAACCTCTGGTGTCTTCTGCCCATCTCTATGTGGCATGGCAGCAGACAGCTCTCTGGGTGTCCTCAGCACATCTCTACCTTGAGGGTTTTTTTCCCTCCATTAATTTATTTTATTTAGTCACTTTGCATCCTGATTGCAGCTCCCTTTTCTCCTCCCAGGACCCCTCTCACACATCCCTCCCTTCCATTCTTTCCTTCTCCCTCTCCTAAGAGAAGGGAGAGTTCCCCCATGGGTACCAACCTGCCCTGGCACATTAAGTCGCTGCAGGACTAGGCATCCATCCTCTCCTACTAAAGCCAAACAACATAGCCCAGTTAGGGGAACAGGATTCAGAGGCAGGCATCAGAGTCAGAGAGGGGCCCCACTCCAGTTGCTGGTGGGCTCACATGAAGATCAAACTGTGCATCTGATATCTGCAGGTAGAAGAATGCAAATAGATTGTTAGTTATTACTCTGCACAAAACTCAAGTCCAGGTGGATCAAAGACCTCAGCATAAAACCAAATACATTAAATCTAATAGAAGAGAAAATGGGAAATAACCTGAACTCATTGGTACCAGAGACAACTTCCTGAAGAGAATACCAGAAACTAAGATCAACAATTAATAAATGGGACCTCATGAAACTGAAGAACTTCTGTAAGGCAAGGACACTGTCAGTAGGACAAAACGGCAGCCAACAGATGGATAAAGATCGTCAACCCTACCTCCGAAGAGGGCTAGTATCCAAAATATATAAAGGATTCAAGAAATTAGACACCAACAAACCAAACAATCCAATTAAAAAATGGGGTAAAGAACTAAACATAGAATTCTCAACAGAGGAATCTAATGACTGGAAGCAATTAAATAAATGTTCAGCATCTTTACTCATCAGGGAAATGCAAATTAAAACAAATATGAGATTCCATATTCCATCTTACACCCATCCGAATAACTGTGATCAGAAACTCAAGTGACAGCATATACTGGCAAGGTTGTAGAGCAAAGGGAACACTCCTCCATTGCTGCTGGGAGTACAAACTTGTACAACCATTTTGGAAATCAATCTGGCGCTTTCTTAGAAAATTAGGAACAGCTCTACCTCAAGACGCAGCTCTAGCACTCCTGGACATATAATCAAAAGATGTTCCACCATACCACAAGGACACTTGCCCAACTATGTTCATAACAGCTTTATTTGTAATAGCCAGAAACTGGAAACATCTTAGATGTCCCTCATCCAAGGAATGGAAAAGAAACTGTGGTCCATTTACACAATGGACTACTAAAAACAAAGACATCGTGAAATTTGCAGGAAAATGGATAGAACTAGAAAATATCATCCTGAGTGAGATTTTTTTTTAAAGTCTCTATTTTAATCTTTCTGTTAATGGTAGTAGTGGGCTTATTTTTGCTTGTTTTTTCCTTTTGTTTTGTTTATATATGGAGACTAGGTGTGGCAGCACATGACTTTAATCCTAGCACTTAGGATCCAAAGGCAGGTGGATCTCTGAGTTCAAGGCCAGTCTGGTCTACATACAGAGTTCCTGGCTAGCCTAGGCTCAGAGTAAGACAATGCCTCAGTATATAATAATAATAATA
Source organism: Pachyuromys duprasi (assembly GCA_028658305.1). Classification (NCBI taxonomy): domain Eukaryota; kingdom Metazoa; phylum Chordata; class Mammalia; order Rodentia; family Muridae; genus Pachyuromys; species Pachyuromys duprasi. Next base: position 29,742,990 of record CM053756.1, on the reverse strand, counting down.
ATAATAATAATAATAATAGAGACTTAAGATTGTATGTATTACCTAACTTTTTTAAAATCTTTATTCCTTTTTTTCTAGGAAGAAGAATTGGAAGCCCAGATTTCCTTCCTGCAAGGACAGCTGAATGATCTAGATGCCATGTGCAAGTATTGCGCAAAGGTCATGGATATGCATCTTGGTAAGTAAACTCATTGTCCCTTGCAGGAAAGATGATCAGATCAGTAACGGTGTTACTGCTGTGTGCTAGGCCCATATTAAGTGCTCACTGAGTGAGTCTTCTCCTTATTTCTCACAGAAACCCCTATGGTAAAGGTACTGTCAATACTCACACTGTACTAATAAACAAGCACAGGGAATAAACTACTCCAAGATTTTATCATAAACATGCAGAATCAGAATTCACATCAGAGGAAATCAGATGGACTTTCACCTCCTGACTGCCACACTGCCTTTGTAGATATATCCCCCTCAAGCCAGAAGATTGAGGTTTTGAAGTCAATTGCTGAGGCCACCAGTCTGCAGTCACTAAAATGGTTCTTAATTTCTAAATGCTTTCTGTAGTTTATTAACTATGTACCATAAGTGCAGGCCCTTATAAACTAGAAATGCCCTAAGTTCAGATTACATGTGCCATAAGAAGCTACATCAAGATATCTGCCGTTTCTCCATTTGTGAAGGTGTTTAAGTTAGTCTGCTGAGGCACTACATGTTAGTGCAGTAATTACGTGCTCCTTGCAGAAGCATACGTTGTGAATATTGTTACTTGTTCTCTGCCCACTTATAGTGTGCTGCTCTAGGATAACATGGCAAAATATCAGCAGCAGGTATTATAAGAAGTCCGGACACACGCGCGCACACACACACACATATGAATTACAAGATGACTCTCAGGGGAAACTAGAAGGACTCCAACAAGGCCTCATCTCTCCAGCCGTTACTCCAGGTGTAACCCATTCCTGGAGTCCATGCTGGAGATGGACCTCCACCTGCAGACCCCATCAAGCAATCTTTTAAGCCCACGAGGTTGGGAGTCTATTACAAGTGACCAATGTGGTTGTCATTTGGATTAGGCTAACCCATGTTGACTTCAAGTGAGTCATAAAAATTGTCTTAAGATGTAGAATATGATCACGGAAGTGACTGAGTGTCATTCATTGCCTCATGAAGCAACTGGCCTGGTCCTAGTCTACTCTAAGCCTTCTTTTCTCCTCCCAAGCTTTGGGTAGAATGGTGCAGAGGAAGAGCAATGGAAGAGGTAGTAGAGGCTGCTGTCCGTCACTCCACAACAGCAGCTCAGCATGCCTGGTTTCTTCCCTTCCAAACCCTTTCTAGACTTGGTACTTGATGATCATTTTAAAATGCATATGGCTCCAGGTGTATGTGACTTTAGCACTCTCTTAATATGACCATATTTGAAAATGTATCAAAAAGAAGCCACGAGGATGAGAAAATGGCTAAGTGGGGAAAGTGCTTGCTCCCACAAGCCTAAGAACCTGAGTTTGGAGTCCCCAGAACCAAGTTTTTAAAAAACTTGCACATTAACACAAGCCTCCATAGTCCCAGGGACACTCCCATAGAGAGATGGGAGGCAGAATGGTCAGAAGCACCTGGGCTAGCTAGCCTGCCAGAAGCAGCTTGGAAGACTCTCTCTCCCCCAAGTTAGAGAGGCAAGGACTGATCAATACTGGAACATTGTCCTCTGACCTTCACATCCTCTGTGACACATATGCACACACAGGAATGATAGCCAGTTCTCACACATTGCATATATGCACACAAAAGTAAAAGGAGGTAATTTATATAGAAATAATGTGTTTTATGATTAATTTTGTTACTTAAAAACAATTTGATCTTAAAGTGTTGATGTGTGTGTATTTTCTGTTTCTTGACTACTTGACTTAGTGATGTTTGGAAGAAAGATTTATCAAAACTTAAAAAAAGAAAAAAAATCCTTCTAGGAAATTTTCCAGTTGTTTGCTATACACAGCAGCTTTGCTAAAGCCTCAGAATTTCCAAGCAGTCTTTTCTCTGATTTTGGTCTTTCAATCAGTGCTAATGGAGCATTTTTCAACGCATGGGGCAGGGAGGGGGACTTTCATTAAAATGGAAAGAAAACCTCATACCAGCTGTGAATGTCCAAGAACTGCAAGAGCAGATTATTTTGTGTGTACATTTCACTCTGTCAGAATCCCTTCATGTAGCTGTCGGCTTCCTTCCTCACATAAATAGCATGGCTTTATTTTTTTTTAATGGAGTTGAAGAACATTGGGAAAAACTGCCTTCCCCAGGGCCCACGGATGCATTTCAGCATCTATACAAAGTAACATTAGTTGCTTTGGTTGTAGGTAATTTTTCATCTGAAGGAAGATTTGTGTAAAACACAAAAGTTATTCGTGAAGCTCTTGATTTTTCTAATTTAAGTGTTAACTTAATTGCTTTTAGTATTTACATACTTTTTTTTAAATTTCTAATTAAATAGGAGATCAGAATTGGAATGACTGAAATAGTAAGGGATTGGCTATGTTATAGCAATGCCATCTATAATATTGTAAATTATTTTATTCATTAACGTAGATAAGTTTTAAAAGCAGGTAGCAGAATGTATTTGACAGGAAAATAACCATCATGGCAGTTGCTTGGCTGAAAGAAAAATTGTAAGAGGACTTTCCAAGGAACCTAATCTATATGCTTGATAACAGGAGGCAGTCACTGAGAACATGTGGACAGCTTAAGTGGGCTGTGCATGGAGGTCAGCTTGTGCAAAGAGCAGGCAGGAGGCTGGTGAGAGTGGTGGGGTGCTGTATGAGAAGCCAAACCTCGGCCAGGCTCTGCCACTTAGCCCTGCTGGCCTGTGAGTCCTCAGTAAAATGAGAAGAATATCAGCCTTGCCAGTTTGTTGCCAAGATTTATTTTTAAAGTATAGCATGTGGACATGAGTTACATAGGAGATTCAATAGGGATCATTTCCTCTTTTCCTTATGGGTCTTGGGAAGCTCAGGATCATACATAGCACTTAGTTTTGGTTTATCTGGGACCCCACGACTTGTTAGGTGAAGATCTCGGACCAGTATTATACTCCTAACACAAACTAATTTATCAGATTACACCAAAAGATATTCAGAATTTGATATGTTAGCCCTAGCCTTAGGTTGTGAACAAGAATAACTTAGTCACAGCTTGATGCCTGGTCACTTCCTGACGTGGGGCCTGCTGAGCCTTGGCTCTGCCTAGGCTGCAAGCTGCCAAGGTAGCTGTGAGTGCCGTCGGAGAGCATTATTACACCAGCTATTTCTCAGGGTTCTTTGCTCATAGTCATTACTTTTTTGATGTTCTATTCATCTCAAGAGAATTTTTTATCATTCTCTGTGTTTTCATCATGTGTGCAATAAATGACTTAAAATGTCAAGTACTAATCAAGGCTGTTTTATAATTGATAGCAGAACAAATAAAGAAGCTTCTTAGAGAAAATTTATGTAGTGATGTTTGTTCAAGCAGCTGGCAGGCTGGTATCATCTCTTCCTAGGCTGCAGCTCAGTCCTGAAGGAGGGCTTGTTCTGTCGGAGCCCTGATTCTATTAACACATGTAACATGCAAAGATTTAGGATTGAAAATATGTACCTTATTGGATCTAAAGTTGCTCTGTCAATTTCAGACTCTTTACATGCTCATTCTAATGTTGCTATAGTTATGCCCCTGTTCATCATCCTGACAGTTGAGTTGAAAACTATTGACAATATTAACCTCTATGGCTGAGCTCAAGATAGTTTTAAAATTACTGAATTTCACAGATATGTGCTCGTGAGTGCACAGCCTGAACTTGTATGATCTTAAGGAACTTGACCATTTGCAGTGTGTACATGAGCAGCTTACTCAGCTGAGCACCTGTGCCCACATATGACAGCTCCAGGCGAATGTCTTCACTAGATTGTTTGGGATTTAGACCCTCATTTCCATGAGCAAGTTGTCTTTATGTGGGTATGTCATTCAACAGAAGGATCATATTCAGTGACCTAAAGGAATTGCACTTCTGTGCTCTGCAGAGAGTTTTGTACCTTTAAAGATGCTTGGAGCTGGAGAGATGGCTCAGCAATTAAGAGCACTTCTGCTCTTGCAGAGGACCAGAGATTGATTCCCAGCGTTCACAACAGGTGGCTCACAACAATCTTTTATTCTAGATCCAGGAGATCCAACACCATCTATTGGCTTTTGCAGGCAATTGCATACAAACACACACACACACACACACACACAAATTTAAAAGAATATTAAAACATATAAGTGCCCTGGAACTATCCCAGCTGTTCTGTATTTCACAAAAGAGGAAACCAAGGTTCAGAAAAACCTGGAGTCCAGCCCAAACCCTTCCTGGGCCTGGAGCATTTGGTTCAGTGACTCCTTCAGCTCAGCACATGCCGTTATCCATTTTGTACAGCATACTGTTTATGCTAGAATTAGTTGGAAGGGCCAGTGTTAAAATTCAGTGTACTTGCCTCTATAAGAACGTTTATAAATCTGATTCCCTGATAATTTATAAACACAATTTTCATGGGATGTCTGTGGAAATGATTATATCCAAATCTTTTATTTTCATTAAAATTACTCTGAGTATATAGTGTCAGCATTTTGAGGTCTATTCCTCCAACCCCATCCATCTTCCTCTGGAAGAAGATATTACAATAGGCCATGTCACAGCTCCCTGGCATAACATTGCCACAATGTGTAGCAGCCCTTCCAGGATCATCCCCGCCAGTGACCTGTGCCCACAAGGAGATATGCCACTGAAGTACGTCTTCTTCAATGCAGTACTTTTCAGTGCATGTGCACATACATCTGTCTGGGTATTTGTTTAAGTTTAACCTATCATCACAATAAATTTTCTTTGAACCAGAACACTTAGTGTAGCATACATATTTGAGTAGTCATACCCTAGTGTTTAAATAAGTAATGTTCTTCCCCCAGATGCCATGTTTAGGATCTTCATCCATGCTGGCAGATGAGTGCAAAATAGAATTCTTGATTATATTTTCTGTGCAATGTGGTGTTTTACTTTCTAAAGATTTGCATTTTCAAGGGGATTCTTGGATGATTCTGTGCAAGTCTCTGCTCACCAGAATTAAATGCAATATTAAACATTCTTAATTATAAAAGGTTTTATTGTACCATAGTTGACAAGGAAAAAGCCCAGTTCAGTTCTTCATTCACCTTAGTAGGCCATCATGATGTGTTATTTCTCTTCACATACTTCTACCACTTCTCATTTTAGAGTCAGAATAATCGTAATAGTGCCGTTTAATTCCTTATCTGGAAAGTGCCTTATCACATCTATTCCTTAAGAGATGAAATGAGCCCTAATGCTTGCACAACGAATGCTTACTAAGCATCTGCTTACTGAAAGATACACAGGCTCTGGGAGAAGTGACTTAGGAACTAGGTACAAAAGAGGATTTGTAATCTAATCAAATGTGGTATGTGGCGGAGGCATAGGTAAAGCATTGGCATAGAGATCAGGATGGTGACATGCCAGGTCTGAGACTGACTCTGTTTCTGGCAATAGGAAGATGGTTCTCATCTAGATATTGAAAGAGCCTACAAGGTATCTGGTCATCCAATTAGCTGCTACCTTGGTCTTTACCTGACTGTCCCAGCTACTGTTCACAGCAAGTCTATGAGACGATCATTGTGTCTCCTACCCAGAAGTATGAGGAAAATCAATACCCTGTCCAGCCACTCCTCCAAGACACACAGGTGACTGCTTTCGACCCCCTTGAGAGGCCCTCTGCTGCCCTCCTACCAGCCATTTAAAACATGGAGATGAAAATACCTTTATTCTATCATTAAAAACAAATCTGAAATTTTTGGAAAATCCAGGTAGTTTGTATTTCATTTCCATTACACTGAGAATCAAAGGAGATCCAACACCATCTATTGGCTCAAGCTGTACTACAGAGCAGTAGTTACAAAAACTGCATGGTATTGGCATAGAAACAGAATAGTGGATCAATGGAACTGAATAGAAGACCCAGAAATAAACCAACACACCTATGGAAACTTGATTTTTGATAAAGAAGCCAAATCCATCCAATGGAAAAAAAGACAGCATCTTCAACAAATGGTGCTGGACCAACTGGATGTCTATATGCAGAAAAATGAAAATAGATCCAAATTTATCACCCTGTACAAAACTAAAGTCCAAGTGGATCAAAGACCTCAACATAACACCAGACACATTAAATCAGTTAGAAGAAAAAGTGGGAAAGACCCTAGATCTCATTGGCACAGGAGACTACTTCCTGAACAGAACACCAACAGCACAGATTCTAAGATCAGCAATCAATAAATGGGACCTCATGAAACTGAAAGGCTTCTGTAAAGCAAAAGAAACTGTCATCAAAACCAAACAACAGCCTACAGACTGGCAAAGGATCTTCACCAACCCTATATCTGACAGAGGGCTAATATCCAGTATATATAAAGAACTCAAGAAGTTAAAAAGCAACAAATCAGGTGATCCAATTAAAAAATGGTGTATGGAGCTAAACAGAGAACTCTCTGTAGAGAACTGTAGAATGGCAGAAAAACACTTAAAGAAATGCTCAACATCCTTAACCATCAGGGAGATGCAAATCAAAGCGACCCTGAGATTTCACCTTACACCCACCAGAATGGCTAAGATCAAAATCTCAAGTGACAACACATGCTGGAGAGGATGTGGAGAAAGAGGAACCCTCCTCCATTGCTGGTGGGAATGTAAGCTGGTACAACCACTCTGGA
>CM053756.1:29696562-29735719 GCA_028658305.1 Pachyuromys duprasi | reverse complement strand
CCCAACTAAGAATGTTGAACAGTTCTTTAACTATTTCTCAGCCATTTGAGATTTTTCTGTTGAGAATTCTCTGTTTAGATCTGTAACCCAGGTTTTGTTTGTTTTTTTTGGTTTTGGGATTTTTGTTTTGTCTTGGTTTTTGTTGTTGTTGGTTTGGGGTTTGTTTGTTTGTCTGTTTGATTGTTTTTCAAGACTGAGTTTCTCTGTGTAGCTTTGGCTGTCCTGGACTCACTTTGTAGATCACGTTGGCCTCAAATTCACAAAGATCCACCTGCCTCTGCCTCCCTGAGTACTGGGTTACAGGTGTGTGCCACCACAATGAGCTCTGTGACATATTTTTAAATTGGATTATTTGGTTTATTGATGTCTAGTGTCTTGAGTTCTTTGTATATTTTGGATATTATCCCTCTGTCAGATGTGGAGTTGATGAAAATCTTTTCCTATTCTCTAGGCAGCCATTTTGTCCTGTTGATGGGGTCCTTTATGAGATACGGAGTTGGCTTAAGAGCTGGATAACATTCCATATGAAAACATAACATATTTTCAATATCTACTTGTCAGCTGGTGTTTACCATTTTCTGACTATTATAAATAGAACATCAATGAACGTGGATAACTAGGAATCTCTAGAGTAGGATACAGAGACCTTTGGGTATATACCGAAGAGTGGTAAAGCTGCGTCGTATGGTGGTTCCGTTTCCAGCTTGTTGAGGAACCTCCGTCCTGATTTTCACAGGGGCTGTGCGTTTGCACTCCAAACACCAGTGGCTGTGCTACTCCTTCTCTCCGTCTGCACCAGTGTTGTCCTCCTGTTTTCTTTATCTATTCTGAGGGGGATAAAGAAAATCTCAAATGGTTTTAATTTGCATTTCTTTGATGGCTAAGGAGATTAAACATTCCTTAAAATGTTTCTCAGACTTTAGCGTTTGAGGATTCTCTTGTTCAGCTCCATGCCCCATTTTTTTTAATTAGGTTGTTTTCTTGAAGTTTAGGTTTTTTTAAAGTTATTTATATTCTGTATTCTAGCTCTCGTTCAGATGTATAACTGATAAAGATATTGTTTTCCATAACACGGGCTGCCTCTTCAAGTGATGGTGTCAGTTTCTGTACAGAAATTTTTAGTTTCATGAGGTCCAGTTTATTATTAGTTTGTTAGGTTTAATGTCTGCACTGAGGGTCCTGTTCAGAAAGCCCTTTCCTATGCCAATGAGTTAAAGTACATTCTCCTTTCTTCTCTTTTAGATTTGGGTATCAGATCTTATGTTAATGGCCTTGATCCATTGAAATCAACTTTTGCACAGGGTTGAAATATAAGGACCAAGTTTCATTCTTCTCCCTGTAGCTATCCAGTTTAACCAATACCGTTTACTGAAGATGCTATCTTTTCTCCAGTGTGTATTGCTGACCTCTTTGTCAAAAATCAAGTGGCTGTATGAGTATGGGATTTTATGTTCTATTCCTAAATTCTATTCCGTTGATCTCTGTGTCTGTTTTTATAGAAGTACCATGTTGTCTTTATTACTATAGTGTTGTAGTGTGGTTTGCAATCTGGGATAATGATACTTCCAGCAGGTTTGTTGTTATTGTTGTTGTTTTCTTTATACATCCTTTGGTTGAGGGACATCTTGTTGTTCAGATTTGTTTTGGCTAGCATGGACATATCAAATATAAGATTATTTGTTCAATTTCTGTGAAGAACTACACTAAAATTTTGAAGAGCTTGAATTTGTAGATTGCTTTAGGGAGGATGGTAATTTTTGTAATATCTTACAGTTCATGAACATGGGAGGTCTTTGCCTCTTCTGGTATCATCTTCAGTGTATTCTTCTCTACCTCCTCCACCTCTTCCTGGGAGTTTTCATTGTCCAAGTCTTTCATTTCCTTGGTTAGATTCATTCCATGATTTGTTTTGTTTGAGGCTATTACTTTAGTAGTACTCTTTATTTTTCTCAGTGTACTTATCCTTTTAATATAGGAAGGCTACTGATTTTCATGTGTCAATTTGTATCCTGCTACTTTGCTGAATGTTTCTGCTGGAATGAATATATATATATATATATATATATATATATAAAGATACTTTGACTTTTTTCTTTCCTATTTGTATCCCCTTTATCTCCTTCACTTTTCTTATTAGCTTCAATTATTATGTTGCACAGGGTGGAGATAGTGAACATCCTTGTCTTGTTTGGATTTTAATGGAAATGCTTGCTTTTGAGTTTCTCTCCATTTCAGGTGATGTTGGCCATGGGCTTCCTGTTTATAACCTTTGTTATGTTGCAATATATCCCCTTGTATCCCAGCTCGCTAGGACTTTTATCATGAATGGATACAGTCATAACACATACAAGCCAAAGATCTTGACTAGTTTTGAAGTCTGTTTTGTCAGATACTAGAACACATCTGCTTGTTTCTTGGTTCCATTCGCATGGAATACTTTTTTTTTTTCAACCTTTTACCCTAAGCTGTTGTAGGTATACATTGTAAAGTCTATTTTTTGCAGACAGCAAAATAAATAAATCCAATTTCCTGCTCCAAGAAGTTAGTCTGTGTTTGTATATTGGGAGTTGAAATCATTAAGTTTTAACTTAATGTTAAATCATTAACATTAAGCTTTAATGTGTATTAATTCCTGTCATTTTCTTGCTTTTGTGGTTTTCAGTTAAACTTTATATGTTTGAGTGTTTTGCTTATATGCATGTTTCTGCACTACATGTATGCAATGGTGCCCACAGAGAGCAGAAGAGGGTGTCTGACACCCCGATACTATAGTCACAGATGGTTGTGAGCAGCCAGGTAGATGCTAAGAATTGAATCCAGGTCTTCTGCAAGAGAAGCCAGTGCTTTCTAGACTTAAGTCATCTCTCCAGACCCAACTCGGCCTCTCTTGATTTAGTGTTCTGGAATTATTTGTTCTTTGTGTATGTTTAACCTTCCCTTCAGCCATAGGCATTTCTTCTGGTACTTTTTGTATTGGTAGTTTAGGGCCATAAATTCCTTAAATCTAAGATTTAATTCTTTAAATCTCATATAAAATTTCCTTATTTCTAATATGGCTGAGTGATAGTTTTACTAGGCATAATATTCTATGCTGACATTTGTGGCATTTCATAATGTGTAGACTTCAGTCCATTCTCTTGTTTTCAATGTCTCCGATGAAATCTGTTCTGATTCTGATAGGACTGCTTTTATATCTGAGTTGATCTTTCTCTCATGCTGCTTTCTAAATCCTTTCTTTGTTTTGTACATTAGTGTTTTGGCTATTACGTGACATAGGGCATTTCTTTTCTGGTCCTGTGTGTTTGGTTTTCTGTGAGAATCTTAGAGCTTGATAGACACCTCTTTACTAATTAGGGAAGCTCTCTTTTGATCATGTTGACCAGGGTCTCTTCTCCTTCTGCTGGAACTGATATTCATGGGTTTGGCTCTTTTTTTTTTTTTTTTTCAATAAAGCTCCAAAGTTCCTGCACAGTTCTCTTCTTATTTGTTTGTTGCTGTTATTGGGTTTTTGTTTGCTTTGCTTTGTTTTGACATCTTCTTTGACTGTGTGAGCCAGTTCCTCTACCTTCAAGGTCTGATATTTTCTGTTCCACTTGATTCAGTCTACTGATAAGGCTTCCTCTTGATTTTTGCTTATTTGTTTGTTTGATTTTTGATTCCTGAATTTTTCAAGGTTAATTTCATTTTTGCTTCTCTTTAGAAATTCTATTTCTTTATTATATTCTATTTTCATGTCTTGATTTGTTTTCATTATTTCATTTAAATGTTTGTATTTTGGGTCTTCATTCTAGTATATATTTATTCATATTCTCTTTGAGTTTTTCCATTATATTTATCATTGCTATTCTAAGTACATTGTCTTATGCTAAGTTACTTTTCTCAGGGGATACTACTGTGGAAGTACTAATTTTTGTTGTTTTGGTTATTCAAGTGTATATACTCCTAGGCATCTGGAGTTAGATGATCAGTACTGTTTCTTAGTATGGAAATCTTATCTTTATTTTGTAGTGTGTGTGTGTGTGTGTGTGAAGCTGTTTCCTGTTGCCTCAATTTGTCTGGTTGACCAGGCTAATGGGGTATATGGGGCTAAGGTTCACTCTTTGAACAAGGCAGTGTTGATGTTTGAATGGAATATTAGAAGTATTTTAGCCTCAGCTTGAGCTAAGCCAAGTTTCTAAGCCAAGGAAGAAGCTTTCTACACATCCAGAATATCCTCATTGCCAGTCTTCAGGAGTCCAAGGCATGTACTCAGAACTGTCCCCCAGGCACAAGGAGTTGGCACAGCTAGAGTTGGCAATGGAAGTCTAGGATCCCTACCTGAAGAGGAGAGGCAAGGGGTGGTAGGCGACACACTGGACACATTCCTCTGGCAGATCGTGGGAGCTAATGGAGTTTCAGGTGCACATCTAGTGAACCTTCCTGGAGAAGGGTGGTCCTCAGGTCTTGGGGATGGGTAGAGTTGGTGTATGAATCTTTATTGTCTAGCTAGAAAAGAAGCCAAGTGTAGGCAGTGGGGGAGGGTGGAGCTGACATGGTATGGGTTCTGTCGGTAAAGGGGGTCTAAAGAGTGCTGAACAGGGCTGGATGGGTCAGCAGTATGAGTTAGGCCTTCCTGAAAAAGGGGGTGCTAGGATGAACTTACAAAGGCAGGCATGGGGCATGTGTTTCTAGGGCAGGTCGTGAGAGTATGTGGAATACTGCTGTGTGTCTAGCACCTCTTCCTAGAGAGGGGCAGGCTGCAGGTTGCGAGGCTGAGTGGATTACTGGCATGGGTCTAGTTTCTGTCTAGAGAGCCCGTGTATGGACAGCAGGATGGAGGAAGTAGACAAGGGGTGCAAGAGGGCGGTGGTGGGAGTCCAGGTTCCCAGTCTAGGAAGTGGAGACAAGGGCTTTTAGTGGGGGACGTGTAGGGGTGGTGGTGTGAGTTGGGTCTACCTGGAAAGGGGGATGCCAGAAGGCAGGCACACATGGACCGCATGTTCCTCAGGCAGGTCTCAAGGAAAGCATGTAACATTTAAGGAATTATAAGTTGAATATTTTCTAAACCATGGAATTTAGAGAGCATAAAAGTTGTATGGAGTAGCCAGGCACAGTAGCACACACCTGTGATCACAGCACTTGGGGAGGCAGAGGCAGCTGGGTCTCTGTGAGTTTGAGGCCAGCCTGGTCTACACAGTGATTCCAGGTGCACATCCTGGAATAACCAAGGCTACACAGAGGAACCTTGTTTTGAAAAACCAAACAAACAAAAAGAAAGTTTATGGATTATGAAACTATTTAGAATGATTCTCAAAAGTGGTATGCCTATCAGCATCTTGTGTAAAATGTGTTTTAATGGCGCCTTTCTACCCTGCAGGGTTCCTGTATAAACCATTGCAATATGTCAGTAGGTGCCTGGGTGTCAGTGATGGTCAGCACTGGTTTGACTGGTCCCTTGGGTCAGATGTGAAGGAAATAACTATGGTCTTAGGTGTCTAGAGAACAGAAACATCCTGCTTTAAAGACACTGGGTTAAAGCAAGCTGGTTCCAGAGGCATTGGCATTCAAGGTCTCGGTGCCATGAGTTTCTCCTCTTAATGTTAATGTTTCATTGATTTAGCAGCATGATATATTTTTACAAATGCCCAAAACAACCTCTTTATTAAGTTTAGATATGTAGGAGGACTTTATCTTTAGAAGGAAACTGGGTAAGCTCCATGGAGCTGTGAGGTGGTGAAGAAAACGCTCAAGTAAGAACACTTCCTTATAGAACTGGGACAAGGGACTCCAGATTTCTGGCCAAACCGTAGGTTAGTGAGAGGTTCCCTGTTGGCTCATTAGAGTTGAACACCACGGGTCACCATCAGCACATTGAGGAAGTGCAGAGGTAAGAGGGCCTGGAGGATGTGCTTGCTGGGCACAGAGCTGCCCTCGCAGCCCTCCCATCTGCAGAGTGTCCGCAGTGACAGCTCTCTAACGTTGTGCGGCAGCACAGAAGTTGTATACAGAGCATTTTTTAGACAATGTCATTTTTCTATTTTCAGTAAATATTCAAGATGTGGTATTACAAGAGAATTTGGAAAAAGAAGATCAAATTCTGGTTTCCCTGGCAGGACTCAAACAGGTATGTGCACTCCCCTGCCGCTGCTTGCGGGTTCCACAGGACAGCCCCTGCTGCCTGCTCTGAGGAGGCACTTTACAGCATGTAGTGTACATTAGAGCCATTGTCCTCTCTCCCTGTTATCAGCCCAGATAGAGCGCCTTCTGAATCTCACCTCCTTACTCCCGGGAATTCAACCTGACTGGCTTGGAGACCAAACAGGTTTTCTGTACCCCGGTCTCCTAACCTCTCCTTCCTCCTTCCAGACCCATTGTGTTTATGCTTTACATCCACATCAGGTTTGGCGATCTAGCTACAAAAAAATACATGGATGTTGATGATGGTCATAGCCACTATGTGGTGCAGCGTCTGGTCCCTGTGTACCAGTGCTGTGATACAGAATAGCTGATCTGAGAGCAGAGCACATGGCATGGACAGGATGCATGATGGGTTGCTTCCCATCCTAGCTCTTATGCAAGTTGTCTTGCTAGAAATGGCAAGATATTTCATCATACTACTCAGACTAACACAGACTAACTTAAAACTTGGGACCTATTCTTTCAAGAACATCACTGAGTAAAGGCAGCTGGAGCTACAAATGAAGGAAATTGCTGGAGAAAAGCAAGTCAATGACAAGTGTGCGTCAAATATATGTGGTATTTGCCTGGCATATCGCTACAAACTCATTTATCTTTTTGTTATCGTCCTCTCCTTTGAAAATAGATCAAAGACATCCTGAAAGGTTCTCTGCGCTTCAACCAGAGCCAGCTGGAGGCTGAGGAGAATGCACAGATCACCATCGCTGATGACCACTACTGCTCCAGTGGCCAGGACCAGGGCAACCAGGTTCCTAGGGCCAGCAAGCAGGTACAGGAGTCTTGATGAGTACTGATGAGAATGGGCTTTCTCGTGAAGTTAACATAGTTCTTCAAAGTTCTGAAAAAGGATGGTCCTATCAAAGTACCTCAGGCCATCACATAGGAGTTCAGCTGTGAAATGACACCCAAGCTTTAAGTGCTATCCTGTTGTATAGGTTGTGAACTCCAGACCTGGAGGTGATATCATTCATAGGGGGAACAATGAGACTCAGGTCTGAGAGTTAGACGGTGCATGTTGCATAAGCATGTGTGTAGCCGCACCGGCCTGAGCCTCCAGCCGCTCTGTGAGACGAGAAGTCAGGTGTCTGATGTAATGACTGGCCGGTTCCTTCCAGCTTCTATCTCCAGTCCACTAACACTGGATGGACTCTGTAAGCTTTCCTAATGCTGCCTGAAGTGGATTTCTCTTGACTAGTTACCTTTTTGTCAAAGTCATTCTCTTACCTTCATAGGGAAGAACTCACTACATTACTGTCTCCATGGTAGACAAGGTAGTGTCCTCTGTGAAAGACAGTAGATCCTGTAGACTTTACCACCACAAGTGATTAGTTCTGTTATTAATGATTAGTGATTAGTTCTGTTTTGCATTCTGCTTTTGTTTGTTTGTTTTTGTTTTAACAACTCTTTAAAACTGTAATATATTCTCTGGTTGAGAGCCATTGTTGCCAATCTCTCCTGATAGGTGTCAGCACCATCTATGAGTCATTCTAACAGGGTGCTCTGGCTCGAAGGATCTTAGGGTTCCCTTGTTTACTTGGTCCTCCCTGTTAGTAAGAGAACAAAAAAGGCATGAAGGGCGGCCGGGCGGAGGCCCGTGTCCCCTGCAGTAAAGCTGTACCTCCTCCACCAAAAACCATTGTTCGCATCCAACTTAAACTGATTTTTTCATTTTTTATTATTCATGTGTAACATATATGTGAATATTAAAGAACAATTTCCTAGATTTGGTTATCTCCCACTGTGTGGTTCCAAGGGACCAAACTGAGGCTGTCTGACTTGCTGGCAGGCACCTTTGCCCACTGAGGCATCTCAACGGCTCTCTGCAACCAGTAGTTTAAAGTTCTAATGATTTTGTTTGATTTCTTGAGGCAGGGCCTCACCATATAGCCTAGACTAGCCACAAGCATGAGATCCTCCTGCTTCAGCCTCCCAAGTGCTCGGATCATAGGTATATATGTAGTTTCAGGACTGGTGTTCCAATGACATTTCTTAAAAATCAACTTACAAAGTTCATCCTTAAAAATGAACCTTAGCAAAATCCCTGCATTGGAACTGGGATTTCTTTTTCCAGTTTTAAGGTTTTCCCTCCAGATAGCAGAACTCTAGTTGACTTGTCAAGCTTTTTGAAAATGGTCACGAAGCTGGGTGAGTGCATTTTTACCTGCGTATATGCAACATTGGCTTTTTAATTTGATAAGTTTTCCATATTTCCATTCCCTGCACAGATGTATGTAAACATTGTTGCACACAGACCCACCAACTACTTTTAATTGGCAGTTTTAAAGTTAACATAATTTTTTAGTTAACTATGAAAATACTACCTAAAATAATTCTTTGAGGAACAATAAGCATTTGCTGCACTTAAAGTGCTCCAGCTGCTCTGAGCTGGGGACAGGCCTTCCTGGTTTTCATAGCTGTGGGAACAGGCAGGAGAAGAGTGTGTGAGGCCCTTGGTGAGCACAGAGCCAGGAACCACAGCAGAGGTGCTCCTGAGTGTTTCTTATGAGAAGCAATTAGGAGCACAGGGAGCAGTGACTTCCAAAGCAGACCAGCCCCTGGTCTTCTCCCGCCTCCTTAGATATGTGCATGCCCTATGGCTCCTTCACAGCCCCCACAGGCAGGTGTCCTGTCAGAGTGCACAGGACCAATAACAGATTTTCTTAGCTGAACTCTAACTTCAATGCCAGGCTTCCTGTGTTAGCTCAAACCAGGGTCCTTGAGGAAGACCTTCCTCAAGGTCTCCTCAAAGCATCTCAAAGAGGGCTGTGTTTTAGATTCCTGTAAAGAATGACAATGTTATGTTTTTCAACATAAACTATTATGCACCCCAAGAAACATTAAATACCTGCTCTTCTGCACATGACTCGGGCTACAAGGAAAGCTAATGCTGGCCTTGATGCTGTCTTTTGAACTGGAAAGTACTAGCTCACTCTTCACAGCTTCTAGACTGACTTTGTTTCCTGTAGGTAAAAATCAACTGCCACAGAGGGCCTGTGAAAGACTCTACCCTGCAGGGTATCAAAGCAGATGCTGAGACCAATAGCCCAACTTTGGGCAGAGTGCAGGGAATCTTACGAAAAAAAAAGGGGGAGATAGAAAGACTTGGAGAGGACAGGGGCTCCACAAGGAGAGCAACAGAACCAAGAAATCTGGGCACAGGGGTCTTTTCTGAGACTGATACCCCAAACAAGGACCATGTGTGGAGATAACCTAGAACCCCTGCACAGAGGTAGCCCATAGCAGTTCAGCCTCCAAGTGGGTTCCCTAGTATGGGGAACAGGGGCTGTTTCTGACATGAACTGATTGGCCTGCTCTTTGATCACCTCCCCCTGAGGGGAGAGCAGCCTTAACAGGCCACAGAGGAAGACAAGGCAGCCACTTCTGGTGAGACCTGATTGACTAGGATCAGAAGGAGGGGGGGGGCGGATTCCTCTATCATTGGACTGGGGAGGGTAATAGGTGGAGAAGAGGGAAGGCGGTGGGATTGGGAAGGGAGGTGGGAGGGAGCTATAGGTGGGAAACAAAATGAATAAACTGTAATTAATAAAAAATAAAAGAAAAAGAAAAAAATCAACTCTCACCAAATTTCTCTTCACAAAGAATCTGTTAACAAAAAAAAAAAAAACCTTAGGTATTATACTTGCTAGACATGATGGGTATGTATTTCTTGACATTCCATATATTTCCATCTTTAGTGCTGTATAAATAATTATCAGTACTTTCCATGTGCTTTATTTATTTTGGCTACTACTTCCTGAATAAATAAATTATTTTTTCATAGCAATTTAGTTTTATAAAATTAAATAATAATTGTAATAGTAATAATCTTTATGATACATTGTCACAATTTTCACATGAACAGTGATGCTGTATGAATCCCTCTATTTGTGTAACATTACATAATATATAAGGTAATTTTAGTGGGAGCATACATCTAAAGTTGGAGTTTGAATTTAGCTAAATTTTGTGAGTATGCCAAGTGAAAAAAAAATAAGACATTTTTCAATGGTTGTAGTAATATATCTGATAATTGCTTGGTCATGATTTTCTGTAACCCTTCATATAATTGATTGTTTTTAACTTTTCTAAATAAACGCATGAAAAAAAGAGAGAGAGAATGACAGTGAGGCAGGCCACATTGTGGCCCAAAGTCGACTCTGAGCTTGCAAGTGACCCATCTAGTCTTGCCAGGTGACTAAGGTCCTCATGCTGTGTCTGGGAATTAAAGCAAGTGCACTGTCATTTTGGGTTGGCTAAAGAAGTCCTTAGTTGATGTCTTCTTATGGCCTCTCCTGCTCTTGCTGTTCTGCAGAGGAAGGCCTCTAGCCATCTATAAAAGTATCCACAGAAACCAGCAGACACTTAAGTGTAGCTTGACTGTTCAGCCCACTTGCCAGGCCTCTCCAGACAACATGCCCTGGCCTGCACCACCCTCACCAGTGGGACACAGGTGTGACTTTCTTTGAATGCAGTTTTATTTGCAGTTTATCCTATGCCTTTGCATGTGCTCTCTAAGCCTGGGATCCTACTATGTGCCATGAGTTTATTTATACAAATCACTAAAAGTTGCCCATACCACTGTTTGCAGCTGCCTGGCTTTCCCTTGACTGTCTGCCATCCTCCCCTGTAAGGCAGTACACATTTGGAAGCCTGTCTGTCCTTACTTCCTCTGAGTAAGGCGTAAAATCTATTCTAAAACAGGGCCAGAACCAAAAGCAGCTGCGCACTCTTTATAAGCAAGGTCAAGGCCACAGGTTTGACTGCGGTACCAGCTGTGCTGTTTCCTCTTCTCTCAGTCTCTCCTCAGATGCCCTCTACTGCTACTTTCTTAAGACCTTACCTCCTAGAGAAGCCTGACATCCCCTTTTCCATATTTAGTATCCTATGAGGACACCGAAGCCTCCGTTACCAGACTGTTGCTTGGATCATAAAGAAGACAGACTAGAATATATATAGGCAGTTTCATTTTCCTAATTCCAGTGCTCAACTCAGTTCTCAAGGGCAGGTACTATTGTTTCAGTGGACCTATGTGAAGAGACCACTGCAAAGCCAGCCTAGAGAGTGTTCATAAGGTAGAGAGAGCTCTTAACCACAGAGCTGACTCAGTCCACACAGTGCTTCGCCAGCACTCCGCAGGGGACTCTCTGAAGAGGCCTTCCTGCATGTGGACACCAGTTCAGTCATACACTAATTCTTATGACCCTGGAAGCAATATTGCTGGGCTATATATCTCTCAAGATTTTAGAGTTACACAGGGGACAACTAGCAAATGGGCCTGGTACTATATTATCTGGCCATTTGTCAGAGAGCAGTGCACTGCACTGTGTCTATGGAACACTAGAGAGCTGGTGTGAGTGCTCACTGCTCTTGGCTGCCCGTAGTCAAGTTTTTGTTGCTGTTGTTCTTTTTTTTTTTTTTTACCTTTGATTAAGTATGATTTTCATCTTTGGGACACAAAATATAATTGTTTACAGAAACTGACCATCGCTCTTCAAGGACAGAGCATCTGAGCTAACTCACCAGCTGTGACCTCCCCTTCCCTGTCTGTCCAGATCAAATCATGTATTTAGGTCTGGCAGGCCTAAAACACCAGCGTTCAGCAGCCGCTCCTTGAGCTTTATAAAAGCCTGATTACACTGTTTGCCCCATTAAAAGAAAACAGTCACTTATTGTAGTAGAGTTTTGTGGTTAACTAAAATTTAAGAATACAAATAGAATGGGAACCAGCCATGCCTACGAATTCTCACAGCTGCTTGTAGGTGTTTAAAGGGACTAACTGGCAAATTGTCAACCTATTGTCTTGGTTAAGGCTTTGTCCTTGAGATATTGTAAAGCTAAGTTTGATCCTGTTTCCTTGGACACCTTTGCTTTTCCCCTACAAACCTTGTAGCCCTTTTCAGCCTAGAAATTTAAAACTTCTTAGATGTTCTTACCTGAATCCCATAGACAGGCTTGCAATTAGTATAGTATTAAGCCTAAGCCAAAGTGCTTCTGTGCTGCTTCGTGCGCAAGGTTCTTACTGGGCACTCTGGCCTAAAACTCCCTAGGCTGCCCTGGATTCCCTTCGGCTGAGGTCTACCCTATCTCCCTGGGTCCCTGCAATGCCTAGATGCAAGTATAGTGTGACAAAGTTCTGGTTCTGCTCAAGTCTTTGCCCAGTATTTCTCCAAAAATGGTAGTGGAATTTTAAAATCTTCATCTAGAAGTGCTGGTTTTGATTTGTCTGTCTGCTCAGTTAAAATCAGTAATTCCCAGGATCCTGAATCCAGGATGCAAAAAGAAACTGTCCTTTGCAGTCCCCTGGCCTCCCAGGTGCCCCTGGCCTAGGTTCTTCTGCACTGCACTAGGACTCTTAACTCATCGGCCCACTCAGCTGCCAAACCAAAATCTGAGAAATGCCCGTGTATTTGCTCAGAGGACAGCACTGAACAGCCATCGAGCCAGGTGCCAAGTGGATGCCCCCAGTGTGTCTCAGGTTCTGCCCTAAGCAGCAGAGGAGACAGAGCTTGGAAAAGGCAAAGCAATGGGCAGTGGTCGCTCACTTAGACTAAGTACATTGGGAAATCACTGAAAAGGCCACCCCACCTGAGTTGCTGGAATTTGTAACCAAACGCAATGCACTTGCCCTCTAGTGAGTACAAAGCAGGATACAGTAAGGGACTCCACCCGGGATGGCACCCTAAGAAGCAGCTCTCTCAACAGTGGCAGCAAGAGGGTTGATGGTGGATAGTTATGTTTATCCATGACTCAGAGGCTTGCTGTAGCATTTAGATCTGGGCACATGCATACAGCCGTAAGATCACACTGCTTCATGCATTTTTTGTTTAAAACTAGGAGACAGCTGCCTGGCATGTTGGCGCATCCCTGTAGTCTGAGGACTAAGGCTGAAACAGGAAGATCAGGAGTTAGACACCAGCTCTGAAAGTTTAAAAAAAAAAACAAACTAAACTAATAAGAACTTTTCACTTATGTCAAAGAAATTAGCATGAAGATGAGACTGTAATGAGCGAAGCTTACATCACATTTTGGCAGCCATGTAAGCTAGGGTCCACTCAGAGCGGTCACATCTGAGCCCAGTATGACTCCCAGTCAGCTTTAACTGCTCACTGGAAGCATCTGGAGAGCAGGCACATGTCTCAAACAGAGACAGTAATGGAGACAGTGTTGGATTTCTTACACTCAACTCAGAAAGTCTCTGTCAAGCACCTCTAAGTGAATTCCATTTTTAATAAAACTTCCTTATGCTAGAGTGGCTCGATTGTTGATATCTCTGTAGCAACTAATACATTCTCAGCACCAGCAGCTTCCGTACTTAAGATGGTACCCTCAAGGACTACTGGAAGCTTAAGGAAGCTGATTCTGCCTCCTAGCTAACCATCTTCGTTTGATTGTTTGTTTGTTTGTTTGTTTGTTTGTTTGTTTGTTTGGAGACAGGCTTTCTGTATATAGTCTTGGCTGTCCTGGACTTGCTTTGTAGGCCAGGCTGGCCTCTAACTCACAGAGATCTGTCTGCCTCTGCCTCCCTGAGTGCTGGGATTAAAGGCGTGCGCCACCACGCCCAGCTGCACCAGCTCACCACCTTAAATCGAGAATGTTAGAGGTGGAGAGTGCCTGAGTCAGCCCAGTGTCACCAAAGACGGCCCAGAGGCAAGATTCCCTCAGAAGTGCTGCTGAGTCTCTTCTCAGGTTCTGTATCTGGCCCAGTGACCCAGGGAGCATTTCCAGCCAAGGGGCCCTTCTCTCTGTTAGAGCAGTCGGGAGAGCACAGCAGGGCGGGGAGACAGGTGCAGAGCCTGTCAGCGTGCAGCGCCGTGCTGAGGTAAGGTGTACCCACCAGCTGCTACCAATGGTCTTAGCAAGATTATAGCTTTGCTAGCTAACTTTATTTTTTAGACAGGGTCTCACTATGTATACCAAGCCACTTTTCAAATGCTAGGAATAAAGGTCTGAGCATCCATACCCAGCTAACCCCAAACCTTTATGTGTATCAATAGATAATTACTGTCTGTCAGCTAAACTGTAAAATCCACTCAGAATTTGTAAAGGGGAAAATAATTATGGACTAAATTCTGTCTCCTTGGCTTTTGCCCTTGTCATTCTTGCTATTACCATTCTTTTTCTCTGGTTTTACTTCACAGGCCCCTTCAGAGATGTCAGCGTGCACAGGTGGAGTGACCTCAGATGACTTCATCCTGGTTTCCAAAGAAGAGGAGGGACGCAGTGCCAGAGGGGCCTTCTCAGGCCAGGCCCAGCCCCTTCTCACCCTTAGAAACACATCTGGGAAAAGTCAAGTCCCAGCCTGCTCCCCACTGGTATTCTCAGACCCACTGATGTGCCCAGCCTCAGCTTCCTCCAGCAACTCCAGCTCCAGCCCCGATGATGACAGTAGCAAGGACTCTGGCTTCACTATTGTGAGCCCCTTGGACATCTGAATACAGGGACTCCAGCAATGGAGACCCTGCTGAACCAGTGTTTCTTTCCCAGCATGCATTTCACATTGGTTCAACCCACTGGAACTCTTTTCCTTGCACTATGTTCACCAAAATGCAGATAGAGCTTTCCAGGTCCTTACCTGACCCTTTGACCCTCACTCTGAATTAGGGCTAGGTCAGGTACCCAACTCGCTGTCAGACACATCAGACACAACCAGAGCCCCATGTCTTCCATGCCTCCTCCCAGCAGCTCTGTCAGTTCCTCTAGAAGGAAAAGCTTGGTCCAAGACCCTCCTTATCGAGCTTCATCCACAGGGAGATTGTTGGTACTGTATGGAATTTGGGTAGGCAGCCTCCCTCCTGCTTTGGGAGCCCAACCACAGACTTGGCTGCAGCAGAACAAAAAGCAGAACAAGTGAGCAGCGGTCAGAGTGAGCGTCAGGAGCAGGCTCTCAGATTAGGAATCACATTCTGGTTTGGCACGAATACATTTCTGGGCCCTAAGCTGAATAAACTTCAGCCACTCACTGTTCCTCCCTGAACAACTGTATTTCACAACCAGGAAGCAGGGTGGCTGTGAGCCAGTCTATGCTGTGGTAGTTTTAGGTGTCCCAGGGCTAATGTCCTTGAATTGGAAATGTGTCCAAAGCTCTACCGTCAGATTTCTGAGCATGTTTCAGTGGCCTGTTGAGTGAGGAGCACAGAGGAAAACCACATTCACACCTCCCAGAGCCCCTGGGAATTAGACCTGGAGTCCCTTCTGTGGGAGCAGGCTTCCTAAAGAATATTCCAGGTGCCATAAGGATGCAGGGCCCCCATTCAGCCCTCCACCACCCTCAGCTGTAAACTCTGCATCCAGTCACCTGTCCAGTGGCCCCAGCCTGGCCTGGGTATAGGTGAGACAGCGCCTCTGTTGGCAGAGTACAGAGCTGTGTCAGACACAAAGCTAGGGACAGTGGGGGTTATTGACAGATGCTGCACCTCCTATCTCTGCTTTCTGTCCTTCTCAGAGAGCAGCAGAGCCTCTGGACAGTGTCCCTCCCCTTAAGAGCATCATATTTCTCTGCAGATAAGTTTGGTAATGTCATGATGCTCACTCCATCTTGGAAAATGGGGACACCCAAATCAGCTGTTGTCCGGGCTTCTCCTTAGCTATGCTGGGTAGCAGGGCTGATGACTCACATGGTGGCAAGGCTCAGCCAGTTCCTGATGAGCTCTGTCCGCTCCTCTGACCAGTCCTTTCAGCACTCTGAGGAGGCTGCTGCCACACGTGTCCCATGAAGACACTGTAAGAACCAGGGCTACTACATAACAAGCATCCATCTCCTAAGGGAAGGTTGGCATCAGCCCCTTTACTTGAAGGCTTGATAGTGTCAGTACCTTTAAGAAATATTGACTCATCGCTTCAGGTCTGGGACGGTGCCAGCCATGAATGTTATTGGCACCTACCAGTCCAAGAGGGTGATGGGCTGATTCCTTGCCATTTTAATGGGCATTGACGGGCGGCTTCAATCTATCTGCCTATGCCCAAGGCATACCCCCCTTTA
This sequence comes from Pachyuromys duprasi, assembly GCA_028658305.1. NCBI lineage: Eukaryota > Metazoa > Chordata > Mammalia > Rodentia > Muridae > Pachyuromys > Pachyuromys duprasi. The sequence continues at coordinate 29,719,563 of CM053756.1, read as the reverse complement.
TCCTACGCTTGTGTGGGCGCCACATGAGAACTCCTTGGAAGAACCCGGAATGGAAATTCTATGTGACTCCATTCTTCCTTGTTGAACATTGCTTCCCTTTCTGTTACATACATGGCTGGTGTGGAATGCATTCCTTCCCTGTTACTTTATCAGGTACTTCTGTCGAATTGCACATCTTAAAATCCTGGATATATAGAACCTTTTCCTTTAACCACATGGTAATCCTTAGTTTTAATCTCTCACATTTTGATTATAGCAGCTAAATACAGTTTTCTATGCTAAGCTTAGATTAAGCCCCCTTGTCATCTACTTTTTTTATACGTGTTTCTACGTTTCACGCAGTCCTCTCTGATCAGATTGGATGTGTGAGTTAAAACACACCTGTGTGCTACACAGAGGGTTACAGACTTGCCTTGTCTTACGGGTGTGCCTCAGTTTGGTTTGTGGGACCTTCCTGGTTTAGTTCGGCCAGATGACCTGCTGTTCTGCGCTAACTGCAACTTGAAAAGAAATGACCACACTGCCAAATGAATATGACTCTGGAAGGCAGCCACCTCCCTGTCCCCGCTTCCTTTCATAGGGGTGAATCTGCGCACGGGGGTTGGCTGTGCTGGACACACGTGCCAGTAGTGCCTTTCGTGTCAGAAAAGTGGAACAAATGCAGAAATCCAGCTCTAAGCTGCCAGTGCAGATGCAGGCTGCTCTCTGCTCTCTAAAAGCTCTCCCGGTGGCCACGAAAGAACAGAGTGGGGTGCACCTGTGGCCCTGCATCAGCTAGTTCCATCTTCCTTCCCTGGAAACTCAGCCCTGGCCTCTGCACTTAGCCAGAGCAGGAACTGCTGGGAAATGGAGCCTGGAGAAGAGGCCACATGCATGGAGAGCTGTCACACTGGGCCTTTTCACAGATCACATGGCTTCCTCTGTCAGGCTCAAAACTGTTTGTGTCTTGTTGAAAAGAAATATCAAGTTCTATATTGCCAGGCTGGTGGCCATATTGGGGCGAGTCATATTGGTGGCCATGTTGTCATTCTGTTCACGAAGCTCAGTTCATCTAGCTAATGGGCCTTCAGAAGCGCCACCAGTGTCCTCATGAGGCTTCATGCTGGAACTCATACTTATGTCAGAAATGACTCCTCGTTTGGCAGAGTGATCCCATATGATGTGTTCTAATAAAGGACTAATGAGAACTGAGATAGCATCCGCTTCTTCCAGGGACCTAGCTCCGAGGTCCAGCAAGCATTGAAGCTGCTAGCCATGCTCTACCTCTCCTGCATTTCTTTCCTTTGCAACATGGGCAACTGTCCTCACCTCCTGAGACTGCTGCTCGACATTTGCCAGTTCAGCGAGGGTTACATAGGTTAGGACATTTGAATCACAGGTGTGAAGTGAGTAGCAGAGCCATTTCAGAGCTGATTGTGGTTCACAATCAGCCACTAAAGGAAGAAGTCTCCCCTCTCACTGACTGTATGAACTGTAGAGACCTCATGATGTGGCACCCCATCCTGAAGCAGCCCTGCTCAGCCACTGTTCCAAGACAGCTTGCCCTTCCCTCCCCTTTCTAGTCTCTGGAAGCACAGGTTTGCCACAGGTAGGGGCAGGGGTGGTGGTCAGAGCACTTTACGTCTTAGTGGCACATAGGAAGGACAAGAGTGGAGAAGGGCACCTGTCATTTTGATGAAGCCCAGGAGCCTAGCCAGCCACTGAGCACAGCATGTCCCAGGAGCTACAAGCCATCACTGGAGTACAGGGACTAGCTCGCTCAACCCAAACTTCTCCAGGCTAATCACCACATGTGTGCCAGAAGTGCCTCACTCTTGTCCCCAGCTGACCAGTGTTGCAGGAACTTCCTCCGACCTAGCCCAGCTCTACCTGAGGACACTCGAGGATCTGGGTTTTGAATCCCAATTCGACCTCAGGGGCATCTTAGGCCAGTGCTAGCCGTTTCTCTGGGTTTCCCCGTGTTGCTGGCTGCCTCCCTGTTGAACCTCCTCTTGCAGCTTCATTCTTCCTCATCCCAAGCTAAAGGAAGAGCTTGGCTTGAAGGGAGAGGCAGAGGGAGGCAGCTAAGGTGCTGGGCTGGGTAAAGCCATCAGGCAAGGCGGGGCTGCTCTAGCTAAGATGACACAGGGACCACCCAAACCCAGGACAGCCCTTCTTGGTGTGAGTTTTGGGATTCAGGCCTACCCAGCTGCCAGCTGGCCCTGTGGCCACTGCCCTGTTAGAGTGGCTCCTGGCGCTCCAAAGTGGGACTTTGACTCTGGAAGTTGCATCTGCCAGCCAACATACTCTTAAGGAGATCTGTGCCGCCCGCAAATCTGTCGTAAGAAGGGCTTGGGAATAGACAACATTCCTACATGGAGGGCTCTTTCCACATCTGCCCATTTGTATCTACAGAGACACGGCTGAGTACCCTCTAGAGACTGCTTGTTGGCTAAAGACACCCAATAGCACCTTAAGTTCCAGAAAGGGTAGGAGAGATATGTCTGCCTCAGGGAGAGGCACCCCCAGATGAAGGAAGCACAGATGAAGGTCTCCATCCAGCTTGGGAGGAGGCACAGGAGTCTGGCATCAGTCAGCCACCTGCCCCCTGTGGTGAGAAGTGAGCAAGCCTACTTCTGCTCAGGAAGCGCTGCGCACCGGTGCTTGGTAGCATCATGGCAGCTACAGAGCTTGTGTCTCCCCCACTCCCCAGGAGGCCCTTGCTGTGAGGGGTGGCCCTTCGCTAAGGACCTGAGACCACAATGATCATGGGAACCCAGCGTCAGAATTCTCCCTGTAGTTATGAAAAATGAGGGGAATGGAGCAGCAGTGAGTGCCACCTTCCTGCAAAAGAGTCACAAGCAGTTAAGACCACCATGCAGAGAGATGGCCATTCACTCCAACTATCCTGCAGCATCCTTGGCCCTCAGCGTGGCATAGCCATGTCCTGCCTCCTTGCCCCTACCCTTGGTCCACAGCCAATCAGCTTCCCAATTCATCGCCTCCCATCCTCCAGTTAGCCCACTGTAAATAAGGGCTAACTGCCCTGTCCCTCTCTGCTAGGTGTGGCTGGAGGCCTTATTCCCCTCTGTCTCCAGCTCATCCCTCCTCTAAAAGCAGAGAGCCTCTTTACCCCACAGAGTATGTTCCCACTCCACCCTACCTCCCACCAAGGCTGCATCCATCCCCCTTTCTCTACGAGAGCCCTGTGCCTCAGTCTTCACTCTACCAGCCAGGCAGCCCTTAGGTGAGACTGTGTCCAGCTTCAACCCACATTGTATCCCGAGACCTCACAATTTGCTTCCACTTTGCACCAAGCCCTGGTCGAGTGTGTGTTGCTGACATACAGACTGCCTGGGTAAGAACTCTGGGGCCTGAGTCCCACTCAGCCTTACCCAGGCGAAGCACGAAGGAATGGCAAAAGTTTCCTCCTGACTCCAAGTATGAGTGTTTATAGTTGATTGGCCATGTGCGCAAGCAAAGATGTTTACAGCCTGAGACCGCTACCCTCCTTCAGAGACTAGATAACCCCTTCCTCTGTGCTGTACCTAATAAACACAGGTGGGTTTCTGGGTGGGGCAGGAGCAGACTCCCAACTTCACTGTGTGGGTGTCCTTTGTTCATTCCCTAGTCAGTTACAGGACCCAGGTCACACAAAACAGCGGACCCTGTAGAGCAGAGGTGTACCACCAAGCCTTCCACATTTGCAGCATCACAGGCAAAACGACCTGGTGGAGGCAGCTTTAAGCTTTGGGGAAGGTTCTCTTTCTCCCTTGCCCGAGCTAATGGGGCTCATCTTCGATCTGGCCTGAGAACACAGGCCTTCCTCAGCCTTCCCACTACTGTGTGTATCCGTATACACGCTGCGGTCACCCCAAGAGGGCCTCTGCCTTAGCTACTCCTATTTACTGAAGCTCTCATGTGTGTCGAACACTTCCCCGAGCTGAAGACTCAACATGGAAAGATGGGCCTCTAGCTTTCTGGAACTTGCAGCCTAACCAGACAGATGAAGGGCTCAGCAGATGAGCAAACAGGGCACAGGCAGCAATGATGGGGTAGAGAAGCCACTGACATCTTGCTCCCGCTGGAACATGGCAAAAGCCAGAGGCCTGGGATGGAACCTGATGTTGGGAAATGTTAATGTCTGTCAGCCCTCCCTGCCTCAGTCTCCCTGGAGATGCCAGGGCTATATCTAGCCCCTCTCCCAGTGAAGAGGGACAATGGGGAGGTTAGCTCGGGGTCATTTCCCATCTGTGACAGGCAGGGGTGCTTGGCTTGTCCGCCCTGCAGCAGTGTTGTGCGTGATTGCACCTCCACATAGCTCACGGGGCAGGTACTGTATGGCTGTCTTGGACATTGTGCTCAGCTCTGAGGCCCACAACTCACCAGTGAAACCTGAGGTACCATCAGCTACTGCGCTCAAGGTTCTACCTGAAAGAGCAGCTTCTGCTGCTTCAGTCCACTCTAGCCTGCACCCAGTGCCCAGACCCTCTGGCCACCAACTAGAGGGACAGTGCAATAGAGGGTGGTTACGTGGTTAAGAATACTGGCTGCTCTTCCAGAGACGCAGGTTCAAATCACAGCACCCTCAGGACAGCTCAAACTGTTCCAGAGGTCCTGATATCCTCACACAGACAAACATGCAGGTGAAACACCAGTGTGCGTGAAATAAAAATGAAACACTGTTTTAAAACCGTGTGAAAGGCTTACAAGGAAAAGCGGTGGGCCAGCAAAATGTGTGAGCCCTGACGCTGTGACGCTGTGACGCTGTGACAGGGTGGAAACAGAGCCACTGCTGGCTTCTTAGAATCCTGTTTCTCGGAGATTCGGAGAAAGCCTGTGGCAGGCACTGAAGAGAAGCTAACCGCATGCTCGCCTGAAGGTGGCCAAGCAACAGCCAACAAGTAAGTCCCCTGAGCTGCTCTGGGGACTGAGGCATGCAGTGTCAATTTGGGAGCCACCCCTCCTTGGGGTTTGGTCAGTCAGGAAACAGTGGCCATCCTCTACCCATCAAGAGAACAAGGAAGTTGTCTCCCTCATATGTGATTATTTGTGAGTCCATTTATATGTGCAAATATTTGAGGAAACGTTTACAAGTAGTAGGTTTCCTGGTGGTAAAGAGATATGGGGACCCTCCTTTACCCTGCCCTCTCTTTACCTCTTTATTTAATCCTTTCATCTTATTTAGGGTTTTATTGCTGTAAAGAGATAGTTTCAGAGGCTTAGTCCATTATCATCACGGCAGGAAGCATGGCAGCATGCAGGCAGACATGGTGCTGGAGAAGGAGCTGAGAGTTCTACCTCCTGATCTGAAAGCATCAGGAGACTGTCAGTTTCACTGAGCACAGGCTGAGCATAAACAACATCAAAGCTCGGCTCCACTCTGACACACTTGCTCCAACAAGGTCACACCCACTCTCAACAAGGCCACACCTTCTAATACTGCTGCTCCCCATGAACTAAGCATTCAAACACAGGAGTCTGTGAGGACCAGACCTATTCAAACCACCACACCTTTTATTCCAGTTTTTCCTTTACCCTTTATAGTGCTATATTCTGCTTCCCCTTTTCCAGTTAGGGACTATATGACTCCAAGTAAAAACGGTATCGGGAATGGATCACATATTTTTAAGTTAGTGTCCAAAAGGGTCCCGTGACATTATCCAAAACAGGATATTGCCAGTGCTATTGGTTAATGTCACATCCAAAAAAAAATCTTTATGTCCCCAAATTACAAAAGACAGAAGGGAAAAGCGTCTCTTCCCACCTCATCCCTTACCCTAAACTTCCTCCAGCTCATAGTCTCTCCCACCAGCTACTCATTCTTCTTATAAACCTGCTATTTCAGATACATTCATTCTCTCTTTAGCTCTCTGCTTTTCTTCCATTTTTTTTCATGTCCATGTCTAGTCTGCTGGCCACATTCAGTCCACTTTCTCTGTCTGGACTCTTCCAGAGGCGTCTGGCTGTCATATCTAACATAAAGCCTTAAACATACCATGGGGTGGTCATGTTGCCAGTTTATACATCTGGTGCCAAGAAAGGCACAAATGGACCCCTTTCCCATGGACCGGGCCTCTCTAATTGAACAAGGCTGCTAAGGTATGGTTCATGTGTCTCTGCTTGTTTCTACCACTCGACATATTTGACAACAAATTCTTGGAGTCCACCTCTTCAGCCACTTCCCTCCACCTCCTATGCTTCTCCACTGCAATTCAGGGCCTCTGTCAGTCTCTCTGATCCTGGAGCATTCCACACCCTCCTAGAAACATGGAAAGGCTCTGCCTTGGTACTCAGGTAAGTGTTACCTCGGAGCTGCCTGCCCAGTCTCTGTTAGCTCCTGGGCCCACTGCTGCTACAAAAGCCAGTACATCAGGCCGCTTCTCATGCTCTGCTGGTCACCCATAGAAGGAAAGGGACACCTCTCCCTTGTGATTTGGGACATTTCTCTCTGACAAGTCTCTTGATCTGCTTTGGGACATCCTGGATTGAAGTTCTTGTCACCAGAACACTTCCCCTTGTCTCTCCCACCCTTGTGCTCCCTCCCCTCATGTTCTCAGCTCCTGGAGCATGCACTCTCTCTTGCCTATATTCACTCTTCTCTTGGTGGCTCTCAGCTCCCGTCCGCAGACTCCTCACCTTCCCCTAGGAGCTACCTACTCTTGTCTCTCGGTGTCCCTCTTGTTAGCCTGCTAGCAGGAGTTAGCTGCAGGCACATCAGGCGCTTCTCTAAACTCTCCTGGGGCTCTAAGATATTGGAATCCTCCCTCTGGTGGAGTTCCTGCTTGTGATCCTTTCCCCTAAGCCTTTCCGATATCTTCTTTCCTGCTTGCACCATCTCTCCTCCCTATTCGGCATACTCCTCATTTGCCTTCTCTACTCTCTTTTCCTCCTTGGACTCAGATTTTTTTTAAGCCTCACTGTCTTGCTGCAAACAGGTTGGCCTCAGAATAATCGCTCAAGGCCCAATGATGGCACACTCCAAATCAGCTCAGATTGTACCAACTCCTCTCACTTCATGGTCAAATGGTCCCCAAATGTCTTTTAATTTTTATTTTTTCATAACTTATCCATCATACGTCTTGATTGAAGCCCCTTCTCTCCTCGCAGCCCCACCTCATCTCTCTTTCCCCTTCCTCTTCCTCTAGTCTACTGAAAGGGGGAGCTCTCCTCCTTTTCCCCCAAATCTCTTATCTCTAAACTTCTTCTGCTCTTCACTCTCAAAATTCTTTTATCTCTGAGCCTTCTTTGCTGTTTGTTCTAGTCCCATGCTATGATCAGTGGGTTCAGTCCCACAGAGATTCAGATGCCTTTGGGCTGTGGATAATATTAAAAATGTTTAATGCTGCTCTAGACTATAAAAAAGCTGGCTCAGCATTGGGTTGTGGTGCTTTCTCTCCAGACCAGAGCAAGCTTATTGAAAAGATTTCTCCAAAAATCTCTGTCAGGCAGCTACCTGACTCTGACAGGAAGAAGGAAAGCAAAACAGAACAGCCCATGAGCTTTAAAACAGCTAAAACTTAAACTACCTCCAATAGGGATTATGGCTGCTTATCTCACACTCCTTTCTTGGTTGTCTTTAGCTCTAAATACTCCCCCCTCTTATATCTCTAAAACATTTGCTAAAATACAAACTTTATGTCGAGATTTGCATTTCAGGATTTGCAAGTTCATTGGTTGCAGTTTAAAAACATGTATAGAATCTATAACAAAAAGTTAGCTTAAAACTTGTAACAAAAATTAATAGTAAAATATATATAAATGTATGTATATGGATGTATACATACAAACACATGGGTAATCATAGTTTGCTGTGGCATGTATGTTACTTAGATTCAATTCTTGTTTAGAAACAATAAATTTTTTTTAAATATTAAAAATGGGTGTGTGCCTGATGGGCTCACCTTGGAGTAAATAGCAACCATGTGGCTTGCCACCATCTTGGCTGGTTACCTCATCAGGATGAAGGCAACCATGTGGCTGGCAGCCGCAGCCCTCTTTACTAAGGTTAAAGAGAACACATGTCATGTAACTTGACCACCATCTTGAATAAGATGACCATGTGATATAAACCAGCTAAGGCTAACACTTGTTAGTCCTACCAAGCCCTTTGCTTATTGTATCTTCTAAGGAGGCAACAGCAAGTCTCCAAGATATTTTGGAATTGGATGGATTTTTGCACGATGATTTTTGTCCTGAGAATATAAGTTTTAGATAAGTAATAACATATGTTTGATGAATAAAATATGTTTGATTAAGGTTTATAAACTCCTAAGAATATAATGGTCTACTCAAGTTGCATAAACTAATTTAGAGATGTATGCCTAACCAATTTGCTAACTGTTCAACACCAGGCTTTAAAATTTTTTTTTGAGTAAGGAATGACATATGTTTGATGAATAAGGTATTTTTCCATAGATAAGGTTTATATGTTCCTAAGGCCTATTCAAGCTAACAAAAACTGACTTAAAGATATATGTCTAGCCCCTTTGTCTTTTCTAATGTTGTTAGGCTTTAGCTATTTGGATCAACTGACTCATAATGGAAACTGTGATATTCTATAAAGGTACACTAAGAAAGGATCAGGAAAGTAAGGTTCCCAGGCTCTCTGTAGACTGTATTTGTGGTTTAAAGTTATTGTGATGCTAAAGGATCTTTAATACAAAATTTTAAGGCTCAAACATAACATGGATAAAACTGTAAAAGTGTAATCTTATAAAAGCTACTAATTTGCAAACTGTTAAAAATAATTAAGACATGCAAGGTAATGGCCAGTCACCTTATAAACGATCAAGTTCTTTAATGCGCTCAGCATTTGTACATTTGCAAGGACAAGCTTTAGCCTTCTGTATATGCTACCAAGGTTAAACCTGAGGCATGTAACTAGAAACAAAGTTTGTTTAGAATCAGGTATGTTGGACTCCGCTTTTAAGGTCTGGCATTACCAGATAGCCCCTGAGCTCAGTGATAAAAATGATGGACTCCCTTCTTCAGCTGGGTTCCCTCCTCTCCCGCCACCTGATCTGGGGAAACCCCAGACCCTCTAAGGAGTGTCATGTAGCACTCAGGGAGATTACAGACCTAACCCTTTCCCCATAAGAAACCTGTCCAGTGTGCACCTGGGGATTCCTGGAAATACCCTTTACGTTAATCAGATGTCCTGGAACCGTAGCTTTCTAGCAATGGCCTTTGTCCACACCTCTACCACACCTGGAACTCCTCCCCACCTCCCTGCTGCCCACAGGGTAATTAAGCACTGTGCTTCCCTCCTTATGCTAGACCTGTGCTGCTGCACGTATCCCTGGCACCCCTCGCCCCAGTAAATCAAACACATTCACCCACAAAACTCCCCCCACTGCCCAAGGTTTATAAGTCCCTGTTTCACACGAAATAAAGGGGGGCATCACCAACTATTTCACCAAATACTATCTGAGGCTCATCATTCATTCCGGGGAGGAAAGGGCTCCCCGCTCCCCTCCATGAAGGATTCACTGCAGAACCTGTCTTGGTGGCCACTGAAGCCCGCTCCTGCAGGCCTCTGTGGAGCGGGCCTTGGACTTGCGTTCTAGTTGTGAACCGGCCAGGCCTGGGCATTTGCCTGAACCCTCGCTGTTAGCGGAAAGGCTGGAACACTGCACTATCGCTGCCGCCTTCGGATCGCTGCCACCATCTTTACTGCGCTACTCCACCCAACGCTGCCTATCTGCAAAGGCTAGAGAGACTGCTCTCAGAGCAGCCACCAACTCGCCCAAGTCAGGCTGGGCACCCTACCTCCCCGCCACTTCACCCTCTTCCTCCCGGAAACTGATGTAGCCCTGACCTCCCAGCAGAGGAATGTGCACTTCCGGTTTGGTGCTCAAGGGGCCTGAGCTTCCCAGGAGAGTATCCAACAAGCTGCAGGCTCCTGCCAGATACATGACACAGGTATATGTAATAGACTAGCTGCTGACCCTCAGCCCCTCAGACTGAGCCGATGAATAGATGAATATGGTTTTTGATTATCTGATAGCAGCAGCTGAGGCTATCTCAAATAAGACTCCACCAGGTCCTTGTCTGCTGCCAGGACCCTGCACAAACTATGGACACTGTTGGGTTGACTGACCAACTCTACCTTGCCAAGGTTGGTGAGTTTTCCTCAGTTCCCCCTTCTCAGAAAAATATCCCAGACCCTCTTTGCTTGGCAGCGAAAGGCCAGTGCTGCCCTGTGTGACAGTCAAAGACTTAAATGCTATCCCATGTGAAGCCAAAGACTGAAGATCTCTGCCCCCAACAAAGCCATCAAGATGAGATCACAATGGAGGAACCCAGGCCGGCTGCCCAGGTAGCATCTAAGTCTCTGTCATTTCAATTGATACAGATTTGGATTACACTTGCTGCCCAAACGTATCCTTCTCAGATCTGTGATGGTGCTGATGGCTGGCTGTGACTTTATCAGTTTAGCAGCGGCAAGCATACCAACTCTTCCCCCATGCCTGCAGATGCCTGCTCAGTCCATTTCACATGTGAAAATGAGGACTTGCCTTTTCTAGCGCTAGTAGGTCTCTTGCTTAGAAAGGCCAACTCACTGGCTTCATTCACACTGAAAGAGATAAGCTCACAAAGCAAGTCTCAATGTAAAAACAAACTCAAGCTATCATTCTACTCTCGTTAACAAAAATTTACTTTTTACTATCCCTTTATTAAAAGAGCTCGCTTTTCAGTCACTGCTCTCAGTAATCAACTATCTATGTCTTATGATTGAAAAAAAAAAGGTTGAAGTTTATATAAGTAAGAAAATGATTTAAGGTGTGCAAATGCAAGTTGTAAAGGTCTGAGGATGTGAAAACTTCTGTAAGTTGTGAGGGTATAAAAATGACTTAAGGTGTGTAGGTATAAGTTGTAAAGGCCCGAGGAAGTGATTTAAGTGAAAAATGAGACTTAATGATGATACATGACAGTAAGACTTCAAAAGTTCAGAATTTTAATGTATTAATCAATGGAGTTCTGATAAGCTATTAATTTAAACCTTGGTAAGGAGCTGGGGAAGTTAATTCAGTCACAATTGAAATTTAAAATTTTCAATTTCCTTTGCTTGTTTTATAAATATGTTAATCCTATGATTTGCCAGGAAAAAAAAAACTGCCTCCAACATTTTGAGCCAAAATTGAAGCAATCTTTTTAAAAATATTAAATACTGACCAAGAGAAGGACTTTGGTCAGGACCATTCCCCAGGATTTCCAGCTGAGAATGGCCTTGAGCTATGTGTTGCCGGGCTCATAAGCGCAAACCAGAAGGCCACCATATTTACCCATGAGGTTTTGTTATTTCCCAAGAACTATAATTTCCTTCATTCCAGGAAGTTACCCGATTCCTGGGCAGGTGGGGCTTATAGGTTTATTTTGGGCATTACAAATATAAATTCAAACTTTCTTCCCATTGTACTGAAGACATCTCTGTCTAGCCTATATTTATCCATCCCTTTGGGCAGAGTGAAAGGATGTTCATGCTTATAACACAGAAACTTCCTTCTGGGTCCTCAAGATTTTCCTATGGCTTAAAGGACTGAGTCTACTCCAGCTAGCTGCGGACATTGTTAACTGGCTTTTCTACAATGAAGATTTCAATGCAGGCTAAAGTATGTATAACTTTCATCTTATTTTTTTGAAACCTTAAGAAATTTTATGTAACTTGGGAGTCAAACAGATTCCAGATACATACAGCTGCCAGTCAACAGCCTAATTGTCCCCCTTTCTGCCTATTCATGGTCTTGGGACTTCTACTTACACCCCAACTACCAGGACCACAGGTCTAGAAATTTCAAGTGTACACCCAAAATATTTTCCCCTAAGTTCCTTAGCTTTACCTTCTGTCTAGTGTATTTGTCTGAACAGATTTCCATTTCCACACAGACACCATCTAGGAATCAACTGTAGCCTGCAAACTGCTCTAACATGGCCTGCATCATACAGGGCTCAGGTGGTCCTGCAGAACCAGTATGACCAGGACATCCTGAAAGGCTGGTGTAAACCAGTATATCTAGGTGAGAGAAAGTGTCAGAAATGAGCATGAGATCCAGGGACTATCTCTTTTACAGAGCTCTCATTTTGGTCTCCTTTGGGCCCCTAGCTCTTACATCTCCTTGACCCTTGATCTCCACCTTTTTTGTAATAATGACCTTCCCCTCTCCTTACCTGTTATTTTAGGAAAGAAATAGCAAAATCTTCTGATGGTCAGTAAACCAAATGCTTATGACCGAGTCCCCTCAGGTCTCCTACCATCACCTACTGGCTTGAGCCCCTGCTTTGGATCAGCATTCTAGATTTCTCCAAAGTGGCCAGCATTTCAGAAAGATGGTAAGAGCCAGAGGTGGTGGATGACTCCAACAAAACAGTGTTTTCCAAACACAGCAAAACTGGCCTGTGAACTTAAAGAGACTGTGACAACACACACAGACCCGTACAATTTCAAGCCAGACAAACTCTCAGCACAGAGAATGAGAGTGGGCACCAAGTCCCAGCCCTAACCAAGAAGCTCTTTGCAATGATACCTTCTGAGAGAGAGGACCTCGGTTTTCTCCAACAGAGTGACTCTGGGTATATCAAATGTCCTCCAGGGCGAGGTCTCATGTTCAGGCGTGGTAAACCAACATTAAGTGGAAAAAAAATTTTTAATTTAAAAGCCCACTGTGATGGTACAAGCCAGCCTGAGCTACATAGCAAGTCTTAGGTCATCAGGGCTAGACTCTGTCTCAAAAAAAAAAAAAAACAATAAACACATTTTTAAAAAGAAAAAAGAAGATGTTGACAAGAAAAAGTACACCTTTGAAGTGTTCAAGGCTGAAGAAAAGTTCTTTTGCCCTTCGCCTGAGGTTTCCTGTTGTTCTTCACATGGGGTTTTAAGGACCCAGCCCACTGTGAGACTCCAGTATTCAAGTTTCCCATCAGTGTCAGGGGCAGCTGGACCCAGAAGAAAAATTGCATCTTCTATAACATCACCTGGGGTGCTGGATATGGGCATCCTCCCAGGGACACAGCTGTGGCCATGGAAAGAGTACTGTTAGTCGGCTGCACCCATCACACACTGAACTCCAAAAAGGATTAGAAAATGAATGTGTCCATCTTGGAGGTAACCCCCTCTGATTCTGGAATCTTCCACCCTATCCTAGTCTACTTGTTTAAGTTCTATGTTCTAAGTTCTGATGGTGTCCTTCAGACTCACTCCTTGGCCTGTTCATGAACCAATGCCTAGAGTTTAAAAATCCAAATAATTCTCTAAGAACACAATTATTCAGCAAGGTTCTGAGCATTGACTGTTCCTTCAGACAGCTAATAACCACTGTAAGAGATCTAGCAGGTCCAACACCTTTTTCTGTCCCCCACAGTCACTGTATATACATGGCACACAGACAAATGCAGATGAAAACCATACATATAAACAACTCTCTAAAAAAGAAAGAAAGAAAGCGGATGCCAATGCTGCACAGGTGGGCAGCAGACACCCAGAGGCCTGCAGGCCCGTGGCGGCACTAAAGACTTGAGGGTGGAGAGGAATAGCCCGAGGTGAGTAGCCTGCCCTGTCACTTGAGGCCATGGTGAAGTCCCCAGCCTGGGCTGCCACTGACGGCCATGCAGCAGCACCACTCTGTGTCCATGTCTGTGGCTTGTATCACCAGCAATGACCCTGTGGATGTCCCTGGTCAGGGATGCTGCCGAGGACCGTGTCCATGTCCAGGGGCTGTGCAGAGCTGGCCCTCCTCCTCACCGGCTCTGGCACGAGGGACAGCGGGCCGTGCTCTTCACCTGGGCAGCACAGTAGAGCTGATGTCATGAGCACAGTGAGCCAGCCCCGAGTGCACAAGAGAGGGGGGCTGGCCCTGTCCCATGCTATTAAGATGAGATTTTTTTCACTTTTATTTTATATTAATCACAGGTTATGTACTTTGAAGATGAGATTTTATTAGTATTTTACTTTCATTTTCTTTTGGGTGGGAGGTTGCAAAGACAGAGGGCAGAGGGAGGGGGAGATGAGGGGGATTTGGGTGCATGATGTGAAATTCACAATGAATTGATACAAAGCTTTAAAGAAAAAAAAAAAGAAGAAGAAAGTGGCCATAATGTTGCTGAGTGCCATAGACTGCAACAGAGTTCAGTGGCTCCCTGTACAGTTTGAGGGGCCTTCTCAGCCAAGAAAAGATCTGCTCAGAGCTCTCGCTGTCACCAGAGGGGGAAAGCAATGCAGGAATAGTCTGTTTCACCCCAGAACCATTTAGAATGTCCCCTACCCTCAAGAGAAGGAAGACCCAGTCTGGTGCCCAGGGACTGTGTGTCCTGGCTATCCAGAAGGCATGCCTCTGACACAAATTACATAGCACACCAAGCTGCCTCACAGGAGGCTTGAACACACACCGAGTGCAGGAGCCAAGTGACAAGAGTGAGACACCAGGACGCTGGAAGAGGCTGCATGGAGGTGCCTGCTCCTCCTTGTTAGCCCTTTCCCCACAGGAAAGGTCCGTCTGAACCTCCCCATTGCTCCTCTCCCTTGACCATTACCTTTTCTCACGGTCATCTAGGGGAACCTGAAATGTTAAATACACAGGTTTGTCCCTTCAAGGAAGGGATTCACAACCTGTTATCCACCAGTCAGGGAGTGGGTGAAATTAACAGCCTGGGTTTTGCACTGTCTGTGTGACCAAGACCACGGCCAGATCCGCCCCCAGACCTTTACTGTGAACGTGTCAATCTACTGAACTTATTCCTGTCATTATGGAAAATGTCACATGCATTTGCAAAGAGTTTCGATGTAGTCATCTATTAGGCTTTGTTGTGCACATGAGACTAAGTTAATTATCAGCAAATGTGCTAATTATGCCTAAAATAAACTACTCAGGGTCTGACTCCCAAAACTGGAACCAAGGCGAGCTACCCAGTTACATTGAACTGAACTGCCGTTTTGTACCTCATGGAGTATAGCTCTGCTGAACATGGTCACAGAGGCCCCTGCAGGAGGATTTCAGCTAATTTTGTTCCATGAACCACAGTTGATACAATGATCTCCTCTGTGATCTGCGAGCACAGAGCCCATTCAAGAAGTGTGTGTGTGTGAGGAGACAGAGAAAGGACTGCAGACATGAACTCTGGGTTCAAGAAGGGCCTGTGCCCAGACAAGGTGAGGACTCTGAACAGCTTACATACTCTGAACCCTCACTCTCTTTTGTGTGGGTGGAGGACACTGGCCACCTCTCAGGATGTGTGTAAGGAGCAGACCATGAAGGCCCACACCACGAAGGCCCACACCACAGGAAGTATAAAATGCTGTCCTCTGTCCAGTCGCTCACACAGCACGCCCAAGGAAAGGGCTCGGGGGACACTGTCTTCTGGACACACAACTGTGTCCACAGGAATTAACCCAACAAATACTGACCATTACAGATGTTGTCCTTGACAAGGGAAGGAGGAGTTTAAGAAGATTAAAAAAGTAATATATACTTTTAATGCTGACATTTAACGTCGCCGTCCTTGCCTGTCCCCTCCCTACCCAGCTTCCTCTGGTCTAACAATTATTATAAAGCCATCGGCTTGAATGAGTGGAAGATTTCAGAAAGAGCCAGGATGAATAATAAGTACATTTAGATTTATATTACCACAAAGGGCCCAAACTAGCCAAGGCAACCAAGCAAAGAGAAGAAAGCTGGCAACATACTTGACCTCAAGCATATAACAGCCAAAGCAACAGCCTGGCACTGCATGAAACCCAGCACACAGGCCCGTGAGATATAAGAGGCCCAGGATAAACCACACACTCTCAGCAGATCACACTTTGACAAAGGCACCAGAAGCATACACTGGAGAAACGGCTCCACCATCCACAAAATACAAAATCACTTCAAAATGTTCTAGCTTCCTGGAAACATAAAACATGGTAGAAGGTGTCAGAGCAGCCATGTCGGACATTCAGTTTGAGGTATGACCCTCGCTGTGAAAGTGGACGGTATGAAGGAGCAGTATCTGCAAAATACGCATTGAGGAAGGGGTTAATATCCAGAATATAGAAATAACTCAGAAAACACAACAGAATAAGATGTGTAAGCAGACGAATGAGCTGAATAAACATTTCTCAAAAAATAAATGACCAACATGAGTGTAGTCCTAAATATCATTAGTCATCAAGAAAATGCAAGTTAGAAGTGCAATCAACTAAACACAGAACATTTGCTACCGATAAAGTCAAAGATAACACATGCTGGTGAGGATGCAGAGAAGGCAGAAGTCTCACATGTTGGTGGCGGGTGCAAATTGCTGCAGTTGTCACAGTAAACAGTATGGCGGGTGCTCAAAAATGTATTCACAGAACTACTGAGCTCTCCAGCTATTGAATGAATATATGTCCAAATAAATAAAATCAATACACAGCAATAACAAAGACAGAAAATCAAACAAGGTGTCCTTTGAAGAAAGAATGAATAAAGAAAATGCGGTGTGTATACACACAGTGGAATATTAATAAATCATAAAATATGAAGTTCTGTCACTTTCAGCAACACGGATGGCACTGGGGACACCATGTCAAGTGAAATAAGAGAGACACAGAGAGACCATAGAGTCATACATGTGGGAAACAAAGGCATTGGTCATGAGAGAGCAGAGGGCAGTTACCAGAGGTCGGCCAGAATAGAGAGTACAGGAGATAAAAAAATAGGACTGAAAGTACAAAAATACAGCTACCGGGAGGGTATAGTCAGGTTGGTTATAAAGACCTGGAAGAGTCCAAAGATTCACAAAACAAAGAAATGGTAACCTCTAAGTGGACAGAAATGATCCCAGTTTGACCACAACACATGTACACATGTGTACACAGGGTAGACTGCCCCCAACCTACACGTTCAACCGTACATGTCCATCAGAAAAATCACAACAAAATGAGAACTGGAGGAAGTTTACAGTCTACCAAGATAGACTATATTGCAACACTATGCATAAATAAAGCCCCATTAGAAGGGAAATAAGTGGCAAATAAATTATGAAGACCTGATGGATAACCCTGAAGTCATGCTGGCTGGCTTTTTTACTTATAAACAAAACAAAACAAAACCCTTCCATTTAGGAACCATCTTATTAGTGTCTAGACCTTGCAGAAATGGTGTGCCCTTGTGCCCCTCTGGCCATGTGCTCTTTCCGCAGCTTCCCCAACACTGGTATCTTACTTAACTGAACTAATTGGGGCCCAGGCATGGGGGTGCTGATCACCCAGTGTGCTAGCCAGCATTTCTTTGCTATGATAAAACTGATGTAACTTTAAATCTATTTTGGCTCGTGGATTTAGTCTACGGTCACAGAGCTCCATGCCTTTGAAGCCTATGATAACAGAGAAGAAAGCTGCTCACCTCAGGACCTCCAGGGAGCAGAGAGTGAGGTGGAGCAGGGAAGAAGATAAATCCTCAGAGCCTGCTCAGTTGGCATCTGACTCCACCTCCAAACTGCCCTTTCAGAGCCAGCTAATCAGTGAATTAACCCGTCAGTGAAGGTAGTGCTGGCATGAACCATTTACTCAATAGAACGCTGTCTGGGACTGAGTTCTCAGCCCATGAGCCTTTGGGGAACATTTTTAGATTCAAATTATAACATTAAATTTCACTGCTATTTAGACAGTCTCAGCTCGCCTCAGACTTGAAAGTGGCCTTGAGCTTCTTCTCCTCTTGTGTCTACTTCCTGAGTGCTGGGATGACAGATGTGGGCTACAATGCATAATCTATGTGCTGCTGAGACTCAAACCCAGGACTTCATGTGTGTTAGACAAGAGTTCAACCAACTACACACCCAGCCTCCACCTCTTAAATACGCTGCTTTGCTGTGTAGCTTCATGGAGTTTTATCACTATATAGACTTCTGTAGCCCAGCCACAGTCTATGTACAGGAAGTGCCATCACTGTGAAGGGTCTTTCATACTGTCCTTTGTGGTCACGGTGTCCTTGTATCCCTGAACCCAGGAAATAGTGTTCTGCCCTCCACTTCTATTGTTTCAGCACCCTGAGACTATCTGTATGTAGGGGAATTACAGTATTTAACTTTGAGTAATTAGCCTTTTTAATTTAGCAGCTTGTCCTCTCTGCTAGGGAGACAGGTTTTATACTCTGAAGTTGCAGCTCTGTTATGAGATCCCTGTATGTCTCCCTCTGTGTCTATTTCCCATTCTGTCTCTCTCCCTCTCTGTCTCTCTCAGTTGGTCTATCTCTGCCCCCCACCATTTCCAGGTTACTTAAATAGCCTTAGTCAAAAAGATTATTAAGTTATGAAGAAGTGAGCTGAGTCCCATAGCTGCGCCATTTCAGCTCTGTGTAGGCTCTTAAAGATCAGCCTGCCCCTCCAGTAGCCACACTCCTGTCCAGTGTGTTTTAAATGTTGTTCCCTCTAGGGCAAAGGAGGAACATTCCCTGAATGCCGGGGCCTGCCGGCAGAGTCGAACAGCTCTTGAGTCAGGAGTGAGGGTTGAAAGAAAATTAATGAACCAACACAACTACACTACATGGGATCTGTCTGAGAGGGCTTCCAGTAGAAGCTAGTTGCCCCAGTTTATTCCAATAATCCCTTTTCATAGTCAGAACAGAGCACCTCAGTACAATGAATGGGTTTATGGAGAAGTCAAACTTGTTTACCTCAACCACCTATCTGTGTGATCCTCACACAAACAAAAAGTGTGAACTTGACAAGACATCCTGCCTGCTGCCTCAAACAAAAGGAGGTAAACTTGGCAAAATATCCTGCTTATCACTGACTCCAAATGAAGGCCAGGGTGAAAACATGTCTTTCTGCTGAGAGCTCAATGACAAGCAGCCTGATAAACCAGCGGTTCTCCATAGGTCTCCCTTTTTCATATTTTAAAAATTGACCATAACTTTAGAGCTATGGAGCAGAAGATTGTGCCTGTCTTAGGTTCTCTTTCTCTAATGAAAATAAGCTTTATTACATCAAGTAATAAATACAGAGATGCAACAGTTTCAGTCATTTTCTTCCAGATGCTGTGATCGGCTCACAGTAAACATGGAACTGAGTTCTACCGTCTCTGGATAGACATTTGCAGGGCATGTGGTAGGTTGAGTAAATTCCTCTTCTGTATTTATAACCTGTGCATTTTTAAGACTTACTTCAAAGCATTCAGTCATGCAGATACTTAAGCAGAGAAGCTCCATGAAGCAGGGTCTGCATTGTACACAGGCAGGCCAGCCACTAAGCAAACGTGTGGTTTGCACTCAAGTCCTCGGAGGCAGGTGAGCTCATGGGAAGGAAGTCAGCTAAGGTGATGCACATGGAAAATGTATCCAAGGGGAAATCAAAGAGGACACTGGTATTTGGGGGCAAACAATAGCTTGCTCTAAAGTGGCTTCACAGACATCTTTCAAATACTTGGGAAGAAAAGAACCAAGTCATTCCTAACTACTTAAAATGCACATCGTCAGAAACTGC
Source organism: Pachyuromys duprasi (assembly GCA_028658305.1). Classification (NCBI taxonomy): domain Eukaryota; kingdom Metazoa; phylum Chordata; class Mammalia; order Rodentia; family Muridae; genus Pachyuromys; species Pachyuromys duprasi. The sequence continues at coordinate 29,700,147 of CM053756.1, read as the reverse complement.
AAAATGTCTTCCCAATTTTTTGAGTGTGGGTTCAGAGCTTAATGATTGCTGTAGAAGAACTACTGCCATTTTGAATGAAGCCTCTCATCTCCATGGAGTAGCAAGATGGGCCTTCAGACTGGCCAGGGTTAGGACCTGGTATTACGTTCCATTTCAGCCAAGCACTCCCAAACCAGGCTTGGGCAAGAATGAGGCCTCATTTTAGTCTCTCCACGCCACTCTTGCTCCCTGCATACATGGATCTGATCTCTTTCCCCAACTTTTCAATGATGGCCAGCAATTCTGCATGTTTACTCTGGGGAACCTGGCTATTTCCAGTTCCCTGGGTGTAGCCTAGTGATGGAGGCCCATAGTCCTTCAACAGCTGACGATATTGAGAGGAGGTCACCATGCTGGTAGATAGTGAGTGGACATTTCCGGCGTTGAGGGCAGTGATGGGCATGTGCACGGTCAAGTTTGGCTTGTATGACATTCCCGAGGGTGGCTGGGCAAAGCCAGGCCAGGCCACAAGCATGGTGGCGGTGGCAGCGAGGCCAAGGCCCAGGCTGTGCGGGCCCACATCCCACCCCCCACCCCCCGCCTGTCCGAGCTTCCCCCGGGTACCCACACACTTTTTGTTGTTGTGGCCTTGGGCCACACCAGCAAATATGGCTGTCACTCTGCTGCAGCTGCAAACTTTCAGTCCAGTCACTGCTGAGCCTGGAGCTGACTGGGATGGTGGTAGTCATTGAGGGGCAGCTCCTCCCATGGCCACACAGCTACCCGCAACTTGCTCAGGTTGCCTCTCTTGAAATATATATATATATGGGTGTGTATGTATATATATATCATCATTGGTACATGAATTCCATCATTCTTACCCTGTCTTAGGTTGAATATTCTTCAGAGAGATCGTACCTATCTTTGACTACCAACCTCTGCTAGGGTTCAATCTTATGAAGATCAGCTTTAACATTCTAAAAGGCCTTAATGAAGGTTTTAATTATCACTGGTAGGAGACATGCTCCTAATAAGAGTAATAAGCCAAGTCCTATAACACTCCATAAAAGTGACTTAAAAGATGACCGCTTATCCAAATATCAAGCCTGAGAAACATTCACAGGAACCATAATAAAATGCTGCCAAACAATCAGACCTTCTTGCCCATTTGAAAGCTTAGAAATACAGTTTGTTAGTTTACATTGATGGCAAGAAACATTAAAGTTTGAATTTTCCATTAAAACGTTAACATTTCCAAACAACAAAGCATAAAGAGAATATACATAGGCAGTTACTAGGGCTTCCCAAGAGTTTCTGTGGCAAGCTTCCAAATACAGGTCTGCTGAAAACCAGAATCAGATCAAAGTCCCATAGTCCTTTGTTCCATGCTTCCTGATTTTGTTGAGAATTGTCCTGATTACCAGATCAATCAAGGCCAGTCACATGCAGAGGTTTCTCTGCACAACATCTTCTCCCAGGAGCAGAGTGAAACAAAGGTGGGTCAGGAGCATAAGCCCAATACAGCTCTCTGTTCACCATCAGGACAGACTTCACCATGGTCAGCAGCAGGAACGTCCTCCTTCCGGGGAAAAACTCCTGCAAATCATACCAGCCTTTCTGGGATCCACCTGGCTCCTTCTGTGTCCTGTGGAAAAACACAAACATGCCTTCTTCCCCATATTGATACAGGGTGGGGGCCCTGCCATAGTCCAGTGATCGATCTTTCCATTTTACTTGGGAATGATTATTTTTGGTATTAGGATGCCACAATAGATCAGCCACAGAATAGCCTTGTATAGCCACATTCAAAAATATTTAAAATAAAAAGATCATGGTTAATACAATTCTGTGGTGTTTGGGGATATAACTCGCCCTTTTTAATTTTTTGAAATTGGTTCTTAAGCGATCCATGGGCATGCTCCACAATTCCTTGACCTTGAAGATTATATGGAACACTTGTTTTATGACTTATATTCATTTGTGCACAAAACGCTGAAAAGCTTGACTAAGATATGCAGTACCATTATCAGTCTTTATAATGGAAGGAATATCAATTGTAGCAAAACAATTTTAAGCAATGACTTATAACAAGTTTGGTGGCTTCTCCTGCTAAGGGAGTTGCCATGATAAATCCTGAAAAAGTATCAATTGTTACATGAACATATTTTAGTTTTCAAAATTCTGGGAAATGAGTTATATCTATTTGTCACAAATGATTGACACCATATTGTCTAGGATTGACACCATACTGAGGTACATTAAAATGTTAAGGATAAGAAGAACACAATCTTACATTTTGCCTAGCAGCTTCTTTAGTAATATTAAATTGCTTTCTTAAGCTCTGACTATTTTGATGATGTAAGATTGTTGAGCCAATTCTTGTTGAGTTAATCCGACCAGCGTGTGGCTGATCTGCTAAATCATTCCCTAATGTTAGAGGTCCTGAATGACATCTAATATGCCCTTATATAACAAGGTTGCACATGGCTCTGGATACTTTGTTATATCTCTCTAAATAGATCTTGTATTTCTTTGTTAGCCGTATCAACATATGTTACAATCTCTAGGACTTGCAAATCCTTAGCAATATAATGGCTATCAGCGAACAAGTTGAAAGAGGTAGAAGCCATATTTTTAAAGACTGCAGCACCAGCTCGTAATTCTACAACTTGAGCTGAGGCTGGCAATGTTGGCAAAACAAAAGTTTGTCCTGCAGTACATACAGCTTTTCCATTTGAAGATCCATCTGTGAATACTGTTGGAACTTGAGGTAATGGTTCTTATTTAGTTATTTTAGGAAATACAAAAGCATGTTCATTGACAAATTGAAGTAATTTATCTTTTCGATAATGATTGTCAATACATCCTAAATAATGACCAAAAGCTATGGCCCAGCATTCTGCATTTTGAAATAACCAGTCTACTTGCTGTTTGGTAAAAGGAACTCCAATTAAGGAGGGATCTCTACCAAAATACTTGCAAGATTTTACGTGAGCCATTTGAACTAAACTAGCCACTGATTCATAATATGGTGTTGGAACTCACACAGGAGAAACAGGCAACCATAATAATGGCCCTCCTTTCCACAACACAACAGTTGGAATATGAACAATAGCCAAAACATATGCACTCCATTCTTTTGATAATCTATATATTGAACATGTTGTTTTTCTTTTTTTAATTTATTTATTTTTATATCAATCACAGGTTAGGTACTTTGCATCCCAGGCGTAGCCCCCTCCCTCATTCCCTCCCACTCTCCCACTCCCTCCCTCATCTCCCTCCTCCCCGTCCCCTCCAAGTCCACCAACAGGGGAGGACCTCCTCCCCTTCCATCCAACCCTAGCTCATCCTGTCTCCTCAGGGCTGGCTACAATGTCCTCCCCTGGGATCTAGCCAGTCTGTCACTCCCCGGCTTGTATGGGAGAGGGTCAAAGAGTCAGCCATCAAGTTCATGACTGAAACAGTCCCTGTTTCCCTCACTAGGGTCTTCAGTCCTACACTGAGCTATCATGGGCCCCATCTGAGTGGGGGTTCCAGGCCACATCCACACATGGTCCTTGATTGTAGGAACCGTCTCATACAAGACCCCTGTGCCCTGCTCAG
>CM053756.1:29646339-29696062 GCA_028658305.1 Pachyuromys duprasi | reverse complement strand
GCTGTGTACCGTTTCCTTCAACTGATTGACTGTGTCTCCTATTTTGGTTGTTTCCTCTATGTTTATCTTTGATTGTTCCTCTATGTGGGCAGTTAATTTCTTCTCCATTTCTTTGAGGGCCTTGTTCATTTCCTCTTTTTGTTCCTCCAATATCTGCATAATCATAGCTTTAACATAATTTTCCTGTGTCTCTGCTGAATTAAAATCTCCACTGCTTTTGGGTGTTTTTGGTGGGGCCATGGTGTCCTGATTTTTGTTGGGTGAGTTCTTTCGCCGATTTCTGGGCATTTGTTTATATATATTATCAGGGAGCTGTTTCTGCTTTAAGGCTGTACTTCAGTCTGAAACTCTCAATCTCTTGTGTCAGGAGTATTCTTCAAGAAGATCAGGGATTTCCGGTGGTTTGTTAGTGTGTGTTGTTGTCTCAGTTGAACTCTATTGTGGGCTCTGTGTCCCCGGCTTCATGCTCTGTGCTAGAAGCTGTGAGCACTGCAGTCTGTTCACCTCTCTGGTCTGGAGGCCTTACTCCTCACTCTGTGCTAGAATCTGAGTGTCCTGGTTTGAGATGTCATCTGGGGACTGTGTACTCCGCCCTGGGCTTGCTGCTAAGGGCTCTCCCCTGGAATAGAGATTTGGCGCCCCCTTCTGGGCCAGGGGCTGTTCATCACAGTCTGAGATGATATTTGGGGCACACACAGTGGGTTTGAGTTGGTGTGCATCCGCTGTATGCAGGCCTGTCTGAAATGGTGCCCGAGGCCTTCTCTGTCGGCCCGTGGACACACACACAGACTGAGGTTTTTGTTGGCGGATGTGTGCAGTGTTCGCCCTCAGTGTGCAGTCTGGTCAAGACGGTCCCTGGACCCTCTCAATCTGGGGTGGTTCCGGCGATTGGTGTGTGCCTGTCGTACACCCGTGGGTTGAAGCAGAACTCGGGTCCTTCCCAGACTTGCCCGCGGACTCACACAGGGACTGAGGTTTTGCTGGCGGAAGCATGTGGTGTTTGCCCGCAGTGTGCAGACTGGTCAAAACGGTCCCCCGACCCTCTCAGTCTGGGGTGGTTCCTACGATCGGTGTGCGCCTGCAGTACACCCGAGGGTTGAAGCAGAACTCAGGTCCTTCCCCGACTTGCCCGCAGGGCCCATAATTCTTAACGGTGTTATTTAATTCTTTAAGGGGCTTAAATTTGAGTTGTTTAAATTGTGCTATTGGATGGTTGGATTTTAGTCCCTTTCATATTATTTTTTGGTCATGTAATTCCTCGGTTTCCTCATCCTGAGATCCCTCTGCTTTATTCTCCTCCTCATCCTCTTTGTCATCTCCTGATTCTTTAGCCTCTATATCCTCTGGGCCACCTTCATCAGAGGACTGGACTTCCCTAGATCTTTGGCGAGTTATAACAGGGAAGGTCAAAACAGGCTGTGGCTTAGATTTAGAGGCCTTTTTATGTTTTTTGACAATTTTTGGGACCTGTTTTTTAAGGGGCCCGGTAAAGACAGTCCTTTTGAAGGTCTGTTGAAGAGAGGCAAGTTGCACTGAGAGATCGGCGTATTCATGCTGTAAAGAGAGGCCCTCACGAAGTTCAGATACCTGCTTACTAAGTTCCTCTTTGGCCTTTAAAAGCAAAGAGGTTTGGGATGAGGAAGGCGACAGTATAGGCATGCAAAAATTAGGAGCGGAAGGATAGGGCGGCGGATTAGTGAGAAGAGAGGGCAGCCAGTCGGGGTTATGATATTTTGGGGCCTCTTCCTCCAAATCGCTTTCCTCTGAGGGATCCAGGTGGTCAGGGTCATTTTTAGGAAACACAGGAAAGGCAAGACTCTTTTCAGCAGAAGAGGGGATAGTCTCACTAAAATCAAGGTGGGGGGGTGGATATAAAGACTTATGAGTTTAAGGGCGGTGGTCCGTTCCTCAGACAAGGGGATTGTTTTAGGGCGGGAGCCCTGTTCCTTAGACAAGGGCATGGGATTGACAACAGAGGGGTATGGTGAGGGAGATTTTAAATTTTTGGCTGAATGGGAAGATTTTAAGGTCGAGACCAAAGGACTGCGTGAGAGAGGTTTAATAAAATCTTTGGCCAAGGAAACTATTTTACTGGACTCAGAACTTGAGGACTTAATAGTATCTCTAATAAGAGTCCAATAACTAAAGGTCTGTATGTGGACTGTATTAGGTCCCTTGTCATGTAATAATTTATTGAGACAGGCCCCAACTTCATCCCATTTGGTACGATTAATTTCTGGTCCTTCTATAACAAACCAGGGACAAACTTCTGATACAAAGACGAAAAATGTAATTAGATCCTTCTTTTTAACTCTAATTCCTCTTTCCCTGAGAGAGGCCTTGAGGTCAGGAATGAAGACCGCCTCTTTTGATAATTTTTGGCCCATTTTTATAGATGGAGATGTCACTTACCAAACGTGTCTTTTTCCCATGAGCATCGAGAACGCATGTTTCATGAATTGAATTGCCGTCCGGCCTTGACGCTGGTGACCAGTGTCTATCCTTGAAGATCTCCATCTGGCAGTGGTCCGTACCTTGGGCCCCACGTTGGTCGCCACTTGCCCTGACCCTCGGGACCTAGTTATTCCTGGGCTCCCAGGGGAACCAAGCCTGAAAGAAAAACGGGTGAGAAAGAAGAACGAGACCAAGCAGTGTCCTTGGCAAGGTCTGATTTAATCGGGTGAAACGTATCAGTTTAAAATCAGAGAAAGGGAGGAGCAGGGAGGGGGTAGGTAACATTCCTGCGGGTGGGCGGCTCGTTATTTTGGAATGTCGTTCCACCTGGGAGTTCCTTATCTCTGGAATGTCCGGCTCCAACTGCATGGCTGTTATCTTCTGGGGGTCAGCAATTCTCAGCGAGGGGAGGGGAGCCTTCTGCTCAAGGCTTTACCTGTTTCCAACAGTGACCCACTTGTCCAAGGGCCCTGTGGCTGGAGTGGCTCACAGCAGTGCCTTGCTGAGGCCATGCTTGCCTCTTTCTATACTGCAGCCAGAGCGACCATTCAGGTGGAAGCCAACTCACCTGGCTCCCCAGCTTCTCTAATTCATCTCTGCCTTCCAGCTGTGCTCCCCAACCACTTGGCTCACTTCTGTCCCAAACACTCTGTCCCTTCCCACTTTGGTCCTTAGGGCTATTTTGCTTTTCCTAGTGCTTTTCCCATATCCCTTCATAGGTCCTTATCATTCACCAGAAAGACCCCTCCTCTAACACCCAGTAGTGCATCCCCTCATCTGTCCCTAAGATCATCTCCCCTACTCTCCACCCACCCAGAGTGAGACTTCCAGGAGAAGAGCCCGATTACTTCCAGACTTTCGGCTTTCAGGCACTCTAAAAATACAGAAAAAAAAACTTTTTTTTTTTTTTTTGGTCAGATGAATGAAAAAGCCAGTCTACATCACCATGACAATGGCGAATTGAAAAAGTAAAATAAATGCAAACAAAATGTCCCTAACATAGTGAAAAGTAAGCTACAAAGGGGGGTGAAATTTCAGGATTCAGAGGCAAAATGGTTTTGAACATAGCACTAGATTCCTAGCCAAACCTTTAATAAAATCTGAAAACAAAATTTCTGAACACTAAAAGACTGAAAATCTACCTTGATAAACATGGCGTGATGGATGAACTCAGAGAAAGGACGAAATTGCTGGGGGAGGGGCTAACCGGGGTTAGAGGCGGGGCTAGAGGGGGCAAACCTGATGAAAAGCAAAAGAGTTAAACACAAACCAATGCAGCAGCTTACAAGAGAGCAGCACACATTAGAACAGGAAAGAAGAGGCTTCAAAAGGAAAAGTGTTCAAAAGACAACACACTTCAATAGACGACATGATTAGGAAACAGGAACGGCCCTGCTTAAAGGGAATACCCCACCCAGCTAATCTTCCATTTTGTGTAAAGGAATAATAATAACAACGTTTTAAGCAACAGAAAGCAGATGCAAATGAAACTGAATGAAGGGACCACAGTTCCAGCCCCAGCAAGGAGCAGAACTTGGCAGCTTCAGCCGCGTGGTTCTGGCTTTAGGATCAAGGCCACAAGAAATGGTTGTGGAACCACCCTCTGAGGCCAGGTGTGCACCAGGGGTGTCCCTGCATGGAGCCCCAGCGAGGCCATTGTGTGAAGCTAAAGCCTGAATTGCCTTGCAAAGCCCAAGATGTCGGAGATGTCAGAGGAGAGCTGCTGACAGGGAGTGGGACCAGCAGTCAACAAAGTTGAAAGAAATTGAAGATCTGGAGTTGTCTTTGGCATCACACATGGGGACACAGAATCTGGAATTTGCCCGGCTGGTATCAGGTCTTGCTTTAGTTCAGTAGTTCCTCACCATGCTCCCTTTCTCCCCTTTTGTAATGCTGATGTATATTCTATGCCAGTGGGGGCTGAAGTATGCGGTCTGCTTTTTCATTCTAATTTTACAAGGAGTTACAGTAGAGATTCCCCATATGAGGACGTTTGCACATGGACTCAGTGCACTTTTATACTATGACATGGCTGCAAGCCTGCTGGGGTCAGGGAGTAGAATGGGGTGCTTTGAATAAGAATGGCCCCCACAGGCTCATGTATTTGAATGCTTAGTCATCAGGAAGTGACACTACTTGAAAAAAATTCGATGGTGTGGCCCTGTGGGAGTAGGTGTGGCTTTGTTGGAGGAAGTGTGTCACTTGGGGTGGGCTTCAGGTTTCAGAAACTCAAGCTAGACCCCAGTGTGTCTCTCTCTCTTCCTCCTGCCTGCGGATACAGATATAGAACCCTCAGCTCCTTCTCCAGCACCTTCTCTGCCTGTGTGTTACCATGCTACCCAATGTAGGGCTTTGATTGTTGTAGCAGCCAGTGGCCTTGACAGTGATCAAAGCCCTGCCCTGCCCACAGCAGCCATCAAGGCTGCCATAGCAGAGAGAGCTGCTGTCTCAGCCAAGGAGAGGGCTGTGGCTGCAGGGCTGAGCCTTGGCACCTCACCCAGGTGAAAGCCATGGCAGCAGTCACCACCAGATCAAAGCAGCCACAACCAATGTGGTGGGGCCTGGGGCAGTGACGTGACATGGCCCCTGGCTGTGGTGACCTCTCCTCAAGCTGTGGCGGTCCACTAGAAACCTTCCCTCCCCCCAAAGCTATGTCCAGCCCTTGAGAAGCAGGCCATTAAATTTCAAGTGGCTGGCTGCCAGTCCCCCTTCCTGAATCAGGGCAGTCAGCCCTTCCTTCCCACGCCAGACCCCTGCAGGCAAGACACAAAATGGTGCCTCCTGTCAGCAGCTCGGCGAGAGCTGCCCATGGTGACTAGTCCTGCCTCAGCCTACTGCTATGGGAACCAACACCTTTCCTGCCCCAGAATGCCTACTGTCACCGCTATGGGAACTGTCCATATGACTACAAACTTCTCTGCTTCAGCCTACTGCTTCACAGTGGACTCTGTAAATTTTGGACTCTTTGCATACTTTATAACCTCTCAAGAGAAAAGAAAGAAAGAAAGAAAGAAAGAAAGAAAAGGCCAGACCCCTGCGTGAGGAAGCTCCAGTGGCCTGACTTCCCCCCAGACCTCTGGAAGTGCCTCAATACATCTTTTAAGAGATTTACTGCCTGTTGTGACGCTCCCATCAGAAGAAGGAAAGAAAGAAGAAATGAAGACGGAGCAGAGATCAGGCTCCAAGCTCTGAAGCTCATCAGGGTTGTGGCAACCCTCACTTGGGACCTGCAACATCTCTGTTAAGGAGGCCTTTTCTCAGAGCTGTGTGGTTCCTGGGCTCCTGTGTCTCAGCATACTACTGGGACACTGTCCCACACCAGAGCTTTGAAGTTCCTGGGCTCCTGTGACTCAGAATACCCTCAGGGCACTATTCCACCTCAGAGCTGGGATACCTTCCAGCTGGGAACTGTGAGCTTTCAGGACACCTTCCCACCCAATCAGCTGGGAACTGTGAGCTTTCAGGACACCTTCCCACCCAATCAGGAAGGCAGCCCAGCAGCAACAAACAACAACACTTGGGGCAGTGACTCAAGTTTGTTTTCTTGGAGATGTGGGTTTCCTGGACACCCTCCCATCTGAGTACCAGAAGGCAGGTCAACAAACAAGCAACGCCCACTATGATGATAATGGACTAAGCCCTTGAAACTGTAAGCCAGCCCTAACTAAATGCGTTCCTTTATAAGAGTTGTTGAGGCCATGGTGTCTCTTCACAGCAATAGCACACTGCCTAAGACAGACTCCATGCTGTTGCCACAGTGCAGGCACCCCCATTTCTTCCCTTAGGACACCATGTTGTCATGGTGTACATTCTCGATGCCTCACGATGCATTCTTTTAAAACAGCCAGTGCTCCATTAAAAAGATTAAAGTAATAATGCTAATTTTAAAATCTGTTTGTTGTGTGGTTACTACTTTTGGTTCTACTCATTCCTTGTGCAGATCCGTTGATGTAATACCATCAACTCCTTTAGTTTTTGTCCATATGAAAAAGCCTTCAGTTTTTCATGTTTGAGTAATATTTTTGGAGAGTGCAGTCATCTAAGGATAACTTCCGTTACTACCCATTCTTGTAAGTTCTAATAGTCACATTTAAACACAATTTAGCCCCCACCTTCTCTCCACCTCTGTACTTTTTAAGATGGAATTCCTGTTTTCAGTTTCGATCACAGCTTTGGTCCTCATGTGCTTGGTGTCTTAATGGGCAATAGCTTCTCTGGATGACTGACTAAAGCCAGAACTTCACAAGAGAAAGGAGACAGTTTTTGGTGGCAACTGAGCATCTCCATGAAGGAACTGGAGGTACCATTTCCTGTGGGGAATGGGAGATGGGCAAGGTGAAAGCATGTACCCTTCATTATTTTTACATTCATTTGGTGTGTGGATGTGCACGTGCCATGGAATGCATGGGTAAGTCATCGGACAACCTGCAGGAACTGGATCTCTACTTTACCATGTGAATCATAGGACTGAACTCAGGTCATCAGGGTTGATACAAGCTGAGCCACTTCTCTGGCTCACATGTACTTTTAAATTTATATTTCCAGAATGGAACATTTTTTTGGTAAACATGAGCATTTGTTTATAAATACATGAAAGCAATCAAATGATGGACTAAATACGTAACGCTCAGGGCTACCTGAAGAAGAGCTGAGCCTCTGGGAAGCCCAGAAGTCACCACCTCGCCACAGCCTTCACCTTCCTCCTCACCTCATGGTGCTGCCTGTTGCTCCTCAGGAGGCCACACTTCCCAGGCTGGCCCTTCACACACTTAAGCTCCTTCTAGTTACCCAACTCATTCCCTAGCCTCTGACCTCTCTCCAAGGGAAGGGGCTTTTGTCTGAAGGTGTCAGCTCAAGACACCTTTTGGAATTGTGGGAAGGTAGGCCTATCACCGCATAAAGCATGTATCACAGGAAATGGCTCATGTATTGGTAATCGGGAGGCAAAGGGAGAGGAAGAGGAGGGGTCAGCCTTCCAGCATCTCCTTCAAGAACTTGTCAATTCTCGAAGACTCCCCAACGGCCAAAACAGGGCACTGAGCCTGAAAGACAAAAGCCTTTGGAAGACATTTAGGATCTAAGACACCACAAAATAGTATGAGCAAAGTGCCCTGAACACATCCCTTGGCTCACAGCCTCAAACACACACAGCTCCTCCTTCACAAACCTAAACAACAGAAAGCACTTCCAGACGACTGATTAAGTCCGTTCATGCTGACTTCAGAGGCAACCACTGAGCACTGCAGATTTGCCTGTCCATGACAGCATCCTCCCTGCATGGCTGCAGCAGGGCTGCGCTGTGAGTACATTAAACAGACCGAGTCTGAGCAAGCGGGGTGACTTTCCCTCTTGTGTGGGGCCCCAACTCCACGTGGGTGACAAGGATATCCTGCTTATGCTACCTTAAACACCCAGCCTAAGAAGAATGTACCCCTTCCCCAAAGTCAGGCTCCTGGGTCACACTGCCCTGAGGTGGCAGAAGCAAGCTTGATAGATCTCTATGACTTCTATTCCATTATCCAGAAAAGCGAAAACATAAAAATAAAAATAAATGGACTTGCCATATTCCACAGGATAAACTTAGTTGGAGGATCAGTGTGCAGGGTTGGCAGAGGGTACTTAGTATGTTCACAGATGCCCCTGAATTTACTCTGTGGGCAGGACATCACCTTCACCTTGCCTTCATTCACACATACAAAGTGACTTTTTGTCTCCACGGACTGAGCAGATGTCTTGTCGTCTTCTGTGCATTTTGGTCTAGCTCTTCGTTTTCCTGGGTCCTCAGTGAAGATTTACCTATTGCCTGTTGTTCCTGTGCTGACTTGGATTACACAGCCCCCAAAATAAGAGTAAAACTCGTGTGTGTATGTATGTGTGTGTGTGTGCATGTATTTATACATATACAATTCAATCAATACATGTAAGAGTCAAGCCCATGGGGCTTTATATGTAAGGTAAGTCACAAGCTGCCCCCATGACTGGATGCAGATGATGAGGGAAGCCAACCTGCACACCACTCTTTCCCCACAGTTTCTCAAATCATAAAACAGAATCACATTTTGGTTTGTCAGTGGGATGAGTATAAGGCCTCCACAGGTTTCAAGCAGTGAGCCAGCAAGACCTTTCCCCGGAGGCCTGTAAATAAGCCTTGACTCTGTCTAGTTTGACAAATGTCTTTTGTTTCCATTTGAATGAGGAAGAACCTAATTCAGGCTCTGCTGACTGGCACTGTCCTCAGCAGCGGGTGGCGTATTCCTCAGGGCAGGAACTAGACAAACAGGAGATACTGCCTGTCTTGGGAAGGCCTCCTGACACTGCCTGCTCTGCTCTACCTCTTGGCATATTAAAGAGACCAAAAGGAGCTTAGCTAATTAGCACCAACACGGCCCTAGTGAGTGTGGAGACTTCAGGCACCCACAGCTTCCACATCTGGAAAGGAACATGTCAGAGTGAGTAACAGCAGCTCCTTTGGGTTTCCGTTTCCCAGTGTAACCTGCCTCTATCTCTGGAGTGCTAGGGTCCCAGGTCCGTGCCCACCTTCCACTCCAGTTCTAAGATCACTGACTCTAGGCGTGTATAAGCCACAACAAATTACATGAGCCTTACAATTATAGTCATTTGACTTGCATATTGCATGATAACCATTATTCCAGATAGAGCTATATTCTTATTTTACTGTAGTTTAAGTCACATGACAGATGATTTCTAGATTTTTTTTTTAACTTCAAATTGACTGCGGCTATTTGCTAAGTTTAGAACCAGCACCAACGTTACCCATCACTTACTGCACTGTCTTTCCATTCACTTCTTTCTCCTTGTCACTTCTAATAGCCTCAACTACTGACTGCTGTTTATCTGTTATCATCGAAGAAACAGTTTTCCAGCAAGACTCACACCTGGCCAAGGGCCAGTGGAGACAGGATCCTGAGCAGAGCACAGGGTTTAGGAACAGCTGCAGGGAGAGATAGCCCACAAGAGGAAGGGCTGTGAGCGCAGCCACAGGCCACCGATCATGCCAGGGCATGCCCAAATTGCTGGCCCGAAAGCAAGGCCCACAGAGTACTCAAAACCTTGTTCTTCCACAGCGAAACAACGTGTGGTTTGTGGGAAGCATTAAGTAGACTGCAGGGTTCTTGGCCTCTCCAAAGTACCCTGAAGTGTCACGGTTTTGAAAAGAAAAGAGCAAATTAGAAATTTAGCCGGTGCAGGTGCCCCTCACTGTGGAGCAGAAAGACATTCTCAGACTGAGCAGAGATCTGTCATCCATTCCCAGGAAAGTGAGTCCTGCCCCTACTCTCTCTACTCCTGCTCTTACTCCAGACACCCTTGACGAGGGGTGTGATTCAGGTCTACAGAAGGCAGTGTGTAGATCTGAGCTTACATCACAGTCAGGCATTTAACCACCATTTCAAACTGTCACAACCAACCTAAAAGCCACACAGTGACTTAGGCGGCTTATTTTTAGCAGTCATTTAACAAGCAATTGGCTTCCGGGAAGAGGAAATGCTTTATGAGTTCAAGTTTCACTAAAGGCATGTACTGCTATTGGAGAAAGATCATAAAAGATATCTTTAATGTGAACACTATGCCATACAATGAAAAACTATGTACAAGGTGCTGCTTCCTTCCGGCTGCCCAGGCTGACACCTGCATCTTCAGCCGGGCAGCCTCAGTCCCACCGCGCGATGTCCTCAGCTCCCAGTCCTTACATTCTGCTTAGTAAATATGGCTCAGCAAGCATGCCACCAAATCCTCTCCCGCCCCACGACGGGGAAGCACACACAGGAAGTGCACCTTCACCCCTTCACCAACAAATGCGAATTTAACAGTCCAGTCCATTTCCACCTAAGTGAACTGTTTTCAGTAGGGACGGTCTGTGTCTCGCTGGAACTAGAGCAAACGCCCTGTTCTTCACAGTGAACCTCAGGGCGTTTCACATACAAGTACAAATACAGCATGTTTGGGCCAGGGATAGAATTTCTTGTTAAAGAGTTTATTTGCCTTCACACTCGGGTTGCTACATACATTCACAGCTGTAATGGACTGAAATTGGGTATTCCAGTTGTGCTTTAAAATCCCAGCTATCATCCTCATTAGTGAGTGCGGCGCAGTTGGTGCCTGGCCCTGGGGTTGGAACTCTGCAGTCGGGAGGGCCGCTAGTCTTCGTTTTCATCACTGGCTTTTTCAGGGATGACTTCCAGGCTCCGGCGCTGCTTCTGGGCCTCAGAGTTTTCAGTGCCGGGTTTGTTCAGTCCACACGAAACAGCTGCATAATGGATTTGCTTCAGATTCTCCAAGGTCTCATTCTTAGCATATTTCAAAAGATCCGCTTGTCCCTAGAACAAAACATGCAATTAAATAGCATTAGACAGACATGACCACTGTTGGACGCTCCAGATATTCTGTGGAAATACAAGCATTGGAGGATAATGTGCCCTTTTCCCAAACTCACCCACTGGTCACATCTCATGAAACTCTAGAATACTACCAGAACCAGGACATGACATTTGTACACTGTGCCCCTTAGTTCCACATTACTTTGTTTCATGCAGACAGTACTGCAATTAGGACACAGGACTAGCCCAGTGCTACTCATGAGCCCTTGAACTCACAGCCTTGAGCATGCTGGCGGTGGGTGCGCAGCAGCCCCCGCTGAGCATAAGACAGCGAAACAAAGGTGCTCTGCTCTGGACATGAGCTCTTGGCCCTAAAGTTTAGTTTCTTGTGTGAGGTCTGACCACTGACCTAATACCTATGTAGCCCAGAACACAGACTGCTAAAAATATGTGGAGGGGCTGGAGCACAGTGGGTCCCTGTCCAGAATTCGCGCTGATGCTAGGTCTGCGCAGGGTGTGTACTTTGGTACTCTTGGCTGTAGGGGCTGGGCGGCCTTGTGCATCTTAGGGCATGGAGAAACACTGTCTTCATTCACATCCCAGGAGTAACCTTCACTAACTATGACACCAAAGATGCCTATGGCGTCGCTAATGAAGTAGTGCCTGCGAGACAGCGGATGACTGGGCAGAGAGGTGTCATGGTGCTCCCTGCTGCGATTCTAATCGTCTGCTGCCTGCCACTGACACCTCTCCCTACTTAAACTCTTGCCTTTCCCCCCTTTCCGTATGTTTTTCTTTTTGAGACAGGGTCTCATGTAGTCCAGGAGACTCATTGTACAGCAGAGGATGGCTCTGGATCCCCGACCTTCCTACCTAGGCCTCTGGGGTGGTGGGATTCCCACTGTGTTCTTGGTTTCTTTATTTCACAGTTGAGGTTCCCTATTCCAGATGACTCTTTTTTGTGTCAAGTTGACATAAAACTAGCCAGCACATCACAGCAGCATAAAACAAACAGAATACAGTTCCAGGGATTTTCCTTCAGATACTGTACATAAACAATTATATCACCTGTGAACAAAACAACTCTTCTTTTTCTTCTCATTATTTGTACCTTTTAGCGTCTCCTTTTGTTCTACTGCATTAGCTGGGAATTCTAATGCAATGCTGACAGCGGGTGAAGTGCTGATAAGAGATCCTTGATTTATTGCTGATATTAAAGGGCTTGGATGTTCTTAACACTAAGTGTCATGTTAGCTGTGGGTTTGTGTAGATGTTCTTAAGGCGTTGCAGTTCCTTCTGAGACACTGAGTATGAATACTACAAATGGGTGTTGGATTGTATGTCAAATTTCTTTTCTTCATCTACTGCTATAACTATACAATTTTTCTTCTTTACTAATGTGACAAATCAATTTTTGCAAGCTGGATCAGCTCTGCATACCCCTTGTTCACATTTTAGAATTTTTACCTATATCCATGAAAAATATTGGTTTATAGTTTTTGCCTTTGAAGTCCTCTGGCTTAAGTATTAGAATAACACTGGCCTTGTAGACTGAGTTATGGAAGACTATGCTTTTCAAGAAATTTGTCTGTTCCCTGTATATTACCAAGTTTGTGGGTACAGAATGGATCTGAAGTCCTTTCATTTTACCTACTAGCAATTTTTGTCATATTTTCCCCCTCAGCCAAGCTTGAGGTTTATTGATTTTATTGTGTTCTTTTTCCTAAGCCTTTTGGTTTGCTGATTTTTAAAATTCATTTACTATTCTCAATTCTATTGATTACTACCCCAAAACTACTTTTGTTAATGAAAATTAGTTGGTCTTTAGTGAAAATGCATAGCTCTAATAGCTAGACACTCTAGGGCTTGACATGTTCCAAACTGAGCTCCTGAGACCTTGCTTCTCCCTCCACAAGCTTCCGTTCTGTTAAAGCAACCCCATTCTTAGTCACCGCAGTGCCGCCGCCAACTCCTCTTTACCTCTTGTACCTGCAGCTTGTGCCTTTACTTCCAACTCAGTTTCTTAGAAGTTCCTGTCACCTTTACTCCCCGCTGCACTCTAAGCTACGATCACAGCATAATGCACTTTTCTCTGCCCTGTAGACAGAGGAAGTCCTTATTCTTCCTTCTCAGCATGTCAGTCAGGGAGAGCCAACTGTCACCCCGTCCTAACACCTTCTCTCAGCTCAAAGCCCTTCAGTGGCTCCGCCAGCTGCTCACAGTGAGGGTCAAAGTCCTTGTTTGGGGCCCTGTGGCCTGCTGCACTGCTCCTGCCTTGTTCACTTCTTTTGAATGAATGTAAAGTAAAAAAAAACACACAAACAAAACAAACAATCAAACAAACAAAAACATGCAGCTCTCATCTAGAATATTCAGTTTTGTCTTTTTGTGTCTATAACTGTGATGAGCAGAGTTTATCTTTAATGCACATGGGATAAGCAGTCTACATTTTGTTGCTCTTTGTCAGCAAATATAAATCTACCACATTATGAAAAAGAACTTTAAAAACAAGAATCCCCCAAAGGTACAGAATAATGTGTAACAACAGGGTTCTTGAACACTTCTGTTTTGCAAGCTTAGGTGGGTCATTACGGCATCAGAAGCTGATCATGCAGATGCTCAACCACTTTCCACGTGGCGGGAAAGGCGCCTCCGGTGCAACACATCCAAGCTTGGGGGCAGCTCAAGTTGGTGCCCAGTGCTGTTCTATGTGGTATCCAAAACGAACTGCCCAGAGTTCAGCTTTCCAGTGTGAACGAAGAGTGACTGCAGGGTCCAGTGCTCGCTGAGGCAATGTCACAGCTCAGCGTTTTACAGCCTTTACAGAGTACGGACTTCTTAAAATACCAGCGATACACGTGACTAGTTCTGAAGACTTCTGCATGCTAGCTTTATAGCGCTTTAATTGAAAAACTTGAACTGTATTCAGTTTCACAGTCTGTTTGAATTTTGCAACCTAACTCTATTTGGCTTTCATCTTGACAGTACTCTAAAATATTTAGGTCAAAATGTTGAAGGTTCTCACTTTGGCCCACAAAGTAACTTTTAAAAAATGTCACTACAAGAATTATGCAAGACTTCAATAATGAACTACAACCAATCCTTAAACTTTTCAAAAAACAAGACAAAACAGAGGGATTACTCCCAAGATTGTCCTATGAATCAAGTAGTTCTCTAAGATACAAACTAGGGAGAGACATAATGAACGAAATAACCTACTGATATCCCCAGTGAACACAGATGCAAAATCTTCAATAAAATACCAGCATAAGAAGAACACCAACCATGATCAAACTGGCTTTAGCCTAGAAATGTAGGGTTGGTTAAAGATATATAAGTCAATAAATATAATCAGTCATATAAATGAACTTAAAGACAAATCATATAATCATCTAAAAATGGCTAAGAAATGTCTCAAAAATGTTCATCACTAATGGGTTCTAGAAAAGATCATCCTGAGTGAGGTATCCCAAAAGCAGAAAGACACACATGGTATATACTCACTTATAAGTGAGTACTAGACACACACGGTATATACTCACTTATAAGTGAATACTTGACTGATAAGATAGGATAAACATACTAAAATCTGTACACCTAAAGAAGCTAAACAAAAGGAGGACCTGGGGTAAGATGATCAATCTTAGTAAGACAAATGGGATGGACACTGGAAGTAGGAGAAAACAAGAAACAGGACAGGAACCTACCACAGAGGGCCCCTGAAAGACTTTACCTAGCAGTGTATCAAAGTAGATGCTGAGACTCATAACCAAACCTTGGGCAGAGTGCAGGGAATCATATGAAAGAAGGTGGAGCTAGTAAGACCTGGAGAAGACAGGAACTCCACAAAGACCAAATATATCTGGGCACAGGGTTCTTCTCTGAGACTGATTCTCCACTATGCATGGATATAACCTAGAACCTCTGCTCAGACATAGCCCATGGCAGCTCAGTATCCAAGTGGGTGTCCTAGTAAGGGGAACAGGGACTGTCTCTGACATGAACTCAGTGGCTGGCTCTTTGACTTCTCCAGTCTACCAGAGGGAGGAGCGGCCTTACTAGGCCACGGGGGAGGACATTGCAGCCAGTCCTGATGACACCTGATAAACTGGGGTCAGATGGAAGGGGAGGAGGATCTCCCCTATCAGTGGACTTAGAAAGGGCAGGGAGGAGATGAGGGAGGGTGGGATTGGGAGGGAATAAGCGAGCGGGCTACAGCTGGGATACAAAGTAAATAAACTGTAATTAATATAAAAAATAAAATTTTAATTAAAAATGTTCACCACCCCTAGCAATTAGAGGAATGAAAGTCAAAACAACTTTGAGAGTTCATCTTACCCCAGTAAGAGTGACAAAGATCAGAAAAACAACATATAACAACAAATTAGGTTGTAGACAAGGAGGAACCCTTATTCACTGTTGGTAGGAATGCAAATCAGTGTGGCCTCTCTGGAAATCAGTGTGGAGAATCCCCCAAAAGCTAAAAATAAATCTACCATTTATATAACCCTTGGCATGTTCCTCAAGGCTCTAACATGCCATTTCGCAGACATTTGCTCATCAATGTTCATTGTCTCCTATTCACAATAGACAGGAAATGGAAACAGCCTAAATGCCCTTCAACAGATAAATGGATAATGAAATTATGGTACATATCCACTACAGAATACTATCCAGGTGTAAAAAAATGTGAAGTCGTAAAATTTATAAGTGGATGGGCCTAGAAACCATTACTTTGAGTGATGTAACTTAGACCTACAAAGACAAACACCACATGTTCTCTCTCAGCTATGATTTTTAGCTCCAAATCATTGAATGTGAGTATATAACATGGGATAAACACAAAAACCAGGACAATATACAAGGACCACAGGTGTCGAGGGTGGGGGTTGAAGGGGGAACACTAGGACACAGGTGATATAAAGTGGGAAATGGAGAAACAACTAAGGATAAGGGAAGAAGGACAATATAGAAGAAAAAGGGTAAGGAGGAACAAATAACACCATAGTTATTAAATAACTCAATGAATCATATTTTTATACCCTCTAAAATTTATAATACATGTGTAAATATATACTTGCACGTGTTATATGTAATTTTAGGTAAATATAAAAATAACATGACTTCTTAACACTTTTCCAAACATCTTTGGTATGATTTGTCCCTCCTCCCTAGGGCTTCTAGCTAAGCGCTCAAAACCACACTGCTCTGACTTTCTTATTCCCTGAGAATGCAGCAGACTGTGGCCATCAGCATCATCCATTTCCTAGAGATAATGCCACCTCAGGCTGAGGTCTAGATAGCACCAAACCCAGTGAAAACAGACTAGTGTCCAGTTACGTCCTGACCTAGTGCATGTGCGGGCCCCTGCCTGGTGACGAGATCTGTATGCCTCTAACGTTCCCACCATAGAACTGGATTTTATCTATCCTGTAAAGGTCCAAGAGGCTGTGGTAGCCATTTGTGTCCCTCTGAGATGATGGCACACAGTCAGCTGCTATGCCGTTTCATAGCAGTGTCTTCTGCAAGACAAACCGGACACCTGAGAGTACAAAACCCACAAACATCTCAGCACAGCACATACGCGCCAAGTCGACATAGGAAAGTTACATTCCAGATGCTGGCTACACATCTGGCCTTTTTATAGCAGGCATTTTATAGCAGGCAATCACAACCACGGTGTCTTTAGTAGATATTTTATGGTTACTGCTGTAAGAGATGGGAGACTCATCTCCAAAGTAAATATGCTTCAATTTACTACTTCATAAGCATTTAGAATCACAAGACAAATGCCCAAACCTCTTTTAAGAGCTATGAACAAAACTAGGGAGGCGGGAATTGATCAGTGGGAGGCAGTGGGACATGAATAAGGAACACGGGGGATGTTTAGAACACTGGCAAGAGGTGTGGCTCCTGCGTAATACAAGGACGGACACAGCCAAAACATGTAGTTACAGAGCTTAAAGGGGTACAATCAAGAATAAATTTTATGAATGGTCAGCTGGTAAAGGGGCTCAGAAACGCTTGCCTAGCATATGTAAAGTCCTAGGTTCGATCCCCAGAACTGAAAAAGGGGTAGGGGAAACAATGGGAACACGTTGTTATAGACTGTTCAAATCTACTCAGTGCGTGACACTGAGTGAATTCTAGTGTGCACTATGGCCTTTGAGGAATAATGGCACGTCATTGTAGGCTCCCTGATGTGCAAAAAGCACATTACTCTGGTGGAGGATGATGATAATGAAGAGGTGATGCGTGCAACAAGCAGGATGTGGGAAACCTTGAAACCTTCCTCTCAACTTTGCTTTGAAATTAAAAACTGCAATAGGAAAATAAATGACCTTTTAAAAATGTTGTGGGAACTATCTAATATGTTCTCTTAATTGTTTTAATTTGATTTTTATGCAGATGGGTATCTGGCGTGCAGGTATATGTGTGTGCCATGTGTGTCCAGTGCCTACAGAGGCCCAGAGAGTGTTTGATTACCTGGAGCTAGAGCTGCAGATGGTTGTGAGCTTGGTGCTGGGACTCAGAACCAGGTTCCCATTATACGCTCCAGTTCTTGTTACGTTTCTTTCAGCCACAAGTGAAGGGCTCTGAATTGTAATTACCAGGTAAGTCTGAAGCCACAAAGCCTACATTTTGTCAGAGACAAAAACAGCAAAGCCTTCTGGGACCTAGCTGTCATTCACTGAATGCCTGGTGTCAGGTGTTGTGGTCTGTGTTTGTAAACACTGTTGATGACAGTCTCATGTCCATGAAGCTGAGACTATTCTGCTCCTATCTGGTAGCGAGGAAGCTGAATTTAGACAAATCAGGGAATGTGGCCAAGACAGAATATAAGCTGCAGATCACACTAGAATATACCCCATTTTCTATGTGTGTGTTTTGTGTTTCTTTCAGGTAAATGTGGGGCCCACTGAAAGAGAGCTGAACCTCTCACTGAACGCAGCATCGTAAAGCAATGAAATCGAATTTGAATGTACTTAGCATGCAGCATATGCAAGCTTCCTGTGACTCAAACACTGAATCAGAAACAGAGGTTTCCAGTTCCCACGTGCTGAAAGAGCAATGAGCGAATACAAGGCAGGGCTCTGGGAGTTCTGGCTATGGGCTGTAAAAACAGCCCTCACCATCCTCTCTTGGGGAAGGCTAAAGCCAAGCACAGCAACCAGAAAAAGATCTCCTATTGGTCAGGCCTACTTCCAGTGATGTCCCAATAAACCTCACACTTGAAACAAGATTAACCAACATCAAAGTGAGCCACAACTAGAGCAACAGGACACATGCTTTTCTACAGGCCACAAGAGCTGTCTGTATATGCCCTTATGTCTGCACAGGCACTCATGGATGGCTGGGTGAATATGTGTTACAAATAATAAACAGGTCACTTTTGCTCTGCCCCACCTGCATCCTACAGAAGCTCTGTAAGAGGTGGTGAAGGCACTAGGGAAAAACAAAATGACACGCTGTGTTCTGGTTTCCATTGTTTTCCTTAATCCAAAGGGATATTTCACTTGTACGGTGCACGATCTTAATTATACAAGGATGAAGGCTCATCTTTGTTCTCAAGTCTCCATCACTTCTGGGCTCTATCTAATCTGTGTGGTTATCCCCCAACATACCAAAGCTCTACAAAATTTCAAATTAAAAAAATCAACTTAATTTAAATCCAGAAGAAATGCCATTCTTAAGAGAAAGCAGTTTTCTGTTTTCCTCAACTAAGATGGAGGTTCCTAGGTAGCATTACGTAGGAGGTAGTTCCAGCTCAGCCTGGACAGGTGAGCAGGGAAGGAAGCTGACAGGTCCAAAGATTGTCGGGAATGATGCCTTCCACCCAGGATCACCAGCGGAGTGCAGCCACCACTGGGCACCATGGCATCTAGACTCCAATGCTTGCTGAACTGACCCTGGCTCGCGTTCCTGTCATGAGGAAGGCAGGCGCATGGACTGCTACAGCAGGCATTCCTCTCCTTTTCCGAAGTTAATGATTTAGAAATGTATTTTATAAATAGTTCACAGTGAAATGTATCTGTATCAAGGCTTTTCAAATTGCCTAACTCCACATTTATTCATAATAGTTTACATTTCATTTTATTAGTTGCATTTAGCATACAAAATGAATTTGTCAGTTTTTCTTTCCTTTTTTAAAAAATATTTATTTGTTTTTATTAATTACAGTTTATTCACTTTGTATTCCAGCTGTAGCCCTGTCCCTAGTCCCCTCCCAATCCCATCCTCTCTCCCTTATCTCCTCCCATGTCCCTCCCCAAGTCCACTGATAGGGGAGGTCCTCCTCCCCTTCCATCTGACCCTAGCCTATCAGGTGTCATCAGGAGTGGCTGTGTTGTCCTCCTCTGTGGCCTGGCAAGGCTGCTCCCCCTTCAGGGGTTGGTGATCAAAGAGCCAGCCACTGAGTTCATGTCAGAGAGAGCCCCTGTTCCCACTACTAGGGAACCTACTTGGACACTGAACTGCCATGGACTATATCTGGCTGCACAGGTATTCTGGTGGACGAGGCTTCAGAAGCAGGCAGGAAGTGGAAGTGAGTCACAATTTGGACCTAGAAAGTAGATCAGGAAAATGTTCCAGACCAAGATCAAGAAGGAAGGGGAATACTGAAGGAGGAGTGGGCCAGGATCAGACCTGCACCTCTGAGAACACCAGGAGGAGCAACACACGCAGGACCCTTCCCTCACACTGGGGAACCATCTCGTGCACCTTCTGGGTGACCATATCTCTCACACTGAGGAGCCCTTTCTCACACTTCCGCATGATCACACATTACCTCAGGAATCACTGCACATTGGTCAGGTCCTTGGGGGATACGCTGTTTTAAATGGATCAGAAAGAGCTGCCCGCCTAATGATTAACACTACTTTTGTCTGGTTTTCTGAGTCACTTTACATTTTCACATACTACTTAAATAAAAAATTAGCTTCCGGTCAAGTATAGCTTTTCAGAAAAACTGGCAACTGCTGAGAGTTAATACTTAAGGGAAAGAGTCATCTATGGACTATCACATTAATTTCTGGAAAAGAAATGAATGATAGTTGTCAAGTTTCTAAGGTGAGCACCATACTTAGAATAAATGAAGAAAATCTAGATTATGTCTGTATAGACACCATCTGTTTATTGGTTTATTTTTGGCAGAAGTCTTATGTTCCTAGAGAGAATAAGCCTCTAATTACTTTTGGATTTTCCCTCCCGTCCTTGTTTCTGAAGGCAGACAGTGCAGGACATGGGGGACCAGCTGGGCATGCCATCTGATGACAGCTTGGGGTGTAAATAGTTTGCTCTAGCCCACAAAACACACACTACACAAGCCCTTTGCCCCAGCTCCTGAGTGAGATGCTGGCTGTGTGAAGCTAGCTCCATATTCCAAGCCATGTGAGCTCCCAACAAAGCAACACCTTCTGAGTGGCTCTGGGCAGTACCACACGGATCAGGAAATCCATCCAGCTGAGCCCACCTAATGACAGATGCTGGTGGGGGCATCTTAAGCCACTAGATTGGAGCTGCCCGTGAAGGCAGCCATCTTTTGGCCACAGTGGATTAGGGTGGAGAAGAACCAATCTGAGGAGGCCTGTCTCTGTAGAACTGCTGGTCTGGAACTAAAAGGCTGAGCTGAGCCAGCAAATACCATAGAGCACACTTACTACAGTGCTCATAAAGAGCAGTCATGGAAGGCCAAGGAGAGGCCAGGCTGTAACGCAGCAGGGACTGCATGAGCAGGAGCTAGCTGGCCGAGAGGAATGGAGAGATGTCAGACCTAAGCTGGCATAGAGCTAGGCCTGAGGGACACAGATGTCCTTGGCCACCAGGGTTTCTGATGGCTGCCTGGCCCTCTGAAGTAGGAATGCAATGTTTTGATCAGAGTTCCCTGGTCTCTCGTCTCCTGTGTGTACCAACACACCCATTCTCTGCCAGCTAGTCCGAGTGAATTTCTGCTCCTAGTAACCAGCTACAGCAGGACTTTTGCACCATGAGATTTTGTCATTGTAAGAACAGCAGTGAGTGGCAAGGCAACTGCTCTCAGTGAGGACAGAATAAAGACAGATCAAGTCCTCACAGTGCTGGTGGGAAGTGAGCCACAGAAGTCCCTCCCCACATTCCTGATGAAAGGAGAGAAACTGGCAAGAACAAAACTAAGCAAAAACTATCAGCTGCAGCGTAACTGAGAGCAGGATGTGAGAGAACAGATGGTCTTGTTGCACACCTCAGCCCAGGCTGGCCTCAAATTTGGTTTTCTGCTCTAGTCACCCAAGTGCTGTGGTTACAAGTATGTGCAACCACATTATGGTAATGTCATAGGCTCATAACGCTGACAAGAGTTATATTGGGAAGCCACAAAAATACAGAAAATTCTATCTTACCCTCAACCAAAAAAGAGAGGGACAAACTGCCTTCTCTTTATAGAGCTGAGGATAAAACTAGATAGAAGAAAGGAAGAGACAAGTGATATTGGGTGATTCAAAGCTAGAAAACCAGAGTAAACACAAAAAACAATGGTGCCACCAGAGAGAAGCAGCACCAGAGAACCCGAGAGAGGAACCGAACCAGAGGCTGGTGGGAACTGCAGGGCAGCCACTGTGGCTGGAATCTGAGGCCGGGTGGGGGAGGGAGCTCCAAACCCATCTTACGTGAGGGACACAGTAAAGACAGAGGGTGTGATGAGGGTGTGATAGGTACGGGAATAAACGTGAAAGAAAAGGGCTGACGTGAGCCTGCTGAAGAACAGGGCTCCGTGACAGAGCACTTGTCTGGAATGTAGAAGGTCCTGTGTTCTATCCCCAGCACCATCCCACATACTGGACATGACTGAGAGCAAATGCTACGCTTCAGGGCAGAGCAACAGTACTTAAAGATGTCGCAATATTGCTTACAAATAGCATAAAATTTAAAACAGAGAAAAGGACTTTAAACAAATGTATGTGTCCTGTGGAACAGTATCAAAACTTGTATACACACACAAGCACATACACACAATCTACAAGAAAGAATCTTAAGAAGAATTCTAAGAAGATGCATAAAATCATGTGGAGATCCATCACTGTGGGCTGGAAAGATGGCTTAGGTGTTAAGAGGGGTTGCTGCTCTTGTTGGGGACCCAGGTTTAATTTCCAGCGTTTAAACTGGGCACCTCACAACTGCCTGTAACTCTAGCTCCCGAGGATCCAATGCCCATTTCTGGCAGCAGTACACATATGCACATGCGTATACACACACTCAAATAGAAATACAGTATATCTCTGTGAAAATCCATCTCCATTTAAAAAATTGCATTAAAGATGTTCACTCTCCATTCACTAACACAGTTACACTAACAGTTCTAAGTGTTGACAAAGACACTCCAAATCCACGACACTGCCACTGCCGAGGGCAGTGCAAACAGGAGTGAGGATCTGTTGCTCCTTGCAAACCATTTTGACTGTTCTGTATCTGTGAGGTGCATCTGGCTTGGCATTGTCACTCACTATTCACCTGAGAGTGGATAGGCATACAAGGGCATGTACGTAACTGCTCACTGACGCCTCGTTCAAGGGAGCAATAACTAGAAGTAACCATGCCAACGTGTTAACAGGGGGTTCTGGACGTGACAACCACAGAGGCTCTCATTTCTCCATATTTTAAAACCCTTTTCAAAACTAGAAAGCTAAACAAGCAAAGATTTAAAGCAAAAATAGAACAACAAAAACCCAAGTGAACACCGTGGGACTTTTTTTTAACTTTCAGCCAGCCTTTTGTGAGAATAACTGAAAGCTCCCTGCTTGTTCTAGGCCAGGGCTGGCTGGCACCTGCCTCTTCGGCGGTTCAAGTGAGCAGAGTGAAGACTAAGAAAAGATGTGCTGATTACAAAGCAATGGTGTCTCAGGATCAAGGGAACTTAATGAAATCAGCACACAGTCACTGCAACCCCAGTCCCAGGGGATCTAATGTCCCCTTCTGACCTCCACAGGCACCAAGCATACACAGGTTGCACATAACTGTACTCAGGCAAAGCACTCATTCACATAAAATACACAAATAAATCTAAAACAAACAGATAAGCACCTAGAAAAAATTAAAAGACCCACTACCAGACCCAGCACATTCCTTTCACATAAACACAAGCCTGAGGCATTTTCTTTTCCAGACATAATTAAAAAGAAAGGTTTCTCTGATACAACTGCTCTTTCCAATCGCCTACTTTTGAGAGTTTGCGTATCTTGTTCCTCATTAGTATACACAGAAGGCTCCCATTTCTAGTGACTCTGAGCACAGTGCTTCTGAAGCTTAGTACATTTAAAAAGCAAGGCCAGGGGACTTGGGAAAATCCAGGCTATGATTCAGCAGGGCTGGGAACTCCTATTCTGTTTTTGTTGTTGTTTGTTTTTTAACAGCGTCTTTGTATGTAGCTCATGCTGACTCCAAATCTGCAGTTTTCCTGCCTCTGTTAAAGGCCTCGTCAATAGGCCAGAGAGATACCACATGTACCTGGCTCACTTCTATGCTTCTCATGAAGAAATCCTTGAAAGAGGGGTCTCCTGGTGTGTTGGTTTGAATAAGATGCCCCCCGCATAGACTCATGTGTCTGAATGCTTGGCCCATATGAAGCGGCACAGTCGGGAGGTATGGCCTCATTGGGATAGGTGTGGCCTTGTTGGAGAAAGTGTGTCACTATGGAGACAGGCATTGCAGTCTTACACACGCTCAAGCTAAGCCTAGTGTGGCACACAGTCTCCTTCTATTGCCTTTGGATCAAGATGTAGAACTCTCAGTTCCTTCTCCAGCACCATGTCGGCCTGCATGCTGCCATACTCTCCAAAATGAAGACAATGGGCTAAACCTCTGAAACTGTGAGCCAGCCCCAATTAACTGTTGTCCTTATAGGAGCTGCAGTGGTCTTGGAGTCTCTTCACAGCAATAAAACGGTAACTAAGACACCTGGTGTTCTGTCAGTTCAAAAGAGTAGCAGATGCTGGGAGATAGCTCTGAGTTTCTCACATCTGTCTAAGGGTCAGACTCTCGAAAGAATATTGCAGCTACCTTTGGTCCCTTCCCTAACTGTTAGGGATTCAACTCCTATCTGCAGGAGAAAGCAGAGTGGAAACAGACTACTCAGATTTGGGCACAAGCACCGTGCAGGGCCAGCCCTCTTGGTTCTGATCTGAGCCCCCGAGCTGTCATTTACTGTGCCTCACAGTTCACACACTCTCTTGCCCCTCTGCCATGAAGAAGTGGGTATAATCATCTGGACCACACCGGGCTGTGGGGGAGCTACACTTTGTGACTGTCCTCTACCAGAGCGGGTGGCTTTCTGCACACTTGTTTATTACCGCAGGGGAAGGGGCAGCTGCTCCTCTGACTTCACACTAACAGGCTCCAGGCTGGGGGCTAGCTCACTGGCTGGCTTCTGACCACATGGCAAGTCCGCATTTCCCTACAATAAACTAAAAGCAAAGAGGTTTGTTCCTGCCACGAGGCTTGAAGTACCATGCTGTATTTCTGAGCTCACAGGAGACGTGTGGTGCACCTTATCAGCAACGTGTAAAGCCAAATCCCCTTTTGTTATAAACTCTGATGTCTGTTATTTATTCAACTGCAAACATCAGCATCATATACTCTAAAAACAACACATGCACACTATAGGAAGACATGGAAATGATTTTAATTGTAAAATGATCAAGAGTTTAACAAGAGAAAGTATAAACTAGCTAGCTTTGGAAAGGAGACCTTTTATTAAGGCAAAATTAGCTGCAGGAAGAGGCAGTTTCATAATATGTTTATAACTGAGCATGAAGTTTGGAGGGTGAGTACCAGAAGGTAATTTTACGTATACTTGTCCTGGATCAAAAATGCTTTCTCGGCATTCCCAACACTGGCAAGAATAGGAACAGCCAGAAGTTACATGTACCACATCATATTTAAATCATTCAGTGTTACATGTACCAGAGGCAAAGCTCTAGAAGAATGTACATCAAACAGCCAAAACTAATTTTCTTTGGATGCTAGAATTATGCACACCTTGGCTTACTGTTCTTTTTATATTTTTGTAATGAACATATATTATTCATAATAAAAGTTAATTTTAAAGCAGCCCTATTGAAGTAAGATGTAAGTATAGAAGGTTGCACTTGAAGAAAACTTTCCTACAAATAGTAGTTCCTTTAGTTTTTCCTTTGATTATGCCCCACATAATTTTTTTTCTGGTTTATAGCATGATGCCTAGCACGGATCTGTATGCTTCCCTCGGATCTGAGGCCGAGATGCTGGGCCTGAGCTGCTCTGGACAGTGCAGTGTTGTCAGTAATTGCTGTGACCTTGCTCAGGCCTGGATGTCTGACAGCACAGATGCAGAGATACGATCTCCGGGGGAGACAGCTGAAAACGGCTTTGAGAGTTTAAGGACTCACGCCACTTCCAGTTTTTGCACTCTTTGCTTTGTGTTCGGCAGTTGAGGATGTGAGTTCTCAGCTTCCTTCTCTGGCTGCCTTGGCTGCCTGTTGTCACACTTCCTAGTCATGATGGACCCTGAACCATCTGGAACTGTGAGCCAAAACAGAAACTCTTACTCCCATCAGTCAGTTTGGTCACGGTGTTTTGTTACAGCAACAGAAAAGCAACTAAGATCAGTTGGTACCAGGAAGTGACCTGCTGCTGTACAGAATTCAACCACGTTGTTTTCTAAAAGAAAGCGAAAACTTTAAAATTTGGGGCTAAAAAAAGAGACTGAACACTGCCAACGGCCCCTTTGTTATTTTCCTCCCTTCTGCAGTTAATCCAGGTTATACACTCACATCTACAGAGCTAGAAGCCTCAGGTGGGAGAAATCAGGAGATGCTTGCTTTTTTGGATCTGGGTTACCTCTCTCAATATGACCTTTCACGTTCTATCCATTTACAAGTAAAGTTCATGATTTCATTTTTCTTACAGATGGATAATATTCATAGTGTATATGTACCTATTACCACTATCTATTCCTCAGTTAAAGAACATTTAGGTTGTTTCCTTGCCTAGCTTACTCTGAATAGAGCAGCAATGAACAAGGGCGAGCAAGTACCTATGGAGTATGATATTTAGTCCTTTGAGCATATGCCAAGGCGTGATAGAGCTGGGTTATATAGTCAATTTATTTTTAGCCTTTTGAGAGTTCTCCACACTCTGATTTTCAGAGTGGGTGTACCAGTTTGCAATTCCACCAACAGGAAATGACAGATACATTCTTCTTACATCCTCTCTAGCACTTGCTGCTAGCTGTTTGATGATCTTTGCCATTCTGACTGGGGTGAAATGAAATCTCAAAGCCATTTTGGTTTTCATTTCCCTAATTGCTAGGGACAGTGAATATTTTTTAAAGGTATTCCTTAGCCATTTTTTTTATTCTTTTGAGTACTCTCTGTTCAGATCCCCAGTCCATGTTTTAATTTTTTTTCTAGTCTGATTTTGCTTGTTTGTCTGGTTATTGGGTTTTTATATATTCTGGATATTAAAGAAGGAGCAGGGCGCAAGTGGTTTAAAGAGGGAAATGGGAGCATGGATGGGGGCCTCTACTTAGGAAGGGAGATAAATACAGAAGGAGGGTAAAATAAAAATAAGAATACATGGGAAAGTCAGAAGGAATCATACTATTAACCATCACCTAAAAGTAACTACAGTACATGTTAAGTCCACATATAAATATACAGAGTTTAAATGAAATGTTCTCATCTCTGATAATTCTTTCTCCAAGAGCCAAACAGAAACCACAACATAAACCATGAGAATCATTCCCTTGAGTTGTTGATGAAGATTGTCCAAAAGCCTCCCCAGACATACAAGTTATTGTCCTTGGTTGCCCTCAAACATACAAGTATTGCCTTTGGTTGACCCCCCCCCCCATCACTCCAAGATGAAAGGTCAGTCCCTATGCTAAATATGCTAAAGATATTATGTACTTCAGACACTGGATCCAGAGGCCCTGAGCTGGATCTGACCTGAAAGCCTGTTCTCTGAAGACTATTTTTCAAGGAACCAAGGAGGTGCCATGCAAACTGACAAAGGAGTGAAGCAACCAACAGTTGTACCCAGATATGATGCCATGAGACATTAAGCTGTCTTCGTGTCATACCTCATCAAGGAAACTTCTCTTTCCCACAGACACCACTGCTGAAGATGATTCAGAGGGAACAGTAATAGCAGCTCAGCTGTAGCCCATTCCTGTGATTTTTGTAGCAAAGGATCTGGCTGCCTTCTGCCTATGCCCTGAGAAGTTGCCTGAGGCTAAATTAAAAATTAATGTACTAACTTTTGGCAGAAGAAAGTTCAAGACAGAATAATGTTGAGTCTATGGCAATGTTACTGAAAATGATTATGCAGCTCTACAATGAAAAATGCAAATAGGACAGAAAGAAATACAAAATATAGTGAGGAAAAAAAGAATGCTAGGAAGCTTAAGATACAGCCAGAGTTTGTGACTGCCAAGGAGAATAGTGAGGTTCAGATTAGGCCTGCCCAACATGGAGCAAAGAAAAGGCTGGCCTCATGGCAAGACCCCACCTATCTAAATTTCCAACAGATCAAAGAGAGGTAAGTCATTTTTGCACCTAGAAAGCAAGTGAATGAAAGCAATACTGTTAATATGATTTATGGAGCCAGGGTCCATCCCAAGTCGGCAGCCAAGCTTGGGAGTGTCATCCAAGTGCTGCTGGGCTTAGAGGCATAAAGGATGCAAAAGTGAAGAAGCAGTCATGGATTCTTTTCCTCAATTTCAGAGATCCTCTTAGGCCAGCATGTGAAGGCCCTAAGAATGCAAGATCTGAGAGGCCATCATATGAGGCTGTGGAAGTAAAGCTTGGAATGCAATGAACACCCCCCCCCCCGCCCCCATGTGCTGGAAATGACAGAGCTGAGGGACATTGGCCAAGGACTCCTGCAGACAGGGATTCCTCCTAAGGGAGAGAAGTATGTTGCAGACAGCAAAGCTGGAGGGGCTGCGCCACTCACCTCTTTAAAATTAAAGTCCTTAAATCTGGACATGGAGCTACAGGATTTGGCATTTCACCAGCTGGGATTTGGAATTGCTTTGGTTCAGGATTTTCTCCCAATGTCCTTATTCCTCCATTTCAAAATGGTAATGTATATTCTATGCCATGATATGTCTATAATTTTATTTTTTATTTTACAGTGGGATTACAATTAGAAATCGTCTTTGAATCTCAGAAGACTGTGAAAGACTATGAGGATTTTTGGAGCTGGACTAAATTAAATTTGCATTATGATATGGCCAATAGCCTATGGGAACCAAGGATTGAAATATAATGGTTTAAATAAGAAATTTCCTCCACAAGCTCAGACATTTGAACACTTGGTTCCTACTGGAGGTACTGTTTGGAGAACTTTAGAAGGTGTGGCCTTACTGGAAGAAGCATGTCACTAGAGGGGGGTTTTGAAATTTTATAGCCTTGTCCCATTCCAGATTGCTCTCTTTGTTTCAAAATTGTGGCTAGGGATATGAGTTCTCAGTCTCTGTTCTGGGCACCATTACTGCTTACCACCTTGCATCCCTGCCATAATGTAAATAAATATCAATTCTGTAAGTTGCTTTGGTCATGGCACTTTATCATAGCAACAGAAAAATAAATAATACAGTACCTTTAAGATTGTTATATTCCACGTAAAGCTCTCCACCGCCTTCTGTAGTTTCCGTTCCTTTAGTCCCTCCTTGGTGCCTATGCTGTGCAAGTGCTCATGAAATTCCATGGCTGAAGAAATAAAAACAGAGGAAGGCTGTTACTTCCCTAAACTGTAGGTGGTAATGAACTGGCAACATGATTTTCTAGATATAGCTAGAACTATTCCAAGCTTCACTGGGATTTCATAAATGTGTCTGTTTAAAAATGTGATGAGAGGAAGCACGAGAGACTCAAGTCATCAACAGATGGAGAGTGTCTCTGAGGCCAGTGAACATTCCTCACAGCTCTGCAGGTTGTTACTTCCATCTGCTCTTATTTTAGACATAGGCTGGCCCAAGTATCTAGAGTCTCAGAGGCAAATTTCTTCTCTACTGAGGACCCAGCTCTGGCACAGTAGATGAACAGAACGCAAAGATAACCACTTCCCACCAGTAAAGGTCGACATAAAGTTAGACATCAAACCTCCTTGTTGTGAAGGGGAGAAGAACCTCTGACATTGAATTTACATTGTGATTCTTTACACAGCTGACTTAATCAAATGACTATTCCCAATTGTTTTTCAAAAACAGTTTCTCTAGAAGGATCCTCATGGCAATAATGCAAGTCTTTCTTTTCTTTGGAGTCACTATAACTCATAAGTTGCTTTTGCTTATTCTCTTATAGTTAATCATTCCATTCCTGGGCAATGAGAGCCCTTCAAAATGGTTCCCACACAATTCTTAAACAATCTTTGATATCCCCCTTGTTTTCTAGAAAAAGATACTAATTTCCAAATATATTCCTCATCCTAGGCTAGTTATTTTCTTTAATGATATTGAGAGTGTGTGTGCACGTGTGCTCATGTGTGCATGACCTCGCATACAGATAGTCATGCTACTCATTCTTTTGAAAGAACTTTTATTAATTCTATATCATTTCTGTATTGTGATCACATTTACTCCTAACTCCTCCAAGAGCCACCCTCCCCTCTCCTCACCCAATGTGGACAGCGCCCCCGACACTGAATTCAGTTTGTGTTGGTCAACTACACCTAGATCTAGAGTGTATTTACCCTGTGAGGGGTCACATCATTAAATAAAACTGATTTTTGATGTAGCCTTCAAATGTCAAAAGTGTCTCAACTCGTGGTAGCATTTTGTACCCACCCTCCGGACTCATTCCGGGATTTTGCCTGGTTTGAGCTTTATGCATGTTGTCAAAACTGCTGTAAGTTCCTATATGCAACTTCCCTGTTTTGTCTGGAACACACTATTTGCCTGATGTCATCTACCACATCTGGCTCTTACACTCTCCCCCCAACCCCTACACTAAAGATTCCTGAGTTTTGAGGGAGGGCTGTTGTCTTGGTTAGGATTACTACTGCTGTGATGAAACACTATGGCCAAAACTAAATTGAGGAAAAAAGATTTATTTGGCTTATATTTCCACAGCACTGTTTACTATTGAAAAAAGTCAGGACAGAAACTCAAACAGCGCAGGTGCCTGGAGGCAGGAGCTGATTCAGAGGCCATAAAGGAGTGCTCACTGATAACTGGCTTACTTCCCATGGCTTATTTGGCCTGCTTTCATATAGAATCCAGGACTACAACCTAGGGGAGGACCCACCCACAATGGACTAGGCCCTCTCATATCAATCACTAATTTAAAAATGCCCAACAGGCTTGCTTATAGCCCAATCTTATGGAGGCATTTTCTCAACTGAGGCTTCCTCTTCTCCAAAGATTGTAGCTTGTGTCAAGTTGACATAAAACTAGCCTGAACATCTCACAATCTTCTCATTATCTGCATACTGACCAATTGAAGGTCTGTGTTAATTGCCATCTACTGCAAGAAGCAGCTTCTCTAATGAGAGATGCACTCATCTGTGAGTATAACAATAGGTTATTAGGAGTGGTTTTAACACTGTGTCCATCAACAAGGAGTAGTATTGGATTCTCTCCTAGGGTCTATCTAGCCATAGGCTCATGGAACCTTAAACAGTGCTGGGTATGTTTTCATCTCAGAGGTGGACCTAAGATCTAAGCAGAAAGTGTTGGTTATTCCCGTAACATTTATGCCGCTATTAAAGCAGTTGGTCCATCTTGTGAGGCCAGTTGCTGTATCTTCCAGGGTTTACAGCTGGGGGGGACTGATGATTCTTCTCCTCCGACAGCATGTGCGGCATTCTCCAGCACCGTGAAATCTAGCTAGTAGGTATAAAGCCTGATTTCCATGTTCTATGAGTGAAATATGTAATATCTTCGGCAACTGATCTTATTAACAAGTTCCAGACAGTAACTGAGAGTACTGGCAACAGCCTGTAATGCTTGGGTATCTATGGAACCAAGCATTGGCCAACAACTAAAACAGAGGTAACCCGTTCCCGGTGCTGGGTTTTTATTTGCTAGCATGAAGTGCATAGCTGCTGAGTTACCTCCTGCTGTAGGGTAACTCCATTTAAACTATGTCTGCCTGTCTGTCTGCCTAAATATATGCATATATTTTAGGAAGCTTATTGTTATAAAGGTTCTGCCATAGGGGTTTTTCAAAAGGCCTTTGGTGTTAGTTATTCCTTCCCATAATCCTTCCTCTACCTTGTCCTCCCATTTCTAACCTTTCTTGCTCTTTACACTTTAACCCTTTAAACCACAGTTTCTGTATCCTCTTGAAAGGCCAGTTCCCATGGCTCTTTACTAAATTCCTAACCTCTATGGGCATTCCAAAAGTGATATACATATGTGAAGATACAATGCTATTATTTACAAATGAGGTAAAAACATAAGATATTTGTCTTTCTGTATCTGGGTTACCTAACTCAGAATAATTGTTTCTAGATCCCTTTGTTTACCTACAAATTGTATAATTCCTTTAACAGACAAATAATATTGCATATATTTTTTATTCATTCATCAGTTGATGGACATCTAGGGCATTTCCCTTTTCTGGCTATTGTGAATAGAGCAGTGTCATAGTTTGAATGGGATGGCCCCATAATATATTTGAAGATTAGAAGATGGAGGAAGTGTGTCAATAGGGGTGGGCTTTGAGGTTTCCAAAGACCACTTTCTCTCTCTGCTTCCTGTTTGAAGGTCACATGTAAACTCATAGCTACTGCCCCCAACACCATGCCTGCCTGCCTGATGCTCTGCTCCTATTATTATAGAGTCCATATATCATAGACTCTAATCCTCTGAAAATGTAGGCAAACCCTCGAACACTTCCTTTGTAAATTGCCATGGTCATGGTGTCTCTTCATAGATATAGAACAGAAATTAAAACAAGCATTTATAAACATTTAAAAAGAGATCCTGGATCTTCATGAGTTTGAGGTCAGCCTGGTCTACAAAGTGAGTTCTAGGACTGCCAGGGCTACACAGAGAAACCCTGACTTGAAAAACAAAAGCAACAACAACAACAACAAAAAAAAAAAGAAAAAAAGCAATCTTACCAGTACTTTGGATTCATTCAATAACTTTTAAAAATTCATGCTTATTTTTCCTTTATAGGTGGAAAAACCTTAATTCCTAACCAATTACTGTGGCTAGCAATAGTTGAGACTGTTGGGACAGATTTAAATTCTATCACTTTTGTCCTTAGAGTGGGTCTTACTGAGAATGCATAATCCTTTATCTATGTAGCTATATCATGGGACAAAGCAGTCAGGCTCAATTGCTGATTCACTTTTTTTTCTTTGTGTCAGTATGTATGTGCTCTTTTTTATTAAAAAAGCAAAATTTTATAAAACTTTATTTTCCAAAATTTTGTTTACATAAATAAATTTACAAAATTCATTCAACACATAACATGATTCCAAAGGATATCGAGGATATTCAGGTAAGTCTTGCTTCTTTTCTGGTCTCTTCTAACTTGAGTTGTCCAGACTCCTTATCTTCTTACTAGTATGTGGTTTATCTCCCCATTGTACTTTCTCTATATAAAAATAAGCTTGTCATATCCTCATAGTCTTCCCACAGAAGGGCACCACACGGCATGTACTGTTCTGTACCTCATATTTCTTCCGTCACTGCAAGTGCAGCTTACTCTACGCTGATGCACTGAGCCTGAACTGTTGGATGAACCGTTATCTATTAGTCCCTACTAATAGATGCTGAGAAAACTAATATTTGATATTTATGCATTTACAGTAACATAAAATTACTGTACAGCTGGTAAGACATTTTCTGATTTACATTGATTTTATTTTTATGGTAATGGATTAAAGTCAGGGTCTCCTGCAAAGCAAGCAAGCATTCTAACAATAAGATATATCATCAGCTCTATTTTAAGTTTTGTTATTTACTTACTTTTAAGGTGGTATACATTTTCTTTACATTTTCATATTTCTCTATTTGTGTGTGTGTGTTTATGCTTGCATGTGGGCACATGAAAGTGGCGTGGCCCACTAAGTTATAGCCATGGTCAGAGGGCAATTTGCTCAAGCTATTTCTCTTCTTCCACCATGCAGGTAATGAGATCAGATTCAGGTTATTAGGCTTAGCGACAAGTTCCTTTACCCACTGAGCCATCCCACTGGTCCTTGAAGTTTAATTCTGAGGTAGGGTCTCACTAGGCTGCCCACGCTGGACTGTCTGGAACTTGCAATCCTCCCACCCCCGCCTCCAGAACAGGTGGGATTGCAGGTGTATGCCAACTTTCTGTGCTGTTTCATACACTTTCACATTTTAGGTGAGTATTTTATCCTCTAATTCACTTCCTATGTGATACCACTTCAAAACAAGTCTAAGCAGTGAGTGACAACTTTATTTTTCAGTGTCCTTAACTAGTAATCAAACACTGACACTACCACATGAGGCCGGAGTGATAGTATAACAACTCAGAGCACTATCTGCTCTGTCTGAGGATCTTGGTTTGAGTCCCAGCATCCACATAGTGGCTCACAGCAATCTGTTACTCTAGTTCTAGAGGACCTAACGCCTTCTTCTGACCTGGGAGGAAACCAGGAACATAGGTGGTACACAGACATACATTCAGGAAAAGCATCCATAGAGTAAAATAATTAAAAATACTTTTTAAAAGCTGACACTTTTAAGGTAAATACAATAAGCTGCCACATCTGAAAGTATCCATGGACCAGTCATCTCATAGGTGTAAGAACCTCCCTGATTCTAATTAAGAAGAGTAGGTTGAAAAATTCTCCCCAATGCCTGGTGCATAAAACATTCTGCTTGTCTACCTTCTGCTTTGTTAATCCACGCACCAGTGATATCCCAATGTAATTAACTAAACCCAGCCCACTCGGTGCTGGTGAACAACTCAGACAATGAGCTGTATCCTCCATGACTAGTTTTATCTTTAACAGACTAAAGAAAAACAAGACTCACAAAAATGAAAGGCAACAAGGCTGGCGCTCAGTGGGTAAAGGGTTTGTTGTGCATGCATAAGGACTCAAGCTTGATCTCAAGATCTCGTGTACAAAAGCCAACTGTGGTGTCTAGTATTTGTAACCCTGAAACTGGGGAGTGGAGACAGGAGGATCCCTGGGACTAGCTGGACAGACAGGCTTGTCTACTTGATAACTTCAGGCCATTAAGGGACACTGTCTCAAAAAACAAGTGACTGGTGGCTGAGGAGCTTGGGGTTGACCTCTGGCCTCAATACACATGGACTCATATATGTACCTGCCTACATGAACATGTACAGACAAATACACGATGACTACCGATAACTAGCAATGAGAGCATTAGAACACCTCCCTCCCCCCCAACAGCCCTTGGAAATAACCTACCAAGAATTACTCAAGTAGATCACAGGAAGCCTTGTAAGACATAAAGGACTTGTTTGGGTTAGATGCTGTAACCTCCTTCCTATTTCCCAAATATTTACAGCAAAGCACTAACCCAATGAAAAACACCCTATCTTATTAAGACATTTAAAAATAGGGTTTCTTCTCCTTTTGTAAAACATAAATCTAGTTAAAAGATAGAGTGAGCTCTACAATGGCTGGTGAGAAACATGGCTTCAAAAGGAAAAGAAAATCAGATAAACAAATGTTAAGACTAAGTCATACAGCCTACCCCAGGTTTGTTTATATAAACTCCCAGTTGTTTCATCATAGGAAAGTGAAGAGTATAGGAAAAAGAGACGGGCCAGGGGAGGGGAGAAGCCTGTGGCGGCTGACTGGGGGTGGGGTGGGGCTGTTGCTGCAGTTGCTTATAGCTCTGAGCTTGCCAGAGGATGACAGGGACAGGCCTCACTGAGAAGTTACAAGGACTAAGGAGAGTATCTCAAAACTCATCACCCATAGTGCACCTAAAATGCAGACTCTCTACTTTTGGAAGATTGTGGTTTAGGATGGGTGTAGTTATGGGCATTTCAGCAAGTACTGTGAAGGGTTCCAAGCAAGAAGGCAGGGCAAGGGATTTCTTGAAGTAGGAGAGGTAGGAGCTTGAGAGACTAGACAGTAGGTATAGTAGGTACAAAGGGGCCAGGCTCAGACTGACGATGCTCAAAGGTCTAGGAATTACAAGACTACCAGCTTTGACTGTCCCTTGAGGAGAGGAAGGATAGGAAGTAAGGAGGGGCAGAAGTCGGGGGGGGGGCAGGCAAGAGTCTACTTTTTTTCTTTCTAGTCAATGCCTACCTCATACAGACATTATTTTTAAATTATCTTGAATAATTCTTTCTATGTTTTCACTTATTTAAAAGATTCTATCAGAAAAGTTAATGAAGAATGTTTACTTCAAGTAAAGAAGGAAGCTCTCTGCCATGTGGGAGTTGTAAGAGCACAATCCTGTTTCTGTCAGTTACAGTCAATTATCTATAATAGCAAGGACAAAGGATCTCACCATTTTGGATAATGAGAGTAATTCTTGATTGTTGAAGTGAAAACATTACATGGATAGCAAATAACACTTATTGATGACACACCACTGGTAAGCAATCTGATTGCACGTCATGCTAGGTTGTATCAAAATCCATTACTTAAACATCCCAATTGATTTGCAAGAACAGCCACAGACTTCTAGGTGCATAAACAGCAAACTGAGAATGGAAACTCATGTTTAAGCAATTAGCATAACTATTCACTATTTTGTTAGGAAACACAATGGCAAGGCAGGATTTCTGTACTAGGACACGTGCCATACGGAAGATAAGAAAGCCATGTGCAATAACGTAAAACTTTACAAGATAAATTGCAATAATAGGTTATTTAAAACTATTTAAATCTCCTAAAATAAACTAAAAGTAAAGTCAGACAATTTTTTAAATTTTTTATTTAAAAAATTTTTTTTTTACTTATTAAATATTCTGCCTGCGAGTGTGCCTGAACACCAGAAGAGGGTATCAGATCTCACTATAGATGGTTGTGAGCCACCATGTGGTTACTGGGAGTTGAACTCAGGACCTTTGGAAGAGCAGACAGTGCTCTTAACCTCTGAGCCATCTCTCCAGCCCAAAGTCAGACAATTTTGCATTTCTGAAAATCTAAGAAAGTAACCCTGTGGCTTTATAACTAAAGCCACAGAGCAAGGTGACAGTCAGCCCCTCCCCCATGAGGCTCTGAGGGGATAAGGCCAGGCTGAGTGCTGCTCACCGGCAGTCATCTGGAGCAGGGACACAGGCAGGGAGCGACCAGCACAGCTCAGTGACGACCACTGGCAGGCTGGGCCCTCTCTCTCAGTTTGCACCACTCTCATCAGCGACACTGCTGGCCGCTCTTCTGGTCAGCTGGTGGGAGGTGGCTCTTACTCTCACCTTCTTATCTGTGCTTGGAACCCCACCGGCACCAACGTACCCCTTTATACTCATTCATGCTTAGAAATTACTACTGTATTTTCCCCTGTGGGTCTGGATTGCAGGTATTTGAGTGACAGTCCCTCAACTCTGTCACACCGAGGTAGTACCCACACAGGTTTTTATAAGGCTTGTTTGGTAGAGTCTTTACAGATCTTAAAAGCATAGGAGGAGGAGCTACCCAAAGTTTCTCCTGGGATAGGAAGAAGCCCTGAAATGGCTGCTGAGCCTCCATTAGCTATGCCTCCGAGCTGTCACCAGGAGGGAAAGATGCACACCAAGAGGGTTGCTTTCGGGGCCTGTCTGCAGCATTGGGAACTGAAACAGGGGGCTTCCAGCTTCAAAGCTCCAGCATTTTCCATAGGATTATGGATAACAAGACAGACAGTTTGAAAATAACCGGAATTTTGTTTAACCTGAGAAAACTACTTCTGTGATAGTCATCTGCAAAATCAGGGTGGAGACGCTCTAAGTCACATGTTTAAGCCTGGGGAGTCTTGGCATCCGGGGAGGACACTGTTTGGAGAGTGAGAGGGGAACGCCACTGCTGCCGTGTGGAGACGGTGAGACACAGCCTACGTGGATGGAACCTTCACGTTCAGAAACAGAGACCAGGCCAACAGTAATGGGACAGGGACATGGCCCTGACTCTCTCAGGAAACACGGTCCATTTCCTTGTATCTTTTTAGCTTCCAGACTCTCTTCCAGAATACACTTGTCATAATTTTGTATGTTTTAGACCCACATATAACTTGTCACATTATCTTGGACTTAATTCTTAACAAAATAATTATGTTTTTTTTTTTATTCGTCTGTGGTCCAAACACTAGTTTGGTTTAAAATAAAAGACACAAATGACTGAAAGCACAATTTAGATCGTGTTTCTTTTAAAGGAAACATCACACCATGGCACACCTGTTGAAGAGGTAAAGAGAACAGAGCAGATGCTGTGGTCAGCAAAGTACTTGTCATACAAGACCAAGCACTTCACTTTCCTCCCAGAATCCACGGAGAAGAGCCAGCAATGATGGCACTGTTTGCAATCCCAATGCCAGGGAAGGAGAGAGAGAGGAAGGGAACGGGGCGGGGCGGTTCTGGAGCATGCCAATAAGTCATCACGGCCTATTTGGTGAACCCAGGCAATGAGAGTCCCTGTGCTTAAAAAAAAGTGATTGGAGCCTGACTAACAAGCTGTCACATGTGCATATGCGCACACACAAACACACACACACACATACAGAGACACAGACATAGAGATGAACAGACACACACACACACACACACACACACACACACATACACATAGAGAAACATAGTCACAGAGATGAACAGAGACAGACAGACAGACAGGTAAAGGGACCAGAATTCCTCAACACACTGCCACCCATCTAAAGTCACAGGTTACAGTTAATTCTGAGTTATGAAGCTAAAGTCTCAGTACAATATTAATTTTAAATATTTTACTAACTAGGAACATGGTCCTGTGAAAGGGTAACACAAGTGCAATGTGCTGTATTCTTCAACAGTCAGAACAGATACTGTGTTTAAAGGCATCAAAGCTTGACAGCTGAGAACACATTACACAACCCAAAAAAACCACACAGATACACAAATCTAGGCTCACAGGTGACTAAGCCCACAAGTCTGCAAATGGTCATAGTATCACATAGATACCTGAGTGGACTTGGGACAGTTGCTCTTTCAAAACATATTTTTAAAGTGTGTGTGTGTATGTGTGTGTCTGTCTGT
The DNA here is from genome assembly GCA_028658305.1 of Pachyuromys duprasi. Classification (NCBI taxonomy): domain Eukaryota; kingdom Metazoa; phylum Chordata; class Mammalia; order Rodentia; family Muridae; genus Pachyuromys; species Pachyuromys duprasi. Next base: position 29,658,135 of record CM053756.1, on the reverse strand, counting down.
CTGTGTATGAGTATGTACATGTAAGCTCAAGTGTCTAAAGAGTCCAAGGCATTGGACTCTCTGGAGCTGGAGTTACAAGCTGGGAAAGAAACTCAGGTCCTCTGGAAGGACAGCACTAGCTCTTTAACTCCATAGTTGCTCTTTTTATTTGAGAAAGAAGACAAAAAAAAAAAAAAAGACTTTGCTTTATGCCCCGACTCCTTACAGTTAAATCCTTCTGGTTACATAACCTGCTCTCAGCAAAGAACAGTAGGTCATTCTACTTCTGGGATATCAACCAAGAAGAAACCTGTTTAAATTCTTTCATGGTGATAACACTGAGAACTAAGAAAAGGTCAAATGAAAAATCCCTAGTTAGGTGATGTCCAAGGGTTTAATTCAGTTATGATCTTCAAGGGATGCAAATGATAGGCTACATGAGAAAGAACTATTTTAGGCCATCAGCCTACACTGGAGACAGAGGTAATTTACTTTAGGTTTACAGCTGTAAAGTTACATTTTAAAAACTTGCATGTACATGGAAGTGTGTCATTAGATTTTTATATAAAGAAACACTTTAGAAAGTGTCTTACCCAAAAAGAAAAGAGCTTTTCCAAAGCACTATCATCCTCTCAACCCAAAAAGAAAAGAGTTTTTCCAAAGCACTATCATTTCCTCAACCCACTGAAATCAGAGCCATTTGCATAAACAAATACTACACAGGTGACCTTTTAAAAATCCTGGTTATGGTTCTGTCTATATATTCTGAATACAGGAGATTAAATACAGCATATAAGACATGCCAAATTTAAACACACTTCAGGTACATTGATCTTAAAATGCTGTACTTAAAGATTAGTTTGATTTTGATTTTGCCTTTATAAACTATTTAGTTTTATTTTGCCTTTGTAAACTATTTACGGTTGTTTTGAAGTTACTAAATATAGTAAGTTTTTGCTTCCATGGGTTCTGTATCTGTGGATTTAATTAACACCTGATAGAAAATATTGTAGCCATGCTAACAATTAGCTCTCAGCTGAAAATTTACTTTGCTATCTGTCCTAAAAAGTTCTCTTATCAAACAAAATCAACACAAGAGTATATGTATATGTTTCAAAAGATAAAAACTGAAATCAAGAAGTACAATTTCTAAATGGTGTAAAAGCTTAACTAGATTTCAAAATTTTAATTTATTTCTAGTTCTCCAAATTCTGTATAGTGAACTATTTCCTAAAAGATGCAACTTACATGGCAGGGACATTTAGGGCCTAAGTTGAAGTCAACTCAAAAACATTAAAAAATGCTGTAGGGTTAACACACTGCTCTGGAGACAAAATGTGGCCTTGTGAGCATTTTCTTCAACTACTTCACACACAAAACGTTCACATATGCAGCTTGGTTAAGCACTCTGCCCATCGCGGTGTGAGGTCTGGTGTGAGCATGCTGCAAGCACAGGGGTATTTCATCTTCATCCTGTAGAGGTGTGGAAATCCCTAACTACTTCTCAAAGGGCCCCAGTCAGCAGTCTCCTTTTCCTGGCCATCTTCCCGAAACAATCTTGGCATTAACAAAAGCCAAATTATTTTAAGATGGATTTTGAACTGTTAAATCCCACTCCACACGAGACAGAACAGATAAACCAGGTCTCTTAAATATAGCCCTGAAGCCAGATGGATGGCAGGATCCCTGTGATGCCAAATCCACAGCAGCACAATTTGTGAATGAGTTATATGAGACTCTTTCCCTCTGCCAGCATTTTCCATCTGGGTAAATCTAGGTGAGTGAAGCTGTATAACTTGATGCTTTGTGGAATTTAACTGCCACCAGCACAGACATGTGATTCACTTGGGTAACAGAAGAAGCACTAAGTTCAGCCAGACACACTTCCTGTCCTGTCACAGAGAGACACAGGGGCCACCTTACCATGGGTATGGAGAGAGGATAGAGTACTGCCTTAGCATCAGCAAAACCTTAGGCTTGTTTTAAAGAACTGAGGTATATATATATATATATATATATATATATATATATATATGTATATATATATATATAATATACATATATTTAACATAAATAACCACGCCATGCAGAGCTCACCACAGCACAGCTTGTCTGAATTTCTTTTGCATTTTATTTACTTTTGGACAGATAGTATGATTTAACAAGTTAAAAAGCATCAACCTGCGAACGAATACACAGAAAGTCTTTTTCTTCTCTCCATCTATCAGTTTTCATGTCCCTCTGCAGCTGAGCTGTTACCTCTATGGAACCCTCCAGGGAGGAGGTACCACAGCCATAGCCTTTGTTTTTATAGGCTCATCTTTTAACACAAACACCACAAAACAATATATATTTTTATAAAATCAGAATATGCATACATATTATGACATCTAATGCTCATTATACAGATCTATAAAGTACCTTAGCAGGGACATCTTGTTGAATATTTAGATTGTTCTCAACATCACAAAGAAAACTTTGCCAAGTATGCAATCATATCTGTACAACAATCCTAAAAAATAAAATTGCTGACTCAAAATATGTATAATTCGCAATTCTGAAATTTTCCATATGGCTCTCCTAAGTTTGAACCCAATTTATGCATGCCGGCTATGAGATAGTTAGCATTCTCCCTGACATGCTCACCGAGCTCTTGCAGTGTTGGGGTAACAAGTGCTGAGGTCTCTTACTCCACTCCGATCTGATGGAGGGCGGCGAGCATCCCTTTGGCCTGCCTCAGCCCCTCTGCAGGTCAGCACTCTCACCAGGCCGCACAGGCTGCTGCACTGTAAGGACTTGTGCGCATTCTGCTGCATCTCCTGACATTGAAACCCGTAGGGTCAGATGTCCACAGTCTCAACCCACGGTCGCCTTTATATTCATAGTTTCCAAATTTATTACCTCTGGTATAGTCTCTTCCACCTCTAGTCTCTTCTCAACTCTACACTGGGAAGTCAGTTAGGCAAGTCACATTTCACTTAACCTCAAACAAGCCCTGATCTTTCCACTCAAACTCATACCTCCCTAGTGGTAAATAGCGGCTCCATCTCTCAAGGACAGGACAAAGATCTCAAGCCATACTCATTCCTCTCTTTTTATCCTACTATCCATAAGTAATTTACTTGTAAATACTATCAGCCTACCCTTCAGATTATTAGTTTGGGCCACAGAGAAATTGTTCAGTGTGCCTAATAACCATGTTTGCTGACTTAAGAGCCCAGTAGAAAGCCCTGTGACTGTATCCCAGCTTCAACTGCTCTGCACAAGCTCTCTCAGGCACTGTTCTTAATAAATAGATGTCCAAGCCTGAGGACTCTGTACCTTAGATGAAAGAAAGCAGATACTGTCTATGAATACAAGTAGTTATAAGGTATGCTAGAAGGTAGTAGCTATTAGAAAAGAAGAAAAAGTAGAGCAATGCTAGGGATCAGTGTGAAAATGCTTTCAGAGTTGCCATTTTTTCTGCTGCTGTGGTAAAATATGCTGACCAAGCAGCTTAGGAGAGAAAGGACTTATGTGGCTTACAGTCCCAGGTTCCAACCCATCACTGCAGGAAAGTCACAGTGGCAGAAGCCTGAAGCAGCCAGTTCCATCACATCTCCATTTGTGAGCAGAGAACAGTAAGAGCATGTGTGCCTGGTACTCATCTGGCCTTCTTCACTCTTATACAGTCCAGGCAATGATGCCACCCACAACGGGTGATCTCATATAAATTAATGTGGAATAAAGACAATTCCTAAGAAACATGTCCACAGGCCAACCTTATGTAGACAGTCTCTCACTGAGGCTTTTTCTCCAAGTGATTTTTGGATTGTGTCATGTTGACAAAACAAACCAACAAGAGGGTGAAGGTATCAGTCTAAATCACAGACTGGATCATGTCCTGGGATTTCTTGCACTTCTTTGGAAGAGAATTTTCCCATTCCAGCAGCCCCACCATTTGGATGGTAGCCTGTTCTACGTAGGTCTGACCTCCACCCCAAGGTTTGCTAAGTCACTTTGACAATAAAGAGCTATTTCCACTTGGCCATCCTACTGTGACCAGCATGTGCACCACACATGAAACCGAGCTTCACAACTAATTCCTGCTTAGGCTAACACTTCAGGTATTCATATTCCATTGCTGGGAACAGAACACCCAGGAAAGAGATGGGTGAACAAGCTGATCCCCGGATGGGTTTCTAACTGCTTAGTGTCTGTGCGGCCTATAAATTTCCTGATGTGCTCAGGGCCCTGACGGGAATTGAAATGGGGGCTTGGTAACCAATCGCAGAACACAATGAGGAGAACTAGTGAACTCTGATGATGGACTTCTAGAGAAGTGTGGTCAGTGTTTCCTGGATTAGACATTGGGGTATTGTTCCCCCTTAAAAAAAATCAACCTCACATGCTTTAGCTGTGAATTGAAATTCTGTCACTGGCCCAACCTGAATTTCCAAACCCAATTTCTTCAGTGTCCTCATCAAATATTCCCCTTTAGTCAGAATAAGAAACTCATGTATTAAAAAAAGAAAAGGAAAAAAAGAAACTCCTATACATCAATAGCACACCTTTGTGACGAAGCCCTCTAATGTTTTGCTCACCTAAAATGTCCCATTCCTTTAGCAGTTACAATCCCTTATATATTATATTATTATATTCATTATGTTATATTGTAATGATTTCATTATAAGGGTTTGCATTTGAGAGCTGGAAAATACCTAAAATAACCTATGCTAATTAATTTATCTTTTATCCAATGATACTTATTAGGGGTATGTGTGATTTTTAAATTTTTCTAGTATTTGTGTGAGAAAGTGGTTTGTCTATGGTCTTCAGTTATGGCTCTCAGCTGTAGCAGGCAGTTACGGCAGACACCACAATCAGAGCAGCTCCTTATTCAGAGGCAGAGGTAAAAGTTGAGGACTACACCTGACCCTGCCTTCAGCAGCTGTGCACACCAGCGAGTTGCTATTTAGATGAAAAGAATGTGTTCAAAAACTGTCTTTACAAAGGAAGAGCAGAGGGAGACATAGTCAGACAGTAATATTTTGGAACTTGATCACAGGCCATGTACAGCATGAAGAGAAAGACCTCTGCGGCTTCTTTCCCCATCATTTGTGGTGCAGAAAATAATGCCACAGTGAAACTTGCATACAAAAAAGGAGTCAGTGTCTTGGAAAGGTAACTTGCCTATTCCTCAGTCACCTAGCCAGTCTATGTTTGCCTCTGAGCTGTCACTTGTCCCTGTGAGTGCACAGGGGAAAGACACAGGGCCAAGGATGCCCTAGAAGATCTGCTTTTCTTTTCCCTAGAAAAAGCATTTCTAATACTGTTCGTGAGAGCTCAGTTCCTGAGCACTGTAAGGTGGTATTTCAGAGGGACCACCTCTCCAGGAGCTTGTGACTATACTCTGAAACATCCCCAGTGCAAAGGGTGATGTCGAGGGTAAGTAAAGTACATGTTCCAGGAGACAGGCTTCCAGAGACCAGCTACTTGTACACTTTGTGCTGTGAATGATCCTTTGTGATCCTTTCCTTCATGCTCCCTTATGATGGGAGTGACAGAGGAGGCTAAGAAGCAGAGCAAAGCTTTCACTAATGATTACTAGTCATTTGGTACATGTCTCAGAGAAGGTCTGCTGAGTGTGTAAGAGAATGGATACATTGAGATCGCTAACAGTCGTTTATTTACCTTATTTTAGGAAAGAAGATAAATATTAGGTTTTTCAAGGAGGTCGGAGTGGTTTGTCACAGCCTCCTAGGACCTTGTCTTCAAAGCAGTGTACTTCACCTTCAGAGTCAGGTAAAGAGTTAAGAAACCATTTCCTTTGTCTCAAAATTCATGCAGATATTTTATAATTGACACATTTTGGAACTTTACAAGAAATGACTTCTCCAATCTGTTAATCTTTTTAGGCACCTGAACTCAAGTCATTCTAAAGCACTGTTCATGCAATTGATCTTAGGTCATTGTACTTAAGCTGCTATCAGGGAATTGTATGCCACCAAACAGTAAGTGGAGCAGAGAAGGGCTCAAGAGACAAAACTCACAGACTAAGACGCCAAACAGAGGGAAGGAGGGCACCTGCCAGAAAGTAAGACAGAGCTGAGAAACGCTCAGGCATCAGAAAGCAAGTCATAAGCCTCCTGGGTTTCCTCTTGTGAATCTTTCTGGACAGAACATAGTGAATGCTGTTAGCAGGGGTCTGCCTGGCAACTTGCAGTCCTCTGTTCTAGGCTAAACCAAAGGTATGAGAGAGCTATGTGGTAATAGTGACAAGTTTATCATCTGGTAACTGCGGCTCCAGGGAATACCCTGAGTTCTGAGGAGCTTGACCACAAATAAAAACAGAGGCTTCCAACTTGAACCTAGACCAGGTAGGTCTGTTTGAGGTTCTGCTTATCTTCCCCATAAGTGCTGGGGCATCATCTATTTTAGGAGAGATACATCTATCCAGTTTGGTTATACGGTCAATGCCAACTGCTCAGCAGACGGGAAGCAGCACACACATAGAATAGAGCAGTATACAAATGGAATGCAGGAAATGAGAGTTGAATAAAAGAAATAACAGTAAGTGGGACATGAATGCACTGGTAACAGGGTCTCCAAGCTTGAGGCTCCTGGGGGAATCCACTCATAGCCTTGCTGCAGATGACTCAGTCATCAGCACAGAACTTTAGAATAAAAATTTGACAAACATATTTAAGATAACAGAGATATATAGGACTCGTTATAGAAGAAGTTATAGTAAACAGGTAAGAGGAAAATCGATAAAGCTTTCACTGTCTGGAGGATTTGTACTCCTTGGCTCAGAAATGCTGCAACCAGGGCCTGCATGTGAGCCTCTTGGAGCTTCCATACACAGCGGCTGGATTGGGTGTGTGTATTTCTGTTAGAACTGTGTGCTCCCTGGCCAGTCATCCTGAAAAGAGTCTGGACCCCTAAGAGACTCATTCTGAGAAAATCCTGGTGACAAGAAGCCAGACTCACACCCAGCCCACAGGCCTCAGCTCACCCAGGGCTTCTGTAGACCATGTGTTCCTGAGACTCGTGGGTGTTGACCACAACTCCAGAAATGCCTCAGCTCCCAGGCTACCTTCTACCTCCCAATTTTTACTTAAAATTTTTTCCTTCAGATTTCATGTTTGGAGAAAAACAGTTGTTACCAATTTCCCTCCACCCTGAAGCCATCACACTCAATTCCTTTGGCTGATTTTGTTTTCCTTTTTCAGTACCTCTGCTCATATTACTAAGTAACATGCTTAGATTGTTAGGCCGTTAGACTGTCTTCAAGCTTCACCTAAAGAATTCTCTGTATGAAGGATGAGGCTTTTGTTCTTAGTTTTGCCTTTGTCGGAACAACAGTTCTAACTGCTTCCTAACACAGCTTTCAGGTGGCTCTCTTCCCCACCTTACCGTTTTTTTCTCACAACAGGGCACCGCCTCACCCAAGCAGGTGGTCTGCAGTGAGAAAGGCTGCTTCTTAGACGTCCTCTCCCCCGCTGCCCAGGACAACTGCCACCTTGCCGGCCTCCCACAGCTTTCCTGAGGCTGCAGATAGGCGACTGTCACTATCTGGCCATTGCCACTTGTCCAGCTGCTCTCAGGTTTTGAAATTTTACTATTCTCTCTGTCTTTATGGATTAAAAAAAAAAAGCCCCTGTGGTCATTTTAATGAGGTTTCTAGAGAAAACGGAAATTAAACAAAGGTGTTAGTTCTTTAACAGGTAGTACATAATTGATTTAGTCTCCTCTAGAGACAATTTTCCGCTTAAAAACAACAAAAATACGCCTTTCCTTCTCGTTCATTTTTCTTACCTTCATGAAGCAAATCAATTCAGTGATGAGAGGAAAAAAAAAAGACATTTGTCAAAGCAAGGCTAAGGTTTTTGCCCTTGGTGGGGGAAAGTAATAGAGATTAGAGGGAAAGATTTTTTTTCCTGGAAGAATATGGCATGTTTTATTGATGTTTGCAAATGTTTTAAAAACAATTTCAAGGATATTTCTTCTTCTACAGGTTCCTGCTCAGCTCATGTGTTCCTGACCACTTGAGAAAGGGTGTACTCACATACACTCATTTCTGAATAGCTTGTCATATATTAGTTCTTGGTCTTACTCATACGGTGTTCAGACCCTGCCTCCTGCACCACCTTGCGTGATCCAGTTTGTAGCTAGCATCTTGAGGTGGCACTGCTGAGCCTGACTGAACGAATATTCCCATCCCTAACCCTGTCCCAGGCTCCACCAGCTCACCCCACGCTGAGGTTCCTCAGTGGCAGTGCTTCTCAATGCTCAACTCTGGGTCTTTCCTTATGTAAAATACACATTGTTTTTGTTGTTTCAGAAAAGAATCTGTCTTCTTCCTAAGATCAAGTATTCCACCCCTCCTTTCCTCACACTTTCCATTTCCTAACTCTGCCTTTAAAAATACGTGTGTGTGTGTGTGTGTGTGTGTGTGTGTGTTTTAACATCTTATCCTGCACTGAGTACTTCATATTCTTAGAGACAGACTTTTATTGTTAAAATTTTCCTTACTACCAATTCTCTGTGCCACCAACTTCTCCTGAAATAAACTGCAAACACCTTGCCAACCATCAGTGCTATTCCCATAGCTTCCTCTCCTGCCTGCAAGGCTCTGTCCGTTCCCCCCTCCCCCCCCCCGGACCTGCAGACTGCCAGCCCATCACGGGCGGGAGGGCATTACTAGGGAGAAACCTGTCTGCCAAACTCCCTCTCCACTTAACACCAAGGATACATTTTAACATGTGTTAAAGCTCAAGGAGCCTAAGCCAAGGAGCACTTCTGAAAAAGTGATCGCAGTGCATGCTGGCCAGAATTCCTACTGCCACTGAGCTGTTTAAATGAAATGTTATCTAATACAAGTATAAATTTATGTTTAAAAATTCATGCTCAGCTCTTTCTTAGAACATTTGGTGATCTGTACCTTCCTTTCCAAGACTGAAGTTCTGTAAGCAGAGTAATAATTACTTCTAAAGTAAAATTTTACACAGATGTCTTTGAACTCATACAAATTCTTCATATGATTAATGACTATATGTGTCCTTACACTAACTGTAAACATAAGAAATGAAAGACCAGGGCTCTAGGTATTCTTACATAGGAGGCAAGGGCAACCAAAAGGTAATCTTGACTTGCCTCCTAATATCTTATGCCTAGGGCATCTGGAGCCTAACACAGGGGTCACTCTCTGCTCCCAACCTGAGTAGTTCCTGGATTGTGACACTCTGCTAAGTACTGCAAGAATTTCCTTATCGAAATCAAGCTGAACAACAAAAGCCCATTACAGAAGAAATTATTACATTTCACGAACCAGTGAATTTGCAAAAACCGACATAATCAAATCATCGAATTAATAAACAGTTCCTGCTCAAAATTCCACAAGATTCAAAAAACTCGTACATGTGTTTAACAGAATACTGAATAAAAGACAAATCACATTTTGTTAGTTAACATTCAGACCACCACTCTGCACAGAATGTTACAACAGATGTCTTGGGTAAGACACTGAGTGTAACAATATACAGTCTTGGTGCTGTAGGACGCTACCCGGTTAAGAAGATGGAATACATTAATAAAATGCACAGTAACTGAAGTTCTACCAACTGGAGAAAACAAGTGGATGAGAGGGTTGACAAGAACGCATTAGTAACATTAGCCCTCGACTCATGAAAGGTCTTCAGAAACACTGGGCAGCTTCAAGGGTACTGTAAGCTGGCAGAGGGTGATGGAGAGTCTTGTGAAAACGTGATGGGGTAGAATATGCAGGAAAAGGCAAGGGGCAGGACAGTCTGAAGGTGACCAGTCACTTCCCTTCCTCCTTCACTGCTTTCCCAAGCACTTTCTCAAGATTGCCAGTAGCCCCAATCTGATCCTGGCTTCTAAAATTCTCTGTACAGAGTTGTTTAGCCTTTTATCTCTGTCGCCCTGCTGTTTGGCTCAAATCATCAATGACTCTGCATCACTTCATGAGTGACCTGAGACTACTGACACATCAAGTACTCAACATTTTGACTATGAACACTTTCATATCTTCTGCACGATTTGAAGATTCTGGAAGGATAAAACTAGACTTAATTTTCACATTTTGGTATGCACAAGCTACCAAGAGAGCCCTATGCATTCAGAAGTACAAAATATGTATTAAATGGACGAGCAGATGGAACATGGTGAGTCTTATATAATATTGGCAAAATGGAAGGAGGTTTGGTTGATGGCCTTGTTTGCAAAGTTAAAAGATCAAATTTGCATCCAGACACCCTGGGTGATGTTATGCATGATTCTGTATAGGATAATGACATGCCAAAATGGTATTTGGATGGATATTATAGGGAGAACTAGTTTGGAAAGAAGTTAAAAACACCATTTTGCTAGCAGTATTTTACTGAAAAAAAAAAAAAGAAAGAAAAACAAGATGAGAATTTGGGATTTTGTTGATTAGTCACAAATATGAACATTCATTAAATAAACAGCAAAAAGTTTTACAGCAAAAAGTCTTTCTTTTCAGCCTACTTTAGTTTATTTATAAAAAAGTAACTTCTAAAAGGCACAGGAATTGTAAACATCTCTTTATGTTAAAGAAATCTCAGCAGCATGGTCAGTCTTATTTAATACTTGAAATATTCTTCATGTTAGAACCTTCAAATCTGATACTTAAAATTGGAGAACTGAGAGCACTGTATTTTTTTTTTTACAATATAAGATACTTTAAAAAATTATTATAGCTACAAATATCTACACATGGTTCCTGATTTATGAGGGTTCAAACTTGAGATTTTTTAAAAACCCTTATCATGGAGTGAAGATTGAAAGCTTATATAGTTAAAAGCGTTAGTGCTGCCCCCCCCCCTCGTCCTGCCCCATCATGGTGTCATATATTCTCTCACAAGGCTAGGCAGCAGCAAGCTGTGGTGGCCAGCAGCCATGTGTTCATGAGCACAGCTTATGATCGTGTACGCTGCTTAGCAGGGAGGCAAGTTCGGTGCATTTTTACTATATGACATTTTAAGTTTACAAGCAGTTCACTGCAACATAATCTCATTGTCTATTGAGGCTGTTTACAGAAGCAAAATTTTATAGCATACTACATTTGTTGTTAAACTGGCAATCTATCAAACACGTGATAATGCAAACACACTAAGCAGCTGTAAAGGGGGCCTATCCTCCTTGTTAAGAACCATTCCTTGGGGCTGGTGAGATGGCTCAGCGGTCAAGAGCACTGAGTGTTTTTCCAGAGGACCTGGGTTTAATTCTCAGCACCCACATGGCAGTGCGCGACTGTCTGTAATTCCAGTTCCAGGGGATCCAACACCTTCACAAACATACATGCAGGCAGAAACACCAATGTACATGAAAGAAAGGAAATAAAGGAAGGAAGGAAGGAAGGAAGGACCAACAAATGAATGACCCACGCCTTTGCCCCAGTCCCTCTCATCACATTACAAACTCACAAGGAGCTGACGGGATTTGCCAGCAAACAGAGCACCGAGGAAGAGATCAACATAGGCTCTCAATCATAGCTTCATGTTAGAAATGCCTAGAGATTGAGACTTGGGGAGAACAAGAGCTCCACAAAGACCAAACTGAGCAGGGCACAGGGGTCTTGTATGAGACGGTTCCTACAATCAAGGACCATGTGTGGATGTGGCCTGGAACCCCCACACAGATGGGGCCCATGATAGCTCGGTGTAGGACTGAAGACCCTATTCAGGGAAACAGGGACTGTTTCAGTCATGATCTTGATGGCTGACTCTTTGACCCTCCCCCATACAAGCCGGGGAGTGACAGACTGGCTAGATCCCAGGGGAGGACATTGCA
>CM053756.1:29548724-29645839 GCA_028658305.1 Pachyuromys duprasi | reverse complement strand
ATGTGTGGATGTGGCCTGGAACCCCCACACAGATGGGGCCCATGATAGCTCGGTGTAGGACTGAAGACCCTATTCAGGGAAACAGGGACTGTTTCAGTCATGATCTTGATGGCTGACTCTTTGACCCTCCCCCATACAAGCCGGGGAGTGACAGACTGGCTAGATCCCAGGGGAGGACATTGCAGCCAGCCCTGAGGAGTCAGGATAAGCTGGGGTTGGAAGGAAGGGAAGGAGGTCCTCCCCTGTTGGTGGACTTGGAGGGGGCGGGGAGGAGGGAGATGAGGGAGGGAGTGGGAGGGTAGGAGGGACTGAGGGAGGGGGCTACGCCTGGGATGCAAAGTACCTAACCTGTGATTGATATAAAAATAAATAAATTAAAAAAAAAAAGAAATGCCTAGAGAATTTGAGTTTTGGAGAGAAGGTCCCATTATGAAGCCCAGAATGGCCTTAAACCCACCACCACCCCTACCCTAGAATCTCAAGTGCTGGGATTACAGATGTGAAGCATCATGCTCAAATCATGTGCAGATTTTTAATAGTTAATGAATCTTCTAGCCAACACTTTAGACCAACTTTGATGTATCCAGGTGAATTTATTATCTAGGGTTGAGAAGCCCAAAATTAGTGTTTTCTTTAGCCATAGAAAAATCATTGTTTTATTTTTCTTGACAGGGTAGCAAAAAGATGACATAATTTTGAGGAAAACAGATGATGGAATTAACTTTGTTAAAAAAACAAAACAAACAACAACAACAACAAAACGTTCACTCACCTGCCTTCTGACAGTGCACGATCTTTTCATACACAGCATCCGCATTCTCGATTAGTGCCTTGAGGGACTGTATCATCTGGAAAGGAACGTCCAGACATGAGACCACACCCAAGAGCCAGGCTCCTTCCTGCCACAACACAACAGACAAGTCTATAACCAGGCACACAGGACGTTTTGGCTCCAGAGGCTCAGGTTCACATGTAGGTGAAAAATTATAGAACCATCCATCTTCACCTGTTTAAATGATACTGAGTAGAGCTGCATTCCAGGTGTAGTTAGGCTAGTAAACACTGAACTTGCCTAGGGACAATAATGAATGAAAAGTTATAAGTAAGTATGTTCAACCTATCTTTTAGTTTTGTTTGTTTATCTGTTTGTTTTTTGAGGTATGGTCCACTGTTGCCTGGAACTCATGGGTAGCCTAAATGGCTATAAAATGGAACAAATTTCCCACCTCAAGCTTCTAAGTGCTGGTATCATAAGAATGAGCCACTATGCTTGGCTTTGACCTGAGTTCTGAAACCCTCTCTCCTTTGGGTGATCATTTTAACAAAATGTTCAAATTTGTTTTACAAACAGCTCTAAAACTTAGAAACTCCAACCACTGTAAACAAAATATCTTATATGAAAATTAGTTTAAAAAGTTCAACAAAGCTAGAGACATAAGGTAGTGGTAAAACACACTGAGCATACTCAAAGGCCTAGAGTTCAATTCCCAGCAGCAGCGTGCATGCATGAATGAGCACACACATTGAAGGAAAAGGAGGAGAGGGGGGAGGAACCACTAGCATCTTGTGATAACATGCATCAGAAACAGTATTAAACATATCCCATCTTCCAAAAAGGTTTCTATCATTGCTGTTATTCAGCACCCACCTGAAGGACTAGGAGTTAGACACATTCCCTGGTAAGCAGGGAGAGGGGATAAGACTAGGTAACAAAGATGGTGAACTTGCAAGATGGCTGGGCTTTCCGCATCCTTCTGACTTGAGACGAAGTGTGGCCTCTTTAAAAAAGGCCTGGTAGATGTCCTTCTCCTGGCAGTAGAGCCCTTGATGATTGCTGACTGATTCAACAAGTTCAAGGCCAGATCAGGTAAAAATAGTTCTGGGCCAGTCAGTCATTTGGTCTTCCTATAGACTAAGCAACTAAATTAGCAGAGGAAGACCCTTCAGAGATTCTAAAATACAACCCTGTTTAGCTCTGTACCCATTTTTTAAATTGGATTACTTGATTTGTTGCTGTTTAACTTCTTGAGTTCTTTATCTATTCTGGATATTAACCCTCTGTCAGATACAGGGTTGGTGAAGATCCTTCTGCAATCTGTAGGTTGTCATTTGTTCTGACAACAGTGTCCTTTGCTTTATAGAAACTTTTCCGTTTCATGAGGTCACATTTATTGATTGTTGCTCTTAGTGCCTGTGCTGTTGGTGTTCTGTTCGGGAAGTTATCTCCTGTGCCAATGAGCTTAAGTCTCTTTCCCACTTTTTCTTCTAACAGTTTCAGTTTGTCTGGTTTTATGTTGAGGTCTTTGATCCACTTGGACTTTAGTTTTGTGCAGGGTGTTAAGTATGGAAAATACCTAATGGCAGAGAAACACTTAAAGAAATGCTCAACATGCTTAGTTATCAGGGAAATGCGAATAAAAATGACCCTGAGATTTCACTTTACACCCATCAGAATGGCTAAGATAAAAAACTTAATTGACAACACTTGCTGGAAAGGATATGGAGAAAGGAGGACCCTCCTCCACTGCTGGTGAGAACATAAACTTGTAAAACCACTTTGGAAATCAATCTGGTGCTTTCTCAGAACATTAGGAATAGTGCTACCTCAAGATCCAGCTATACCACTTCTAGGCATATATCTAAAAGATGCTCAAGTATATGTCAAGTCAAGGACATTTGCTCAACCATGTTTGTAGCAGCTTTATTCATAATAGCCAGAATCTGGAAATAACCCAGAGGTCCCTTAATTGAGGAATAGATACAGAAATTGTGCTACATTTACACAATGGAATACTACTTAGCAATTAAAAACAAGGAAATCATGAAAGTTGCAGGTAAATGGTGGGATCTAGAAAAGATCATCCTGAGTGAGGTATCCCAGAAGCAGAAAGACACACATGGTATATACTCACTTATAAGTGGCTATTAGACATATAATATAGGATAAACACAGTAAACTCTGTACACCTAAGGAAGCTAAGCAAGAAGGAGGACCCTGGGTACGATGCTCAATCCTCATTTAGAAAAGCAAATGGGATAGACATCAAAAGAAGGTGAAAACAAGGAACAAGACAAGAGCCTACCCAGCAGGGAATAAAGCAGATGCTGAGACTCATAGCCAAACTTTGGGCTGAGTGCAGGGAATCTTATGAAAGAAAGGGGAGATAGAAAGACCTGGAAGGGTCTAGAGCTCCCCAAGAAGAACAACAGGACCAAAAAATCTAGGATCAGGGGTCTTTTCTGAGACTGATACTTCAACCATGGAGTAGAACCCCTACTCCTAGAACCCCTGCACAGATGTGGCCCATGGCAGCTCAGTCTCCAAATGGGCTCTGTAATAAGGGAAAGAGGGGCAGTCTCTAAAATGAACTCAATGGCTGGCTCTTTGATCACTTCCCCCTTAGGGGATTGGGGAGCCTTATCAGGCCATAGAGGAAAACTATAAAAGACAGTCCTGATGGGACCTGATAGGCTAGGGTCAGATGGAAGGGGAGGAGGTCCTCCCCTATATGTGGACTGGGGAAGGGGCATAGGAGGAGATGAGGGAGGGACAGAGGGCAGGATTGGGGGGTGACGAGGGTGGGGGCTACAGCTGGGATACAAAGGGAATAAATTGTGATTAAAAATTATATTTAAAAAGAATATGATCAAAAATAAATAAAAAAGGAGAAATTTAAACTCTTCCCATACCATTCCCCCCCCCCAAAAAAAAAAGACAACCCTGGAGAAGAGACCACACTTTTGGATTCCTAAGTGTCCTCCTATGCTTTCAGAGGTCTTTGTTTGTTTGTTTGTTTGTTTTTCTGTGTGCCTGCTGTACATGCATGCTTCTTCACAGCCACTAAAATATTTTCTTCAACTGGTAATTTTGTTTGCTGTGTTCAACATTTCTTCCCTGCTACTTGTCTAGCTAAAGATTTTTCTTGCCTCTTAATTTTTTTAACTGATAGAGAAAACTAACCTGATCATGACGCCTAGCCATGAACACATCGGTTCCTTTGAATTTTACCTTGTTTGTATTGCTTATCACTAACTGCCAGTACCATTATTTTTGTAGCAATTAAATATACATAGATCAAATTATTTGTGTATATCTGTGAAAACCATATTAGCCTTACATTTATTTACAATATACTCCAACATGTTTCTTAAGTGCACTAGATTTTTAAAGTCAGTCAGATAGCACTGATCAATTTCCTGTGTTCTAAGACACAGGAAACAGCTTCACTACTCACAGAGGGCATAGAACCACAGCCCAGCTTACACTCTGGAATCTAGAATTTTAACATTTGTTCTTCAAGCTCTGAGTAATTCATGTAAATTAACATAATCTGTTTTACAGCCTAACATATTGAGCAGGCAGTGCTAAAACAAATAGTTAAGAACTCTACTGTGCTGAAATAAAGTCACTTGTGCGTTACAAATTTGCATACTGCAAAGGTCCAAACCATCATCAGTCACCTTTGTTCAGCTTTGATGTTGAGAAAAATGAGAGTTATAAAGAAACAAGCACTTTTCCAAACCAAGGACAGAGGTTGCCACAGCTCATTATCAAAGAACTGGTTAATAGTGGCCCATCAATAAAACAGGAAAAAGGCAAATACAAGCAATGAAATGAGCCCAGTTATGAGGCACAAGAGCCAAAGAAAAGAAAATCACAGCTTCAACACAGGATCACTCATATACATAAAGTCTTGAGGCAGAAGAGGTGTGTATGTATTTATGAGTTCCAGCCTCGTGCATCCTTTTATGAGGACTACATTAAATCTCTTAGAATAACTCCCTTCCTATAAAAGGAGCTTATTAGAAATATCACACCTCATAATTTGAGGATTAAAATACTGCCTCACGGTAGACTCTTACAAATGGTGGATGCCACCGTTGAGTCTCCATTAACACAGGAGGCCTGGAAGAGCAAGCATTTTCTTCTAGCTCAAAATTAACTGAATGAGTAGGCCTTCTCTTCATATGTTCACTGGCAATGCTGCCAGCATATTACTAATGTCAGTGTTACTTGAAAAGTCTGCTGTGTTAAAGCTCAGAGAACCAACAAATCATTTTGCTTTTATCAGAAGCACCTTCCAGGGAAAAGAACTTCATCCTACACCTTTCGTTTGTAAAATGCATGCAAGCCTTGAAAAGTGCTATACTCAAAGGTATAGACTGGGAAATTCTTCTGTGTCCTATGATCTGTAGTAAGATATATACACACACAAACATATATATATATACATATATCTTATTTACATACTTACACACACACATATATATGAAGAGAGAGGGAGAGGGAGAAAGAAAGAAAGTTATATGTGTGTAGGCAGAGTGGTTTTTTGGCCCTGGAATGCCTGGAACAACCCTTTCCTGAGAGCCTTTGTGTGCTAGAATCTGAGCTAGGGGCTTAGGCAGAACTAAGAAATGCTGTTGACTCTGAGATGAAAGTAGGGAAAGAAGACAGCTAAATGAACAACTACATGGCACTGCTATTCTAGCCGGTGAGGTACATCTGTGACACAGTACTTGTTAGGCACAGCCTTTTGGTTGGGTATGTAAGGACATCCATGCCTATGTGTACAAAGGGATCTCTGTGTGGCTCAGGTTCTACAACAGGGTCCTTGCTGATATGGTAAGTGAACATGTCCTATATTTCTTCTAAGCAGTGTGTACAAAGGAAGGTGATCAATACTCAGGGTGGAGAAACGAGTTTGTTCTGTAAGTAAATAGCAGCAGGTATGCAAAGAACATGTTAAAAGGGAATTCTAGAGGGAATCATCCCCAGAGAAAGAGGCACACAGTAAACAATAAGCAAAGCTAGCAGGAAGAAAACACTTGCAGTCTTTAGCCAACACTTACTCTGTCACAGCTGTTAACAAAGGTCTCCACTACTTTGTAGAGGAATGTTAAACCAGCAATGTGTGTGAACTGGTAAGATTGTCCCAGGCCAGAAGAAAAGGGCCAAGTGTGGTCCTTCCTAAGGGACAGCTGCTGTCTTCTGTCTAATCCACTGGCCATTATGATTAAATGGAAAACATGTGGCTCTCAGGATTTTGAAGGAGGAGCATAATGACCTAGTAAGAAGCAATTCCTACCTGGGTCTGCTACTTTATAGCCAGCTGCAATTATAGTAATAATGCGGGCTGGATGAATCAAGGCCTAAGTCATTCACACCTCCTTCAACCAAAGTATAAGTGCTGTATCTCACAGGACTGCTCACATGATCCATGTGAGGAAGCTGGGTTCTTAGCTAACAGCAAATCATCATTTAAGGGATAAGCCACTTTCTTAGGGTTGGTAGTATGGGCAATGGGGCCGAAACTGATAAGTGTGTCTGGCATTCCATTTGCTTTCAAAGCCACTTATTGTTCTACAACACCACAATTTTCTGAGTAGTGCCCTACTCAAGTAAAGAGAAAGGCATTCCAGTCAGAAGGGTATTGAAAACAGAGGGAACTGTGTCACTCCTGAGAGGAATGCAGAAAGGTAGCATCATGTCCATTACTGACAATGGATCAAAGTCGTTGATTTTCTTCTTAAATTTTAAAGTTTATTTTTTCCATGTTGGGAGATAACAGAACTTGTCATGCCAGCAAATATATTGTTGCTGAGCTTCAAGACCAAAACCATCTTTTCAAATGATGTTTCAATATAACACAAAGAAAACACACATTTAAAATATTATAGCAATAAGCAAATTACTTAACAATTTATTATTATAAAGTAGTAATTTATACTCAATGTCAAAACACTAGAATAAACACCTCAGATCAGAGTGCAGACAAAAGCAGATGTGTGGGGAATAATATCAAGAACAGAGCCAAATGACTAAGTTCCCTTAAGTTGTTCTGTCTTTTCTATGTAGATTACATTGATATGTCAATAGAAATACAAGGCTAGGTAGAGTAGTTGATTTTATAAGCATTACACACAAAACTGCAAGTGAATTAGTCTCATCAATCTCTGTTCAGCTCAGAGGTAGAAAGCCTGGCACTTAGTCAGACACTCACTGCCGGTGGAGTAACCAGAACATAGACATTATTTATTCAGCACAAAATGCTTTCAATGCAGTCACTGCAAATGGAGTTTTATTAGTGACTAGTAGCTCCTAAATTTCTAACACTAGTGAATAAGAAAGGTCTCAGAAATCCATCTAATAAATCTGCTCAACTCTAATATAGGGTTACAATACAGAACTAGAGCAGATAGAAAGAAAAATTTCAACTAAAAGTAAAAAAAGGTTAAAATTTATATTTTATTGAACTAGAAAAAAAATCAGAAGTGCCTTTCATAAGAGAGCTATGTTTTGAAAGTAACTTCCCATGTTAACCTAAGGTCTAAAAGTAAAACCACGAGAAAAACTTACTACATATCATATCACTGAATTATCATCAATTACTGTTTTACTTTTTGTTTTGAAACTTATTTCTCAACAATTAAGAGAATTATGGTTTTGGAATAAGAATGTTATGGTTTCATATGAGGATTTTGTATCTGATTTTTAGATGATTCCTGTCACCTAAGTGTTTCCTTTCCTTTTTATTTTTTGCTCATTTATGCCGTTCCCAGGTCTCAGCACCAAATGAATGAAAAAAAGACGTAAAAAAAAAAAAAAGAAAGAAACATGACTCATCCTTGGTGTGGTGGAGGAGATGGTTACTGAAGAGCAGAGGCAGGAACACGTTAGAGAGTCTAGAGTGGACATGACTAGACTGAGCTGGGCCATGTGAGGAGAGTGGGAAGGAAAGGGAGAGGTTTGACACCTAACCGAGGGAGCACAGATTTTCTTAATAATCACAGTAGTAGTTTGCCATTAATTTTCTTTGGGTAACAAAAGTTTCAATAACATCTTACGAGTATTAGATTTTTCCCCCCTTATCTTCTCTGAAGATCCCTTTCCTTGTGTGCCTTCCTCTGCTTATGCCTGAGCTTAACAGGCAGACAGGGGCCTTCAAGGGGTACTTCAAGACGGGCTGCACAGTCACCATATCCTAGAACAACCATGTAGCAAAGCATCTTTGTTTTTCTGTGAGGACTCATGGTTATTTAGACCTGAGAGTTAAGAATTCTCCAAACTCAAATAATTTGAAAAACACAGTCTACAAATATGCTGGGCACCGAAGGTACCTGGCTCTCCACACTAATGTACCTACACTTCTAAAGCCATCTTGGAGGTTCATGTTAGTGCAGGTGGTGTGCAGGCACCACCAGGCTTGGGAAAGACCCTAGATGCACTGGACCAAAGGAGAACTTGCCTGAGGAATCCAGGAATAGGAAGCAAAACTGCAAACATAAACCGAAGATGAGGTCTTCAGAAGATAGGCACTTCCATCTAAGGCTGTCTACTGCCACTCATCAGAATGACAGAAATGGCGGTCTCTGTGCTGCGGTTTGAATGTGTGTCTCCAGGATTAATGTGCTGTTGATGTGACACTGTTAACAAGTTGGGCCTAGCAGTGATGGCACACACCTTTAATCCTAGTACTCAGGAGGAACTTTGTGGGTTCCAGGCTAGCCTGGTTTACAGAGCAAGTTCCAGGTCAGCCAAGGATACACAGTGAAACCCTGCCTCAAAGAGAGGGGGGATGGAGAGACAGGGAGGAAGAAGAGAGAAGAAGAAAGAGGAGGAGGCATTTAAAAAGGGTCCTAAGAGAGCAAGCGTAGTAGGTTGGCTTACTCTCCAGTGTTAGCCTATGCCCAAGAGTACTTACTTGAGTGACATAGCAGGGATGTGAGGGAGGGAAGAGGGAGAGGGCAGGACTGGGAATAGATATAGGGAAGAGCTGGGGTGAATATGATCAAAATAGTCTCAAAGTATCAAATAGTTAATAAAATATTACTTAAGAAAAGAGAAATGAGACTCATGGTGATGCTCCAGTCAGCACATTAATAAGCAGAAATCAGTACCAAATACTAAACACCAGAGTGGCCAGAAGAGAAGAAAGAGCAAGGGCACCATCAAACGTCCACTGATGGGTGACCTGAGAGTCTCTGGAAAGAAGCTGTCCATTGCCCTGGGAGCTCGGCACTGCCATTTGGTAATCTTGGGTAATTGTGGAGAATGCGATTACACATCAATAGTGCTGTGATAATGCTGTAGTGCAGTCCTGGAGTTACTACTCCATAAAACAGCGTAATTTAAAAAATACAGGGCTTTATAGGAGAAATGGGGCTAAGGGTACACCACTGGGGGAAAAAACCTGAAACGACATGAATCAAATAAATACCAGTCAGATAAAAGCAGCACTATAATTTCACATCCTATTAGAAATGTGGCACCTGACTTTGAAGAAGCTCTGAAGTGAAAGCAGGTTCTGGAAGGCTACAGCTTGTGCTGTGAGCTGCTGTGTGGTCACGCAGGAAGAGTACCTGAAACCTCACAGAACAGTAATTTCCCAGCTCTACAACATACGGATGTCTACAGCTCGAGGCGCACTCAGTGAACCCAGGGAACTGGCAGGAGTTTAATTCAGTTCACCCAGGCACAGTTTTCTGGTTCATCTAGTGTTTCTTACAAACAAAACTGTGCATAAGGAAGTGTGGAATTTAAGTTATTTACAAAATGTTCTTAAATGTATCAATTGGAAACAAATCTGTATTTTCAAATCAAGTGCAATCCCAGTAGTCACTATATAAGGGAGAATATGTCCAAACCTTTCTTCTTTCTTTCTTGCTTGCTTTTACTAAAGCAATTTTAACCCACTCCTACCACATTTAACCAAAGCTTGGTTGTGGCATTACACAAGCCTGCTCCCATAATGCACTAACCCTGTGGGAGGAGAAGCCCAGTGCTAGGTAAACAGGCAGCGCACTGGGAGTTGTGAGTGACCCTGGTCCCAACCCAGAGAGCTAAGAACTCTCTACCTTTTCAATCGTCTCTAACCTTTTGTAACATTCGTGTCAGAGCTGGGGTGGTTCTGGGGGACAGGACAGCTTTTACGGCACATAACTTTTACCAAGCCACAGCACAAGCAGAGCCTCACACACTAGATATCAGCAACGCCATTCCACTTTACAGTGCTGAATTTTCACATTATAAAATGCCTCTCTGACCGTAGCAAATGTTTCCATGACTTACTACTCGAATATCCACCTATATTCACACACTTAGAAGTCATCTCATTTTACAGAGGAAACTTCGCTACAGTTTCTGAACTGACTCATACATAGCAGATAACATCACATGCTTAGTATGCATAGTTTAGGCTCTTCTTACCAAAACAAGCACGTGAATTTAGGGAAAACTTTATGAAATAAATAGTATCATGTAGTCACAATTATTTACAAAGCAGGATTCTCACAAGATTCTTGCCAGTTGCAGTGGAGGCTTATGATAGCACATAGACCAACTGTTTCTATGTGTGGGTTTTTCTGGGAGGCGCTTCCAGAGTCAACCACTAGAAGTCCTTAGTAAGACACATTTGCTAAGCAGGAAGATGAGGAGAAGAGCAGAGACATGGGAAAACAGCACCAAGTTTCCTAACTTGGCGTAAAGTTCACTTCTCTAAGAATACGTTGTTGGCGGGTGTTGGGGTAAGAACAGCAAACCCCACAAAAGTCACAACAGTACAGCTTAGAAACCGAAAACTGAATGCACACAACGGCCTGGCACACCCTGCCATGCCAACCAGCCAAAGGTAAACGGAAAAGGGCTCAGAAGAACTCAGGGCTTCTTACTGTCCCCAAAATAATTAGTTATGAAATTAATGTACCGAGATATTTATTCCACTATAAACTCCTGGTTACATTTTAAATGCCTGAATTTTAAATTGTAGTTTAGTTTTAACCGAAATGTTAAAAATACAAGTGCTTAAAAAAGTGTTATTTCAAACAGAATTTCCAAAACCACAATGGATTTAGATTTGATTTTGCACTATTTCTGATTCTGCACAATAGTATATTAACAAGAAAAACAAAAATGTTTAAACACACACAAAAAATAGAATTTATATGCTAAAAAGGAACCCCACAGAATTACAAAGTTAACCCTGTCCAAGCTACATAATTTGCACCAGCTCAAGAAGTTTGTCCTGTCATGATTTTCCAAGTGGACAATACCAGGAAAGCAAACACACGTACATATAAATTGTACCAATTCTCTTATTACTCCATTTTACTATCAACCTCTTATGTACAGATGTCTTGTACTGGGAAGGGCTTGGTATGCAAGGTCTCATTTGAGGAATGATCACTATGGGGGCCTTTATGCCATATTCTCAGATATTAAACGATCTAGTACATGAAAGGGATTATCTTGCAATTGCTGACCTTAAAGATGAACACACACAAACACCGTCCTTTCCTAAGCCTTTGGTCATCTCAGTCTCTTACCCTCTGCTTTTCTAACCTGTAAAGACAGCATGCTTACACCATAGCCTCCTATTATCCCACGCAGCTCAGAACTTAACTACACACTGCGCTCAAATACCCTCTCCAGGACTGAGCACCAATTGGTATGGCTACGCGAAGCAACTTTTGACAGGACCTGTGGGCAGCCATGTATGGTCCTGAAGAGATACAGTCTCTATTGGATTCTGCCTCTGGCATGTAATGGAGGCCAGATCCTTCTGACAGAATTTAGAGGGCACATTTTACATACAGAACAGTGGGGAGAACAGCTCAGAAGCTGGCCCGAATCACTCTGCAAAAGGAAAGGTGAACCTGAGCTGCTTCAAGAATTTTTTTTTCAGAGAACAAGTCGCTTCTGGAGAGTGACAGAAACTTTACTCTTTCCAGTCTAATGGCCATCTAGAGTGCTGAATGCTTGTTTAAAGCTATTATTACAAAATTAATTAAATTTCAAAAAGCCCATTTGAATTAAGCATAGTACCACTGTTAGTACAGCCTATTTATACCATGTCTTTTCTCCAAGGAGAGTAAGGTGATTAAGAAACTTCTAATTAGCTAAAAGTAACTGAATCACAGTCTCACTATAGTTTCATTCATTTCTCTCAGGTCTGGAGTAACCATGTAGAGATGTTAGTTAAGAAAGAAAAGCAACTGAAGACCTCTTGGATGAGAAGACTTTCAGCACAGTATAACGCCCATGGTAACCTGGCTCCGGCAGAGAGAGCATGCAAAGGACTATGGGCAGAGACTTACGCATAAACCTAGGACCCCCTCCCACTGCTGAACGCACAGCACAAGTGCTGCTGTGTCTTCCCCTGTGTAAGTAGAGCCCAAAGGCCTAGCCAGGTGGTGTGAAGTCCTTGGGATCAGGACTCACATTCTCTGCCAGCACCACACCAGCAAATAAAGCAAGATCCAACCATCTATCTCTTCTTCCTTCATCCTTCTGTTTCCAGCCATACATAGTATCCTTAAATAAATACAATTGTGTGTGTACAACATGCTGTTCACACCCATGCACACCTACCTAGGTGGTCTGTGAACTCTCTACTATACTTACTAAGATCCATCCTTTGCAGCTCAGCTCCCAGGAGTCAGCTCAGAGTGGCAGAACAAAACAAAACAACAAAACTGCTTTACCAATGTAGGGTTGGGATTGGCGGGTATCAGGAAGCGAGTCAACACTTCCTTCTTCAGAAGCACCAGAGTGCAGCATGGTCCTCACTAGGCCTCCTATAGTGTAGAGGTGCTACAGCTGGGGGAAAGTATCTGTCTTTCAGGACTTTCCTAGTAGACCCAACAGAAGCTCATGCCCACTCAAACTTTCAGTTTTTTCCTCTACCCAGTCCATCCACTACAATCACTGTATAGCACACACTGACTACTAACCCGCTCACGAAGGTGACATCACTAAGTCTGAACACAGGTTAACTGATCCAGGAGGGGATTACCCACAAATGCCTATGCCTGTCTTCCTCTCATCCATTCTCAGGGCAGTCTTCTTGCCCTTGGCCCGACCCTCCTGACTAGCATCAGGAGCTGAAAAGTACCTCAGATGTCTCTGTGGTGAGACCACCTCCTACTTGTCACTGACTGGAGAACCTGAGTCTCATCTACTACTAAGATAGGAGGGACATCCACTCACCATCGGAAAGGCATGTCTCAAAGTAAGAGGGAAGTGACTGACATGGTCCACAACAGGCCCTGGGCGGTAGGTGGGGCCCACCTGCCCACTGGTCAGCAGGTTCTCTAGGCCTGCTCTCCAGCACCATCGCTCTTCACAGGTCTCTCCTTTACTAGATGGTCTGCTGAGCGTGGCCAGTAAGGCGTGGAGTTAAAGAGCCCTCTTCCCTTCTTAAAGGGAAGCAAAAGGAAAGGGGGTTGTCAGTCTTAGCACTTCGACTCCGTTCCGTTTTCTCTACCTAGCCCTCACCACCTCACCCCAAGAAATACAGAATTTGGCCTTAAAAAGAGAGCATGACTTCAATTCAATTATTTTATCAATTCATTTATAATGCTTCATTAACATGCAGCACAACTGTGACTATAGACTACCGACATCACTAAATATGTATGAAGCTACACATGTTTTGCTGGGTTTTTATACAAAGCTCTCCTGGACCATCACCATTTTTTTGTCTCACACACCATATATATATATATATATATATATATATATATATATATATATATATATATATATATATATATATGCGAACACACACACAAAATCAACCAAAACCAACCAACCAAAAAACCCCAAAGCACCAGGTAGTCCCCATAGTCCCTTCTTCTTCACACCTCTTGATTTCTCAGGCCAAGACCATAACAATAAGGGCCTTTGCTTTTTCCAGGCAAGAAGGACTCAGGCATTAACAACATTTTCCTCTGGCTAGGTCAGCAACTAAATCATGGTCTTATGTGTCAAAAAGTCACAATGCACTGAGTACACTAAATGAGAAAAACCTTCAAAATCATGATTTAGGCTGGCAAAGATAAGTCTAGAAAGCACATTACTGAAATTGTTCAGATCCTCTTTGATGGGCTGGCGTACTACAAGGGCAGAGAGTAAATACTGCAGGCCTTGGGTTAGGAGTAATTCCTGCCATAGCTGCTAACTCCTATAGGAGCAAAGCAGTAATTGGTAAGATTTAATGGTTGTGATTACATATTCTGAAATATAAAACTTAAACACCTTTAACATTAAGAATTTTCAGTTATTTGGAAATGTACAAGCCATTCTCAGTCTGCAGAGTATTAAGACACAGTTTTCCAATTTCTCCTCTAAAATACATAAAAGTATTCAAGATAATGTAGATTTGATATGCTATATGCACATTTTAGAAGTTAAATTGAAAAAGAAATACAATTAACATCTTTAAGGAGAAGGTTGGTCAAGATGCTTGTAGGTAAGACTTACGGAAAGGTCTAATATACAACAGCGGTCTAATATACAACAGCAAAGGCAGAGACAGCTTGACCCTTAGAGAATCAGCTGAAAATTTTGGGTGTCACTCCAGTTATATCTAATGACACTCAAATAATGAGATAAATGACATAAAAGCGGAAACTATTTCACGCCTTCAAGCCTCATGATGGCATAAACAATGGAAAACTTCAGTTGACCTCTTTCAACTGTAATTATAAAGACAACCAGAAAGATCCACATTGACTTAAAATTAAGGATTTCTGTAAACAGATGAAGATTCTCCTACATAAAACTTCCATATAGAAATGTGACATTAAGCTGTAAATATTCAGTAGAGGAAATACATGCTTTAATTTAAACTTTTAAAAATTAATTAGTAATGAAACTTATGCAATTAAACCTAACTGTTACTACACCATACTCTCTACCACTGAGTAAATATTGTTCTTATGGTTCAGGATTTAAAGGGAGACTGGCATAGTTATGCCAAGCTGAGTGACAAATGTTTTTAAGTAGTGCATGGGGGGGGGGCTCAGTGGGTAAAGTTCCTCCCACATAAGAATGAGGACCTGAGTTTGGTTACCTAGCACCCACTGGAAGCTAAGTACAGAAATGCCTATAATCTTTGGCACCGAAAGGTAGATTCCTGGAACTCACAGGCCACAGAGCATAGCCAAACAGGTGAGCTCCTGTCTGAAAAAATTAAGTGAAGAACAACTGAGGAAGACACCGGATGTTGGTCTCTTCATGTGCTTCTACGTGCAGGCCCACTCAGGTGCACACATACAGGAACAAACATAAAAACCTTCCCCCAATAACAGGTAATTCTTGGGGCTAAATTAGGAAGATTGCCAGGGTTTACAGGCAAAAAAAGGCTACAGTGTGAGATCTGTTTAAAAAAAGAAAAAGGAAAAGAGAGAAAATAGAAACAAAAAGAAAACAGAGTAACAGTGGCATTTCACCAGTGGGGAGCAGACAGTGTGCACAGTCTGCAGGCTTAAGTCTGGAGAGGGTGAGGGTGAGGCTAAGTCCTTTCACCATCTAATGAAAACAAAACAAGGAACTGATAGGCAACATTTAATTTGTTTTTCTTATGGACTAAGGCCAAAAGTAACATAGCAACAAAATGAGGGCTTCCAAACTTTATTAAAATGTCAATTATTGTTTATAAGAATACACCTGTTTGGGTAGTAAAAGTCAGTCTCTCATTATTATAAAAGCTGGGGAAAGATACTTAATAACATTTGTCTGAGTTCATGACTAAGTACACAGACAGGAAATTAAGTGTATGTTACTATCCAGGAGAAGAGACTAATGAATGGCACCAGTAGGTGTTAATAATCACATTTACTGGAAAACAAATATGCACATCACACCATCTTATAAACATTTATTTCCTACTGGCAACTGAAATCATTTTGTAGCAGCTCAGTTGTGTGGTTTTGGAAGCATCATTTGCTGAGCCTCTCGTGACCACCAAATTCAAGCGAGAAACTCCCGGTTTCTTATCTTTTTGCAAGACGCACCCATATTCATAATTATCAGTCCTACACTCTGTCTCTGCTCTTCCCTCTCTTTAGGTCAACTGTATTCTAAAAGCACAATATTCTATCTGTCTTTTATTCCCACCCTTTTCATTCCTGTTGATACAGGTGACTAACTGAAAGAAGCTCACAATTTCAAGATGAGAGTGACAAACGGAGTCCGTGAGGAGGTGGAGAGCAACAGTAAAGAAAAAGACCAATGTGGGGAGGAGCCCAAACAAAGAAAAATGAAACAGAGGTCTAAAAAAGTAGCACTGAGTCCATTTGTGTTGGTCAGCTATTCCTGCTCTCGGGCAGGGAGCCTGCCCTTGAGTGTGATTGACAGGCCAAGTGACATGCCATTGGAAAAAGCTGATTTTCCCCTTTAAGAGCAGGTATATACTGATAAAAAGATATTTTATGAAAACTTTAATTAAGAATAAAAAGGCTAATATTTGTATGAAAAAGCTTTTTAAACAAAAATACACAAATGATTCTTTAAAAAGAAGATTTGTTTTTATTTATGTATAAGTGTGTAGGCACATGTGGGGAAATCCACAGAAGCTAAAGAAGAGCATTGGGTCTCCTGTAGCTGGAGTTACACACAGCCTGACAGGGAACCGAACCCTTCTCCTCTGGAAAAGCAACAAAGGCGTTTAGCCACCAAATCAGTCTCTGTAGCCCCTTCACTTGATTCTTTTTTAAAGTTATCTTTTATTTTTTGATATTATACTTAATATATTTTTGTCAGCATTTAGGCTATTATTCTGGCCAATTTTAAGAAATTAATTGTCATAATATGAGAGAGTTTGCCATTGCTACAGCAAGAATTTGAATTCAATTAAAACATTTTATAACAGTTTAGATAGAATTAAAAACAGAACAAATCGATAAACTTTGGGCATCCTGCAGAGAAAGCTATTTCAATTATACATTAGAAAAGAGTAATTCAATTATAAACTTTATAAAAGCTTGAACATTCTGCCACATGAGTTTATAAAACCAGTTACCATAGGAGTTATGTAATAAGTGCTATCATCTAGCAATCCAGAAGGGGGAGGTCAGGGAACCAAGAAACATTGAGCAGATCCTGTGCTATGAAGGTCGCTTGTATCCTTGAGGAGTGTTAAGGAGGTCCTGAGAACCCAGGCAGGATCATACCCCTGACCCCTGTCCAGATCAGTACCGGGCCTCAGAAACTGATAAGCCAGTCTGTCCTGTTTTCATTTAGGGAGTCCCACCCCACTTCAAGAATTCCTGTTAAAAAGTTGTTCATAAAGAAATGTCACTGTGTGACACACAGAAAACATTGGCAACTATGGCTACATCATGTCAGGTTTTGATCAGTGAATTGAGGTTTGTGGTTTCATCTGTGGCTTAAGCTTAAGAAACACTTATAAATACCAACTATAAATTTGATCTTCTTCCAATATAACCTAGAATCTGGAAATAACTGGGAGTGGAAAAGTGCCTCAAACATTTCCATCTTCACTCCATTCTTTTATTTTTCTAGAGAATTCAAAAGGAATACCAGCATAGGCTTCAAAGTCAATTTCGTCACCCTTCTTTCCTTTTAGGAACTTGTTGGATCCCTCAGGACAGGAGATATTCATGATGGGCAATGTGGGCCCTCAGACACCAGAATCCTGTGTCCCCAATGGTTTCAGATACACTCCATCCTGGCCTTTCTATTTTCTTTTTTTAGGTATATATTTTAATTATATTTTGAGAATTTATTTTGTATTTTGATCATTGCACCCCTCTTACAACTCCTCCCAGATACACCACTCATTCCACCACCCAATTTTGTATCCAATTTTTAAAAATACACCTGACTCAATCAGTGCTAGCTATACACTCTTGTGTATGCATCACATGTGGCCATCCACTGGAGGTGTTCCATTTACCAGGACTACACTCTTAAAGAAAGCGAACTCTCCGTATCCTAGGAGCTACCAATTACCAATAGCACTTCAGCAGATGATGAGACTTCATGACCACCTCCTCCCTCTGTGCTGAGATTTTGTCTATCTTGACAAAGGTCTTGGGCACGGTGTCACAACTACTCTGAGTTCATATGTGCAACTACCCTGTGGTGTCTGGAGAACACCGCTTTGTTAAAGTCATCTACTGCGTCAGCTTTTACAACCTTTCTACCTCCTCTTCTGCAATATCCCTGAGTCTTGGGAGTGGAGGAGAAGGTATGTTATAGATGTCCCATTCAGAGATAATTACTCCACAGTCACTATTCTTTGCACCTGGACTAGTTGTGAATCAATGTGATATTTACCATCTCTGCATAAAGAAGCTTCTCTGACAAGTGCTGAGAGATGCACTAATCTGTGGGTACAGCAATAACCCATTAGGAGTTGTTTAATACAAAGTCCATTGAACATAACAATAGCAGTAGATTCTTCTCAAGGGTCTTGACCTAGAACATGGTGTAAGGTGTGGCTTCCATCTTACAGAGTGGGCCTTAAATCCAATCTTGCACCACTGAGCCTATCTTGTCACACCAGTCACTGCTGTAGCATGTAAGGTTTATAGCTAGGTGAAATCTACAGCTATTTTCTTCTCTGGCACCTTCTAGCACTATGAAAGCTAGGTAGGGTTGAAACTTGATTTCTCTACATTATATGATCCAAGTATGTAATGTTTTACAATAATAACTGTACCATTTTACACTCCCACCAGCACCGAATAAGTGTTCCCCTTTCCTTATATCCATGCCAGCATTTGCTTTTTGGATCTTAGCCATTCTGACTGGGTAGACTGGGTAACATAAAATCTCAAAACAGGTTTAATATGCATTTTCCTGATGGCTAAGAGTGTAGAACAATTTTTAAACTATTACTCAGCTATTTATATCTATTTTGTATTTTGAGAACTTCTGTTTAGTTACAAGCCCCATTTTTAAAGTTGATTGTTGACTTTATTTTTTTTATCCTCCGTATATTCTAAATACTAACCTTCTGTCAGATGTGTAGCTAATAGGTTTTTTTCTAATTAAAAAAATATAATTAACAATCATTTTGAGATGTTTCTTCCATTTCTATTTTATAGAATACTTTTAGAAATATTAGTTTTAGTTCTTTGAAAATATGGTAGAATTGTACATTGAATGCATCTGGCCCTATGCTTTTTTTTTTCTTAATTTGGGAAATTTTTAGTTACTTCTTTTATTTCATTGGATGTTTTCCAATCCAATCTGTTAGTATGTGGCTCTTAATTGGGAAATTGAGATGATTGGTAATAAGAGTTATTACTGAACAATTTGTATTCGTTTCTGTTGTTTTGTTGCTTTCATGGTGTTTTATTACGCCTTTTTGATTAAATGTTCTATAATTGTTTATTCCTCTGGTCTCTTGAGGGTGTTTAAACTTCTCTTCAGAACTAAGTATTCCCCCAGTGGATGATACTCTGCAGCTTGTCTCCAGCAGGAAATGCCCAGTCTCTTGTATCTTTTGACTTTCTTTGAAATCTAACCTAAAATGGGAAGGAGGGTAAACACCTGATATAATGTGACTACTGTGACGGCTGATCTTCACTCTCAACTTTGTGGGGTTTAGAATCACCATGGAAACACAGCCCTAAGTTTGTCTACGAGGAAGTTTAACAAGGGAAGGAAGGGCTACTCTGACTGTGGGTCGCTCCATCTCATGGACTGGTGTTCTGGGATGATTGAAAAGGAGAAGACAATGACCTCTCCTCAGTTTTGGTAAGAGGTATATTTCCCCAAATTACTTCTCCATGCAACCTCTTCTCCAAGTGGTGTTTATTCGTAACCTAAGCAGGGTTCCTCTTAACACGGTGTGGGAAATGCTAGCCTATGTTGTTTGTACTTCCCTTGAATTATAGGGACCAACTTATAAAATAGCCAAAAATATTTTAGAAAAAACAAATGATGTTAATCCTATATTCTCCTTGAACACAGCTGGCCTCAACTGGTGTTGTTTATTTTTGGTTTTTGAAACAGGGTCTTTCTCTCTCTCTCTCTTTGAAGTTTTATTTTTTTTCTCATTTATTTCTTTTATTCATTCTACATACTTGTAGCCCTTCCCAGGCCCACACTTTCCCCCTGTTCCCTTCACTCTCCTCTTTTCCTCAGTAAAGGGGAGCTCATCCACCCCAGCTCACCAAGTTGCATCAGGACTGAATGTACCTCTTCCTCAGAGGCCTGTCAAGGCAGTCCTGCCAGGGGAAAGTGATCTAACAGCTAGCAAGTGAGTCCATGTCCCTTACTAGAGTGAAGTTCCCATTTCCCTTACTAGAATATCCACGTGAAGCCTAAGCTGTCCATTTGCTACATCTTTGTAGGAGGGCTAGGTCTCGTTCACGAATGGCCCTTGGTTGATGCTTCAGTCTCAAGCAAACCCCTCTGGGCCCTGGTTAGCTGGCTCTGTTTGCCTTCTTGTAGAGCTCCCGTCACTTCCGGGTCCTTTTCTCTTTCTTCCCACTATTCCCCAAGACTCCCTACACATGAACCTGTTTAGCTGTGAGTCTCAGCATCTGTTTTGAGGTGCTGCTAAGTAGAGCCTGTCAGAGGACAACCCTGACAGGCTCCTGTCTGCAAGTGCGGCGTGTGTCCTCCATAGTGTCAGGGATTGACACTCTCACATAGGCATTGGTTGGGCATTCTCTCAATCTCTGCTCTATCTTTACTAAAAGACTAGCCTTCTTAGAGTATGTCCTCTTCAGTCTCTATGGCCTCTGCAACTAGGAGTCTCTACTTGAATCCCCCTCATATGCTCCCAGGAGCTGACCCTGACTTAGGTCTCCAGTTTGTCACAGAGATGTCCTCACCCTCAGTTTCTCTTTCTCTACAGCCTTCTGTCCTCTCAAGTCTGATGTCTACCCTCTTTCAAACCCTCTGTGCCCCCTCTCCCACCCCTCTCTTCAGCCATTAGCTCCATCTATTCTATCTCCCCTTCTGAGTGAGATTTATGCATCACTTGGATCCTCCTTATTACTTATCTTCTTTGGGTCTGTGCCTCATAGTATGTTTATCCTGTACTAAATGGCTAAAATCCACTTATAAATGAATCCATACCATGTGTGTCTTTCTGGGTCTGGGTTACCTCACTCAGGATGATCTTTTCTAGTTCCATCCACTTTCCTGCAAATTTCATGATTTCTTTGTTTTTAATAGGTGAGTAGTATTCCATTGTGTAAATGTGCCACAATTTCTTTATCCATTCTTTGGTTGAGGGACATCTTGGTTGTTTCCAGATTCTGGCTATTATGAATAAAGCTGCTATGAACATAGTTGAACAAGCGTCCTTGTTGTACGGTGGGACATCTTTTCGGTATATACCCAGGATAGGTATAGCTGGGTCTTTAGCTAATGTTATTCCCAAATTTTTAAGAAAGTGCCAGATTGATTTCCAAAGTGGTTGTACAAGTTTACACTCCTATCAGCAATGAAGAGTGTTACCCTTTCTCTACACTCCCACCAGCATGTGCTGTCACTTGAGATTTTGATCTTAGCTATTCTGACTGGTATGAGATGGAATCTCAGAGTCGTTTTAATTTGCATTTCCCTGATGACCAAGGAAGTTGAGCATTTCTTTAAGTGCTTTTTGGCCATTCAAGATTCCTCTGTTGAGAATTCTGTTTAGTTCTGTGACCCATTTTTTAATTGGGTTATTCAATTGGTGTTTGATTTCTTGAGTTCATTATATATTTTGGATATTAGCCCTTTGTTGGATGTAGATTGATGAAATCTTTTTCAAATATGTGAACTGTCTTGTTATTCTATTGACAGTGTCTTTTGCCTTACAGAAGCATTTCAGTTTCAAGAGGTCCCAATTTATTAATTGCTGATCTTAGAGCCAAAGCTGTTGGTGTTCTCTTCAGGAAGTTGTTTCCTGTGCCAATAAAGTTGGGTCTTTGAGACAGGGTTTCTCTGTGTAGCCCTAGTTGTCCTGAAACTTGCTCTGAAGACTAGACTGTTCTCTGCCTCCTGAGAGCTAGGATTAAAAGTGTATACTACCACCACCACCATCACAACCCGGCCTTAGCTGACATCTTTAGGATGGAAGATGTAGTAGCAAGGCACTTACCCCTGAATAACCTCAATGGTAAAAGATGACAGCCTACCTGAGAGGGGAGAGTCCAGAACTCCGAGACTAAAGAGACACTGCTGACACACACAGCCAGTTCTAACCTATATTAGGAAATTGAAATGAGTTCTGCTCACAAATTAAACTCTTCCTTAGCAGGCCAGTGAAATTGCTCAATGGTGAAAAGTACTTAACTTGTAAGCCTGAGGAGATGAGTTCAATCACTGGATTCCAATACAGGATAAGAAGTACTGAGAACTGTCTTCTGATCCAGGCAAACATGACATGGTACATGTTGCAACAGCCCTCTACCCAACTCACACATGAATACACAAAAGAAAAATTCTCCCTCAGAGTTTTGAAAAATTATAAAAGCACAATAAAAGAGCAACAGACACAGAAATTTGATACATTTACACAATGGAATATCACTCAGCAATTAAAAACAAGAAAATCATGAAATTTGCAGGAAAATAGTAGGAACTAGAAAAGATCATTCTGAGTGAGGTATCCCAGAAGCAGAAAGACATACATGTTATATACTCACTTATAAGTAGATATTAGACCTATAATATAGGATGAACATACTAAAATCTGTACACCTAAGGAAGCTAATCAAGAAGGAAAACCTGGGTAAGATGACCAATCCTCATTCAGAAAGGCAAACAGGATGGACATTGGAAGAGGGAGAATACAGGGGATAGGAAAGGAGCCTACCACAGAGGGCTTCTGAAAGACTACCCAGCAGGGTATCAAAGCAGATGCTGAGACTCATAGCCAAACTTTGGGGAGAGTGCAGAGAACCTTATGAAAGAAGGGGGGACAGAAAGACTTGGAGGAGACAGGAACTCCACAAGGAGAGCAACAGAAGCAGAAAATTTGGGCACAGGGGTCTTTTCTGAGACTGATACGCCAACCAAGGACCATGAATGGAGATAACCCAGAACCCCTGCTCAGATGTAGCCCATGACAGTTCAGTGTCCAAGTGGGTACCCTAGTAATGGGAACAGGGACTGTCTCTGACAGGAATTCAGTGGCTGGCTCTTTGATCACCTCCCTCTGAAGGGGGAGCAGCCTTACCAAGCCACAGAGGAAGACAATGCAGCCAGTCCTGATGAGACCTGATAGGCTAGGATCAGATGGAAGGGGAGGAAGACCTCCCCTATCAGTGGACTTGGGGAGGGGCACGGGAGGAGAAGAGGAAGAGAGGGTGGGACTGGAAGGGAATGAGGGAGGGGGCTACAGCTGGGATACAAAGTGAATAAACTGTAATTAATAAAAAAAGATAAAAAGAAAAATGCAAAGGAAAAATTGTAATATTCTAGGCATCCTGAACACCCAGAATATTTACATTAACACTAAGCTGATTACAAGTAAGATGCTCATAGCCACCTCCCCAGAAAGGAAGACACAACACAGCCCTTGATGTTGTTTCAAACTCATCTTTTAAAACATCAAATTTATTACTTTTCTGTGTTGAGCAGAAAACTGGAAACAAAATAAATCAATGACTACTTCCAAGATGGGATATAAAGTTATTGGGTTTGTTTTGTTTTTAAACCATGTAAATACAAGATACAAAGCATTCCTTACAAGCTGATTCAGACACAGTTCATAGGAAGCTAATGTTTAATCAGACTGAGGAAAGTGTCTCTGCATCCTGCTTCTTAACACAGTGATTCAACACAACAAAGCCAGGGGAGACGCTTTTCCCACATAGGTACATGTGACACAAGACAAGAAAAGTACAGGTCAGCAAAAGCTGCTGAGCTCATCTGGCATGATATCCGGCTCTCTTCCCAGGAACAGGACAAACAGGACTCACCATGTCATATGTTGTGACAATCTTCTTCAGGACCTCAGGCACTATGGCCTGCAGCTCCATGGTGGGGTAGGGCTCACTAAGATTCAAGACCACCAGGGGGGTGTTGTCGGGCCCCAGGAAGCGAGGAGACACAGCCAGCATGCACTGCATGAGGTTGGCCACTGAGGAGAGGCCACATAGCTCCTTGAATGACACCACTGCATTCTGTAAAATAGAAAAGAAACCTCTGGTCATTGTGGTGGCTCTTCTTGGTTGTCAACTTGACTACACCTGGAATTAACTAAAATCCAAATGGCTGGGCATACCTGTAAGAGAGTTTTTCTTAATTAAATCATTTGAAGTGTGAAGACCCATTTCTAATCTGGATTAGATCTTGGAAGTGGGAAGATCCACCTTTTAATATGAGCCACACCTCCTGCTGAAAATCTATACAGAGGGCATAGAAGAAGAAAGCCTTGCCTCTCTTTGACTGCTTGCTCTTACTCTCAACTAGCAAGCTCATCCTTTCACTGACAGGAGAGCCTGCTTCTTCAGGATTCCAGTGTGTAATGAAGACCAGCTGAGGGGTCCAGTGAGCAACTACTCGTTTCTTAGACCTTCCATTAGCAGATAACCATTGTTGGACCAGAGGGAGCACAGCCTCTAAGCCATTCTAAAACAGCCCCCCCCACACACATACATTCTAGTCAGAGAACGAGTCAGGTATATGACGCTAGGCATGCTTGTGCCCTGTTTGGACAGAGCAGGTGGCCAAAAGGAGCAGATCTAAGCTCCTAAGTAATTCATGTTCTATAAATAAGTTTTGAATTTAAACAGTTCATTTTTATTAATATTGCTTTAAACATGGACACCAAGCTATGTATCATCTTGTTCAAAATCATTTTGTGACCTTGTATAGAAATAAATTATTGTGATATCTAAAGTGTCTTCCCCCAAGCAGTCTGTGATAACTCTGTTTTTCTTCACAATATATCCTGCATCTGTCGCCTCAGCCTGTATCCCCCTTTCCACCAGCCACCCCTAACTGTAGCACAAGTCCCTCAAGGACTGGCTGTGGTTTACTGTTTCCTACCACACTCTCACAGCCAGATAGACAACATACAGCATGTACTTACTAAGCACCGCTATAGAAGGCTCTGTGGGGTTCAGTACAGATAGGTCCTGAAGGCATGATGGCTGAGCCCTAACAGGTCCCAAAAGGAATTAAGTTCTATATGCTCACCAGTAGCCACAGGCAGGAGACAATGTGTTTTTTTTCAGAACTGAGGATTTGCCAAAATGCATGTATTCTCAACAGTGGAGAAACCCTTCCAGTTTTGGTTATGCTTTGACCTTGAGAGGAAGATGATAAATGTACTGATTGCAGGCAACTTCTTACTTATGAGGTGGCTACAGAATTAGATAGGATACATATATATTGAAAATGTTTCCTTGGTTAGAGTTTCCTGTGAATGTCATTTTTACAATAGTGGCTTAAGAACAAACAAAGGGGAAAAAGAGAAGACTCAGTGGCTAAGAGCACCGACTGCTCTTCCAGATAACCTGGATTTGATTCTAGCACTCACATGACAGCTCAAAACAGTACTTAACTCGAGTCCCAGGGGATCTGACACTCTTCTGGTCTCTGTGGGCACCAGGCATAAATGTGGTACATGCACATACGTATAAAAGAAAATCAATGTATCTTTTTAAAAGAACAAACAAACATATCAGAGTGCCTGCCACATGGAGCTCACACACATTGCAGTGAGCTCTCTGTCAGGAAGAACCTAGGCATCTAAATATACATCCTCACCAATCCTAGTACACAGCTAGATGTGTGGCCTATCCTTAACACATATACAGTTCTTAACTGCTGCTGAGACATGTTATTTCAGAACAAATTATCATCTTAAGACTTTCACAAATACATTTGCCATAAATATTTTATGCAAATATCCTCTAAAATCAAGAGAACACATGGTCATTTAAATGTTCCTTAAGAAAGATCTAGAACACATCCCTTTTACTTTAACCAATCTCCCTTTTGACAGGTCATCAATTTGTGTTCAATCTAAGGAAATAATAATATTCAACAACATCAGAGATTTCCATATATACCACATTAAAAAACATAGCTGTTAACTGGTCATAAGAGGAACATGGGTAAGCTGCTTATGAGTCAGCAACAAGACCAGTTTATCCCAGCATGCAATCAATATTTCAACTACAGGTTTCTAATGTTGAGAAAGGAGACTAGTGATAAAGACCCTAATAAGCAGTTGAAACTTACAAAGTATTTAAAATTAAATATACTATTGCAAAAAATAAATATCTACAAACATAGACGTACAAAATAGAAATCTAAACATGAACACACACCTGCATGTTCTCTCTCAGGTCTGTGGCATCCCGTATGGGGGGCTGGGCATTCTTGAATACCTCATCTACAGTTTTAATCCACAATGTTCTCAGAGAAGCGTATTCCCGGGACTTTTTCCCTTTTCTCACAGAAAGGCCCCTTTTATGAGGTTTCCCTCCTCCTCTTCTGTTAGTAATAGCCACATGGACGAACAAGGAAGCATGGGCAAGAACCTCTCCTGTCAAGGACTGCAGAGGGACATGACGGTAGCCCGTTTGTAAACATTCAAAGGGAATCGTGTACTGGCCAATAAATTCATCCCCGATGTAGTCATCATCCAGAACCACAAAGCGCACCATGGCTAGTTCAGGGAGGTTGATTTGAAATTCAAAGCTTTCATCAAAAATGGGAGCATCTCCATTCTGGTTCACAGTTTTTGTCCTCTGCTCTGCGCAGTCAGCAGGAATTCCATGGATTTCCACATAGACGTAAGGATCTACCACATCACCTTTGGCGCCTGACCCTTTGGGTTTGGGAAAGTTCTGGCCACTTATGATTTTGATGTGAAGTAACTGGGGTGAAACTCCAGGGACAGAGTCCTTTGTGTTGGCACTGAAGAAGGAGACTTCTTCCCTCATGATGGCTGGTCGAAGGACATAGCCACAGTTTCCATTCTGCCTAAACCAGCCAATGTTCAGGTCCATCATCAGCCCTGGAGTCTGAAAGTTCATGGCTACAATTTGACAGCCACATTTCCAAAAATCTTGAGGGTTCATGTTACTAGAGTCAATTCTCATTGGACTAGGAAAGACCCTGGCAAGAAAACGCTTATTGTAATTTACAAAGTCCCCAGGGTTCTCATTGGCATATTTACTAGCAAGCACTTCATTAAATGAACAAACTTCCCAGTATTTCTGCACCTGAAATGATACCTGAAATTCTCTAAACTGGACTGATTTACAGATGCTCACCAGTTCAGACAGTTCTTTGCAAAGCTGAAATCGCTTTACAGGCACATGGTTGGATTGCTCCACGTTCTCTTTCCCCATCCTCTGAGACATTTCTGCTCCTTCATCTTCATCAGTAACATCCCCTTCTACACCAGAGCAATTTGAAGATAGCTTCTTTGCTTTGATTAGTATTTTCCCTTTCAGGACATCTGGGGACGGTAGATAAGATTCCTCCATGTTGGGTGATGTTGTATATAGCTTGTCTCCTAAGATTTTCTTCATGTGTTGAACCATCACTTTCTGTTGTTTAATAGAACAGTGATTTTCTAAACATAAGATAAGAGGGTACTCAGAGGCAAAGAATGCATACTTGTTAATAATGTCAATGACACTGCGGAAGACTATCTGAGAGGTCATGGTGTGGCCAGTGTAAATCACAGGCTCATTATCCGGCCCATCCCACACATCTAATTCAACACTCCTGCAACCCATTTTAAGAGCTCGGATATATCCTGTGATGTCAGAGGGACCCCGAAACTGATCCTCTATTAAGTATGTATTATGAGATGAGTTTATAAAGTAATGGGACAGAGGTTGCTTCATATCCTGACAGACCTTCTTATGTTCTGGGTCAAATATCAAACAATCAGGTGATGTTAGGTAATTAGTAAAGCCATCTATGGAGAGCCAGCCCTTTTCCTGGCCTTCTTTGGATGGCTCATATTTGTGAATAATTTCAAGGCTTATTTCCTCATTTATATGTGCTACACCCTGTTCTGCCTCAAGAAACATCATAAGGTCCTTGGTATCAAGGAATTCTTTATTGCTTGAAAACTGAACTAAAAGGAAGTAAATTTCAGGTCTAGTACAAAGTTCATGAAAAACCTCAATAAATTCTTCCTTTGTGATTTCAGTACCAGCTTTGTCCTTTGATTTATGCAATTCTTTGAACTTAAGCTCAATTTTGCTTGTTTTTAAACCAGGGTTAAGGTCTCTGATACGCTGAACAGCATGACACAGCGTTATATGTCCAAGGTCATCTACATCAATTTCACTAAACATTTGTGAAACCCAAGAAGTCCTCATGTTGTCTTGGCTACTTTCTAACATATCGAGTGTATGCTTCCCATAAGAAATCAGGTATCGGAGTCCAGTCACCCAGATGTTCGCAACATCTGCAGAATTGGCAACCAAATCAAGTGACTCATAATTCTCTCCATATATGACTGAAAATGCACAATCTTCAGATATCTGCTCGGAAATGCCATTGCTGCGGAATATATCCGTGTTTTTCCCCGTTCTCACTTCCTTGATAGATTTGATATCAATCTTGGCTTTCTCAGAATCCTTCTTAGATGGCTCCCACCTCAGGCTTTGCATGTCGGCGTCCAGCAAAAAATACCGATGATAAATCCTGGAGTTCGAACGAACCTTTTTGAGTTCAGAACCCTCAACCATTGAGTTGATGCAGTCGCTTGCACTGCTGATCTTCTTCTCAGTTGGCATACTGCTGAATGATACAGTTTTCTTCCGCTCTCTTTTCTGTTTTGTGCCATCCTGGAGGGAAGAAAAGTATGTTAGGATAACACAAACACAGGTGTTCATGTTCAGACTAGGAATTACAAACTAATTCCCTGAAAAAAAATGTATGCTGTGATTTCCTATTCTGGATCTGCTGATGAATGACAGCTGTTCATCTTTAAAGTTTAGAAGAGGCCTTAGAGAACTGTGATCTAATGCCAATGGGCAAGAAATTATTGCTTAATAACCACAACTCAAGTTTGTCAAGGAATCTTGGTCCTACAGAGCAGACACTTGTTTACACTGGCTACACAATTTTCAGGAAATACAAGACTCCTTGGCTCACAAGCTACCAGGAATTCCAAGAGAACATTGTACCCATTTGCTTTGTGTGGCCTTCATAACTACACCATTTATGTACCTGTGCAGGCGCAGATTCCTATACGAGTGTTTCCTACTCAGCATCACATGCTTCAAAATCACCAGAGTTACTTGGTTAAAATACGGATTTCTGAGCCTGTGGAATCAGGTTTCTAGGAATGGCAGCAGCACTCCACATGATGGGTACATGCTTACTATCATGTTTTGACTATTTTATTCCTAAACTCTATATTGACTAGGCTAGAATTGGTTAAGTATGAA
Organism: Pachyuromys duprasi; assembly: GCA_028658305.1. Classification (NCBI taxonomy): domain Eukaryota; kingdom Metazoa; phylum Chordata; class Mammalia; order Rodentia; family Muridae; genus Pachyuromys; species Pachyuromys duprasi. The sequence goes on along the minus strand of CM053756.1, from coordinate 29,616,706 downwards.
TCCACAAAGTATATATTAAATGAATAGACAGTGGAATTCCTGGCTTTTTGCAGAATCACATTAGGCTCCTGCATGCTTCACTACTATAGTTATGCTGGACATGAGAGGAGTTATAGGTTTTAGCTGGGGTGCATCTAAAATTATAGATTTAGAGTTATTAAAATCTCCTGCTGTGCATCTGGATGCTGCTGCCCAGAAACCTCCAATATAAACATGGGATTATAGGGCTACCCAAGGGAAAAGCTTCAGGGAGCATCTAGGAATTTGCATCCTCTGATTTCCTGCAAAATTCAACATATTCATACTTAAGCACTAACACTCACAGTCAATCATATATTTCAAACCTTCCCTATACACATACCTTTATTAAAAAAAACAAAAGAAAAAGGTGAAATGATTGCAAATACCTTTGGTGGTCGGAGCTTAAAAGAACATTGATTTTCAGAAAGTATATGAAATCTGTGACAAATTTTTAGCAACTTACTATATTCATAAATAAGGAACAGAATAGAAATGAGGGGTTGGGACTGTATAACTTTTTCATAAAAAAGAAAAAATGTAACCATGTAAACACATTCAAAGGCATGCTTTTCCTGCTCTGCATAGAATCTATTTAAATAAACTCTCTATATTTAAAAAAATCTACCATCATACTATCTATATCCAAAATTTAAAACTATTCTTACTTTTTGATTATCTATACTTCCAAAAGCAAGTTGCAGAAGGTAACTAAACTTAATCTTTAAATCATATAGATTTCTATCTCCTCAAAGTTTTAAATGAACTATGGAGGGTTTTGTGATCTGAGATAAAAGAAAGCCATCAAGCAGAGCATTTTTCACAACTGTATCATCAGAATGATAAAGTACGAAAGGAGGCAAAAGCTGTGGCAACAGCCTCTGAAAGATGATTGGTGTCACAGTTATCCCAAATCCCTAGAGCAGAGATTGTATTCTAACTTTTTAAGTGAATTGGCATAAAATCAAATTTGTAATTAGTCATGCATAAGGGCATGAAACAAATGTATAAATTTTCTATTTGTCAGAACAAAGTGCATCTTTGTCTCTAAAAACCGATGTTTTCCTTTAGTAAGGGCAACATGCTAATTTAGTAAGGGAATTTCATAATCTATAAATTACACCTCAAAGTACTACTGGTAAGATGAAGTCACAAAGATAAATGGAGGTGTTTATTCACTGATCCATTAAAAAACATAGTATTTTCTCAGCATTTTCCATCTTTTGTTTTCCCATTTTTATGCTGATTAATAATTTACTGCCACTTTCTAAGTTGCTACATATTTCACACTCCTGATTTTCTTTGGAGAAGACTAAGCTGCAGAGATCCTTAACAGCAGGCACACAGCACACACATGCATTCACGTCAGAGTCTGTGGGACAGGCAGTAGCTTAAACAGCACGCTGTGGCTTCACAAGTGCGGCCTCCCTTTTCATAAACCAGGCCAGGCTCTGACTGGTGAGTGCTGGTCATTGACTATACTGATGCACACTCATGACAGTCACCCAAACACAGCCTGAAACTCTTTATCAAACTTTATAGCTAGTTTCCCCTCCATATCTGCTGTTAGCCAAAACCATCTTGTCTTCTCCATAACAAGATCTGAATGAAAACATTGTTTCCCCTTCTCTACTAGCAGACAAAGCCATTAGAAACCTCAAGACTGTGTTTTTTTTTTACAAACAATTTGGAGCTTAACTGTACTTCCTTCCCCAAAGCTCATGCATTGAAAGCTTGATCCTGTTCAGCAACATTCAGAGGTGGAGCCTTGAGGAGGTAACCGGACCATGAGGGTTCTGACTGTATGAAAGGATTATTCCATTTATACATTTGTAATTACTTGGAATACATGAGCTGGAGCTTTCCGAGCTGGAGCCTTGTCAGAGGAAGTAAGTTACGGAAAGCATGTCCCTGAAGGTTGTATCTTGTTCCTCCTGCTCCTCTACTTCTTGCTTCCCGGCTGCCAAGAGGTGAGCAGCTTCTCAACGTGCTCCCAACAGCGTTATTCTGCTTTATAATATGCTCAGAAAAAGTGAAGACAAGTAACTGTGGACTAAAGCCTCTTGAACTATTAGCTGAAATAAATACTTCCTCTGTGTAAGATGTTTTACTAAGCTTTTGGTCAATGAGAACAGGAATGAACTTGATTTATGTATCAGTAGCTGGACCAGATTTCCTGGCTGGAAAAATACAGGTAGACAAATGTATAGCTGGGTTCCCTACAGCCAAGGCTGAAGACAAAAGTACCTGAGCAGGAGAGAGAGAGAACGAGGGTGAGATGGCAGAGTTGGAACCAATTAACTATATGTGCCATACATACAGGTTTTTATTATTTTATTTTAACTACAAAAAAAACCCCTTAAATGGATCTGACATGTATCAGCTGAAACTAGAAAAAAAAAATAGCGCTTTCTGCTGAAATGGAGATGTCTCAAATAATCTTATGAATGTTAAAACTTATTCCTCAGAGCTAGCTGATACACACACATAACACTTTAGAATGGAGAAAATGACAATGTGAAAACTTGGTCTAATGATACCTTTCTGCTACTCCAGGGCTCTTACTAACAAGAGAGACAGTATACAAATGGTCTGGACTAGGAGATAAATGGTTTCCTAAAGAGTTTAGCTCCCTAACAACCTTGAAAAATTGTGTTTCTTTATAAAGAACCATAAAGAATGCTTAAAGATTCTATTAGACACAAATGAAAACTTATTTACAGAGAACAGGAATATTGTACCCAGAATGATTTTAGAAAAAGCAATGAATTAGGAAGAGGCTAAGGAAACTTTTGCATCACAGCAAAACTCAGGAAAAATGGAAATCTTTTTAGGACTCACATCAAGCATTCAAAGTGGAAAGAGACACACTGTGTTTCCAGAATAAAACCTGCCTACTTTAATTCGTAGAAAGTTGCTACCAAAATTAGAAGGCCATCTGTGATATGTAAGCAGGAACAATTTCATAATGGGCAAGAGTTCATGAATTCTTACCCTGAGATGCGGTAGCAAACAGGTGGCCCTCATTTTTCTGCTGGCAACCAAGTAGAAGGCGCTGATGCCTGGAAAAGAGCCCCATCTGTGTGTACATGCTTATCCACAAGCACACAGGAGACATGCCAGTTCCTATTAACATTTTCCTTACCTTCTCAAGTGATTTGCTACATAACAGATTGATTACTTCTTGGTGAACACCATGCAAAAACTGTGTATCAATAGCCAGGATTGATATCTTTGCAAAAGAGTGGACAAGCCAAAGTAGTGAATCAGGTGTGCAAGCAGGGGAATTTCAGAAAGGAGGGAGGGTAAAGCATGAAAGCTTTATGTTTGCAGTTTTGAATGAAGTATTTCACCTGGATTATAGATAACACAGAAGAATGAAATCTATCCAGAAAGTCCAAATCAGTTGAGAAACAACACACTAAAAATTTTCTCTTTAAAAACAAACAAACAAAACAAGAAAGAATGCAAGGTCCATTAAGCAAGCACACTTCAATAACAGTAATTCTGAATTGAAAGAAACAGCCATGCCAGGCCTAGCAGGTCTTGTAGAGTTTTTTACACATCTTTAAATTTTTGACGTATTTGCTAAGATAGGGAGAGGAAGAAGATCTGGGGCAAAACAGTCAGTCTGAGGGTCATTTTACCAATCAGATGAAGAAAAGAAATTCACAGCAGTGTGAGCCAGGGCCAGGTGCAGACAATGCTGATCCCGGGTCATGTGTCAGGATCTTTAACTGCATGTATCAAAAAGTTGCATGGCCCAGAGTGAGAGACCTTGAACACTCGGCCCTAAATGGGATGTCTTCATCAAGACACAAGTAACCCCGCAAGAGCACAAGTAACCCTGCAGAAGAGGAGGCTTCCAGAAAGAGTGTAAAAGCCAGAAGGGATGGAGGACACCAAGAACACAGGTCCCTCTAAATCTACAGGAGTGTTGGGTCACAAACACAGGACAAAGGGGCTGAGGTGCCTACTTAACACAGCAAAACAGGTATTCCCAACATCTCTCAGTTCCTACCTGATACTGGGTCCTTCTAGCTGCCATGCTGGATCTCCTACGCAGGTTCTGGGCTGCCCTTCCCTATATAACCAAAATCCAACCTTTTGGTTACTCGGTCTTTTCATCTGCTTTCTTGGCCAGTCTCACGGTCAGCAGCTGCTCTCCTAGAGCTCTCCCCCTCCACTCTCCTAAAATGGCTCAGGGTCATATCCACTCTGGACTCTCCCAGATGTCCCTCCCGCTGGCTATGCTCTATTTACAATAAGCTTTCTAACCCACCACACCTAGGAGCAGTATGTCCTTTCCTTTTTCTTTGTTTCATTCACCAATGTCCTGGGATTTTAAAAAATTAGATCAAGCAGAATCAAACACACACACACACATACCTAGATAAATCAGAGCCAAACAATTGAAAATCTAATAGAATTAGAGAGGATTTAAGGCAACAAGAGAAGTTACATACAAAGAAGTATAAATAATTACAATTCATGTGGATTCAAGATAATCTTTATAATGAGCCATACATTGTCTATTTGATGAGCAGCTTACAAATGTATGCCAAGTCTATGGGAACAATTACTTCTTTTCAACAACTGTAGTCTCTGGGGTGCTTTGTGTTTTCAAAGACAAAGGTGTCCTTGAGCACCTGGGATCAGCCTCTGATCAGCCCCAGGTCATTTCAGAAGTTTCTAAAGACTGAGCCCATTCTCAAAGTGCTGGGTAAAGCCATCCTCCACTTGATCTAGAAGGTTTATGACCACAGACTACTATCATATGATTTACTGGGCAAAGAAGGATTAGTGCTTCCTAGGAGAACATGTCAACCTTATTAAACATTAGCGTGAAGGCAGGAGATACTTTCTAGGATTGAAAAGAAGTTTTAATAGTATCAAAAGGAAAGAAAAGGAAGAAGAAAAATGAAGGTTGAAGAAAAACAAAGTACATAAAGTAGAGCTATAAACACTTCTAGTAATAAAAATATCAGTATCAGTCACAGAAAAAGCTGACAGCTGTTGAATGTTATTCTTCACACCAGGTAGACCAATTAGTGCACTAGCTCATAGTTTATAGTTTAGCAGTTGCCCACAGAAATAGCCCACAACTGTGAGCTACTGCTACCTGATTAGCTGTGCCTCAGTCTTCTCACAAGTACCAGAGGCCTCAACGTAACTCCCATCCCTCATGAGTTATATAAAACCGTTACTGCAGAACTGTTAGGATAAACTTCGTTCATACTTGAGAGGAACTTTAAATGCTGCCAAGAATTTTGCATAGCCTATATTATTAGATTCTGTGAAATACATTCTAGGCTGAGGTGAGTTCTTCATAAGAAAAAAGCAAAGCAAAGTATCTGAAAACACATAACTGTAATAGTCTGATCACTTAAATCTGTTGAAAGTCGATTTGTCTCAGAAAAAACGCATGTGACTTCTTCCGGCTCCTGCTGACAGTGGCTGCTGAAGGCAGCCACACAGCTTCTGGGTACTAGGAGTGGGTGTAAGGCCAAGAAGCACAGAAGTGTTGATCGAAGCCAGAGGCCCTCTCAACACAGTGCTTCCAAAGGCAGCATTTCCTCATCTCCCTCCAGGGGACAAATAACTAAACTGTTTCTCAGAGCCTTATGCTAATTTCATTTCATCAATTTAATTATTAAGTTCATGCTAGTCCACATGTAATTTACTCTCAACACTTTAATTTCTATATAAATAACCACATATAAAATGCAAATGTGAAGCAAAGATGATCATAAAATTCCAATGACCTCATTCAAAGCAGTTTGTGACCAGACTTCTTCAGATGATTGCTTCTATTTCATATTCATGCCAATTCTAGTGCAGATATTATAGTGTTCAACTCTAAGGATAGAAAGCAAATTGACAATTTCTGTGAAATAATGCCTTCAAGGTCAGGCAAAAGCATCAAATCATTTGCTATGATGGGTTACAGTCCCTTAAAACAGCGAGGTCTCTAACTATGAGAACCGAGGCTATAATAAATGAATGGCACTTTTCACAACAACAGTGTCTTAGTGACACATTTCACCACCGCTGAGATGTTTATTTAAAGTAAATTTACAAAACCATGACTTACATATGTGATAAAGCTCACTGATTTTTCTAAAGTAATGAAAAACTTAATCGTAAAAGCTCAGGGCTCCTATAAATTAGACTTTAATCCCAGGGGAAAATATTGATGGTAAGGTATTTTAATTTATGAACTATAATAATGGTACTTAAATGGCCCCAACTCTGATGTAGAATCTATCAGTAATGTTTCTTATAGTTTGGTTGTTGTTGTTTTGTTTTTAATACAGGGTTTCTTCATAACCCTGGATGTCCTCAAAATCACAGAGACCTACCTACCTCTGCCTCCTGAGTGCTGGTGTATGCCATCCTGCCCACCTGGTAATTTCGTATGAAGTATATTCCAGAGCCTGATGACTTGTAAAGCAAAGAGATATTGAAATACCTGCTTGCATAACTGACAAAAACTTCCGAGTAAATTCCATTTAATTTGAAAAGGCACACAAGCTGATCACATAATATGACTGTTTAGTTCCAAGCCTGAACAGTTCTAAGAACACTGTCTTCATCACTAATTTTTCTCTCTTAAACTGTGCTGGTTTTCTATTATTTCAAAAATAATTTTAAAAGAAGATTTAGTCTTCTCCTCTTTTATATCCTAAATATTGTATTACTCAGGGTAGAAAAGAATGGAATAGCAAAGCAGTAGTTAGCAGTTAGAAGCAAAGCTCATGCTGATGGGCCAGATCAAAAACACTGAGTGAAGTACAGCAACTTCTTCAATCAGAAAATTTAATAAGTCTACAACATTTTAAAATATTAAATTTTAAGGAAAGCTGCCTACGATGGTTTGAATGAGAATGGTCACCACAGGCTCATATATTTGAATTCTTGGTGTCCAATTAATGGAACTGTTTTGAAAGGATCAGAAGGTGTGGCCTTGCTAGAGGATGTGCGTCACCAGGGTTAGGCTCTGAGGTTTCAGAAGCCCAGGCCAGGCCCACTGTCACTTCCACAGTCTCCTGCTTGTGGGTTAGACATAAGCTCTCAGCTACTCCTCCAGCAACACATGTGCTTTCCCTGCCATGATGCTCATGGGTTCACCCTCTGAAATTATAAGCAAGCACCCAATTAAATGCCTTTTTTTATAAGTTGTCTTGGTTATGGTGTCCCGTCATAGCAACAGAACAGTTTCTAAGACATTGACCCATAATTATCTTTGACTTCACATAATTATTCAATTCTTCAATCTTGTAGAAAAAAACTTTCTGGGGGGGGCCTTTTAAATTTTACGGTTAGCATACAAATGAAAATTCTGTATGTGTAAAGGTAACAGATCAGAAAAAAAAAAAAACAAGACAAGACACAAAATCGTGAACCATATCAAAGAAAAGCTCAGCACTTTGTAAAACTGTCTTTTTAAGTTCCAAAGCATTCCTGACCTACACTGGGCCAGTTTTCAGTAGTATTGCTTCTTCTCCACACTGTACAGTATTTATCATCTCTACTCTGTAATTCAACACTTAATGATAGCCTGACTCAGTGCTCTGATTGTTTTATGTGGGTTAGTCTTATCTTAAGTAGAAGGTAAATTTTTAAAGAAAACAGGCTTTGTCTTACATTCTAGACTGCCCTAGCTAGATCAATGTTGACAGGCACAAAAAAAATCCTTCTAATGAAACGGTCATTTCAATAAAACTTATCACAGCCTTGAAATTACCAGGAAGCCCAAACAAGTTAACTCTTGAATTTAATAAAATTATTTATTTATTTACTTTCATAAAAAGCAGAAATAATTTTGTTATTTATATAATTTAAAGGTTACAGATTATATAACCCTCATATGAAATATCTGGAAGGACTTTTTTTTTCCAGAAATGTCAGTATAAGAGGGCCTTCAATTGTAAAATAGGTAGATGAAGTTGAAAGACAGTATGCTAATAATTTAAGATTTTTCAGCTTTACTATTAATTTAACCCCCTCCTCTCTCTCTCTCTCTCTCTCTCTCTCTCTGTGTGTGTGTGTGTGTGTGTGTGTGTGTGTGTGAAAGAGAGAGAGAGAGAGAGAGAGAGAGAGAGAGAGAGAGAGAGAGAGAAAATGAGAAAGAGAGAGACAGTGTGTGTGTAAGTTACAGGAAAATTTGTGGAAGTGACGTTGTCAGGCTTGGTGGAAAGCACCCTTACCTGATGAGCCATCCCTTCAGCCATAATTTTTTTATATAACACAGATCAAAAATATCAAATAATCATGGTTCTACAGCAATACTGACAATGTTCAAACAACATTGGTTACAAAAGCCACAGTAAAATCTGTTAACAATGCTTATTTTTCAATAATATTATCTTCTACTATTTGATCTGTAAGTTGGACCACTGGCCTCTTTTTCAGCTCTTCCTTCTAAACGCAAATTAATTTTAACTTCTGTCTCTGCCTCTGGCTTGCTCACCCTCATTAACCTTCTCATTTACCCACCCACATGAGCAGTCATGTCCTCATTTCATTTTTCATTCATTAACTACCCAGTCTCCATGTTCTATTACATGAGTATGATCTTTAAGTCTGTTTATACAGAGATGACCCTGCCCATAGGTATACAGTAGACACAGTAAACCTGGGATAGAAGAGCAAGGCTAATCAGGAGAACAAATCCAAGCAGCATGTGGTAAGAGACTTGCTCTCAAGAAGGCATGAGCAGTCACACCTATGGCATGCAAGTATTGTACACTACTTCATTAAAAATGTCAATATAGAAATTGTTATTTCTGCCAAGTGTTACGTAGTATCCACGTGCTGATAACTGACCTAAATGTTTTCTTCCTTTCCAATCCTCAGAACAACTTGAGGACATGTATGCTTATCTTAACGTTACATGTAAAGGGACTAAAGGCTTGTAAAGCAGAGAAATGAATCCAAACCCTCATGTGTAACACCACAGCCTTGCATAACTCTGCAGCATTGCTGATCTCCAGGTATCTGCAAATGTAGCCCTGCCTGTCACCGACCTATTGCTACTTCCTGTAGCCAGATGCTGACAGGCTTTCTAAATGCTATCAGTAGTTCAAAGGCCTGAATATTCCATGGCTTCCTAACCACAAGCTACTTCCTGCAATAAAATATTAAGGTTAGTCAGCTACTTCTGAGCCTACTTCCCTACCTGTACTTTTGTTGTTCCATCTTCTTATGTCCTAGCTTGACTCCAGCCTAGAAAACTTGCTGACATCCCTGGCATTCTGGGAAATGGGCATTTGAGAGTGGACTAATCTCACTCTTCTAAATGTTTTTCTGCTTAGAGTAGTTCTATACAAACAAAAAATATTTATAAAAATCTGGGAACTATCCTTCTCAAGCTGAAGCATGCATTTACAAAAAGCTTATTTCACATTTTAAAACATACTTACATGTTAACTCTTCCATGAGCCTAGTGTCATACTATACATAGAGTTGTCTAATACATCATATAAAGAGTAAATACTTGTAAATTAGAAAAACAATTGAATTTTAGCAGTGTGATCTCCTTTTCAAAGACTATAACTAAAAGGCTAAAAACGAAGATTAAAATATAATGCCGCAGAAGATAAAATCTCACAGGCAATTGCAGGCAATTAATATTATGGCTGAGAGAGGAAGAACGGAAGAACCGAATCCCTAATCGGTTAGCCATACAAAGTGATCAGCCCTGAAACTATGTACATAAAACAAAACAAAGTCGGCAGGCTGCATTCATATATTTGTGTGTACAATACAGATATATATACATACAAACATACACACATATGCCATGTAACAATAATAATCAAATAAAAAAGGATACCAATTGATTTTTAAAAAAAAATTTGAGACAGGGTCTCTCATTTAGCCCTAGCTATCCTAGAACTCTCTGTGTAGACCAAGCGGGCCTCAAACTCACAGAAATCCAGCTGCCTCTGCTTCCAAAGTACAGAAATTAAAGGAACAAACCTCCATCAAGCAAGCCTACCAATGTGAGAGTGAAGGAGGCATGGAAGGAGTCAGAGGGAGAGGACTTGGGAGGAGCTAGAAGAGAAAGGGGAAGGGAAACGTGATAGATTTTAATTATAATGCATGAAAGGGAAAATACAACATTTCTAATATTATAGTTTAGTGTATTCTATAATTTTTTTAAGAATTAATATATATGCATGACTGCATAGAGGGGTTTTGCATGGCCTGAGGAAGTCATGTGGGTGCTGGAAGTTAAATTTGCGTCCTCTGGATAAAGGGCCAGTGTTTTTAAGCACTAAGACAGCTCTCCAGCCCCGCTTAGCCGCTTGTAAAATGTATAGTTTTAGCAGTATTAAAATACAGGGCACTGTCCCATCTGGGAGACAGGGTAAAGGGCAATGATATGGGAGCCTAGGGCAGTGCAGAAGCCTGTGTAGTGAGAATAGCTCAGAGGGGGTCCAAATGTCCTGGCGCTGACTCAGTACCATGGGAAGGAAAGAGCACACTCAGGCCAAGCCCCTGAGTTTCTGTAAACTCAAATGCCAGCACCAGCCATTCCCAGTCTGGGAATCACATGGTGAGTATCAGGTTGGCCCCACTACAGAACAGAGCCACAAGGGACACACAGCCTAGGGCCTGCGCCATTTAAACTGCCCAGTACCCTTGAGAGCTCCCACTTGCAGAGAAGGACCAGCTTGCCTATTAGGAGCTGACTTCTGCTCAGCCCCAGACAGGTATGGGAACCCTGACTCTTAGTACCTGTCTTACTTAGGGTTACTATTGCTGTGATGAAACACCATGACCAAACACTACTACTGTTGGACCTTCTGCATCAATCACTAATTTAAAAAAAAATGGACCTGGAGCTTGCCTACAGCCTGATCTTATGAAAGTATTTTTTTAATTGAGGTTCCCTCCTTTCAGATGATTTTTAGCTTGTATCAAATTGATATAAAACAATCCATCACAGAAAAAAGAAATGATACACAACAGATAGTTATAGAGATATATGATAGATGACAGATATAGATAGATGACAGGTGATAGATTAATACAGAGATGGAGACAGACAGATGATAGATAATAGACGGTAAGTAGGTAGATAGGTGGGTAGATAGATAGATTGATAGCCGGAGAGACATTTTCATATAACATATCAATAATGGATGTATGTAATTCCAATATTATCATCTGTACTTTTAAAATTTTAAGTTGTCATTGAAATGTTAAAAGTAGTGGTTAAAATTTTTAATTAGGGAGACAACACACAATTTACTTTCTTAGTCTTACCTATAAACCTTAATTTTCACAATTAAAGATGTATCTAATAAATCAAGTGTTTCTTCTATTAAAAAAAAATACAGGGAACACTGTTGAAGAGGGGGCAGAAACATTGTAAGAGCCAGAGGATCAGGGAGTTTGTGAGACTGTGCTTCCTAACAATTATCAGAAACTTCACCCATAAAGTCTTACCAATATGATTGTTGAGACATGACATGAACAAGGACAATAATAAACACATCAAGTAATTGAAAAGATTATACCGCCTCAGTGCTACACAGAACTAAGGACAACTAAGGAAGCTGAGAGTAGAAGAAATCGTCTTCTGCAGGGAAGAGCACAGGTGGCTATCCAATACCAGATGGTCAGCCCTGAAAACACGGATAAAGTAACACTATACAGACTGAATAGAAAGTATTTAGGAATATAATGTATTCACATATATGCATGTAACAATAAAGAATTAAAAAGAGGTCATGAAGTTAAAAGAGAGCAAACAGGGTATACAGGAGGGATTGGCAGAGGAAAGACAGGGAGAAACGATGTGATTATATATAATCTCAAAAGAAGAGAAATAATTACAATATTCTTATGATTGCTGTTTGTATGGTATGTTCTTTCCTATCCTTTTATATTTAAACTTTGTCCTTCTGCATGTATATTATAAACAGCACAGAATAGGAACATTTTTTTAAATACAGCTTTATTTTCTCTTCTTTTGATTAATATTGGGCAGTTAAACTCCTACCTGCCATTTTACCTTTTTACTTCTTTATTTGAAGTATGTTTGCAATTTAGCAGCTAGGAATTCTTTTGTGACCTCAGGAAGTAAGTTTTAGGGTGAAAGATACAAAGACCCAGAGATAAGGTACATGAAGGCAGAGACAGAACAGAAAACCCTGTGAAGAAAAAAATTGGAGAGATAAATTGGTAGCTAAAAACGAAAGGTGTCTGTTCATATGAGAGATTATGAAGCAGATGTATACCTGAAGGGATTTTTTTCAATAAAGAAGGGGAAAATAACATACAGGAAAGAGAACCATACCCCAAAGGAACAAAGTCACTGGGGATGCAATGGAGAGTGGTCTCGCCATTAGCTTTTCCCAAAGATATCTTTTGAGTGAGATATTTGTGTCAAATGGAAAAATGGCTAAGGGTAATCAGAGCACAGAGAAAACACAAAGGTTTTGCAGTGGGAAAAAGACCATACAGTGTGAATAAACTTATGGGCCCTGGGGCAGAATAAGGCGAAGTGGATGAGAAAGGTCAGATGTGAGCTACGGGCTAGCCAATCTCAGGGCCAGAGGAGGCAGTGCCTCCTTGGAGAAGTCCTGGATAGCCTGGAATACATACATGTTCCCACCCCAGACAGAACAGACACAAACATGTATGAAACTGGTAATAAGCCACACTTCTCCACGTGTGAAAATACAACTCACCATTACTTTTCAAGGTCAAAAGGCTTTGCTTTACAACTTTAAGAGTCACCAGGTATTTGTCCTGTTTCTGCCTTACCACTCATAAATATGAACTAAATGATAAACAATACCTAAACCTGTTGACCTGCCTGAACAACTAGTTGGGAACAATAATTAGCACTTGAAACATGACCATCTGAGACAACAGAGAAGTTTGTTTATTTTAAAAGTAGGCTTAAAATAGCTACAATTATTTCAAAATACTTTAATTACCATAGTTCAAAATGTTTTAATTATTTAAAATCTTAAAAATTACAGTAAATTCAATGTCTCTATTTTTCAAGTTAAGTGATAAAACAAACCCAGTGTGTCTTCTGATGTGATACAGATACATTTTCACTGTCTTTGTATCCACTTGGCACGGAGCATCACTCTAGCTTTATATCATATCCATGGCAAGTTTCCTGTTTTGTTAAATTAAAAACTACACTTGGGTTAAGAAATCAATAAAAATGTCAATGCCTGCATGGCAGAAACCCAGAAGACCCAAGAGACTGGTGAGGAGCATTTGCAAAGCAGAGCAAAACCAATCTGATGGCAAAAGGTCCAGTTCTACCATTTCCCTGAGCTGTGGGATACCTTTTCAAAGCCGCAAGTCTCTTCCAAATTAATCAGCTCACCACACCAAAATGAAAAGCGGTTTCAAAAAAGAGCAAGTCTCATCATTTATGTATTTTAGATGACATGTGCCATTCTAAAACAGTTTCATAGTTTCAGTGAGATCAGCATTTTCAGTCCCAGCTTTTGAGAGAAACTAACTGGTACCACATACACAATTAATTGATAGGGCACATGCAATTTATTCTAAATATAGCTTCCTAACATGCTCTATGCTTTAGATAATATAACTCTATTAATAGTCTATATTCCATTTGGTACCAACTACAAAACTAATAAGCTTGGGCAATCCTATAGAATACTTCCTGCAAACTTTAATTCTGACGTCTGGAATTTAAAAGGCTTTGTATTATTATAGAAATTAGAGAGAAATTGGTGTGAGAATGCAGTACAGGCATTTACAAGGACTTAAAGAAAGGCTAAACATCATTTGTCATCAGGAAAATGAAAATGACTCTGATATTCCATCTTACACCTGTCAGAATGGCTAAGATCAAAAACTCAAGTGACAGCACATGCTGGTGAGGATGTGGAAAAAGGGGAACCCTCCTCCATTGCTGGTGGGAGTACAAGCTTGTACAAATACTTTGGAAATCAATCTGGCACTTTCTCAGAAAATCGGGAACAGCTCTAGCTCAAGACCCAGCTATACCACTCCTGGGCATATAACCAAAAGATGCTCCACCATACCACAAGGACACTTGCTCAGTTATGTTCATAGTGAGCTTATTTTTAACAGCCAGAAACTGGAAATAAACCAGATATCCCTCAACCGAAGAATGGATAAAGAAACTCTGATACATCTACAGAATAGAATACTATTCCGCTTTTTTTAAAAGGACATTAGGAAATCTGCAGGCAAATGGATGGATCTGGAAAAGCTCATCCTGAGTGAGGTAACCCAGAACCAGAAAGACAAGCATGGTATATACTCACTTACAAGTGGACATTAGCCATATAATATAGGATAACCATACTACAATTCACAGACCTAAAGAAGCTAAGCAACAAGGAGGACCTGAAGGAGGACGCTTAATTCCTAATCAGAAGGGTAAACAGAATAGACACTGGAAGCAGTTGAAGACAGTGAACAGGACCAGAGCCTAACAGAGATGTCCTTTGAAAGACTCCGCCCAGCAGGGAATTGAAGCAGATGCTAATACTCACAGCCAAACTGGGCAGAGCACAGGGAGTCATAGGGAAGAGTTGGGGAATAGAAGGACCCAGAGGGGACAAGAAGACCAACAGAGCCAACAAATCTGGGCCCAGGGGGTGCTGCAGAGACTGATGTACAAATGAAGGACCATGTATGGAAAGCACCTAGGCCCCTGCTCACATGTAGCCCACAGGTAGCTCAGTCTCCATATGGGTCCCCTAAAATGGGGAGCAGGGGCGGCGGCTGACATGGACTCTTGACAGGCCATAAAGGAAGAGGATACAGCCATTTCTGATGAGACTTGATAGGCTGGGGTCAGTTGGTAGGGGAGGGGAGCCCCCCCCTCCTAAGGACTAGGGAGGGGGATAGGGGAAAAGACAGAGAGCAGGTGGGACCAAGATGAGATGAGGGAGGAGGCTACAGTCAGGATGTAAGGTAAATAAATAAAAAATAAATGTAAATAAAAATATATAAATGAGAAAAAATAAATTTCTTTAAAAAACAAAGCATGCTTAGGTTTTATATCAAGTACTATAATGAAATCTTAAAATGTCATGTTTAATTATGCTCTAAGTTATTTCATTAAAACACTTCAGAAGGGCTGGAGAGATGGCTCAGTAGTTAAGAGCACTGCCTGCTCTTCCAAAGGACCTGGGTTCAATTCCCAGCACCCACATGGCAGCCTCACAACTGTCTGTAATCCCAAGGGATCTGACACCTTCACACTAATACACAGAAAATAAAAAGAAAGTTAAATAAATTTAAAAAAACAAAAACACTTAAGAAAACAAAGGATTAAATTCTGAGTTTATTTGCAAACTAACCACCAAAACCCTTTAATAAACAGGATGCAACCCTTATTCCCAAATCAGGCTTATGACTAACACCAACTTTTAAGTGGTATTGCGATGTGAGGTTGGAAGCTAACCTTTCCAGTAGTTACATACCTCCATGACAGCTTGTTAAAGCTGGGGTTTCCTGTGAGAAAACATACAGGGAATGAACTGGCGCGAGGCAGAAGGCTCCAAGAAGGAGCAGAGAGGACATAAGGTCACGGTACATAGTGACTATGTGATTGTGGATAGCAGGTATATTTTAGATGCTTTGAGTGGATGTTAATACATATGTTGCAACAGTGAAAACTGAAACATGGTATCTCTGCAGTGCCAGATATTGGAAACTCAGGTACAATAAAGTCTAAGGCCTCTTCAGGTCCATCCTCTGACTGGCAAACAGCAGGTTGACAGTGCTAGTCAGGCTGGACACTTCTTGAAGGCAGTGCCTGGTGCACCTTGTCCTTTCCAGGCCTGGAATCCACCACAGCTGTTCATCAGGTCTGGGTGAGTCTCACTTATCTGTAACCGAGTGGCCAGGCTGTATGAACCATTGTAAACTGGCCACTCAGGATGGCGCTGTGTTTAAATCCTGAGGGTGATACAGTTCCTCCTCCCCCTGCCCTTTGTGGGTGTGGAACGTTCAGTAACTCCTAGCTGCCTGACTAGAATGGAGACTGAACCCAGCTGTTGGCTACACTTTGACTTTGGCTGGCAACGAACTTGTGTGGAGCACAAAGTGGCCCTATCTTGGCTATACAAAATCCTGCTCTCCTGTGACTCGTGTGTGACACTGCGCTGCCTGTATTGGCCTGAATGCACTGCTCACCTTCGGATGCTTTAAGATCCTTCATTCTAGGCTATGATACAGGCTGGCTTTCTTAGATATCTCAGGAAATTTTGCTTGCATTGCCTTCAGGTGGGCCAGAGCTATCATCTGCTCACGTGATAATGGAGGCATTCATGAGCACTATGAAGGGCAGAAAGTGCTGATATCCCTTCACAACGGAACCAGTTGTCAAAAGGATGTTGGAGACTGTGTGTGAGTTCATGGATATAAAACAAGAGGCTGAAGAAACTGGTGGATGGGCTGACCCAAAAGACTTTCTAATAGATCACCAACTGGTATTCCTGGTGATCAAACAGTGTTCATTGCCACTCCATGTCCCTGACCTATCCATAAGCAAGTGTAGCGTACTTCCACTTTAAGTCAAATACAATTGTATTACATAGAAATGACGTCATTACTGCTCTGCTAGCACTGACAAACTTAGGACTCGCCTACATCCTGCAATCATCCCAAAATTCAACTTTGCAAGTTCAGAAATCCTTTGCAAGGTTAGTCTGTGGCTTATGACATCAGAGATACGCATCAAAAATTAAATTAGCAAAACTTTTCTTTTAATCTAATTTCATGCATTTTCTCCCCTCTTCCAACCCAATTTGATATAAAATTCACTCAGATTTACTGGAAGCTATAATGGCAAAACAGAAATCACATTTTGTCTCTAGAAAAAGCTGGAGTTTTAGCTGAATCATGTTTCATCCCAATTATAACATTTTTAAACTAATTTAGTTGTGCTTTTGAAAGCATTGCTGTAGAACAGTCTTTAATTTAATAAGACTCTAACTTAAGAATAAGGGAGGACTAAAAGTTTGAGAAGATCAATCCTCTGTATTGTACCAGCTCTTACAGCCCATTATGGCCTCTTAGATCTAGAAAATGTGATGGATTTTCTTTATGAATTAATTTTACTTTATAAATTAAGGCAGAAAATGCCTATAAAACGAAGTGTGGAGAATAAAGTCATGATCAAGAAAATCTACAATTGCTCACAGTACTCAAGAGCTCAGCAGGATCTCTAAGCCTATCTCCCTTCTCCCTTTTCAGGATGGCTAAGGTTGGACCTCTTGTACATTCAGGCCCTTCACAAGTAGTAAATGCCTATTTCTTGGGAAATAGGCCCCATCACCACATTTCAGAGGTTCAATAACTGACCCTGGCAGATGTGTTCAACCCTGATCCCTGTTCAACTCCATGTGGCGATGACTGGCCCTCCTGCAGTCCTCCTCAGACCCATTTCTGCCAATTACCTTCTGGCTGATATCCATCTGGCTCTGGCAACAGATGCCAGCTGGGCAGGAAGACGGGCGAAGTGGAATGGGTTTCTTCCTCCTCTCCCTACCAGGGGGTGGGAGAGGGTCACAGTAGCAGGTGCATGCCCCCCTGAGCTCCTATGGCTCCTGATTTCTAATACCATCTACTCTTTATGACTCTATCATGGGATGGGGACAATTTTCTGCAGTTTACAACCGCAATACCCATCTAATCTCTTGCTTCTCCTACTACTGTACATTTCTCTTTGTGAAAAAGCCTTGTTTGTTTTTGTTTGGTTTGGTTTGGTTTTTGGTTTTTCGAGACAGGGTTTTTCTATGTAACCTTGGCTGACCTGCACTTGTTTTGTAGACCAGGCTGCCTCGAACTCATATAAATCTGCCTGCCTCTGCCTCCCTGAGTGCTGGAATTAAAGGTGTAAGCTACCAGGAGACTTTATTTCAGTTTAGTTTACAGTTCAGCCTGAAGGGAAGTATGCCCAGGAACCTAGAAACAAAAACTGAAGCAATAACCATGAAGAAGGGCTACTTAGAGGCTTACTCGGCCTGCTTTCTTAATCCAACCCAGGACAACCCATCCAGGGATGGCATCACCCAGAATGGACTAGGCCCTCCCACCTACAACAGTAATTCATCAAGAAAATGCCTCACAGGCTGCCAACAGACCGAAATGGAAATGGAAATGGAAGCATTTTCTCTACTGAGGTCCATCTTCCCAGATGACTCTAGATTGCATCAAGTTGATAAAGAACTAAGCAGCAATACAAATTCTCAAGACTCATCTACCAGAATTAGCTATGCAGTGAAAGGTAGTTTACTAGAAATCAGCATTCAAGCTAATCTCATGATTATTGATGGCAAAATGACTAGTAAAAGCTTCATGCCTTATTTATTAACACTCTGCTCTTTTACAAAGGAAGTTTAGTGGCCAATGGTCTGACCCCTACAGCAGAAGCTATGCCAAGGGAGTGCATTGTTCCTTTCCAGAGCACCCTGGTGTAATGGCTGCTGGCTAACTTCCACTTCACCATCAGCAGTATGAGTAGCCCTGAGCACAGACTGAAGTATTGGTGCTGTTGCCAAGGCCTGCTGTCTAGTGTCAAGCAAAACAATACATAAATGTCACTAAAATCTTGACTCTATGAATGTATGTTAATGTAATCAGCATAGTATACTAATAATCTTCCACCTCCTCCTCATCCTATTCTGTAATGCATCTTACCAGGGACTGGTCAGAGCTATTTCTTCTATCTATATCACTTCCAGTAGAGTGACAGTCTCAAATACACATACCAAACAATCATCACCACAGAGGGATGTTCCCCCACACCCCACCGCTGTCACCACATCTCTTTTCTTTCATGTTATTTCTAGTCTGTCTCTAGCACCTAGAACCCTTAGTTCCAGCCTCACTACTAATTTTATCATACTGTAAAAGAAAAAAAACAATGCTATTTAATCATGATTTTACATAACAAAAGGTTAAAGGGCTTGTAAATCTATGCTTTGATTTCCTATCCTATACTTTGGTTACTATTGTTTATTGTAGTTAGAAACACATGTACTTATGAGGAAAACTTTAATTATCTCTATTATATGGATACTTTCTCTTACAGATAGTAGTGGAAGGACACAAAGATATCCTGTAGATCAATTATACCCAAAAGAATAGTCATATTTTTAAAAATTATAAAAAGTGCAATACTTATATGAAAAAATGTACTTGCCTAAAAAAGATGTGAGTGAAATAAGTGGTATAAGCTTCAGTAATTTACCTCTACCCAAACATAAAAAACACCATCATTACAACATGTAACCAACATTAAAATAGCTGAAATAACCTGCTTTCTTTGTTGATATTAAGCCTCTGAATTTTATCACAGTTTATGTTTATAGCACATCTCAAATTTCTAAGACTAAGCTCCCTCACTGCTCGACAAACACAGGGAGCCAGAGGCTACAATGCCAGGTAGGTCAAGACAGGATGACAGGCTTCTCAAGGGCAGGAATGTTCTAACTAAACCCCAAATCTCCCTTGATATTTCTAGGGTGATGCTTTGCCTCAAGAGCGCACCCAGCAAATGCTGACTGGCCTTAGGATTCACTAGCTGGAAAGAAAGGCTATAGTTTATAGTGGTGAGTAAGGCCAATCTGTAGATTTTCTAAGAAATAACACTTTTCTGAGTCGTACATTTGATAATCACAAATTTTAAAAACGGTTTAAAAATTTTTTTTAAAATCATTGTTTTAAAACAATTCTACTATTATCTCAAATTTTCCCAAAGTCGCACTAAACAAAGAAAGTGAGGTCAAGGGGGGGGGGAGTGAGGAAGGTGGAGAGGGAAAGGGGAATTTTTGATCAAAAATCAATCTTAGATCATAATAGAAGATCAGAAAGAACCACCCAAAGTTACTCAAATGATTGCTTATGTTTGATATTATATAATAAGCTTAAGGTATTCTAAGATACAGCACTTAAAGGGAATTAAAAACTAATACAGCACTCAGGTGAGTTATAGAAATGATCCTTGTCTACTAAATGAGGATGAGGTTCAACAAATTCTATATGACAAAAGAAAGGACACTCCCTGGTGGAGTAATCACCATTTTTCTAAACTACAGTGAAAAATATCCTCATTTAACTAAAATTTTATTTATTCAACCTAATAGAACTTTCATCAGATCCCATGACATATACATGGTATATCTGTCCAGCTACTTATTTCAGATTTATCATAAAAAATCCTCACGACACACACAGCTAACAGTGTCATTCATTAGACGAAGAACAGAAATAGTTTACTACTTTTTAAGTTACTACATTTGTTTTATGATTAATCTGAATAAACACTGTGTTTTTCAGGAAGATAAATAGTGCTTTTAGAAATCTTTCTAACGGTAACATTCAAGCATTTAAACTTTGGAGAAAAATAAGTGAAATATATGAGGGTCAATTTTCATTACTTCTTAAAGGATTTTTTTAAGTTTATAATCAGATTACTTCTCCCTGGAGGCAGCATTTGCCTCCTTGGTCTAATTTTTAAACCACTGGCATATTTTGGGTTTATGTCAGTATTTTACATGTTGTTCAGTTCTAAACAGATCTTTAAGCTGCCATACAGCCACCAGACTGCAGCTCTTGTTAATAAATGTCACATTTTCCAGCCATTCAATACAGTTGCAAAGATGACAAATTTCATATGGCTGACAATCTGCCGCTTGCTGGAATAATCAGTTTTGCACCTTAATTTGAGGTTTTCACTCGCTTTGTAAACATTTATTGAGTAGTTTGCTGTGTGAGATGCTTGCTACAGGGCCTAAGATCAGAGAGAAGAACTCAGGCCATTCATGATGGCATGGACCTACTGGAAGCCTGTGTGCATTTTCAACCAAAGCAGGAGGAAACAAGTCCCATAGTACTTTCATTCCAGATGCTTCTGACCAGGACAGACAGCACTGGCTACTAAAGTTCCCCACACACTACTCAAGGACCAGAAACCAAATAAATTATTTCGAAAAGTAAACTGTGAAGATTCACACAGAAACAACAACAACGAACTCTAATACTCCTCCTGCTCATGCTTTAACTTCTACAACCAATGCCAAGGGAAATGATTCATTATTTAATAAGACCTTATTTTCCCCCAATTCCCAGAACTTTATAACCAGTTACAAGTCTACTAAGCAGAATCATTACATGAAGTAGGAAGGACAAAATAATGAAAACAGCTAGCAGCAAGTTGATTTTATTCTTAGAGTTATTAGAGTCATATTTCTTCCTTAAATATATTAGAATTTAAAAACTCGTCTTTACTAAAAGCAAGAATTAATACCTGCCAGTGGAGGTTTATTACTTAAGGTTTGTATCCCAGGAATGAAATATCTTCCATATATTCAAAAACAAAGTCAGATGACTTCTCACAAAACAATAGAATAATCAATCTTAAGAATAATCTATCTAAATGGCTAAAAATAGAAAGCTTCTGACTAATTGTCTTTACCATATACAGAAAAATGCTGTCGCTGACCCACAAAATCATTGCATTTGAAATGTGATTGTAAAATGAAACAAAAGCCTTAGGCATGATAGCATAAGAATGTCTTCAATATTATTTCAAGAACAATTATCTGCTCTAATGGCATCCCAGGGATGTCTGAGGATACGTTTCTAGGGAATTTAGAAAGAGCTTCCCCAAAGGGATTTTTCTGCTGCCAAGTCCTCTGAATTCGCTCAGGCCAACACGGTCTACACAAGATTTGTGGTGAACATGCACACATTTGTGTGAAGCACTGTTCTGAAGACACTGACTCTCAATCACAATGCCCACTTTATCACAGTCTACTTAGGTCCCTTTTGAGCCATGGCCACAAATTGTAGACTTTCCAACTCAGCCATTTATAAACCCAGAGGAATACAGAAGCATAACAAAGCAAACCATAAAGAAAACCCATTCCTTACAGCTAGAACCCAGCATGAACTAATGAATATATCTGAGTAACAGGGATGAAACTGTAAAGAACACCACAATGTTCTCTGACATATACTTATCATTCTAAATATAGAACACTTTTAAGATAGAAATATACTTCTGATACAGAAAAATATGATTTGAAGCAAAAGCTCACTATCTGTAGATTAAAGCACTAGTATTAACATAAAATATAAGAAGCTATTTTTAGTCTTAGAATTATTCAGATCATAGTTCTTCATTAAAATGTATCAGTGTATCTAAAACCAATTATATAGTTGTTCATTTCAACCAAAGCAAATACTAGTACTTGGAAGTAGAGGATTAATACCTGCTAATAGGACATTATTATTTAAGTTTTTCATGTGAGAAAAAAATCACACAAAAAGAAATGATTAAACTGAGGTTACATAGAGATAGAAATTTCCAGGAATATTTTATTTCTTTTCTTTGTAAAACCATATGGCTTTGTTCCGCAATCTCCCCTTACCCCACTTCCTGGTGTTTGGGTGACATTCCTGTAGCCCAGGTCGTCTGTATCTTCGCTGTACAGTCACAGCTGGCCTTGAATCCTGCTTTTACTTTCCAAGTGCTGAGATTATAGGCCTCTACTACTGTTAAATAAGAGACCATGCAGAAGTAGAACGGCTTCCTTCGACTAACTGAGAGAAAAGACAGAAGCAGGGGAGCGAAGAGAAATTTTAGCAATGAAGAAAGAACTGACACTGCTGTGAAGAAGTCACATTCTACTTTCCAGTCACCTTGGTACCTAAACCGCACAAAGACCCACAAAGAAAGAACTTCAGGCCAGTCTCCCTTATGAACACTGATGCAAAAATACTCAACAAAATGTTTGCAAACCGAATACAACAACACATCAAAGATATCATCCACTATGACCAAGTAGGCTTTATCCCAGGTTTGCAGGGGTGGTTCAATATACAGATATCCATCAATATAATCTACCATATAAACAAATGAACAGAAAAAAAAACCACATGATCATCTCCTTACATGCTGAAAAAGCATTTGATAAAATCCAACATGCATTCATGCTTAAAGTCTTGGAGAGATCGGCAATACAAGGCACATACCTAAACAGAGTAAAGGCAATATACAGCAAGCCTATAGCCAACATCAAACTAAATGGAAAGAAACTTAAATCAATCCCACTGAAATCAGAGACAAGGCAAAGCTGTGTACTCTCTCCATATCTCTTCAACACAGTTCTTGAAGTCCTTGCTAGAGCAATAAGACAATTCAAGAAGATCAAGGGGATAGAAATTAGAAAGGAAGAAGTCAAAGTATCACTATTTGCAGATGATATGATAGTATACATGAGTGACCCCAAAAATTCTACCAGGGAACTCCAATGGCTGATGAACACCTTCAGCAAAGTGGCTGGACACAAAATTAACTTAAAAAATTTCAGTAGCCCTCTGTATACAAAAGACAAAAGGGCTGAGAAAGAAATTAGGGAAACAACACCCTTCATAATAGCCACAAAGGACATAAAGTACCTTGGTGTGACTCTAATCAAGCAAGTGAAAGACTTGTATGAAAATTTTTTCCAGTTTCTGAAGAAAGAAGTAAAAAAAGATATCAGAAGATGGAAAGATCTCCCATGCTCATGGCTTGGCAGGATTAACATAGTAAAAATGGCCATCTTATCAAAAGCAATCTACAGATTCAATACAATTCCCATCAAATTACCAACACAATTCTTTACAGACCTTGAAAGAAAAATTCTCAACTCCATATGGAATAACAAGAAACCCAGAATCACTAAAACAATCCTCTATAATAAAAGATCTTCTGGAGGTATCTCCATCCCTGATCTCAAGCTGTACTATAGAGCAAGAGTAATAAAAACTTCATGGTACTGGCATAGAAATAGAATGGTGGATCAATAGAATAGAATAGAAGACCCAGAAATAAACCCACACACTTATGGACACCTGATTTTGACAAAGATGCCAAAACCATACAATGGGGGAAAAGATAGCATATTCAACAAATGGTGCTGGTCTAACTCGATGTCTACATGTAGAAAAACGCAAATAGATCCATATTTATCACTGCACAAAACTGAAGTCCAAGTGGATCACAGACCTCAATATAAAACCAGACACACTAAATTCATTAGAAGAAAAAGTGGAGAAGAGCCTTGAACTCATTGGCACCAGTCGAAAACTTCTTGAACAGAACACCAACAGCACAGGCTCTATGATCAACAATCAATAAACTGGACCTCATGAAACTGAAAAATTTCTGTAAAGCAAAGGACGCTGTCACCAAAACAAAATGACTGCCTACAGAATGGGAAAGGATCCCATTACATATAGGATCACCAACCCTATATCTAACAGAGGGCTAATATCCAGAATATATAAAGAACTCAAGAAGTTAAACAAATCAAGTAATCCAAATAAAATATGGGGTACAGAGCTAAACAGAGAATTCTCAACAGAGGAATAGTGGCCAAAAAACACTTAAAGAAATGCTCAAAATCCTTAGTCATCAGGGAAATGCAAATCAAAAGGACCCTGAGATTTCACCTTACACCTATCAGAATGGCTAAGATCAAAACTCAAGTGACAACACATGCTGGAGAGGATGTGGAGAAAGGGGAGCCCCCCTCCATTGTTGGTGGGAATGTAAATTTGTACAACCACTTTGGAAATCAATCTGGCACTTTCTCAGACAATTAGGAATAATGCTACCTCAAGATCCAGCTATACCACTCCTGGGCATATATACAAAATATGCTCAAGTATACAAGGACATTTGCTCAACAATGTTCGTAGCAGCTTTGTTTGTAATAACCAGAAGCTGGAAACAACCTATATGCCCTCAGTAGAGGAATGAATACAGAAATTGTGGTACATTTATACAATGGAATACTACTCACCAATAAAAACAAGGAAAATTTGCAGGCAAAGGGTGGGAACTAGAAACAATCATCCTGAGTGAGGTATCCCAGAAGCAGAAAGACACACAGGGTATATACTCACTCATAAGTGGATATCAGACATATAATATAGAATAAACATACTAAAATCTGTACATCTAAAGAATCTAATCAAGAAGGAGGACTCTGGGTAAGATACTCAATCCTCATTCAGAAAGGCAAAGGGCATGGACATCAGAAAAAGGAGAAAACAGGGAACAGGACAGGACCCTACCACAGAGGGACTCTGAAAGACCTACCCTGCAGGGTATCAAAGCACATGCTGAGATTCATAGCCAAACTTTGGGGAGAGTGCAGGGAATCTTTTGAAAGAAGGGGGACAATAGAAAGACCTGGAGGGGACAGGAGCTCCACAAGGAAAGCAACAGAGCCAAAAAATCTGGACACAGATTTTCTGAGACTGATACTCTAACCAAGGATCATTCATGGAGCTAACCTAGAACTCCTGCACAGATGTAGCCCATAGCAACTCAGTGTCCAAATGGATTCCCTAGTAAATGGAACAGGGACTATCTCTGACATAAACTCAGTGGCTGGCTCATTGATCACCTCCCCTTTGGGGGTGGGAGTGTGCAGCCTTACCAAGCCACAAAGCAAGAAAATGCAGCCAGTCCTGATGAGACCTGATAGACTAGGATCATATAGAAAGGGAGAAGGACTGGGAGAGGGGCATGGACAGAGAAGAGGGAGGGAGGTGGGATTGGGAGGGGAATAGGGAGAGTGTTTCAGGTGGGATAAACTGTAATTAATAAAAATAATTATACATTTTTAAAAAAAGAACAAGAAAAAGGAAGCACACAATGGCTAGACACTAAATGCTAAATTTAACCAGAATGGCTCAGGAACCAAAATGTCCCTGGCTCTGCTTCTGCAATTGCTTCTCAGTTAAGAATCCTTTCCTTAGAAATGTTCATTTCCGCTTGGGTTTTGGGTAGTATTCCTGGTCATGTATGTTGCTGTAGTGTATTTGTCAATGCCATCCCACCCCCAAAGCAATAAATATTCTATTGCAGAAAAGAACAAAAATGGTAGTTGTGAGACCTAGGGCTCAGAAGTTCTTGTAGAATTCTCAGCAGACACAGAACAGTTCCTTGCAAAAGCTTAATTAGGTTACTAAAATAAGAAAGTGTACAAGGTGAATGAAGCAAAAGGCACTCAGAGAACAGTGCTTATAGCTTGGGAGAGGGTTCTATGTGGTATATTCAACAGGATGGACAGAAATTTACGAAGTGTTTTTCTAATGAACAGGGATTCTAGAGACAAAGTACATGTATTCTCTGCTTCAGATATGCCTCTCTGCCTGCACCACTTCCTAAAGCTGAAAATACATTTTTATAAATGTATGCTATACCTCTCAAAGAATCTGAGATGACCTACGGTTATAGATTCATAGACCATACTTGAAGATGAAGAAAATGTAATAGCCAAAAGAGCTTTGAAATAAGACATTATCATCCCTAAAGTGAATAAACTGCTGTTGTTACATACTGAAATATTCTGAACAAAATGGCCACAATGGCAGAGAACAGGGTCTCACAATCTTCAGTGTCCAGGGGAATGTAGCAAGTACAAGTCTTTGTGGAGACTACCTGCAGGATGTAATTTATCAAATGTTCTTGTGTAGATCACTAGAAATTAAAATAGATGATAATATTCTTCTTTGGAAAGGGGAGACATGAAGATAATTAACTCCTCAGGACAGCCTCTGGCCACATTAATAACAAAACTTAAACCACTTGCAATGTCCCTGTGAATAATAGAAATCACAGCTAGGCCTAAGAACTGTACTCCCAGAACCCTCCTCACTCAAATTACATTTAATGCTTTGCTACTATTAAAATTACTCACTCCTCTTAGATGCTGAAAATGGAAGTGAAGTCCCAGTTTTAGTCAAGATACTATGGGTGGCTTTCATTTCTAAATCCCCAATATAAATCTTTAAGTACACCAAAAATTTTAAAAGAAACAAAAAACTGATATAAAACTATTATCATGAATTAAAATGTATGATAAACTAGGAAAACGAGCTTCTTCATGTTTGCTATCTGATCAATATATTTAGTATTATAATCTTAAATGAGCCCATTTCCAGTAAATATAAATTATGGCAACTATAAGCCAGGATTTGACAGGTTTTCTTTTCAAAGCAATATTTCAAATTAAATTACACTTCACGTGTACAAAATACTCTGGAAGACATAAGAACTAAAGGAAAGAAGATTTCATGCAGTAACTGAGGCATTTTAATTTAATTTTGTGCATTATTACTGTGTATGGTACGTTTGGGTACATGGTACAGCACACATGTACAGGTCAGAGGACAACTTTGTAGTCAGTTTTCTCCTTTCATTTTTATGTGGGTCCTGGGAAGAAAATTCAGGTCACTGGGCTTTTAAGGCAAGAACCTGCTGTATCATCTTGTCATCCCTTACAAGGCTTTTAACCAGAAAATAAATGTGACCTATGATACCTATGTCGCCGCGGCAGCTGACTTTGAAACATCAGTCAAATTCAGATTTTTCCTGGACTTATAGAGGCCCAAAGGCTGATCATCCCAAAGTCAGTAAGGGATGAATAGTAATTAAACAAACTGTTGGTGCTGTACTTGAGTAAACATTCCCATAGAAAACTTCAACATGCCCTAGACAACCGTCTTCTCTGGGTAAGAAGACCATATCCACCAAAAGTTCTACAACAGCAGTTCTTAACCTGTGGGTTGTGACCTCTTTGAGGTTCAGCAAACCTTTCCCAGGGGTCACATATCAGATGTCCTGCATATCATATATTCATAATTCACAACAGTAGCAAAATTATGTTATGAAGTATCAATGAAAATAATTTTATAATTGGGGTCACCACAACATGCGGAACTGTATTAAAGGGTCACAGCATCGGGGAGTTTGAGAACCACTGTTCTGAAAGAACAAGGACGAATTTAAAAAAAAAATCTCACATGAGATTTGGCAAAGCTATGTTTCCTCACTGGCAATAAAACGTCTTAACGTGAAAAGAGTGCAACACTTCAGTCTGTCGGTAGGACTGTGGGTCTGCTGCACTGACACAATGTCCTCTGGCACCTGGGCATGCCAGTGCCTCTATGGCAAGAAAACTAATGAGCTTCATATATGATTTAATTGCCAAGAGCATCGTGACCACTGGCATCTCGCTATACCTAAGTCATTTCTCTCCCTTTAACGGTGATATGGAATATGATAATTGAAGGAGACCGTTCCCATAGTCTTGGGACTCTGAATGCTTCAGTTGTTGGTGTTATTTGGGAGGTTTAGAGGTTTGGATTTGCTTGGAAAAGTATGTCACTGGAGGCAGGCTGTGTAATTCCCAGTTCGCGCTCTGCTTCATGTTTGCGACTCAAGATGTGAAGTGCTGCCCCAGCCACCGTGCCCACTGGCTGCCATTCTTCCTCTCTGTGATGCTGACGGACTCTTAGCCTTCTGTAACTATCAGCCCAGATGTTCTATCTCAAGTTGCTTTCCTCACGCTGTCTTATCACAGTAACAGAAAAGTAACTAACACACAGCTTGGCCCAAAGTTGCCGATTGGAAAAAACAAACAAACAAACAAACAAACAAAACACCATGAAGAGAGACAGCTTTTCTACTTCTTTCCTTCTCATCTGGAGGGACCAGGAATGCCAAAAGTGGTACCTCGCTGACACAAAACTATGAGTAACAATATGAGTCTTGCTATTTAACAAGACACCAGAGAAAACTGTCTTTACCAGGTTTGTGAGCATTTATGACAAAGGGCCTTCATGTAAAGACAGCACAACTAATTTTTAATCTGTTTTACAGTCATTTGTACTAAACTTTCAATAGGTCGCCTCGAAAGAACGTCCTCCTAACAATAAAAAAGAAAGATTATCATTTCTTCTGTTGTAAGACTGAATTTTTTTTGTTTTTTTGTTTTAATTTATTTATTTTTATATCAATCACAGGTTAGGTACTTTGAATCCCAGGCGTAGCCCCCTCCCTCAGTCCCTCCTACCCTCCCACTCCCTCCCTCATCTCCCTCTTCCCCGCCCCCTCCAAGTCCACCAACAGGGGAGGACCTCCTTCCCTTCCATCCCACCCCAGCTTATCCTGTCTCTTCAGGGCTGGCTGCAATGGTAAGACTGAATTTTAACTATGAAAAGCAAAGCAAGGTTTGAGGTATCCTAAAACCTGGATAATCACCTCTAAATAACATATGCGCTGAATAACTTCTCAGTGTAGGCTTTGTATGACTGTGCCTTCTCAAAGTTTAGATGTTAAATATGAATCCTTGAGATTTAAGAGATGGCTCAGTTGGTAAAGTGACTGTCACACACAAGTAAGGATCTGATTCAGCTCTCCAGCACCCAGACAAAAAGCCAAACACAGCGCTACATCCTTGTAATCCTACCACTGGAGAAGGAGACAAATATGGATCTTTGGAGCTTGTTGGCAAGCCAGTCTAGCCAAATTACTGAGCTTCAGCTTCAATGAGAGATCCTGTCTCAAAAATTAAAGTGGAATAAAATTGCATGCCAACCTCTGGTCTCCACACGCTACCCATGTACACATGTTCCTCCACGCACATATGCACACATGAACACATACATATGCATGCACCATACACAGAATAACATATATGCATATGACATACAGAAAGACACTCATGGGGGAGGAGGTCTGAGTGTGATAATATTCTGACGTAGGCTTTTAGAAAATGATTTTATAAATGACTGAGGGAGCCAGTTTTCTTCACTATTTAAACGAGAGTATAGAAAGATAGTATTATAATCTACAGATAACAGCCCTCACCAGGCAATCCCCTGGTACCTTGATCATGGACTTCTTAGCTTCTAGAACAGTGATAAAGGAAACACTGTTATTTCTGGTCCACCTAGTTTTGCACTTTACTACAGAAACACAGACAATATTAAGGCACTTCTCCAACATAATGCAAGGACTGCTGGAGGTTTCCGTGATTTTTGTTCACTAACACCTGCAAAGTGCTGAGCAACACAGTCTAGAACAACACACATGAGTGTAGGGGTCACAGAAGCCACATAAGCACAGTGCTACAAGAGATACGGTGATGTTAGCACATGCATACTGGATCAGAAGGAATTTGTAAGAAAGGAATTCTAGAAAACTCTAATCAGAAGGAAAAGGAAATAAACTCTAAAGTGGCATGAATAAATCACTGAATAAAGATTCCGTTATTTTTGAAAGAATATTGTATATTTTGTGTGAAACTTGAGGCTAAGGTTCGAAACACTACAGTGCCACTGAGACAGATACAGATTCAAACACCACCAGGGTGCTTTCCTCTGTAGAGTGGCCAGGAGGTGGCGCTCTGGCTGCTAATGCTCACGGCAGCCCTAGACAGCTGATCTGTATAAGTGAACCTTAAATACCACCCTACAGTGGACCAGTGAAGGATTCAAAGTTCAAGCAGCTGAAAACTGCCCTATGCAAGCCCCACAAATAAGGACAATATTCTCTCCTCCTCTCTCTCCTACAACTTCTTTCTAAAACTGTTCTTAAAACATATCAGGTACTGTATACTCTGTGGAGTTGGGAAACTCAGCAAAGTCAGGACACCCTTCCTATATTCTTCATGTCAACATTGTTTTCTAAATCCTGTTCAAGCCCATCCTTTTCTCCTCCCTGTCACTGTCAACATGTCTCAGAGTTCCTGCACAGCCACCTAGGGTGCTCTCTATTTTCTCTTCTCCACAAGGCCCTGAAAATACTGGCCCCTCCATCCACATCCCAGCTCACACTTGCTCCGATACTTCCCAGCTTCAGTCCTCAATTGAGTCTTCCTCTATGCTCTTTACTTTTCTCTCTTTCCCCCTTCTGTCCACCAATGTGTCTATTTAAGCACTGCTCAGTTTTTAGGTTATAACTATCATTACCAAGATAGTCCCCAAAAGGTCTGTTTCATCTCTGGTATGACTTGTTCTGATTGACATTGATCATTAGTGAGGTTTTACATTCACTCTTTCATTTATAATGATTATGACTCTTCCACTTCATTACACATTCCTTCAGAGCAAAATGATGATCATTTCTACTCACCATCATTTACTACAGTCTAAAGAACTCAGCCAGCAGATCTAAATAAAAATCAGTTTAATAAATATATGACAGTGATGACCCTAAAGGTCATGATGGTAGCTGAGTTGCAATCTCCCCATGCCCACAGTAACTCTTTCTGGACTTAATTTAGAGTTCTAGTGAACTTCAGGAACAATATTCTCATTTTATCCACTTTACTACCTTGTAATTTTGAAGCACTTAAGAGACTTAGATATTTAGATAAATTAATGGAGTTAAAAATTATTCAGAAAATACCTTCCCAGATGACTCCAGCTTTTGTCAAGTTGACAAAAAAAAAAAACAAGAAAAAATCAACACAATTAACATCTTGTCTACTTAGCATCACTAGTAAACCATAACCTTTCTTTCTTGTTTGTCCTCAAGACTTGTAAACATCACAATATAAAATAGATCACATATAATATATATTAGATATACAATATATCATAACTAAAATTTTTCAACACTTTAGAAGTCTATGGACTTTTCAAAAATCCAAGAAGTCTCTTAACCATGGGTTCCTGTAAAATCTACTTTCTAATTCCAAGAGGGAATAACCAGGGCTCAGTACAAGCCCAAACTCTGGGATTCACTCATGATGTTCTGTGTTCCAAAGGGCTTGGGGAGTTCCACCTCTCTGTCTCTGCTACCCACAGCAAAACAGCTTGTCTGGTAGACTCGGATTGACTCTGTTCCAGACTGCTACTGTTCCTGATGGTTGTCTCACAGTCCCGGCATCTCCAGTATTCTGTGTTTCCACTGCAATACAGGCTGCGCCTTCATCAATGGCCTCTTCAGTGACTCTGTTCCTGACATATGGTACCAACACTCATGTTCTCTCCATGACTCCTTCAATACTGCAGCTTTCGGGTTTTCAACACCAGTATCATGGGTGAGACTTACACATCACCAAATTCCTGCCAATTTAAAATGCAGTCTTGCCATCCTCTGGACCAGTTTGTGTGTGCTGTGATGACCCTGAGATAACAGTTTCCTAAAGACTTTGCCTCAGTGATGTTGCTCTTTTTTCACTGCTGATTTATCATACCCTGCTAACCAACATCATTTGTACCAGTAAAGCAAAGGTTCCATTTCAGTTGTACAGGTCTTTTTTTTAATCCCAACTAATTCGTCAGATCTAGCTGACCAGAAAACACATATTTTTAATGCAAAGCACCAAATTAAAGGCCTGATAGCTTTGAGTCACCTTTGATATCTTTTGAGTAACTCTCAAACCTTCCTCAAGGAGAACAAGAGCTCCATAAAGATCAAACTGAGCAGGGCACAGGGGTCTTATATGGGACAGTTTCTCCAACCAGGGACCATGTATGGATATGGACTAGAACCCCTGCTCAGATGTTGCCCATGATAACTCATTGGTGAACTGAAGACCCTAGTAAGGGAAACAGGGGCTGTTTCAGTCTTGAGCTTGATGGCTGACTCTTTGACCCTCCCCCATACATGCCAGGGAGTAACAGCCTGGCTAGATCCCGGGGCGGGTGTGGGGGGGGACAATGCAGCCAGCCCTGAGGAGACAAGATGATCTGGGGTCAGATGGAAGGGGAGGAGATCCTCCCCTGTTGGTGGACTTGGAGGGGGCGGGGAGGAGATGAGGGAGGGTTGAGGAGGGTGGGAAGGAGTGAGGGAGGGGGCTACGCATGGGATGCAAAAAACCTAACCTGTGATTGATATAAAAATAAATAAATTTATTTAAAATAAAAGAACTTTACAAAGCTTGCCTCCATCATCTGTAGTATCTTTCAAAATCTCACAACAGCCCACTGAGCTCTGAGCACCTGATAGCTTTTCCAGCCCAAAGCCCCCAAATCCTTCTGTAATCATCCCAAAACAACACAGTCAAGTCTGTCCAGAAAGACCCTACTGCTAGCAGCAATTCCTGCCCTAGTTTCCTTTTTATTGCTATGATGAAATATTCTGATAAAAAGCAACTTGAAGAAAGGGTTTGTTTATATTACAACTCTCAGTCACAGTCTATCACTGAGGGAAGTTTGAGCTCAAGGCACAAATCTAGAGGCAGGAACTGAAGCAGAGATCATTGAGGAATGCTGTTAACTGGTTTGCTTCTGTCATGTCTCATTTAGCTTGCTATTTTATACAACCCAAAACCACTTGCCCGAGGGTGATACTGCCCATAATGGTAAGGGTCCTCTGACATCATCAGCATCAACAACAACAACAAAAGCCCAACCGATCTGGCTATAGTCCAATGGGGCGGAGGCATTTTTTTCAACTGAGGGTCTTTCTTACCAGAAGACTCAACTTGTGACAAACTGGCAAAAACTTCAGCACCACTAATATACGAGTTTCTTTCCAGGAAAGCTATCAAAAGTCAAAAGCTTCTCAAACTATGTTTTAACATATCCATGATTATGACAACCTACTACTTTTTTCAAAGTTTGATATATTGATTCAAATATATACCTATATGTACACATTTATTTATGTATTGAGCAATTTAGTTTCCATTTAGGTAATTAATTAAAAATAAATATTTTTATTTTATCCGTATACTGTGTCATTATACATTTCCATGGCCTTGCATAATTAAAACCATAGAAATGGCAACATGGCAGCAACTAAGAGTATATGCTGCACTAGCATGAGAAATTGAGTTCAAATCTCCAAACGAACATAAAATGCAAAGTATGGTCATATACACCTGTGACCTCAGCACTGTTGAGTTAGGAACTCAGAAACAGAAGGATCATTGGAGAGTGCCGGCCACGAGCCCAGCTACAAGTTCAGTTACAAACACAACCTCAAAGGAATAAAGAGGAGAGTGATAAAGTAAGACACTTGATGTTCTCCTTCAACTTCTACATATACACACATATGCATGCACCTGCACATGCATAAATGTGTGCATGAGCACACACACAACTTAACTACAAAGTGCTAAACAATCTACATCAACTACAAACTATTCCCTCCCACTACTAATAAGTGACATCAATACAATTCACTCATTCAAGAAGCTATTCTTAAGTAATTATACTTAGGATGAGCTGTTACTTTAAGTTTGAGAAGACACTGCTTCAAACATTTGTGTATATATGTATAAGTATCTGTGTGCATACACTAATGTTTATTTCTTACCACTAGTTCTAGACGGTTTTAGGCATAAGATGAGTAAGATTTAATAATTTAAAACATTTCCTTCACATCTATTCATTTACTAAAGTATTTTTTAGTAAGAAAGGGCATAGTAATTACTTTATGTGTCAGTTGCTTCTAGTTTTATTTTCCCAAGCCATTTTACTTGCTTTGGCTTCATTCACATTTCAATTTCATGGCATAAAATATTTATAATATCAAGTTTTACTTGCAGCAGGCAATGCCACAGGATAGAGAAAGAATTATGAAAATAATGAGTATACTTATTTCTTTCATTTTCTCCTCTAATGACTTATACTTAGGTTATTAAAAACAATTGCCTCTGAATTTCTAATGCTGGAGAAGTGCAAGACTCAAGCATCAGTGAGAGAACTGAGACAGTGTTCCTTACTTAATACATGGAATATGAGGACATGTCCATTGAAAAAGAATATACATGTGAAATAAGACACTGCATTTGCTGGTGGTATAACCAGTCCCTAATTCTCAGCTATTGTCAATTGTAAATGGAGAACATTCTTTTAGAGCTATCTTTAAGGCCCTTTTAGCATGAATGTTCAGAGACTCCACTACACTATGACATGAAATAATTTGAGATAGCTAGCTTTAGAAGGTTGTTTTAGGGGAATCAGCTAGCTTTCTATCTCCATTGAAACAAAGTTGCATATTCTTCCATAGTAAATTTTCTTTTAGAAATTGTTCTTCTCTGTTTTAATTCCAGGAATGTCAGGCCCTGGGACATTCTACCAACAGAAGTGTTTGATGTTTTGTTGAATATGGATAATTACAGCTTGAAACCTCACATCTCATATTTTCTCAACCTGGTAAGTGTTCAAGCTGTGAAAGCCTAAAATAAATAACCACTCAGTACCTATGAGAATGTGGTCTATTGCCCTCACAGGAGATGGGGAAGGAGATAATATATACTCTTATACATACTCAGGAAGCCTAAAGCATAGTTAAAAATAAGACTACAACATATTTGAAGAAACAATAGAAAATGGAAAGGCTTCAACAAAAATTATTTTTATGGGTTATTCACCCACATATGACATGAACAGATAACCTATTCTTTAGAGTACACATCATTAATTCAGAGACTTTTCTGGTCCTCAAAGCTGGATAGGATTTGCCATGGGTGACACAGCCAATCCCAATTAGGGAGACCTCTAAAACTAAAAGCTTAAAGGGACAAATCAGTCAAGCAGAGGTGAGTGGTAAACGGGGAAAGAAAGGAAAGGCAATCTTTTGAGGGATCTGATAGGAGCTGAAGCCAATGTCAAAGGGAAAAAAGAGTGGTGAAGCACAGTGTGCTCAAGAAGTGTGCAGCAGTGCAAGGACCCTGAGGAATAGACGGGGTCAGAAGGTCAGGCAAAGTGAGAAGGACCAGGGTGACGGCCCCATGCTGGGAGCGGTGATCTAAGTTGGTACATTACTCCATAGGAATAACACAGGGGGGTTTGACTTACAGGAGACATCTAGGCTGTCAGTTAAATCACGAGCAAAGTGGCTGACTAGAAACTAGAAAAGGAGAGTGACCGGCTGAGGTCAAGAAATCTGTAGACCAGTGTCACAGAGAGAATACTTTTCTTTTCACCCAAAGAACCAGGTCCTTAAACTAGAATAAACATTACAACGGGACATCTGAAAAAGATCTCCCCTCAGGTGAGGCACAGTATTAACAATCATGATGAAAGTGAGGCCAACAGTGAAGCTTGCAGGCAGCACAGGAGATCTACGATGAACACCACATGACATCAGCAGCAGAAGGGAAAGTAACCAGCACAGCAAGCTGGAAAATAAGTTATAAGGTCATGGTCAACACTAGTGCCACAGAAAAGTCAAAGCAAGAAACAACAAGCAATAAATCTTTGAATTTTGTAATACAAAGATTAAAACAAACAGTAAAAAGAGGGATTGCTCAGATTACAGAGAATAAGAGCCATAAGACACAGAATATTTTGATGGAAGTTTGAGTTCTGAGAGAGTGACCAAAGATCCTGGAGCTAAGGTGACACCATCAGAAATAAGGGAAGAGCTGGCGCTGGGGTAAAGTTGGTGCAGCTTTTCTCTGCCTCTTGTTGGGAAGCTCAGGGGTTAGGTGAAGCCACTGAAGATGGTCTGAGGGACTGAAGTTGAACGCAAAAGGAAGGTACTGGCATTGGTCGTGGAAAACATAGCAGAGATATCTAATCCCAGTAAAGAAGGGGGAGAACTAGACATCAGGCCTGAAGGGGAGGACAAAGTTATCAGAAACAGAAACCTCACTGGAAGTTTCACACACATGGCTTGCCCTGCTCCTGACACAGGCGTGCAATTAAACATACGTGCAGAAGACAAGTATTAGCTTTGATCTGAGGGCTATAGAACTGAAGAAGGCAAGCTAATCCATGAGTTTCCAAATGAATCAAAAGGAAAATATAAAAGTTGCTCAAAGTGACTGGTTTTTTATATAGAAGAATTTGACAACTATTTTAGGCTAGTGTTTTCCCTCCTCTCTTCCCTCCCTAGTCTGTGTTAAAGAATTCAAAATGACACTCATTTCAATTATGTGGCAGTGATCTAAAGAGAACAATGGTGCCAGGTGGTAGCATATTTAATCCCAGCACTTGGGAGGTAGAAACAGGTGGATCTCTGTGAGTTTGAGGCCAGTCTGGTCCACAGAGCAAGTTCAAGAACAGCCAGGGCTACACAGAGAAACCCTGTCTCAAAAATGGAAGGAAGGAAGGGAGAAAGGAAGAAAGGAAGGAAGGAGAGAAGAAGGGGGAGGAAGGAGGGGAGGAAATGAGGGAAGGGAGGCTTTAACTTATTTGCTAAGTGTCAGAGAATAAATTGAAGGATTCGTTTTGTTTACACTTTTCATTTGCTTTATTTATAGCCTTGTTATAAATGTTGCCCACATTTACTGTACACAAAATAATTTTTCAGATATCAGAAACAAAATATTGAAACATGAAAATACTTAGCATATAATCTGAATTGATGTGACATTTCTACAAACATTGTGTTTTTTAAAACTAGCCTTATAATTATGCATAATTAATGCTTTGTTCCATATCCTTTGCTTAGCTTAGCTCCTAGTGTTTTATGATAGCTAAAAATTTTAAAGAAGGGATAACAGAAATGTGTAAATCCTACTGAGTGAAAAATCATAACTCAATGCTGTGTAAAGTAACAGGTATTTTAAAGAATATCAGTACATTATTTGAAAATGAAAACTAAACTCAAAACTTCAGTATTTGTATTGGACCTTCTAAGGTCATATGATACTTATAAACTACTATAATTAAAACTTTTTCAAAACTTATTTCTATATATTCTATGAAAGATAGAATTGTTCAAAACCTATGCATTTACCCTACAATTTGTACTAGTGTCCTAATCTTAATTTTATGAATTACTTTCTTCGACAAGTTATGCATTCTTTTCCAGATAAATTTCAGTCAAATTAATACTATTTTGTTGAGGTCAAGAAGTACTCAGTGCCAAATATTTGACTTCAATCAAATGAATTACTATGATATAATAACACCCATTAATATGCTATCAATGTTTTATGCCTGTGCAAAAGAAAACATAACTGTATTTTATTGAATCTGTTATTTACTTGTGTCTACGAGGCATGCCTTTCACTTTTTATTACTGCAAATAGTGTAGAGGCTGTCAAGATGGCTCAGTGGATACTGAACCACTTGTCTGAGGACTTGAACTCAGTCAGTCCCTTCCACCCACACCAACTGTCCTGACTTCAGCACATACATCATGGCAATGAACACTCCTCCCCCACATACATCATACGCAGGCATACATGAGATGATGATGGTGGTGATGATGTTGACAGTGCAGGGCTGGAGAGATGGCTCAGTGGTTTATAGCATTGGCTGCTCTTCCAGAAGACATGGCTTCAATTCCCAGCACCCCTTAGCGGCTAACAACCATCTGTCATTCCAGTTCCAAGAGATCTTATGTCCTTTCCTGGTATCTGCAGACACTGCATGCACATGGTGGACATACATGCAGCCAGAACATTCATGTATATAAAATAAAAATACATCT
Organism: Pachyuromys duprasi; assembly: GCA_028658305.1. Classification (NCBI taxonomy): domain Eukaryota; kingdom Metazoa; phylum Chordata; class Mammalia; order Rodentia; family Muridae; genus Pachyuromys; species Pachyuromys duprasi. The sequence goes on along the minus strand of CM053756.1, from coordinate 29,578,500 downwards.
AAAAATTAATTTTAAAAAGATGATGAAACCTTAAAAATTAAAGCAAAAAAGTATCACCAATTGTATTTGCATTTTCTTGATCCATATTCCAAAAAGTGGTTGGGAAAGATTCATTAATTAAAACTCGTGAACTATAGCTTTAGCGTTGTTTCCCACATTCCCTCCTTTACCCTACCCTCTCTAAACCTTGCACATTTAGAACTCCTATTCTAGCTTCCCCTTTATCTCTCCAGAACACAAAATCTTATTTCTCCTCCCTTGGAAGATCCCCTACTTCCCTGGGACCCTTACTGGCAACCTAACCTCTGTGTTTATCTGTATGAAAGCAGACCTATCTAAAGCTTAAAAGCTAACTTCTACATGTCTGAGAAAATATGGAACGTTTTCTCTTTGGGTCTAAGTTAACTCACTCAGGATAATTTTTTCTATTTCCAACCATTAACCTGCAAATTCCATAACTCCACTTTCTTAACAGCTAAATAATACTCCATTCCATAATGAACCATACGTATATTATCCACTTAATCCACTAATGAAAATTTAAGCTGTTCTGAATTCCTGGCTGTTATACATACAGCAGCAATGGCTGTGCATGAGCAAGTATCTTTGTTGTAAGATATATCCTTTGAGTATATGCCCAAGAGTGCTATAGCTGGATCTTGAGGTTGATTTATTTTCAGCCTTTTGAAGAACTGCCACAGTGATTTCCACAATAGCTGTACCAATTCACACTCCAACCACCAATGAATAAATGTTCCCCCATTCCCTATATCCTCACCAGCCTGAGTTGTCAATTGTTTTATTAATCTTGACCATTCCGATTTGTGCAAAAGTAAATCTCAAAGTAGTGATAATCGGCATTTTTCTGATGGCTAAGGATGTTGAAATTTTAAAAGTGTTTCTTAGCCATTTCCACTTAATCCTTGGAGAATTATCTGTTTAGTTTTATATGTGTTTTTAAAATTGGGTTACTTGTGTTCTTGAGTTTAGAGTTTTTTTAGTTATCTGATACTCTAGATACTAACTCTCTGTCAGAGGTATACTTGGTAAGGATATTCTTCCATTCTGTTAGCTGCCTCTTCATAATGGTGTAATTTGCTTCACAGAAGCTTCTCAGTTTCATAAGGTCCCATTTAATAATTGTTAGACTTCATGCCTGTGCTATCAGCATGCTGTTCAGACAGTTCTTTCCTGTGCCAATGTGTCAAGTGAATTCCCTAAAAGCTATATGAAAACCTAACTCTACACTAAGAAGCCTCCTAAAACATACAATTACAAAAAGAATTTAAATGGAGTCATCATATAACGAAAGAGACAATGCCCCAACTAGACATCTTATGTTGCCAAGTAAAACCCATAGTGCCAGAAATGGGTTACACTTTATTGGAACATTAGCCAAACCAAATGTTACAAGCTATTGACTGTAATCGGTTACCCTCCACAACATGATGGTAAGGCCCTACTGCTGAAGACACTAATTATGTTTTTCAAAGATGAAGAAACTGAGCTGGTACCCCACTAGAAGTTTCATCCAGAGTAGCATTCATGGTGTTGGAATATACGATGCATATTACTGGAGGAGAAATATACTCATCAGTACCACTCAGCCATAAACACTACGACCTATGCCAATGACCTGTCTACAAGATACATTGGTGCAACAGTGACAAACATGTAGGGTAGGTGACTAAATACTTTTTTAAAACTGGATTTAAGACTGATTCCATGATATGGAACCTGTGAAAGTTTCCAAGAACCTGAGACTAGATAGGTCATAGGTGTGGGAAAAACCCAATACTACTCTACTGCTAAAGGAACAGAGAAGTAAAATGGCTCCTTATAAAATACTGCTAGACCCGTAAATCTGTGCATCACTCAGCCCTTATCAGAGATTTTTCTTGGAGCAGATAGCAATTCACACAAAGACCTGAAAATGGACAATGTGCAGAGAAATGAGTGATTTGGAGCACTCGATCTTAAATGGGATGATTTTATCAAACCTCTCTCCTCAGAGCCCAGGGTCTATTGGGGGTAAGAGGATGTGGCAAGACTGTAGGAGCCAGAGGTGTTAGAGGACTTGAAAGAAACAATATCATCCAAACACAACTGGAAAAAAATCACAATGAAAAGGCAAACATGAACAGTGCCTAGCCCAACCATCATAAGACAAGCTTCCTCCAGCAGCTGATAGGAGCAGACGCAGAGACCCACAGCCAACCATTAGGTGGAGAGAAAGCCCAGATTGGAGATCTCCATCAGGTCCTTCCCCTTGGAGCTCAGAAAACCCTGAGGAAGAAGGGAAGGAAGAATTATAGGAACCAGAGGGGTATCTAAAACACCAGGAAAACAAGGCCCATAGAATCAACTAAGCAGGGCTCATAGGGGCTCACAGAGACTAAAGTGGCAATCAGAACTTGCAGGGGTCTGTGCTAGGTCCTCTGAATATATGCTGTGATTGGTAGTTTGGTTTTTTGTGGGACTCCTAACAGTGGGAAATGGGGGTGTTTCTGGGTGAAGTGGTCGTCTGCAACAGCAAGGAATGCTCTTAACCTCTGGGCCATCTTTCCATATCAAGATATAAATTTTTATATATAGAAAACTATTCACAGTCAGAAGTTAGGTTTTGATTTGAATTTCTTAAGAGAAAAAGAATGAAAAGCTTTCTGGGAAAAAGCAACGAATAAAGAATTAAAATCTTGTCAATTACTGAAGTAATAAACACTCTGGTGGCAAACATTTGCATTCACTAATTAATTTAGTGAAGAGAGAGATTGACTGAAAGTGAAAGAAAAGAAGGAAATAAAACTCACAACTAGTTAAGAAGCAGAACTGACAGAAAGGTGGAGGGTTTGAATCACTAGCCTACATGGTGGAGGGAAGAGTGAGCTAAGTCAAGTTGTGTCAGAAAGGCCCTATAGTAGCTCTACGGCAGACTCAAGGTAGCTCAGGGTCTACAGATTTGCTCTGGACAAAGAGGGAAAGAACAAGTTGGCATATGACTTCTGGCTGTGCACACTCATTAAGAGCACCCCTACAGACAGCATACCTTGGAGAGCAACAGCTATATGCAAGTGTTCCTGTTCAAGGAATTAAAGTATACAGAGGAAGAATAAGCATGCAAAGTACACTAAATCCAAAATGCAGTAAGACTCATAAGACAGGCAGCACACCGGGAGGGTGGAAGACCAACAGGGAGTCAAAAGAACACCCATCCATTCAAAATATATCCACAGAAGACCTAAAAGGTGCCAAGCAATATCCTAGATGCTACAGATATGCAACAAATAGACAAAATTAACATCTCTTGTAGAAGTTATAAATACAAAAGTAACTGGTTAAAACTTAAAAATACAAATAGGCCTAGGGAAATGGCTTAATTGGTAAGCTTTTGATGCAAGCGAGAAGACTGGAGTTCAAATCCCTAATACTCACATTCAGAAGCAGGGTGTGGCCCCATGGATACCTGTACCACCGAACTGTGAAGGGTAGAGACAAAAGGAGCCCAGGGTTTGCTGGCCACCAGCATAACACCAGATTCAGTGAGTGACATTGTCTCAATGGAATAAGGCAGAGATAGAATAGGACACCATGTTTGGCTTTTGTATGCATGCAAAGGCGTGAACACCACACCCACATATATGTGGCATATAAGGGGATAAAAGTACTGTGGAGAAAAGTAAAATACGAGATGTTAAGACAAGTGTTTCTGTGTATGTGCACATGTGTGTGTATGTGCACATGTGTGTGAGTATATGCATGTTTGTGTGTATAAATCCAGTCATAGTTTGATTTTTGTTGCTATGATAAACACCATAACCAAAGGTAACTTAGTGAAGAGGAGTTTACTTTTACTCTATAACTCCCATCATCAAAACAGGAGGACAGGAACTCAAGAGAGAAACCTGGACACAGGAACTGAAACAGAGATCCTGAATAGAACTGCTTATTGGTTTGCCCTCCATGGCTTGCTCAGCCTGCTTTCTTATATCATCTAAGACCACCTGCTCAAGTGTGTCATTGCCCAGAGTGGACTGAGCCCTCCCACATCAATCATTAATCAAGAAAATGTCCCCACAGCCTTGCCTTGGGTTAGTATGACAGAGCAGTGGTTCTCAATCTTCCTAATGCGGTGACCCTAAATACCGTTCCTCATGTTATGGTGACCCCCGAACATAAAATGATTTTCATTGCTACTTCATAACTATAATTTTGCTACTACTATGAATCATAATATCTGTTTTCAGATGGTATTAGGCAACCCCTGTGAATGGTCCATTTGACTCCCTCAAACAGGTTGCAACCCACAGATTGAAAACTGTTGTGATAGAGGCATTTTCCAATTGAAGTTCACTCTTCAAAGATGACTCCAGCTTGTTCCAAAAAATAACAACAACAAAATCCTAACAACACAATTGACCTCTTTTCAGTTTGACACATAACCATATAACTATTAAACTATAACCTTCCCAGCATGGTGGTACATCCCAGCTCTCAAAGAGGCCAACGCAGGTGAATGGATGTGAGTTTGAGGACACCCTGGTCTACAAAGCCAGTTTACCCAATGCTACACAGAGAAACCCTGTCTCAAAAACAAAACAAAAAACCTATACCCTTTCCTTTCTTGTTTATTCCCAATACCTCACGTTAATATCACAACATTAAAAAGTGTGACTTTAAAAGTCCCATAGTCTTTTTAAAAAATATCAAACACTTTAAATGTCAGATCTTATCTGGGCATGTTGGTGCATTTCTTTAATCCCAGTACTCAGGGAGGCAGAGGGAGACAGATTTCTGTGAATTCTGTCCAGGCAGCCTGGTCAACAAAGTGAGTCCAGGATAGCCAAGGCTACACAGAGAAACCCTGTCTCAAAAAAGAAAAAAAGTCAGAATCTTTCAATTATCCAGCATCTTTTTAAAAATTATTTTTGAAATTAACATACAATAACATGACTTTCCCTCTTTCCTTTCTCCCTCCATAATATCCAATGTCACCCTCTGCATCTTGCTTTCTCTCAGATTCATTGCCTCTATTTTTTTCCGAAGTCTCTTTAAAAGTTCCAGGTCTTTCTAAAATATTTCAAGTATCTTATCTGTGGGCTCCTGCTAAACAAAAAAGCAAGCTAAAAGCTTTCTTATTCCAAGAGGAAAGAAAGAATCGGGGCAGAGTCACAATCACACTTGTGTTTGAAATTTTTACTAGGGTAATGAGGTAAAGCCTCACAGAGAAGATGGTTTCTGAGAAAGGGTGTGGAGTAAGGATGAAACTAAGAACTGTGGGGATCTGTGGGACCCCTGTTCAAGGCAGGGAACATGGGTAAACCCAAAGCTCTTGCCTGTAATAGCAACACCAGGGAGGCATGTAGCTGAGCACACTGAGGAGGCCAGATCAAGCAATGACTCATGGGTCACAGCCTGGATTTCATCTTTTGTTTGACATGGCAGAGTTTAGGCAGAAGAGTAACATGATCTGACTTATGCCATACTACTAAAATAACCAGAAATGGTACTGGTCTGGACCAAGGTGACAGGGGTGAACGGTGGTAAGATGCAGTCAGATGTGGATATATCCTGAAAAGATGCCGACAGCACTTTCTATTGGTTAGAAGGTGCAAGAGGACATGGAGTTGCTATGCTGGCCGGTGCAGGCTGTGATAGCAGAGAATGTAACTTCGGCCACGGTAATGTATTTTCTCAGAGTATTCAGTATTAGGGAGCTATGGTGCTAAGAGCTTTATAGACATAATTTCATTTAATCCTTATTGCATCATATAATGTCAGCATTATCATCTCCATCTACAGATCAGGAGCCTCAGGCTTAACAAAGTTTTCCAACTTGCCCAAGGTTACATAGGTAGTTAACTATAATAAAAGAAATTTCAACTAGAACATTGTGATTCTGGCAGTCAAGCCTGTAACGGACTGCATATCTTCCAGAGATATCCAGGAGCTGCAGCAGGAGTAGTCATATCAAGACTCATCCTGAATATGAGACCCAGTATTTGTCTAGAGCTCTCTGGAATAGAACTTAATTACAAGTTTATTTTTATAATGCTAAAATAATAGGGATATACGTACATATAGATACACACATATGTCATCTGTTAGAAAGTTATGGAATTGCCTTATAATAAAATACCATGAAACCATTAAAACACTGCTAAGGAGCAACGTTTGTTATGTGTGTGTGTATATATACATATATATATATACATATATATATGACTGTTTTTTAAAGCACATAAATAAAATGTGAGATTATTCTATTAAAATTTCATAATATAGTGTGTGTAAATATAAATATCTAGATATAAAAAGGATAGCTAAAATATATCATTCACTAAATCTGAAAAATAATGCTTTTGCCAAGCCATATCTTTAAAAACTAATTGCTATGTAACTTTTTCTTGAAACTCCTCTCAAGTTCAGGACTTCTAGGATTAGCTGGCATTCAAAACCTCTTTGTAGGCACTGCTTGCAAATGGCAGAAACTGCACCCCAAATCACCTCACAATGTCGCTGTCAATGCTGGGGTGTCAGAGCTGGTTCAGAGAATAACTTCTGACAGCTAATAAGTCAGGAAACTTGAGAATCAGATGAGGTGTCTAACCTCAAGAAATGAAAGGATATTATATAGCTGGCGTTTTTAATAGTATCACACCTTTCAAGATTGTCATTTGTGTCAAGGTATCACAATTACAGAGGAGTGGAGAAACGGCTCAGCAATTAGGAGCGCTTGCTTCTTCTGAGGTCTTGGATTCCATCCTGGGTACCCACATGGCAACTCATAACCGTCCGTAAGTCCAGGTCCAGGAGATCTGACATCCTCTTCTGGCCTCCACAAACACCAGGTACACGCATAGTGTACATACATACATACATTCAAGTAAAACACTCGTACACATAAAAGAAATAAACCCATTTTCAATGTCAGGATTATAAAATAAAGCACCAATAATAATGTTTGAAAATATGAGGCAGTATGGAGACATGAAAGAGAGAGCTGAAAAAACATGTAAGAGTGAGCCAACTAAAAAGTTCTGACTGACTCATCTAGCTGGACAGAAAGCTGGGTTCACTATTCCCGGTTACACCCTATAACATAGAGAGAGTGTACAATCTCTTGAGAACCGCGATCATTTTTAATGTGTGGTAGCCAAGTGGAATAGAAATCACTTAATAGTTTATTCCCCTTCAAGGTCTTATTAAAGGTGTTTAATGCTTCACTTTTGGGGAAATGAGTTAAAGGATAAGATGGAAGAAAAAATTACACAAAGATGATGAAAATGAGTAAAGGCAACATAATACTAAGAACAAATGCTAAATTTGATAAGGAAAATAGAACAACTCAGAAGAGTGGAAAAATGAGTTGGGTAACCCCCTGCCAAGACACGGGAGGTACCAAGGAAGTTAGGGACCATGACAAGGTGACATGATTTCGTGATCTGTCTTCAGTTCTAAGAACACCCCTGAAGATGGGAGGAAAGGGAACACCCTTCCTTCTGGGTCACTCCTCCTTCTGGGTTGCTTTTGGGCATTCCAGCAGAAAAATAAAACCACCGGGAACTTTCTCACCACGTTTTTTTATTCTAAGTGCCCCTGGAGATCTAAAGGTCATTTATATCTGATGTGGCCAAATCTCAGTCTTGAACTAAAAGAGAGCTGTTGCCCCTACACAGCGACAGGACCTGTAACTGTACAGCACGCACAAGTAGGTTTGGGCATGAGGCAACAAGGTGCTCTCCTTGGCCGATTCCTGCATGGATTTCTTTTTCAGTACTCAACCACAGTAATTCGCAAATGCTCAAAATTGCACTATTTCCCTTCACCTATGAGTCATCAAGGATGGGCAGATTCCATTTCATAAGCTTTTCATTGACTATACTTGATTAGGCAAAGTGTTAAGAATGGCCACTGCTTTTAAGGAATTTTGAGTCCACGGCAAGCATACACAGACAACTTCAGTACAGAATGGCACATCTATGCTTTTGAGAGGCAAGATAAAATAGTTTACCTAACATCTCTGCATGTATCTGCACACAGCATGAAAAATAGCTCTCTTTTCTGGTCCATTCCATTCTATTTAAAATTGTAGTATGTGGGTCACAGGTCTGAAAGACAAGAGTGCTGTGTGAAGAAAAAATGAGAGGCCATGAACATCCAGCCTTCAAAGAGGGCCTTCCTGAGAGGCTGACCGTGTCAAGGGGAAGCAACTTGGTATGAGAAGGGAGGAAAGGTATTCCTGTGGAGACAGAGGCAGACAGTGTGGACAATGTACTCCTTTGGTGGATCTACTAGCATTGGTTATTTCCAGAGGACACAGTGTGGCACAGAAGGATAACGAAGTCCTGAGTACTCAGAAAACAGAAGTTGGGTCAAAGGGTGCTAAGCATCATGGAGGGTGCCATGCATCTCCCGAAGCTGCAAGGGCAGGCACTGGGAGAAGGGGTCACACCTGGTAGGGGTGGCAGGTACTTGGCTGAGGGTTTATGGGAATAATCTAATTCACTTTTTCTCTAGAAAACACCCTGGATGTAGAGTGGCTAAATTTTAAGGCATAAAAGGGGGTAGAGAGTTGGGGAAAATATGAGAAGAGGACTGGGAGGAGGGGAAAAGGAAAGAAAAATTATGAGGTGAGGCAACAGTGAGTTGGTAGACGATGAGTGTTCAGCAATGTGAGCATCCCAGGGATGATGTCAGCAGGTAAGAAAAGAAGCTAAAACCATAAGCATGCCAGGACAGTGAAAACCATGAGCGTGGAAGTCAAAACAATAAGAAAAACAGGGGATGGAGGGATAACTGACCCAAAGGAAAGGAAAGAAGAATAGCCAAAGGTGACAAGGGTAGGCCACAGACTAGAGGCAGACCTACCTACAAGGTAACCCGAAGGATAGAGCATGGAGAGGCCGGCAAGCCTCCAAAGTCAGTAGAAATAGGCCTGGCAGGAGCGCAGGAGCAGTGGCCATCCCTCCAAAGGCTCTTTCTCAGGGGCTTCCCAGGCCAAAAGCATATATATTATATATTTTATCCTATTTGATCTTTAGAATAACAGCTATCATCAGCCCATTTCATACTGCAGACATCCAGAAGTAAAATAACTTGCTTTGTTTCAGTCCGTTTTATAGCAGAGATAAGCCATCTATCGATGCTGATGAAGGCCTATTTTTAAAGGTGTGTGCCACCAAAGCCACCTGTACTTCCCTGTTTAATACCCTGCATGTAATTATTGCCAATCGCCTCACCTCACTGACTAAATTTATGACCTGTCTTATTTACTGGTTTCTTCCTAGAACATGAGTAACTGGAATGCAAGATGCTCTTTCATAGCCCCATGCAGACCATCCCTTTAAGATATACAGTGTAATCATGAAGTCTGGAAAAGCCAAGCACTAGAAGCAGAACTCAGACTCGGGAGTTCCATGTAACAACAAACTCAACAGACACAGTTGCCTATGGTAACACACAAAGATAAAAATCCACAAGCCAGAGATGTATTTTTGTGTCAAAATCAACAGACCTAAGAACTCTAGCAGACTACTCTAGAAACTTCTCATTCAACTCCATCTACACTCCAATAACTTTTGGGCTTTGGCCCTCACAGAAAACATGATAAGCATAAACATGATCACCTCACTCTTGGCAAAGGGATCACAATGCAATGGGATTCACTAAGAACTGAAGGGTTTCTCAGGAATCATCCTTCCACAAACCACCCTGGCTACAGAGAAGCCAAGTGGTAAGGAAGGAAAACAATGTTAAGAAATGGCTCCAGCGTTGGAAGTGAGATATGATGAGTTGCTCATGGTGGAAGTACCCCAGTGACAGTGTAAAAAATCAACAGAGGTAACTATGAGGCCCACAAGCACCTCACCTAGTGAAAATTTTGGGAGGAATTATACCCTAATGTTCTAACAAGAACTTTAGGACTTTAGCTAAGGAAGACAAGGTAGAACAGCACAGACTCACATTATTACTGGGAATGCCTATATTTAGACACCCAATGTTAGGTAGGGAACCTAGAAATCAAGGAAATCCTAGAGCTGTTAAAACTGAATAAAGGTTTTAAATAGGATGAATATATTTCTGTAAGCACTTGTGTAAATACTACGTTTCTGAATTCTTTTGCTCTACACCAGGAAAAGATTTAGAGACAGTAAACTAAATGCAATTCCTTGATTTAAGGAACTGGTACCTGAATGTAAAAACAAACTAAAGGAGACAAGGGATATGGAAAGATCAAATTCTAAAGTCATCTTCATGTGCCAGGAGGCTTCTATGTATGACACATCTTGATGTCTGCTCTATCACAATGTTTTTAAATGCTACCTTTGCACTACAAATGTAACAACAAAAAGTATATTGCTCTCTGGTTTCATGTACAAATGTATTCAAGAACCAGCCAATGAAACTGTGAAAACAAAACAAAAACAAACAACATTAGCCAGCACCATAATGTATGCCTGTTATCCCACCACTCAGGGAAGCAGAGGCAGGTAGATCTCTGTAAGTTTGAGGCCAGCCTGGTCTACAAAGTGAGTTCCAGGACAGCCAAGGCTACATAGAGAAACCTTGTCAAAACAAAACAAAAAACCAAAACAAACAACACTAACACAGTCTTGCACAAGTGAATTGCTTTCTCTCTGCTTCCCCACTCCAGGCCAGTTCCCTCTCACTGTAGATGAAGCTTAAGACTGAACAGAAAATAAGAGTGGCTAAGCTTCATGTCTTTCTTTCCAAACCTTGTTTGTTTCCTGGAATGCTTCTTCTTTCTTCTGTTGGCAGTGATTATTGAAATCAAATTAACTATAGTTCTAATTTCCAACTATTATTTTATGGCCTTTTAAAATGCATTAAAATACAGAAACATTACATTCTGCCCAATTATCCAAAAGTGTTATGAAGCCATTAAAGCTTTTAAAAAAACAGATGCAAACACAATTAATTATGTGTCCAGTATAAGCAAAATTCTTTGTATTGGCAAAAGATTTATAATACATTCCAGTTAAGTAATTAGTAAAACTACACAAGTTGCACTGAAAAGTGGTGCTATAAATTATGCAAGACAAATACATTTTAACATGGAACAACAGAGCACACATGAATCATTATCTTTCAAACTAACTTACATAAAATTATTTCTATCATGTTATCAAAAATAAAATGTAAAACCATAACCCGTCATCTGAAATTAAATGTTCACTATAACACTCACTGATGAGACTGAATCTAGGGCATGGCTCTTCAGATTTTGTTTTATCTATACTGTCATTGTTAATAAAAAAAAAAAGAAACATTTTTAAAACTCAGCAATAACAAGGAGGAAATTAAAGCATATGTGAAGAAACACCCAAAGTCAAAAAGATTTTGATTTCCCAGATTTCTGCGGTAGGTGAGCGCCTCATCTGAACAAGCGAAATGTCTACAAAATGCCACAACCGCAAATCTCGTGGTCAGCATAGCCAGAAGGGATGCAGATATTTTAAGAAAGACGTTGGAGGGCAGTGGTGGCATACACCTTTAGTCCCAGCACTTGGAGGATCTCTGTGAGCTGGAGGCCAGCCTGGTCTACACAGCTAGTTCCAGGACAGCCAAAGCTACATGGTGAAACCCTGTCTTGAAAAGCAAAACGAAACAAAACAAAAATGACGTTTATTGTTCTTTGTTTTGTATAAAAACACAGAAAAAGGTAAATATAACAATCATAACTGATTAGGCCTATGATTTCCCTATGACTCTTGCCTTTGGTCTGGAATCTATAAAGTTCAGTCTTCTCAGAAAGTGGCATCTGAGAGGAGATCCAAGATGCCGCACCAATTATACACTATGTTGGATCATCAGGACAGCAGTAACTGCACAGCGACCAACAGACTGAACTGTGGGACCCAAAACACCAAAGACTGTTTCCCAGGTGAGAGGAAACACCACAGTGAGCAAAACAATTGGGTCCCACCTCAGGCCACTCAGCTAATCCCTGGGAAAGTTCCTGGGTTCCTAAAGACATAGGTTCTCCAGTGTCTAGCCACATACCTGCCCTCAGTGCTCACTTGGGTACATAGCTCCAACTTCAGGCCTCCAGACTCCTAGAAACCAAGGCAACAGCCCCAGACACTGCTCAACCAATCTCCCTAGGGAGACCAACCAAACCTCTGGGCTCTCTGGTTCTCCAAGATGACTGCGCCCAGCAAACACAGTGTTTGAGCACAGTATCTAGGCAGCTACAGCTCATTAGCATCAGAGCAAGAAAGCCAGTGGGGCAGCTGTCTCTGGGACATCCCTGGGTGAGGAAAGCCACTGGGCTCCTGAGGAGTCCAGTCAATACAAAGGATCATACACCTGAGAAAGCCTCAGCAGTTCCCTGAGAATCCCCTGTCAGTCAGAGAGCACACTCACCAATCTGAGGAGGGCTCCTGCTAGAACATCCAGCTTCCTGCCCAGAGCTCTTCACCCACAGAACCTGCCCTGCCCCACTCCTCAGTACTCCAGTGGGCACTAGAAACCACCAGCCAACACCAGAGACAACAAGATAGCTAAAGGCTGCATAAAACACAATCAGAAAAGGCAAAAGCAATATTGCATCTGCAGAACTCCCTTAACCAAAGGCAAACATCCCTGAATACTCTAACACAACTAAAACTCAAGAAAATGACCTTAAATCTATGCTTATGAAGATGATAAAGGAGGAAACAAAATCCATCAAGAAATACAGGAAGATGCACCTAACCAGACTGAGGCCATTAGAGAGGCCTATATAGAGGAAATGAATAAATTGCTCAAAGAAATATAGGAAAATGCAAACAATCACATAAACAGTTCAAGATTTGAAGACGGAAACAATAAAGAAAGCATAAATTGAGACAATCCTGGAAAGAGAGAATTTAGAGAAGAAAACAGGAACTACAGAGAATACAAGAAAACTGTAGAAGAATACAATAGACGGAAGGAAGAATCCCAGGTGTAGAAGATGCAATAGAGGAAATTGCTGCATCTGTCAAAGAAAATGTTAAATCTAAAACATTCCTGACAAAAAAACATGCAAGAAATCAAGGACACCATGAAAAGACAAAATTTAAGAAAAATAGTAATAGAGGAAAAAGAAGATTCCTGTCTCCATGGCCCAAAAATTCATACAAGAAAATGTCTCCAATTTAAAGAAAGAGACACCTATAAGCATACAAGAGGCCTATAGAACACCTAATAGATTAGATCAGAAAAGAAAATCCTCCTACCACATAATAATCAAAACACTAAATGTACAGAATGAAGAAAGATATTAAAAGCTGTAATGGGAAAAGGCCAACTAAAATATAATGGCAACCCCCCCAAAAAATCACACCTGACTTCTCAACAGAGACTATGAAAGCCAGAAGGGCCTGGACTGATGCTATGTAGACCCTAAGAGAAGACAAATGTCAGGCCAGACTACTATACACAGAAAAATTCTCAATCATCATAGATGGAGAAAACAAGATAATCCATAAATAAATAAATTTAAATCGAGCCCTACAAAAGATACAAGAAAAAAAAATCCAACCCAAGAAGGATAACTACACCCAGGAAAATACAGGAAAAAAAATAACTTCACTACAACAAAACTAAAAGTAGACAAGCACATAAACACACTACCAAGAACATTGCAATAACCCCTTGTATCATATCAGATCACCACAATCTAAAACTAGACCTCAACAATAACAGAAATAGCAACCAACACCAAAATTAAAGGAAATAATGGTCACTGGTCATTAATCTCTCTCAACATCAATGGACTCAACTCTCCAATAAAAAGACACAGACTAACAGAATAGGTGGGTAAACAGGTTCCAACAGTCTGCTGCACACAAGAAACACACCTAAGCCACAAAGAAAGATATTACCTCAGAATAAAGGGCTGGAAAAAGGTTTTCCAAGCAAATGGACACAAGAAGCAAGCTAGAGTAGCCACTCTAATATTTAATAAAATAGACTTTCAGCCAAAATTAATCAAAAGAGATGAGGGAGGTCACTTCATACTCGTCAGAGGAAAATTCCACCAAGATAACATCTCAATTCTGCCCCAAATACAAGGGCATCCACATTTGTAAAAGAAACATTAATAAAGCTTAAACCACACATCAATCCCCACATATTATTAGTGGGAAATTCTAACACCCCACTCTCACCAAAGGACAGATCAATGAAGCAGAAGCTAAACTTAGAAATAATGACATTAACTCAAATGGACCTAACAGACATTTACAGAACTTTTCACACAAACACAAAAGAAAATACTTTCTTCTCAACACCTCACAGAACCTTCTCCAAAACAGGCCATAGTAAGTCACAAAGTAAGCCTCAACAGATACAAGAATATTGCAATAATCCCTTGTATCATATCAGACCACCATAGTCTAAAACTAGACCTCAACAATAACAGAAATAGCAAAAGCCTACACATGCATTGAAACGGAATAACTCTATACTCAATGACAACTGGGTCAGGAAGAAATAGCGAAAGACTTCCTAAAATTCAATGAAAATGAAGGCACAACTTACCATGAAAGCAGTGCTAAGAGGAAAGTTCATTGCACTAAGTGACATCTCATATAGGCAACTTATCGGCATATCTGAAAGCCCTGGGGGAAAAAAAAGCTGACACACCCAAGAGGAGTAGATAGTTGGAAATAATCAAACTCAGAGCTGAAATCAATAAATTAGAAACAAAAGAACAATTCAAAGAATCAACAAAAACAAGAGCTTGTTCTTTAAGAAAATCAACAAGATAGACAAACCCTTAGCCAAACTAACTAAAAGGCAAAGAGAGAGTGTCCAAAACAACAAAATCAGAAATGAAAAGGTGGACATAAGGACAGACACTGAGGACACTGCCAACAGAACAAAACAGCAGCCTGCAGGCTGGGAAAAGATCTTTACCAGCCCTACATCGTGCAGAGGGCTAATATCCAAAATATATAAAGAATTCAAGAAATTAAACTCCAACAAACCAAATAATCTAATAAAAATGGGGTAGAGAACTAACAGAGAATTCTCAACAGAGGAATCTTGAATGGCAGAGAAATATTTAAAGAAATGTTCAACATCCTTAGTCATTACGGAAATGCAAATCAAAATGACTCTGAGATTCCATCTTATACCCATCAGAATGGCTAAGATCAAAAATTCAAGTGACAGCACATGATGGAGAGGATGTGGAGAAAGGGGAACCCTCCTCCATTGCTTGTGGGAGGGCAAATTTGTACACTTTGGAAATCAATTTGGCACTTTCTCAGAAAATTGGGAACTGCTCTACCTCAAGACCTAGCAATACCACTCCTGGGCATATACCCAAGAGATGCTCCATCATACAAAAAAAAAATTTGCTCAACTATCTTCAGAGCAGCTTTATTCATAACAGTCAGAATCTGGAAACAATCTAGACATCTTTCAACTGAAGAATGGATACAGAAATTATGGTACATTTACACAGCGGAATACTACTCAGTCATTAAAAACAAGGAAATAATGAAATTTGCAGGCAAATGGATGGAACTAGAAAAGATCATCCTGAGTGAGGTAACCCAGAACCAGAAAGACATGAATGGAATATACTCACTTATAAGTGGATATTAGCCATATAATGCAGGATACCCATGCTACAATCTACAGAGCTAAAAAACCTAATAACAAGGAGACTAGGGAGGATGCAAACAGAATAGACACTTAGAAGCAGTTGAAGAGAGGGACAGGATGGGAACCTACCATAGATGTCCTCTGAAAGACTCCACCCAGCAGGGAATGGAAGCAGATGCTAAGACTTCCAGCCAAACTGGGCAGAGCACAGGGAATCTTAGGAGAGTGGGGGAATAGAAGGACTGACAGGTGTTCCACAAGAAGCCCAACACAGACAACAAATTTGGCCTGGGCGGGGGCTGCAGAGACTGATGAACCAACCAAAGACCATGTATGGAGAGGACCTAGACTCCCAGCTCACATGTAGCCTGGTGCTGGGGGGAAGGGAGAGTTGGGGGGGGGAGGGTTGCCAGCCATAGAGGAAGAGGATGCAAGCAGTACTAATGAGATTTGATAGTCAGATGGTAGGAGAGGAGGGTTTCCCCTTTCTGTAGACTAGGGGAGGGGAATAGCCGGGAAGAAGGACAGAAGGTGGGACTGGGAGGAGACAAGGGAGGGTGCTACAATCAGGATGTAAAGTGAAAAAAATTATAAAAAATAAATTTAAATTAAAAAAAATGTAAGTGCCCTGTCAGCAGGGGATGCCTTTAGTCCCAGCACTCTGGAAACAGGGATCTCTGAGCTCAAAGCCTGAGTCTAGAGTGAGTTCCAGAACAGCCAAGGCAAAGCAACAACAGAAAAATCACCTTCCAGTTTCTGAACCTATCTCCAGATCTAAATTCACTAATCTAACTCTAAATGTATCAAATGTAAATAGTGATGTTGAGTCTATTCTTGTTCTGAAAACCAGAAGAGGCGCTTAGCGTGGTGGCCCACACTCTTCATCCTAGCTCTCTGGAGACGTAGAAACACCACTCTGAGTGAAAGGCCAGACAAGCCAGGGCAACACAGTGACATAACTGTCTCAAAAAAACAAACAAAAAGTCAAACTTTTTATTTTTTTCATTTTCATAGGTAAGGGTGTTTTCCCTGTATGTATGTCTGTACACCATCTGCTGTACCTGCAGAATTCAGCAAAGGGCACTGGCTCTCCTAGAACTGGAATTACAGATGGTTGTGAGCCACCATTTGAATGCTAAGAATTGAAACTGGGTTCTCTAGAAGAGCAACAAGTGCTCTTAACTACTGAACCATCTGTCTGATCCAGCCAATCTACATCCTTTACAGTTTTTCTCCCATCAGTTCTCAACCAGGGATTGTTCTCTAAAGAGAACACCTGGTAATGTCCAGGGAGTATTTTTATTGTCATGGCTGAGGTGTAAATGAGCCTGAAGCACTTGACTGTTAGAAACAAGGAATATCAAAACATTATATAATAAAAAGAAGAGTTATCCAGTTCAAAATGCCAGTCCTTCTGAAGCTGGAAATATCTGGACCACAGAAATAAGATCTAAAGTTAGGTCTCCTAAACAGCATCAGAAAATCTGTGTCTTTAAAGAAAAATAATTTTGGCCAAATCCCATATTTCCCTGAAGGGGTGCATGCTTCTCCCATAAACATCTCCCCAGGAAAATAAAATTTTTGTTCTTTCAGGAATTAAGTTATTATTTCCAAATTTTCATGTAAAAAATAAACATGCAACACATTATGCATGCCCGTTTGCTTGTTCACTTTTCTTTTCACTTTCTGGTTCGTGTTAAGCAATCTGGGGAAAACACAGAACTGATAACCTCAGAGTTTATCAAACACGCACACATGGCATGTTGGGTGGCCTTTAACCACAGAGACCCACTTTAGTCTTGTAGCCAGCATTTGCTGGGAACCCAAGCCATCCAAAACCAATGGTACATACTAGTGTGGAGAATATGGACACTGTTAGCAAACCTCAAGTAAACAGCCATATCATCATGCTCCCATCCCTCAATCCCTCATCCGTATGGAAGGGGCAGCACTGTTCTCAGGGAAAAAAAAAACTAATTAAGCTCCATAACTTAAAAAATGAAAGCAAGAACTCCATTAGGCAATGGAGTTATTTCTTAAATGTTTATCTTGCTGTCAGATGATAAACGTCAGGGGGAGTGGCACTTAATTTCCCAAGATTCCTTTCGTCATATTGATGCTTTCCTGCAGTGCTCTGTTCCGACTACCTCTACCTACTCATGAGGAGGATATTCTGCATAGAAAAGAACTGCTGAACAAAAAGAGATCAGAGCCACTACTGGCCGAAAGAGTCATTTCTCTGTTAATCTGTTTCAAAGAAAAAGGACAAGTTCCATCTTCAAGAAAAATACAGCTTGCAAACACATAAACCCCTGGCAGTGTTTTATGACCTGGATTTTCTTGTCTACTCTCAATTTCAAACATTTTATTCTTTCGGCCAAATACAGCAATGTCTCTCAGAAATTCCAGCAATTTTATATCTAACCAGAAACTATGCCCCAGCCTACATTCCCCCCCCCCAAAAAAAAAATTTTTAAAAACATACAGAGAAATTTGCTGTTTGGGTTATAGAGGGCTCAGCAGTTAAAAGCACTTTATAACTGTTACAGAGAATCCAGGGTTTGGTTCCCAGAACCCACTGACAGATGGGTTCAAACATACAAACATCTGTAACTCCAGTTCCAGAGGTTCTGCCACTCTCTCTGGCTCTGGTAGACATATCACACATGATGTATATTCACAAATGCAGGCAAAACTTTCATAGACATAAAATAAAATAAAAATACATTTAAAATTTTTTTGAAAATTCTTTGTTCAACTAAGTTATCCTGATTTAGGGGTTTTTTTTCCTTACCTTTTTTTAGACTACTGAAAACTTAAAAGGCAGCATTCCTACGACAGTGCTTTTATCAGAAAATTATAGATACCTAAAATAGCTGAAAATGGAAATAAATGGAATATTTACACAAATGCCAACAGTTCTACAAGATGGTGGCAGCTAAGGATTTCGTGACACTAAAACTAAGCAGGAAGCACAAACAAAGCATCTTACCATAAGTGCTTAGACATTTTTCTTGTCAACAAAACAACATAAACAAAGAGTGAGAACAAAATAGAGAAAGGTTGCCAAAAGAGAAAAGGGAAAAAGACGAGCAACTAAATACTATTAGGACTACCAGAATCAAAAAGAAAAAGAAAAGAAAAGGACAGACAGCTCAAAGAAAAATGAAGAAAACCAGACAAATATAGCTTGATGGTAGAGTGTTTGCCTAACACACACAATGCTCAGGGATCAATCTCCAGCACGGGGGAAGAGAAGGGAGGGAGGAAGAAAAAAAAAAGACTGTAGAAATAATTAGTAAAAATTAGTTCAACCACACAAGTACTAAAAATACAAATAAAAAAGTACGTATTTTGCTATCAATTAGTGTTAATAATGCTCAGTAGATTGAAGCAGCATCCTAATTACATGCAAACAGGAAAATTAGATTTTCTAAGAGGCAATCTCACCACATTATTAAAATATTTCAAAATGTATTTCCTTTTACTCAATGGCTCTACTTCTAGGGTTCATGCAATAGAAATAGTAAGATTCACAAAGGTGCATGAATAATGAGGAGCATATTGTTTATAATATTTTCGTTAAAGGTTGAGTCTGTCACCTCTACACACAATTCCCCAATCCCAAATACTGGATGATACCACTGTCAATAGTGGTCTTCCATGAACTGACCTTATCAGTTCAGGCCACCATTACCTCTCAACTTGATTACTGTATCATGCAGTTCCTTTCTAATTTATTTTCCAAATCCAAACTCCTTAACACTTGTTGAAAGCTATGCAATCCTGTCCTCAGCTTCCTCTTTCCACAATGACATACCTCCTATGGGTTCGGCTAATCTTTAAATTTACATTCTCCTGGAATACGGTGTTCCATACTGTTCTCCCTTCCCTAACCTGTTCTGAACAAACACTATTCAGGGTTTAGATTAACAAGATACGTCTTCAGGGTCCTTCTTTTCTATTTCTCCTATGTGAGACGTAACTCAGGCACCCACACACTGCAGCCTTCATTTATACAAAATTGTAACACTGACTACCTTGCATTAAATTAGAGTATTAGAGCGTATGTCATCAACTAACAGGTATCTCAGGTAACCTTCTGTCTTAGATAGGGTTTCGACTGTTGTGACAAAACACCATGACCAAAAGCAATTTGAGGAGAGTTCATTTCACTTACAGCTTGTAACTATCATACAAGAAAGTCAGGGAGGAAACTCATTCAGGGCATGAACTGATACAGAGGCCATGGAGGAATGTTCCTTTCCTGGCCTGGCTTGCTCTCCATGGCCTGCTCAGCCTGCCTTCTTATGTACCCCAGGGCCACCTACTCAGAGGTGGCATCAGACACAGTGTGCTGGGCTCTCCCACATCAATCACTAATTAAGAAAATGCCCACATGCTTGCCTACAAACTAATCCTATGGAGGTGTTCTCAGCTGTGGCTTCTTCCTCTCAGATAATTCTAGCTGTGCTTAGCAACCACATGCCCAAAGGCTAGCTCTATGCTTTGTTCCCACAGCAAGGTCTGATCTACAGTGATACAGGAGAAACTTGAAGTAACAAATGTGATGCTACAGATTAACCAATAAATTTGCTAGGGAAATACTGCTATGAAAAGTACAATTTATACACTGCCTCCAGTCTGACTGTGAAATAAGCATTAAACTAACCAGGCTTGTTAAAAATTGTAGGAAAAAATTTGTGCCGCAATTGAAATTTAGAGATGCTGTTAGGGTTGCAGAGGTTTACTCACCAAGACTGAACTCCAGGTTCCTTGCTCTAACAAAAGGAGACAACTCTAACTTATAGCCACCATTAGGATCAGAATCATACCAAAGAGCATGCTTCTAACAGGTAGTTCAGGGGAGCAGGCTAGGTGACACCCCTCATCAAGTCCTGGTCTGCCATTAAGTTCCCTGTGCTATTATCAGATAAAAAGATATGCCAGGAGGGCAAGATGACCCTGTGTAACAACTATTTGTAAAGAACAACACAGGTGTACTTCAGAAAAAATTCTGGCAATATTGTTGCCCTGTAAATCTCCCATATGCCCAAGTGGCCAGACATGCAGTCTTCTGTCTCTGTTTAAATTGTTCGAAGTGTACCCTGGGGCTGGGACCTGAAGGGAACATAAGGGTGACAGCATATATGGAATGCATAAGCCTATAAGCTGGTAAGGTTTTCTGTTTGAGACTGGTTCCCTTTGTGCATTAGTGAGAATCAGTTGCATGCTATTGTTAAAGAGCTTTTTCCTTTCTTACTCTCTAAATGTGTGTGATGATTTCTCACTGGAAAGGCATTCCTATAATGCTGGAACAATGGCACTAACACTCCTTTCATACATATTCAGTTAACTTTTCTGTAAGACAGCACTTGGAGATGGTTACCTAATGTATAGGAGCTACAGTTTACAGTTTCAGGATTCTTAGGTATTTGCTGGTTCTTCTTTAAGGCCTACCAATGTGATTTCTGTTGGACTTGGAAACAGATCTTTCTTCCAAATCATTGGACAGGACTACCTTCACAAACAAGGAAAGAACTTCCAAAACATATTTTGTTTGTATTTGTTTTAGTTGTTGTGGTTTTGTTTTAAGACAGGGTTTCTCTGTATAGCCTTGGCTGTCCTTGACTCGCTTTGTAGACCAGCCTGGCCTCAAACTCACAGCAGTCCACCTGTGTCTGCCTCCCTGAGTGCTGAGATTAAAAGTGTGGCCACCATGCCCAGTTTAAAACAGCTTCTTCAATCCAGAACTTGCATTAATAACCATGAATAGCAACCTAAATTTCCCTCATGAGAAAACTGCGTCAAGATACCATGCATCCATACAGCGGAGAACTGTGCAGCAATAAGAACAAGAACATCTTCACAGACTAACTTGAGAAATAGTATAAAGTTTTTTAAAGCAAAATGTTGAGTAATATTGTAATATGCTGCCTTGTATATAAGCTTATGCAGCAACTATCACTGGAAGAACACATCTGGGGGCAGAGGCTGGGTGACTGGGACAGAAGGAAAGAAAGACTTTTCCTTGCTTCATCTTTATAGTTAATTCAGTCTTGCCAGTATAACACATAATTCAAAAGTAGCTTGCTTTGGGTTTTTATTTACCTAAGTATATAGGACTAACAAAACTCTTCTTAGGAGAAACTCAAACGCTGATTTCCCTCCTCCCTCCAACTAACACACACAACAAAAGCAGGGTAGCCTCAAGCCTCTTGAATAAGCTTCCAGGAGGCAGAAGCAGCAGTATCTTTCTTTGAGGTGATTTCTAGCAACTGTGTCTGGAGGTTGAAGCGGGGTGCCTTCTCTCCTGGCTCTGCTTCCTTCTCTTTTTCAGTCTGTCATCACAGTGATGAGAGCAGCAGCCACCATAAAATGTTCTTTCTTACTAACGATACTTAAGTGCAACCATTTTCTTGAACACTGGAACCGTTTCTTCTCAGAAAGTGGTGCTGGAATCAGCCTTAAAGGAAAATCAGAAGTATGAAATATTGCAGCTGAAGAGTATGAACTATAAATTTCGCTACTGGGGTTCACAGTACTATAAGTTATATTAAAAAATGAATGGATGATTGAAAAAGACAACATGTATCCACAGAGAAGCAACTTCCCTAGAATGTCCATCGAGTAACACAGCAAGAGGCGGGCATACTGGACATAAGGAAAGGAGATGATCTCTCCAGAGTTCTTGCAGACGTCACATAAAGAACACCTCTAACTGACACAGAGCTAGCTGGGGGAATGCCATCAAGAATGGCTGTGTGCTGTAGGAGAACCCCTGGAGACCTGGAGGTTGACAGTGCTCCCTCACAGAGCTAAGAAATCCCTTAAGAGAATGGACAGCAGTATCACTTGTTTTCTTCTCTCAGTTCAAGTCTTAGAAAGGAACAGAGGCTGAAGGAGGCAGTCTCAAAGGAACAAACAGTGACCTGTGGCAAAGCTCTAGGAATTGAAGAAAACAGAACATTGTGGCTCTCTTATTTACAGCAACTCTGACCAAAACAGGGATAGGATCAGCAAAGATCCTATTCATACATTTGTTGGGCTTTAGATCTGCAGATAGAATAAATAACAATTAGGAGCTACTCAAACACAGCTGTTCCCAATACTAGCTTTGCTCTGCAGGAGTCGAGGGAGGCCCATTATTTTCTCCCAATTTTGAAGAATTCTTGAAAATTTGGGTGTTATTCCCACTTCTCAAAGGATCATGCCTGTCTTCTAAACATGGGGAAAAAACAGGAACCTAGGGGTTCCTTCCTTAAATCCAATGAGGAAATAATCAAAAGCATACTCAACCACTGCAATCTTCTTCTAGACTGTAAGAAAAAGGAACTGAGAGATATGCCTCCCTCAGAAGAGCAATGATCTGGGCTCTAGCTGCTCTGGAAGACACACCAAGCAGACTTTGACAAGAAAGGATGATGCTCTGAATCACATGACTCTTCTGTAGCAGTCAAGTCCTAGGATATGTCTCCATCTGAAAGGAGAGACTTGAACCCACTACAAGTTAGTACGGGTCTGTGGGAGGAAGCCCTAAGGAGATAACTGCAAAGAACACTGAGAGACCCCAGGTGACTTGTCAGGCCAAACAATGTGAAAATGCACATCAGTTGTCCACTGGCTTCATTGCACCTATGCATGTTTTATACCAAGATGCCTATACCAGGAAGTACAGGGTATTCTCCTCTTAGCAAGTTCCAGAGTGACTCAGCCTTTTCAGATCCCCAAGATTTTAAAATTGCATGGACACTGCCTAATCAGACAAACACTATACCACTGGCCAGCAGAGAAAACTGTGGCAGACACAGAGAAATCAGGACAAGAGCTAATGGTCACAGTGTCATATGGATTTGAGGTGTTTGAGTGTTGGTGGCTTGTTTTTTTTTTTTTTTAGTTATTGAGATCAGATCTCATGTAGCAGGAGTTGGCCTTCACATCGTTGAGAAAGCCCTTGAGTTTCTGATCTCCCTGCCCTTACCTCCAAAGTGCAGGGATTTACAAGTATATGCCACCATGCCTGGTTGTATGTGGTGCTGGGGATGGAGCACGGAGTATCATGCACTGCTAGCCACTCACTCTACACTGAGCTACACACCCCTTTATGAACTTTTAATCATTGTTAAGAATGACTGCAAAGTAAGTCTACATTCCCAAGTGTCTCTTATGGATGTTGAATGACTGAAGGCACACTGATTCCTGACTAGCCTCAGAGGAAAGCTCTCTCTTCCTGTCCTTCAGCATTTGGGAACATGTTATCTTAATGGAAGAGAGAGTACTCCACTCCACCTTGGTTTTCAGGAATCAACAAATCTCAACTCCAGTAGACTCCCTACTCTGTCAGAAAGCCCAAGTATAGAGTAGGTAGGTCCTTGACCACAAAGCCCACCTTCCTGTCACCTTCCTGCCTTCCTAAATTCATTTTCCTCTCCCTTTGCTCAGCTTCACCCCCTCCAACTCTCCTTACCTCTTACCCACAAGCACTTTGCCATTCCAGAGGCTCTCATGCCTTCTTCCTTCAAACCAGCTTTCAAACTCCACCTTCTACAGCCACAAACCTCCTGGTCAGGTTTGTTCACAACTAATAGAAAAATTTGAA
Source organism: Pachyuromys duprasi (assembly GCA_028658305.1). Lineage (NCBI taxonomy): Eukaryota > Metazoa > Chordata > Mammalia > Rodentia > Muridae > Pachyuromys > Pachyuromys duprasi. The sequence continues at coordinate 29,554,298 of CM053756.1, read as the reverse complement.
CTGAAAGCCTCTACTCTTGCACCTCCTTCTTTCTCTTCAAACTATCCTACTGAACTGTGGTTTTTGCCAAAGCCACCCACAATCTCTATGACATTCTAAATGCAAAAGGTATTTCTGAGTCCTTGTGCTGTCATTCAGAATCACCCAGTATTTACTGAGTACCTATATGCCAAGCGCGGTACTCTGTATTTCATACACTCCAGCTAAGTCCCTTGTGTTGATGAGGTGACCGTTTGCACACAGGCTATGGAGGGGAAGATGGTAAAAACACAACTCAGCTCTAAAGCCCAAGCTCTCACCCACAGCTTGTCTCTCCCCATGCTTACCTCCCCTCCTCTGAGACCTCGCTGGGTCTACTTGTGTTGTGTGTATCCTTAAACACTGATATTGGCCGCATTCTATCCTTTGCTCTTTGTCCCTGGGATGCTCACATTTGTTAGGTTCAAAGGAAGCTCCAATCCCCCAAACTCCAAAAGGCAGTCTAAACACCCAGAGAGGGGTTTAACCTGGATGATAGGAGGATTTCTAGCACTTAGATAAGTCAGCATTCCTTAGGAATTTGTGAAGTTACTTCCCCTCCACCAAAAGGAGCCACACACCCCCATCAAAGGCAGAAGGGACAAAGGACTACCTGTGGTGCCTATTAGCATACGAAAGCTTTTCTTGACCTCCTGGCTCCTTCTTTGTCACAAGTACTTTACACATTTCAGAATCCAGCTCACATCCTAGGCCTTCCCATCTCCTCCTCTACCCAAAACTGGCCCCCCAGCTATTCATCCTCCTTATAACCTATCTCTCTGTAACTGTGTCTGTCTGTCTGTCTGTCTCTGACTCTGTCTCTCCTACAATAAAAACCTTCCCCTTAATCATACCGTGGAGCAGTCAGTTAAACAACACTCAGTTCCAGGTCTCCATCATAGAGCACTGCTCAGTGCCGGCTTAGCTCTACAAAATTCAAGAGAAGGGCTCTTCCTGGAAGCTCTCTGGGCTTCCAGTATGCACCATCCCCAGCTCTATAACCACACTGTGCTGTAGTTACTGGGCCACAGTTCGTTTCTTCTGCAAACTGTCAGTTTCTTCCCAGGGCCTACAGCAGGAGTAAAAAACAGGCAGGCGCTCACTTAATAAAGAAGTAATGAAGAACAAGTCATGTAACCTTTCTCGGCTCAGTTTCCAACCTGGAAATGACACAGTTGAGGAAGGGGATGAAGTGCTGCTTCACCCTGCAAGTTGCCCTTTGTAAAGGGTGCTGTGGTCAAAGAAGCTAAGACATGTTATATGTTCTCATCTTGAAAAGTCACATTAGATAAGACGCTATACTCTCCGTTAATCTGTTATTCAAATAACGCTTCCCCACACGTACATAAGCAATCGATTTTCTCTTCCTCCGGTGTCCAGGACATTCTCCTATGACTAGAGCACATTTTGGCAAACACTATGCTAGTAGTGTGACGACTAACATTCAGGATGTTCAGGTCAGAGGCAGAGATGCTGCTGAGTATCCCACAATGCACAGCACAGCCCCCACTACCAAGCATTACTAATCTAAAGCTACCAATCTAAACATCAATGGTGCTCTGGTTAGGCTTACACCAGGCCAATCTTGATTATCCACCCTCCCCATCCCTGGCTCCAACTCTAAAACTTATAATGCTAGAAGTCATACAAAGCTTATTAAGATGCTCCAGATAAGATAGTGGGACAGCTTATTTAGAACATCGTGCAAAGATGTGCTCCCTTTCAACTAACAGAAAGTATCTCATCAGACTGTTGAGTAACTTTCTTGGCTATTTCCATTTTTGTCTTCAATTGTTTGTACATGTGTTTATGTTTAATTTTTTCATTTTGTTGCCAGGAGTTCATCTGCAATGTATTTGGAGCATTGTCTTATGGGAAAATGTTAATATAAAAATAATGTTATTTGATCATTAACTATAAAAAGATAAGCAAAATTAAAGAAAAATCTGACAGTTGACACCATATTGTGAAATACAAATGTTTTCCAAACATTCTGGAAAGGTTTACTCAGTTCCTACATGAGAGACAACCCAAGTACTAACAGGGATGGCGATTTTGTTTAACATTCTATTTTAGCCTTTTAAAAAAGTCTTTGTTTAAACTGAATTTGCTTTAGGAAAGGGAAAAAAAGGTTTTGATTTTTAAACACATCAAAGATAGATAAAAAATATGAATTAATAACTCCAATGTCTGAAATAATTGTTCAGCAGTTAAGAGCATTGGATGCTCTTCCGGAAGCCCTGGGTTCAACTGGCAGCACCTACATGTCAGCTTACAACCATCTGTAACTCTCGTTCTAGAGGCACCCACACCCTCTTCTAGGCCGCGGCAGAAGCGCACATGGTACGCAGACGCAAATGAATTAAAACACTCACACACATAAAATAAAAACTGTGCTGTTTAAAGAATAATTTCAGTTGCCCTTTTTCAGTCATCTCCCGTTCTTCTTATTCAGGAACCAACTGTGTGTATATACATATACCTATATATGTGCTAACCACAGTAGTATTTTTAAATTTTTTAAAAAAGTGTTTATTATAAATGGCTTCATTTCCTATGGTGAAAATCTGATTTTTAATTAAGATAAATTTTATTTCATCTTCTACAAAACATTTTTTGAAAACAACTGTTATCAATAACCTAATAGTAATAACAATAGCAATAATTAATATCCATTGAGCACCTAGAAGCATTAGGACAATGTCTTTCTGAACAGGCTCCAATTCTAAAACCTTCAGAAACACCCAGAGGTTGGTACAAATGATCTCATTTCACAGAGAAAGGAGTTCAAGATTTTTCAAGAAAGGTGGCTGTTCTTTAAAGTGTTGCTTCCAGGAAGGAGCAAAGCAACCCCTTGTATCTGTCTCTTCTGGAGAGTTTGATTGTGAATAGTGGGCCAGTTTTGTTAAAGCAAAAGCAATTTAAAGCTGAATAAACAGAAGAGCCAGAACTATGGAGAAGAATAAGCAAATGACTTACTTCTTAAGAGCAGTTCAGTATCCAAGTAGCCTCCCTAGTAAGGGGAACAGGGACTGTCTCTGGCATGAACTCTACAGCTATCTCTTTGGCCTCCCCCGCACCCCCCCCCCGTGGGAAGAGCAGCCTAGCTAGGCCACAGAGGAGGACATTGCAGCCAGCCCTGGTGAGACCTGATAAGCTAGGGTGAGATGGAATGGGAGGAGGTCTTCCCCTATCAGTGGACTTAGAGAGGGGCAAGGAGGAGATAAGGAAGGGAGGGTGGGATTGGGAGGGAATGAGGGAGGGGGCTACAGCTGGGACACAAAGTAAATAAACTGTAATTAATATTAAAAAATTTTATATTTATATAAAAAATAAAAACATTATAGTTGTTAAACAATTTTCAAATATATGCTTTTTGAGAGACTGTGAAATAAGTCCAGCTAGTATTTTTAAAGATAGGAAGAGAGATTTTTTTCTTTTAAACATCCATTTTCTAATTCATATTGCCTTTAAGTACTCTTATTAATATGTGATTCTATATTACACTTGGTCATGTATGCAATGAAAAGATAAAAAGACACCCTTTAACTGTGAAAATAAAAAAACACGGTGATACGGGAGTCCTACAGAGTTTTCAAAAGCAAGTAATTCCAACAGTTCTCGTGCAAACACATGCCCTGCAAACTGTGTTACTAGTCTGTATGTATAATGGGTTCAAGTCCTTGGCTTCACTAACTTGAAACAGTCACCATGAAAGCAAGCTGTACTTCTTCAGGAAACAACCGGGCAGCTTTTTAAAAGCAGACTTTCCGTACAGCCTGTTAATATCATCTCTAGGAATTAAAGTGGAACCTTACTATTCCTCAGATATAAGTGTGGCCTTATCAAGGAAGCCTCTCTTCACGGTAAAGAGACTGACACAGAAAAGCACAATTGGAAACAATGCAGAACTTAACGGTTTATATGGAGCACAGCCCCTACAGATACATATATTACCACTGTTCCTGCACCTATGGCTCAAGGAATACGGCAGAAGAGGGAGCAGAACAGACTTTAAGCGCCAAAATACCAAGAAGTCTGCTGTGAAACAGTTTCTCCCAAAATGGCTACAGAAACAAGATTGCAACAATGGCAATATCAAGGAAATGACAACCTGGCAGGGGAAAAGCCCCATGGGGCCCTGGGGAAAAACCTCCTGGTGTCCTGTTCCTAGACAAAGAGCTTCAGGCAACTAGTGACTGATAGAGATAAAGGAGAATTAGCCTCACCCAGGGTTGAGCCCCCAGATTGGTCATCCAATGCCCCTACATCCATACACACACAAACAACTAAAATGGACTCAGCAGATTACATTTATATATTTATGCATACATGTATGTGTACGTAACAATAATAATCAAAGAAAATGAGGCTATCAACGTGAAGCAGGAAGGGTCCCTTAGAACAGCCAAAGGGAGGAAAGGGTAGGTGAAAGTGATAAAAGGCTACCTCAGTTAAAACATATTAAAAAGTGAACATGGTTGATCTCCCATGTAACCTGTCAGTATTATGGTGCAACAAAATATATGCCCATACAAAAGTTTGTGTACTAATGTTTCTAGTAGCCTTGTTTATAATAACCAAAACAAAGATATGATCTGAAAGCCCTTTAGCTAATGAATGGATAAATGATGGTATACCCAAACAATGGCTAGTTATTCAACTATACAAAGTAAATAAACTGATAAAAGATAACTTATTAAAACACTGTGCAAAAGAACTCAGTTAGAAAAGGCCTTATGGTTGGGGATCCAAGATGGCTGCCACGAGAGAACACCCTGTCTGAGGAGTAGGAGAGCAGAAACAACGCAGCGACCAGGAGACTGAACTCTGGGACCTAAAACGCCAGCATTGTGAGTGCCAGGTGAGCGGAACGCCTACGGTGAGAAAATCAAGTGGGAAAACCCTAGAGACACCCAGTTATTACCTGGAATAGGTAATACCAGCTGCGCACAGCTCTGATCTGAATGAGCCGCCCCGCTGGGCACCCGCACCCGCCATTGTAGACTGGATTGCACAGTCTCGCGGGCAGTCTCAGGAGGAACCGGATGCCGTTTTCACTGAACTGCACCCTGCTAGAGCGCACTACACCCGGGTTCTGCTTCAACCCGCGGGTGTGCGGCGGGCACGAACTGATCAAACTCAATGGAGAGAAACTCAAATCAATCCCACTGAAATCAGGGACTAGGCAAGGCTGCCCATTGTCTCCATATCTCTTCAACATAGTACTTGAAGTTCTAGCTAGAGCAATAAGGCAACTAAAGGAGATCAAGGGGATACAAATTGGAAAGGAAGAAGTCAAAGTATTACTATTTGCAGATGATATGATAATATACATGAGTGACCCCGAAACTTCAACCAGAGAACTCCTTCAACTGATAAACACCTTCAGTAAAGTGGCTGGATACAAAATCAACTCAAAAAAATCAGAAGCCCTCCTGTACACCAAAGACAAAAGGGCCGAAAAGGAAATTAGGGAAACAACACCCTTCACAATAGCCACTAATAACATAAAGTTATTGGGGTGACTCTAACCAAGCAAGTGAAAGACCTATA
>CM053756.1:29370660-29547282 GCA_028658305.1 Pachyuromys duprasi | reverse complement strand
GGGTAGGAGGGACTGAGGGAGGGGGCTACGCCTGGGATTCAAAGTACCTAACCTGTGATTGAGATAAAAATAAATAAATTAAAAAAAAAAAAAGAAAAGGCCTTATGGTCTCATCTAAATTACATGTTCATAAAAAAGAAATTCAGAGACAGAGTGTGTTAGTGGTTGCCAGGGACTGGGAATGATTACCAATGGACACGGTATTTGTTTTACAGGACGTAAAGATGTTCTGGAATTCAACGGTGCTGATGGCTATACAACTGTCAATATGATAAATAGCATAATGAATTGTGCGCTTTTCAAAGGTCAGTTTTATGGCTTATAAATTAAAACTCAATTTAAAAACACACTGAAGAGTTGTGATAAAGAAACTGAATAAAGCTCCTGTTTACAACTGAAACTGGTTAAGATAAATATGTGTACACATAAGGTTAGAGAATCTAATGTGGACATCTGTTAGCAACACTGACATTATTCATTCATTCACGTTTAATAATAAAAAACCCATATTCTACAAATGTAAATCCCATATAAGTAAACTACAGTTGAATAAAATCTGAAATTCTGCCTTAGAATTATATTCTAATACCCCAAAACCCTTACTTTCAAAAGTACAAAATTACATCCAACCACTCACTCCTACTCACCAAAGCTGGCAAACTACCTTCTCTGCTGCTTGTGGACACAGCTGGGGGAAATTTATTACTATTTTCATGTCCACTCCCTGACAAAGAAGTTGACTGCAGGTTTTAAGGAAACGTTATCATGCTGGGGCTGAGGGGCTGACTATAGGCCTTGTACAGATTTCTGAGAACCATCAACTTAGCTGTGACGGGCCTTCAGGCGCTTCACAAACAGGAAGTAAAGGTTAAGGCTGAGCTGTAAACCACTAGCTAGGGTCAACACGGAGTCCAACTGCAAAGGCTGAGAGCTGTTTGTATTTTTTAAAAATTGCAGAACAATCACTAACTGACTGCCTTTAGCTAGGAAAACAGATTTCAACAGCTACACACCGAAAACAGTACAAAAACAGCACAACAAAAATCACTAACTAACAAAAGCAGCTACATACCCGAGGTGGGGAAAGAATCTGATGTACAGTTTCTATATCATAATAATAAATTTTAAGGTTTTTCATTTATATGCCATATCAAGCAAAACAGGCAACTGATAAAAACAACATAAAAAAAAACTAAAACAAAACAAAACAAAAAACTACAGTTGGGGAATCCCGCACATAGGACTTGATAAACAGATAATTTAGCTCTGTTAAATATGCTCAAAGAGCTAAAAATGAATGAATGATATTTCTAGCACAGAAGGAACTAAGCTAAACATAGTGGTTCACACATAAGGGGACTCTAGCCAGCCCGGGGGTGGGGGGCAAAAGCAGCTCTGGCAGGTTTTGCCCTTCTCTCCCAGTCCCTCCGCCTTGCTAAAAACTGTTAGATGGCCTTCCCAAAGCTAGCCACCTACTCCCTTATTTGGTCACTTCCTTCTCCTGAGGCTGACTACCAAGGTTCAGCTATCAAAGTATTGATGTCCAGCAATCAAAAGCCCTAATTAACATGCCCACGCAAAATACTCCACCACACCCCCAGCCCTTTCTAAAACACACCTCTCTTTTTCTCTTCTTAAAAATTACACCTGCAATCTCATTTGCTGCTGTTTTTCTACCTGAGTCAGAATGCAGACACCAACTTTTCTTCCCTGCTCTCTCTGTAAAAACAGATGTTTGAGTGTGGTTTGTGCCTAAGCCAGGGTCAGAAAAGGAACACCGGCTATGAACGGGCATCTCTTTCAGTGGTACAATCCTAGAAATCTGCAGTCTGAGACAGGGGGATCGCCACATTAGGCCACTATGAGCTATATAGTGAGTTCCAAGCCAGAGCAAGGTGTCATCAACTAGACTATGAATAAAAACAATTTAAAGGAGCCAAATATATTCTGGTATTTTAAATGACAGTAAGGGAGGTAAAGGGTTCACTAGGATTCAACAGCAGACCTGGGCCATTAGAAGATTTAGCAAACTCAGAGACAAAGCCAATAGAGGTTACCAGACTGTGAAAAGGGGAATGGAGAAAATGAACAGTTTAAGACTAGTTTAAGAACAGTTGGGGTTGATCTGGAGCTACTACGTATTCAAATGCTAATGGCTTGCTCCCCAAGCTCCTTACTAGCAAATCCTCCTGCATCCAAAGTGGTGTAAACCTTGCCTCCCAAATTGTCCCTGATTGGCAAATAAAGTGCCTATACCTGCTGCGCTGGGAAGGAGAGAGGTAGATGGAGGCTAGGTTTGAGGGCTGTCGGGGCTTTTGCTTTTAGCAAAAGGACCATGAGGAGTAGAGAGAGGAGGAAAGAGAATGAAGGAGCAGGTCAACATGGGATACTGTGAACCTAGCAGGCGGCCGAAAGCAGCTTACGCTGAGGGCTGGCATGATGGAGAAGAATAGCCCAAGTGAAACAAGTGCAAGTACCTTATGGGGCTTTTGATGGGAAATAGACAAGATAGCTCAGAGGATTACTATCTGCCCACCCCCAGGTGTATTAAGGCTTATTAAAATTCTAACAGGTTTCTGTGTCCATCTATTTCTAATTTAGCAGTTAAGGGATAACTGCCACCTTAGTAATTATAGGAATCACTATTAAATATTAATAATTACACAATAATAAGCATAACAACACAGAGTCCAACAGGGTAGAATTCCTGTAAATGGAAGTACACTGAGATTATCGTGGGGTAGTGAGACAGCTCTATGTTAAAGACCTGTGTGAGGAAACAGAGATGGGCTGACAAAGCCAGGTCATCACCTGTGCCAGCCTGGTCATTATCAACAGTCTCTAGGCTTCTGTTTTCCTGCTCGCTCCTAGTTCTTCCACAGCTGGCTGATCCACACCCCATTGCCAGGTCATCTGCCCCAGCCCCATCTCAGGCTGTTAAGGTGTGGGAAGAAACTGTTTTGCACTGAGGTCTGCCTTGTCTTGCCAGCAGGAGGGAAAGGGCTAAGAATCCAACTTTAGGTGCTGCTAAGAGTTTGATCATTCTTGGCTGGTGAGATGAAAGGAGGTGACTATTTTGCTACTTAAGATATTTAATTACACTTAATTATCTTTTAAATTCATTCAACATTTTAAATATTACAGAATGTTTCTAGTTTTCCCCAATATGCTTTCACTTTTACATGGCTATAAGGAAGTCGGGCTTTAATACAAAAAAAAAAATGTTACCTTGACAAGTTATTTTTTTTTGTCCAAAGTGCTAACTGATGCCTTGAGGGAGAATAAGAAATAAGAGCCCCCTTATGTAGGCTTAGATTTTTCAAACACCTACTTTATAGAGATAAAGTTCTTAGAAAGGGGTTAAAGAAAAGGGCATAAAGATAACTTTTTAGGAAGGGTTAGGAGTTATAGTGGTTTGGGTCTGTGGCAGTAGTAAGTTTTCCTCTAGGTTCCCTAACCTCACCAGCCTAGAGTTAGCTGGGTTTACAGTCCCAGGCACGAACTCCCTCCTACTGAGCAAGCCTTCTATAAACCAGTCAGCTGTTGGTTACCCCAGACATGAGAGCCACAACTGCACAATTGTGTAGATGTTGGCAGCCGATCATCACTATGGTCCACTGGTTTTACAGCTGGGTAGGTCTGCTGATGGCTCCTTAGGCAGCATTCACAGCACTTCAGATGCTATTAGAGATGGTCCTGGGGTCAAGGCGTCTAAGTCAGTTCCAGCTCTCTTCTTCTACATCCTGTGTCCAAAGTATGTGCTATCTTCACATACTGAGGGCTGGCATGATGGAGAAGAATGGCCCAAGTGAAATTTGAAGGTCTTACCTTCAAATTCTGGGAGGAAGTCAAGCAATATTCTCTATTGTTTGGGGGTATATTGAACTTCCCTGACTAACAACTTGAAGGGAAGAGTCCCATGCCTGGCAATGTCAGACAGTATGTGGCTCTTGGGGTAGAATTATCAACCCAAAGATAAAGATGGATGGATGTAGGAATAGATAGATAATGTATATGTATGTATAATGTGTGTATATACATATACGTATATATGTGCACTTACATATGTGTGTAAGTGTGTGTGTATTTTAAAGTAAACATCAAATGTTTCCTTATGGTTTTTTTTCCTCCTATGGTTATTTATCCCTCTCCCCTTGTTGATTAAAGCCCCCCTTCTTTTCCCATGTTCCTATTTATAACATTTATGTCCTATTATTCTCTTCAGAGCCCCTTTCCCTCCACTCCCCAACACTATTTTTTACTTTCCTGACTTCTGGGACTATTCCAGGTTATACACTCACATTAAAGATCCAGAGCTGGGGTCCACAAATCAGAAAGAACACACAGTGATTGTCTTTCTGAGTTTAGGCTACCTTACTCAGTATATAATATTGTCTAATTCTATCCATTTACCTGAATCTTTCATTTTTTGTAACAGATGAATAGTATTCCATTGTACTTATGTTCCACATTTTCATTACCCATTCATGAGCAGAAGTACCTTTAGGTTGTTTCCATTGCCTAGCTAGTGTGAACAGAGCAACAATGAGCATGGCTAATTAAGTATCTGTGGAATAGAATGCTGTGTCCTTTTGGCATAGGCCAAAGAATGGTAGAGCTGGGGCATATGGTAGCTTTATTTTTAGCTTTTTAAGGATTTTCCACACTGATTTCCAGAGTGGCTGGACCAGTTGGAATTCCCATCAACAAGTAAATGAGGGAAAATTCCTTTACCCCACATCTTCTCTAGCATTAGTTATTGAATCTTTCAGTGATCTTTGCCATTGCAATTGGAAAAGATGAAATCTCAAAGTTGTTTTGATTTGCTAATTACTAAGATGATGAACATTTCTGAGATATTTTTAGCCATTTTTATTTCTTCCTTTGAGAATTCTCTAGTAAGAGCATTAACCCAGTTTATGAATGGGTCTTTGGGTTTTTTTTGGGGGGGGGGAAGGGAATGGTTGTTGAGATTTTTTTGAGTTTTTTTTTAGTGTATTCTGGATATTAATCCTCTGTCATATATATATAGCTGGTAAAGATTCCCTCTCGCTCTGGGGGTTCCCTCTTCACTTAGTTGATTCCTTCCTTTGCTGTACAGTTTTATGAGGCCCCATTTGTCTATTGTTGTCCCTAATTTTTGATATATAAGGCACACCAAATATTTCACCCGAAAACTCTGGAAATGATCAACACCTTTACCAAAGTGGCAGATTAAAAAAAAAATCAACCTATAAACATCAATAGCCTTTCTACAAACCAGCAACAACCACGTATAGAAAGAAACATTCATTCATAATGACTCTCCTCCAAAAATAGCTAGGAAAAAATAACTAACCAGGGAAGTGAAAGGCCTCTACAATGAAAACTTCAAGTCTCTGAAAAGACTGAGGAAAACATTAAAAGATGGAAAGATTTCCCATACTTATTCATTTACAGAACTAATACTGTGAAGATGACCATCTTAACAAAAGCAATCTACACTTTGAATATAATCCCAATCAAAATTCCCCACGGCAGTCTTCAAAGAAACAAACAAACAAAAAACTCTTAAAATTCATACAGAACCACAAAAGACCCCAAGTAGCCAAAGCAATCTCGGACAAAAAGAACAATACTGGAAACACTAACATACCACATTTCAAGCTCTATTATGAAGACACAGTAATAAAAAAACAGCCAGCAAGGTGCTGACACACAAAAGGACAAGTAGATCAATGCAACAAAAGAGAAGATACAAACATTAGTATATGAAAATATATCCATCTGATATTTGACTTTTTTAAAAAGCCAAAAGTACACACTGGAGAAATGACACCATCTTCAATAAATAGTGCTTTGACACCTGGATGTCCACATGTAGAAAAATAAAACCAGACCAGTATCTATCATCCCAGACAAGAAACAACTCCAAATGGATCCAAAACCTCAATACAGAACCTGAAACACAGAAAATATTTTTAAGTAGGTAGGGAGGAAGGGAGGAAGGAAGAAAGGAGAGAAGGAGGGAAAGAGAGAGGGAGGGAGGAACGGACAAATGAAGGAACAGAGACAATACCCTATAAAATAAAGATGGAGAAAGGGACACCTGAATAGAACTCATTTTGTCAGCAATTAGAGATGCTTATAAGAGCCATGGTCCTAGAATACTTGCCAAGCCTGTGAAAACAATCTCTAGCACAGATACGGGGGTAGAGTTCTTTTAATTAAAAAAAATTAAGCACCTTTAAAAAAATGGCCTTATTGTATTCTTCATAAAAATTCCTAATTCACATTTTAAGTAACAAGTGAGGTAAAATTCTAATATTAGCTACTGCATTGAACTCCTTCCAAAAGGAAAGGATAAAGGAAACAAGTTATTATAAAAATGACATTTATACACTGTGATTTGATACCGGTAAAAAATATTCACAACACTTTATTAAATTCTCATGTAGTAGTAGCTACCATACAGTGGTTATCAACACAGCAAACTCTGACTTATCTATGATATTTGAGGAAGTATGTTATATCCAATTAAACAAATAAATCTGTTTTAAAAGTAAGAAAAAACAGAGCAACAAATGGTGGCACATTCCCATAATCCCAACACTTGGGATATAGAGGTAGAAGAAGGACTAGGAATTCAAGGCCAGCCTTGGCTACATAGTGAGATCAAGGCTACCTTGGGTTCAACTCTGTCTCAAATATCAAAGTGAACAAAAGAGCAGCACCACGTGAGCATACCCTTCCAAGGGCCACACAATATACAAGCCCCTTGTGAGCATAAAAGGTTTGCTTGCTTATGTTTTCTCTGTCTCATTTACATATCTCCTTTTCAACATTAAAAAATGTAGGCAGTTTTTACTCAATATATAATAATATTATTGACTAATACATCAGATAATCATAGTATATAAAACTCAACATAGCTGTTTGAAATCCTCAGCAGCTAATACAGCACTAACATGTTATTACATTGTCTGTAAGGTTCATATTTTTTAAATGCAGTATTAAAAAGTCAAGTGATATTCTAAAGCCATTGGACCAATAAGTAGTCACTGCTTTATAAACAACAGGCAACTCTAGATTCTGGATCCACAGACCAGTGACTTAAGTACCCAATGTCAACTTCATAGGCCACAAAGCAGAAGATATTTTACCAACAATAAAATAACTAAACCACAAATAGTACCATTAGCAAAACACTATAGACAACTTATTTTACCTTGTTTTAGAACAAACAGGAAGGGGCAGTTAGGTACACTGACTGCTTTTCCAGAGGACGTGGGTTCAATTCCCAGCACCCACATGGCAGCTCAGAGCTGTCTGTAATTCCAAGATCTGACACCCACAGACATACATGAAGGCAAAACAGCAATGCACATAAAATAAAAAATAATAAATTATTTTTTTAAAACAAGAACACACAGGATATTTTATCTCACTTACATGCATTCATGTATGTAACGCAGACAGAGCTATATTAACAAATATATTCTGATGGTTAGGTTCCATACTGGTGTTACTCATATGACAAAATCTGACTATTTATTTTAAAGCTTGCCTGAATGAATTTTTCAATTGCTTCACTAACTCTTACCTGTAAAGAAGACTATATGGTCCATACTCACTGAATCTTTAAAATATGGGGTTCCAGGAAAGAACCTAGTTATATGTTGTTCTCCCTCATTTTGAGGGAAGCGCTTCCAGGAGAGCAGGATCTTCTTCAGACAGACTCCAGAAGAAATAAGTAAAATAAAAATATAAAAAAATAAAAAACTACACATTTACTTTAAAGCAAGTATAAGAGCCACAAAATACACTGGAGGAAAGCTAAATATTAAAGAGCTAAGCAAACAACTGACAACTCAGGAAAAAAAAAAAAGAACAAAAAAATTGACAAGAGGGGAAAAATAAATAATACGATTAAAGAGAATAGCAATGAAAAGCCAGAAATCAACGAAATAGAAAAGGATTGCAATAGAACAATATATAAGCTCAACAAAGCCATATCTGGTAAAGACTATGAAACTGATAAACCCAACACACCAAATTAAGAAAAGAGACAGAATGAACAATACTAGTATTAAAAGTAGGAACTACATATGTAGCAGATAGAAGAAAAAAGCAAGAGAACATAATGACCATTACACCAATACATATGAAAGTCCAGGCAAAATAGACAAATTTATAACCAAACTGTATAAAAATAATGCAGTGTCTTATTTGCAGTGTATTGTCTCGGAATTTTAATTGAATTATTTCTTATTAAATTACCATACAGTAATTTAATTTTTTGCTCAAAAATGAGTGGGATTTAGTATAGGAATTTAAATAAAGCTAACAATTTTAAATAAAATAATTCCAGGTGTCATCACTCATAAATGCTCTAAAATTTGGATTTCTGTCTTTTATAGTGTTATCCTCATAAACCCATGCATTATCAACCCTCATTAGAGAAGTTTCTTCTTTCAGTGTATGATAGTTAGTACAAAGTGAGAGGGAGTTTTAAAGCACTTAGCCCTAAACTGGATGTCTTCACTAAATCCCTTCCCTCAAGGCTCAGGAATCTATGGAAGATTATAAAAGCTAGAGGTGGTAGATGACTCAAAGGAAACAGCACCTTCCAGGCACAACAGGACTGATGACCATGTGGATTGTGACAACACACAGAGGACCTGCTCAGGTTCAAAGCAGACAAAGTCCCAGCACTGAGAAGGGGAGAGAGGCATCAAGCCCCACCTCTGACCTAGGAGCTGTTTGCAATTGATACTGGCTGGGAGAGGGAAAATCAGGTTTTTTTCCAGTGGAATGTCACTGTGCGTGTAAACCGCACTCCAGGACATGCTGGCTGTGCAGGAGTAACTGGCCAACAAAAAACAGGACTCCTTGCTTGTTTGGTCTTATTTGTGGGTTTTTTGGTTTATTTCTTTGTTTTGGTAGTTTCTCCCATATATTTTGATTATATTTTATTTTTCATTTTTGAGAGAAAGATAAAGAACATGAAGTTGGGTGAGCAGGGAGTTGGGGAAGAGTTGAGAAGACTTGGGGGAAGGGAAAGAATATGATCCAAATAGACTGTATGAAAAAAATTAAAAACAAATATTTCTGTCTTTTATTACATCTTTAAATTATTTTTTTTACTCAGTCTAGAATTTTCCTTGAGTATTTCTGTTTAACTTTTAGGATTAGAATAAAACAGTTCAAACAGATTAGCTAGTGGCAAGAAGTGAGGATTTGTGAACTTTCTGAACTGAAACTAAATGACCCTTGTACTTCCATATTTAATATTAACTTTGAGCTGCCATATAAGTGCCCTATTCCAGAGTTATATAAGCACAAAGGGCAACAACGTCAAAGAATTATATAATTACAAGCAATTTCAACCCCGTATTTTATAGTTGAGGAAACTGAGAACCAGGGAGCTAAATTAACTTGTCCAGCATGAAATGTTAGTCTTTTCCTCTACTACAGGAAGACATAACTATAACCTGTGAACACAGCCCTGCTAGTTACTTTTACTATGAAAGTAACACAAAACTAGGACTCCAATCCCAGCATGTACTTTTATGGCATAATATTTAGGGTCAGCATAACTATTAGTGTTAATAAGAGCATTCGTAACATTATCTATGGAGAATACTTTCCTATGTAGTTCTTTGAGATTGACTTCGTTTTCAGATACATTAAAAATTAGAGGGAGTGTGGCAGAATTAGTCTGTTAATAAAACTCAAAAAATCTAATTTTGTGATAGTTTCTGTATCAATATATACATTTTTCAGTAACAATCTACAAACTTAGATAAGATTCACTAGATACAAAAAGGCCATTATCTTAACATTTCTCTTCCTTAATCTTCCAAGTTTAAATGCCTTGTTTCCCTTATAATAACACAACCTCATAGTCGTTTTACCTTTTCAGTTTAAGGTTGCCAACTGTTCTTCTTGGTTCCTGCAGTTAATACGAAGTTATAAGTCAGCAGCACACATAGAGAATAAAGGCCATTCCATGTATTTGTATAATTTTTTCTACTCAATATTAATTTTTTAATAATGAGACATTGAATGGTTCAGGTAAGAAAATTAAATTTGGTGTTATAATTGTTTGGTATAAATAGCAAGATGGCTAAAATTTCCCTTTTGCCATGAATTTCCAAGAAGACTATCACCGTGGTTCCCAGCCCACAATGGCTCCTCGTCAATGTGAGCTTGCTACTCCCTCATCAAGAATTAGGGTCCCATATCCTTCAACATGAATCTGGGCTGACAGTATTCAACCTGTAATTTACAAAAAGAATGCAGTTGAAGAGAGGCCATGAAGCTCCCACTTGGTTCTCTTAGGGGTTCCCGTTCAAGGATGACAGCACCTAGGACCACCGTGATAGAGAGAATATATGTAAGCACGTTGGCTGACGGGCTGGGTGGAATCCAGCGTTTCCTCTATCTAAACATGTAGTTAATGTAAGAAACTACACTGGAAATGAAAGCTAGTCTTTTCAGTTGATGCTCAGATACTGAGAAGTAGACAGGACATCATCGATGCGCTTGTCCAAACCACCACCCACATAATCCAGAATCACATTAAAGTGGCCATTGCTGTCCAACAGTTCTACAATTGTAAAGAGTCAAAAGAAAATAAACAACAACAAAATTCACTAAAATATTACATTACTGCTAAGCTTAGGAAAAGGTCCAATTTTTATGTTTCTTGGTTAGGTAGCCTGATGAATACAAGGCTGAAAAGATCCCTCAGACTTGATTCCAGTTGAAATAAAGACCAATTCATTAATACATAAAAGATATATGTCTTAATAAAATGAGACTGTTTTCTATGCACATCCGTATTGTGAAGGGCAGAAAGATACTAATGACCAGGAAAGGCTATGCTAGGGAAGAAAAGGCTTTTTGGCACAGTTATGTCATTCTTCTGTTCTTGCCAGACAAACTGCTCAGGTAATTCTAAGTTGAGTTGCTAACTATGAGTCTCCAAGGAGCTCATGAACACAACACAGGCAAGAAAAGCAGATGGCATAAAGAACGGTTGTTTTCCCACTAAGTACTCATGGGAAATATATGACCACATATAGAAAAGAAAGCCTACAAATAATCAGCCAAAGAAGAAAAATCAAGTATTCCAATGATCTTCAAAATTTAACCTTCAAAATCATGTTTATAACATGTATATTGTAAATATATTTAAGTGTTGATACCAAAATTATTTCAAATATTCATCATCAACTACTTGACCATTGCTTTAAATTAAAGAGATTCTAAGGGTTATATGAAGTGAACTCTATATAAAACACCACTGACTTATGTGGATATTGTTCATTTGTTCCTTTTAGACTATTCTCTTAAACACACTGGATGCTCTTGGTGGCAAGTTATTCCTGGGGCTTTAGCACTAACAAATTAAAACCCTAACTCTGAAAATACATTTTCCATCAGAAATAACTGAGAAGTTATTTCCCACCTGACCATTTCTCCATTCGAATTTTCCTCCCTCACAATGACAGAAAAGTGTCTTTCAGTACAGGTTAGACTAGCTCACTACAGGAACTTATAAGAATCATCAAAATCATTATCCAATGAGAAATAATAAGTTAGTTTTCTTCCTTCCAGAATGTAAAAACTATCCATTTAAAAGCAAAATTGTTGATTATAATATTTTGAAAAGCTAGTCAATGTTATATTCCACAATCCGATCCTCATCCTTCCTCACGTTTGTTTTCCAGAATGTCAACTTTATGGTGTCAATTGTTCTTCTCTTATTTAAAGTCTGCTGCCAACAAAAAAGGAAAACAAAAATTCTCGAAGTTATATTAAACCACCAAACACTTCAATATTACAATATTAGTTAGTAAGTACATGTGGTTTAGTTACAAATGGTGGAACCTTAGATGTTCGTGAGTCACACTCTAAACTCAGTGGCACTGGCCTGTGTTTCTGCTGGTATTTTGTAAGCCAGATTTCTGTCTTTCCCCCTCCAGCCTTCCTCTTTTCTTTCCTCTTCCAAAGCACAAGAGGGGCTATGACCTCTGCCCTACATCAAACCTGGACTGATCTGATTAATATAAAAGAACCATTTAGAAATCATAAAATTTTAAGAAACTGTCAACTTCCCATAGTTCAAATGATGAATTTAGAAGGAACAAACAAAATAGAATAAACCAATAAGAAGCAATTTCCTAGAGGAGATGAAACTGTTTGAATAAAATATGGTAAAGTTAAAATTTTAAAGGACAAATAGTAGAGCAGAAGAGACTCCTACCTACATAAGAGAATAGATCTAAACCATAGGGAAGAAACTGTTTCCAACAAGTAAGTTAACAATCACAAATTATGGAACATGAATGGCTCTGTGAGGACAGAAACACTGAAGATTTTCAGAGAAACCACAGCAAAGATATGCTGTTCTTCAATCTGCTTTATCAAATATTAAACGGTGATGTGAAGACAAGAGTACTTATAATTTGTCACTTAAAAATAAGAAATATAGGTGAGAATAAGCAAATTTTCCAATGAAATCTAAAGCAACTTCTAGGTCTTCTATCAAAAGATTTAACCTCAGAGCTAAAAGGAAGTTCAGTGATGTTATGCATTGATTGGCTCAAGCTCATTTTCTTTCTTTATTTTTAGTATTTATTTTCAGTTATATATGTATTGTGAACATATGTGCATGGCTGCCCACAGAAGCCAAAGTGTCGGATGCTCTGGAGCTAGGGTTACTGATGGCTGTGAGCACCCACACGGGTGCTGGGAATTGAATGTGGGTCTGGAAGTGCAGTACTTGTTTTGAACTCTCTAGCCTCATTTTTCTTAATCAATTTGCATTACCATCCACGAGGACAGCTAGAGAAGCACAGCAAATACTCTCACAAACCAACAGCACTGCTCTACAATTTAAAGTGACATTGGTGTTTGCCTTTCAATGTTTAATGCATCATAGCCTTACATCATGTAAGCCACGAAGACTAACAATTTTTTATAAGAGCTTTAAAAATTATTTTTATTATTTTCAAGTGTGTGGGGGGGGCGTGCTTGCATGTGTGTTCATAAATGCTCAGGTTTCCTGGAGCTGGGTCTCTAGGAACTATATTTACAGGTGATTATGAGCTTCCAATACAGTACTTCCAATACAGTAACTAAGTTCATGTTTTTACCAAGAACAGTACGTGCATTTAACCACTGAGCAATCTCTTCAGCTCCCTCCTCAACTTTTCTTAACCACTGAGCAATCTCTTCAGCTACCTCCTCAACTTTTCTTTTCGTTAACTTAAACTGAGCTTGTTGTGTCCACTTCTGAAGTACAGCTTTTCTTCCATGAAAAGTTAGAGGGGAAAAAAAGTTCATGTGATTTTCATATCCTCTGGACTTTCAGTGTTTTGTTTTGTGTTGTTTTCAATTACTAAAAAAAAATTATTTATTACAGTTTATTTACTTTGTATCCCAGCTGTAGCCCCTCCCTCATCCCTTCATAACCCCCCATCCCTCTTCTCCTCCCATGCCCCTACCCACTGATGGGGAGGTCCTCCTCCCCTTCCCTCTGACCCTAGTCTATCAGGTCTCATCAGGACTGTCTGCATTGCCCTCCTCTGTGGCCTGATAAGGCTGCTCCTCCCTTAGGGGGGCTGTCAAAGAGCCAGCCGCTGAGTTCATGTCAGAAACAGTCCCTGTTCCCATTACTAGGGAACCCACTTGGAGACTGAACTGCCATGGGCTACATCTATGCAGGGATTCTAGGTTATCTCCATGCATGGTCCTTGGTTGGAGTATCAGTCTCAGGAAAGACCCCTGGGCCCAGATTTTTTTGGTTCTGTTGCTCTCCTTGTGGAACTCCTGTCCTCTCCAGGTCTTTCACCCCCGCCCCCTTTCTTCATAAGATTCCCTGCACTCTGCCCAAAGTTTGGCTCTGAGTCTCAGCATCTGCTTTAATACCCTGCTGGGTAGAGTCTCTCAGAAGCCCTCTGTGGTAGGCTCCTGTCTTGTTTCCTGTTTTCTCCCTCTTCCGATGTCCCTCCCGTTTGTTTTCTGAAAGAGGAAGTATACAGAAAGACATTTGCTCAACCATGTTCATAGCAGCTTTTTCATAATAGCCAGAATCTGGAAAGAACCCCGATGTCCCTCAATTGATGAATAAATACAGAAATTGTGGTACATTTACACAATGGAATACTACTCAGCAATTAAAAACAAAGAAATCATGAAATCTGCAGGCAAATGGTGGGATCTAGAAAAGATCATCCTGAGTAAGGTAGCCCAGAAGCAGAATGACACACACGGTATATACTCACTTATATCTGGATATAATATAGGATAATCATACTAAAAACTGTACACCTAAAGAAGCTAAGCAAGAAGGAGGACCCTGGGTAAGATGCCCTCCGAAACCATTCACTTTTACCACAAAGTGACTTCAAAGAAATCAAATTTTATCTCATTTATTGAGATAGAGAAAACTACCTATTTTATTTCAGTTAAGTTGGACTACCAAAAGAAGAAAAAAAACTTAAAATTCAATTCATTTTATGACAGTACCCTAGTTTTTAATCCATAATCTGAGTAGCCAATTCAAATTACTAATTTTAACGATGGATAGATTTAAGAACTCTTTCACTTAGATTTTTAAAATTGAATTGAATATACTTTTCCAATTCCTTCCTCTGTTCACTGTTTATATATATATATATATATATATATTTATATATATATATAAAACTCACTTTAGTTTTTCATGAAAATATGAACTATATTAAGATTTGTATTAGAGTAGCCTAATTTTCTACTTTCACTCTTCCCAACTCATACTAAAATGATTTCTTATAAATAATGGCATATCCTAAAAGCGTCACATTAAACAAACAAACAAAAAAGACTGACTTTGGTTAAATATATTTGAGTTCACTAAATTTAAAGCATTATAGCAACATATGGTAAGGTGAATAAAAAGTTTTCATGTCATCTGAAAAGCAACATACAAATAGAGTCGACTGTACATTAACACCGCTGTCAGTTTCCGTATTTCAAGACTCTGCACTAAGAGGGTGCACATAGTCTCACATAATCCTGGCTAGCCTCAAACTCACCATGCTGCTAAGCATTGCCCTGAATTCCTGATTCTCCTGCCTCTGCCTCCAAATGCTGGGATTATAGGTGTATACCACAATGTCCCACTTAATGATTCTCGGGATAGAACCCAAGGCTTTGTGCATATTAGGAAAACTCTTTACCAACTGAGATACATCCCTGTGCCCCCTTCACATTTTCAGAATTGGGGAAAAAAAAGTATAAGCAGTTCTTTCTTCCACAAAATCACGAACATTCTAACATCTAAAATGATTCAAAATGATTTTATACAGATTTTGTGCAGATTTTCAACACCTTGTCATAAGGCAGTGACTATATGAAAACTATTTTAGTATGTGTATATACATATACAAATGAATAGATATCTTTATCTATTTACATTCTATTTAATAACGGGATTTTTGTTTCCCTTTCTCAAAACAAAATCATTCAACATTTTGAAAAAATTTCTTCTTAAAATTAAATATTTCTTTTTCTCTCTGCCAAATATAAAACGCTATTTGAAGCAAATACATCAAAAGGTAAGAGCTGTAATACTGTTTTATTTGCAAATTGCTCCTAACAGAATCCTAGCAACAACCTGATGATATTGTTAAGAAAAATCTTATCTCTAGCCTGGTAGTGATCCTAATTCTAGGTGAAGACATGTGTGAGCTTAGAAAAGAGCCTGCCCGCTACAGAGCACAAGGCAGCCCTGCACGCCCACTTCCCACTAAAAAATGAGAAGTACCCTGGAGAAGGACAGTGCCTACTGCCCAGCATAAAAGGGAAGTAGTTTTCTAAATTGGGGTAGAGAACAGAAAATCAAGAGAGACAGAAGGACCGTAACCTGTGTGCCTGCCTCAAAAAAAAAACAGGGGTTTAGCAAAACAAACAAACAAAAACAGGAGAAGATAATGGAGAGATTCCCAAGAACCTTGCACTCTGGAAAACAGGAAGAAGTACAAGGCTTTGGCTTCAGAGCAAAGAATATCATAGAACAGTCAAATGGAAGGATTTGACAAAGTAATTATTCTAATTTGCTTCCTGTTGCTGTAATAACACACTGTCGAAAAACCATCTGGGGATGGTACAGATGACAGTCCATCATTAAGGGCAGCCTAGGTTAAAACTCAACACAGGAGCTTGAAACCATGGAATAACACTGTTTCATGACTTACTCCAGGTTTACATTCATGTACCTTTCAAAGACCTTCGAGGCCCACCCGTAGAGCAATGGTATCTCCCACAGTGGGCTGGGACCTCCTATATCGATTAGCAATCACAGAAATGCCCACAGCTATCTGTAAACCGAGGCAGGGGTTGGAAGAAAGAGCAGTGGGACAGGAAAAAGGGAAGTGAAATGTGTTGTTGACAAGAGCCTTGAACCAGGATCAGACAGTAGACAAATGTGAGTCAGCTGGTAAGAGGACGCCATCTTTTAATAACAGAATCAGCTAGATCTTGCCCAGCCCAGTTAGATGAAGACATGAATTACTTATAAAGCTAACCAGGATTCATCTCATAGCAAACATTAATTCAGATTTGTTAATAAGTTCATGAAATTAATTTTTTCTTTGTGATTTTGGGGAACGAACCCAACACATCATGCATGCTAACATGCTCTCCACTAGTAAGATGTACTCCCAACTTGTATCAGTATTTCTAAAAGCACGGAGAAGAGAAAGGCAGAGGAGAGAGCTCCTGGCCTCATAATCCCCGAAAATTCATTTTGGGCTGTTTGAGCCATGTTGCTTATCACATTGCACTACAGTATAAATCTGTTTCCTTTTAAGAACAGGAAAGCAAACTGGTAGGTAAGCTGGTTTATTTTGTTGTTGCTTTTGAGTCTGTTTCTACACACTCAAACCTCCCATTATAAAGCACTTAATAGGAAAATCACTTTACAAATGTGAAGCCACTAACAAAATACTGTCAAAAGTTTACTAGATATGCCCCCTTCAATTCTACATAACTGGATGTACTTCCTGTTCCGATGAAAATGGAGATGTCCAAAAACATGAGTACCAACTCCACCCTATGAAACATTCCCAGTCTTTTATTTCTTAGCGAATCTGTCACAGCCTTGATATAGTTGGCTACTATTCAAAACTAACATGAAAAGTAATTTTGTAAATTCAAATCCAGATCAAATATTTTGTTACATTTATTTAATTATGGAAGGGGTGTCACATGCCACAGCAAATGCACTTGAAGGTCAGAAGAAAATTTGTGGGAGTCAATTCTCTCCTCCCACATGGGTCCTTGGCATCAAACCTAGGTCATCACACTTGGCAGCAAGCACTTCTATCCACTGAGACATCTTGCCAGCCTTCAGAAAAATAAAAATAAAAACAAGAATAATTTCACTGTTTCCTTCTAGAGTATTGTTTTTCTGTTCCTTACTTTTGGGGAGTCTCCTTACTTTTCCATTATTATGTTTTGATACATAATAAATATAAAATTACTATGTAAATACAAAACTGTATTAACATGAAATAACAGTGAAGACTTTGGAACCTTATAAATATGCATACAAATCAAACTTATAATCATGATTAATCTAATAAAGGAGATAATACCTCTGTTTCCCTGCCAAATTCTAGACAGAGCCAAAAGACACTGCCGATAGACTATAGAATGTGAAGAGAGAGCACTGTAAAAGATAAATAAAAGACTTGAACAGTTAGGATACACACACCGAGACAAACATGGCACAGAAGGAACAGGTCATGTAGAGAAAACGAGTGCGTGAGAGGCATAGCAAGGGAAGAGATCTTGTCTGCAGCTGGATATGGATAGTGGAGCATAGAAGAAAGCTGAAATGGATATGGGGAGAGGTTTCATAAAAAGGCCACTTACAGCTATAGACAGTATGAGATCACTAAGGAATGTAAGCAAAAGAGTGTTGAGGGTGTGGGCAGATCAAAATCACTACAACATTCAGAAGTCAAGTGAGGCCGGAGGTGAGACGGTAAAGTAAAAGTCAGGAAGCCTGGCACACAGAGATAGGAAACAACCAGCCATATCCAGATACAGATAGGTGAGCTGCCTTACAGTAGGTTTAAGAACCTGGAGACTCCTGGCAGCCTTAGCACAAACAGCTCACGTGAGCAATGAAGGTAAGAACCTGAACAGAATGGGTTTAAGAGCAAAAGACGGAGACAGTGCAGACAGATAACTCTTTAAGTTGTTTTGTCACAAAGCCAGGCAAAGAAACTGCACAAAAGCTAAAAGAGAAAGGGTATGGAGAAAACATAGAAGAAAAGCCAAAATGTTCTATGCCAATGGAGCAATCCAATAACCAGTGAAGAGCGGGATTCCAGGGGAAATAAGGAGAAGTACTGTAAGGATGAGCTGCAGCCAAAGGGTGAGACCTCCTCCCTAAATGGAAAATCCAGCTCTGGACCGGACTTGAGCAACTTCACTTTGGTAAGGATGGCAGAAGTTATGGTTGCCATGCTGATAAATGGGTGGAGATTACATTGGGTCATGGTTAGACACAGTAAGGGTAACTAGTAGAATTGATTCTACTATCCCTCCCTGGCAAGGGAGGGAAGATCCCTTAAGGAAGAAAGAAACCACACTTAATTCTGCATAATTTAATTCAATATTCCTTGACATGCTCCTCTTTTTTTTTGCTGAGCTATACTTAGAACTTCAGATCAAGAAAGATACAGAACATAACTATGTTATGTTACACCACTCATACACACACACATATGTTATAGCACATATATGGGAGTGGTGAGATTTCAATATGTGGGCATTTCTAATTTTCTGGCAGGCCTGATGATGTGTGCCTTCCACTGTAGTACTCAGGAGGCTCCTTTCCCTGCAGTGCACCCATCTGTGTGAATCACACGGATCCTCCCTTTCCTCCTCCCCATTCATTGCTTTATGCCAGTTCCCAACTCTAACAGGAGTCCTCTACCACAGATTAAAGCTGGATATCTACAACAGAACACTTACAAACTCATGAAAACTCAAGAACTCACTACTGAGTGAAAAATTAGTCAAGACAGAATTAAGAAAAATAATTAAAAATTTTTTGAATGATAACGATTATACAGCATATCCAATTGTATGGTACACTATGAAGGAAGCTCTAAAAGGCAAGTTCATAACACTAAGTGCCTATATTGTAAAAAAAAAATGGAGAAATTGTATACTAGTAACTTAACAGAACACCTGAAAGCTCTAGAAAAAAAAAAGAAATAAACCCCAAAAGGAGTTTGTGGCAACAAATTATCAAACTAAGGGTTGAAATCAATAAAACAAAAGCAAAGAGAACAATACAAAGAGTCAATGAAACAAAGAGATGGTTCTTTGAAAAAAAATCAATAAAACAGACAAACACTTATCCAAAGTAATTAAAAACCAGGAGAAAATACATAATTCTAAAAATCAGAAATAAAAAGTGGGATATAACAACAGCCACTGAGGAAATCCAGAGAATCATAAGGATACACTTTTAAGATTTGTACTACACCAAATTAAAAATCTAAAAGAAATTGATAACTTTCTTGATAGTTATCACTTACTAAATCAAATGAGAATTTTAAACAGACCTAGTAAAATTGAAGCAGTCATTAAGTCTCCCAACGAAAAAAGCCAAGAGTTAGTCAGTTTTAGTGTAAAATTCTTCTAGACTTTCAAAGAAGAGTTAACACCAATACTCCTAAAAAAGGATCACTGCCCAATTCATTTTATGAGGTCATAGTTACCCTGATACCCAAACCACATAAAGACTCAACAAAGAAAGATAATTACAGACCAATTTCCTTTATGAACATAGATGTAAAAATACTGAATGAAATACTTGCAAAACAAATCTAAGAACACATCTAAAGAACATCAAGTAGCCTTCATCCCAAAGATGCAGGGATAATTCAACATTCACAAATCAATAAATGTAATCCATGATATAAACAAACTGACAAGATCTAACATCCTTTCATGATAAAAGTTCTGGAAAGATTAGAGATATAAGGGACAATACCTAAACATAATGAAGGCAATTTAGAGCAAGCTAACATCAACTTGAATGGAGAGAATCTCAAAGCAATTCCACTAAGATCAGGTACAAGACAGTTATCCACTCTCTCCATACCTTTCAATGTAGTACTTAAAGTCTTAGAGCAATAAAACTAGAGGAGATCAAGGGGATACAAATTGGAAAGGAGGAAGTCAAAGTATCTTTATTTACAGATGATATGGTAGTAGACATTGACACTAAAAATTCCATTGGGAAATTCCTACAGCTGATAAACACTTTCAGCAAAGTTTCTGAAATTAACTCACAAAAATCAGTAGCCTCCTATATATACAAATGTCAAATGAACTGAGGAAGAAATTAGAAAAACAACACCTTTTACAATAGCCTTGAATAATATAAAATATCTTGAGGTACCTCTAACCAAGAAAGTGAAAAACAACCAAGATTAAAAACTTCAAGTCTTTGAAGAAGGAAATTAAAAAGTCATTTTTCTATCAGAAGATGGAAAGATTCCCCTGTGCTCATGGGTTGGTATGATTAATATAGTAAAAATGACCATCCTACCAAAAGCAATCTAGATTCAATGCAATACCCATCAAAATTCAAACACAATTCTTCACATATTTTGAAAGAACAATTTTCTGCTTCAAATAGAAACACACAAAACATAGGATAACTAAAACAATCCTAAGTAGTAAAAAGAATTGTGGGAGGTATCACTATCTCTGGTTTCAAGTTGTACTTACTACAAGCGAATAGTAATAAAAACACCCTAGTATTGGCATAAAAACTGACACTTTGATCAGTGGAATTGAACTGAAGACCCAGACATAAACCCAGACATGTGATTTTTGATAAGGAAGCCAGAAGTACACATGTGAAACAAGACAGCATCTTCAACAAATGGTACTAATCAAACTGGATGGCTGCAAATGTAGAAGAATCCAAATAGATCCATACTTATCATCCTGCACAAAACTCACCTCTAAAGACTCGAAGACCTCAACATAAAACCAGATACACTGAACCTGACAGAAAAGAAAGCAGTTAACACCCTTAAGGTCACTGGCACAGGAGAGAACTTTCTGAACGTAACACCGATAGCACAGGCACCAAAATCAACAATTACTAAACGGGACATCATTAAACTGAAGCACTTCTGCAAGACAAAGGACACCATCACTTAGACAAGGGAAAACCTACATACTGGGAAAAGATTTTTACCAACTACACATCTGATACAGGCTAGTATCTAAAATACAGAAAGAGCTCAAAAACTATGTATCAAAAAAATAACCCAATTAAAAAATGGAGTACAGACTTAAACAAACATTCTCAAAAGAGAAAACTCAAATGGCTGAGAAACAAAGATATATTCAATATCCTTAGCCATCAGGGAAATGAAAATCTAAACTACTTTGAGATTTCATCTTACACTGTCCAAATGTCTAATGTCAACATAACATGTGACAGCTCATGCTAGCAAGGATGTAGAGGGAGGGAGCAGTGCCT
Source organism: Pachyuromys duprasi (assembly GCA_028658305.1). Taxonomy (NCBI): domain Eukaryota; kingdom Metazoa; phylum Chordata; class Mammalia; order Rodentia; family Muridae; genus Pachyuromys; species Pachyuromys duprasi. Next base: position 29,525,723 of record CM053756.1, on the reverse strand, counting down.
GGCTCATCCATCATTAGAGAACCTTCCTCCTGCAGTAGATGGGAACAAATACAGAGACCCACAGCCAGACAGTATGCAGAGTGAGAGATATCGGAACACTCAGGCCTGAATGGGATGTTTTCATCAAATCCCTCTTCACTGGACTCAGGAACCCTGCAGAAGAGGCAGAAAGACTGTAAAAACCAGAAGGGATGGAGGACACCATGAACACAAGTCCCACTAAACCAACATCATGAGAGCTCATGAACTCACAGAGATAGGCAGTGTGCCCAGGGCCTGCATGCCTCGGCACCAGGTTCTTTCAGGATATGTTATGGCTTCCACAATAGTGTTTCTATAGGAGTCCTGAGTGTGTGAACAAGTAGGTTTCTGATTCTTGTGCCTTTTCTTGGGCTGTTCTCCTTGTTTTTTTTGTCCAACTCCAAAAAAGTGTTAATCTTTGTGATATTCTATTTTATTTTATTATTATCCTTTGGAATCCTGCTTGTTTTCTAATAATAGACAGGAGAGTGAATCAAGGTGGAAGGGAAGGCAGAAAGGAACTGGAAGGCGTAAGAGGAGAGGAAACTGTAATCAGGATATATTATGTCAGGAAAACCTTTCCAATAATGTGTTTTTCAAAAAAAACACATAAAACTATGAAATCTGTGAAATCTGAACTGAGTTATTTTTTTTAATGGCTACTTGTTTGTTTAACTTGTTTACTTGTTTACTTTGTTTACTTGTTTACTCTGGTACAAAACAAGTCCAGGAGATCAGGAATATAATTGTACTTTTTTGTAAGTCGTGGCTTTTAATTGGGTAATCACATAGCAGATTAGCTATGTGATAACATTTTTATTAACTTTATGTATAACAGGAGTCCATGGGATTCTCTTTAAAGAACAGACAGGGATAAGCAGTAGGCATACAGAGAAAACAAGATTAGCAATATGCATGACGATTGCTAATGAAGGTGGGGTGGGTTTACTGCATCGTTCTCTCTATTGTGGCAGATAGGGGGCATAAACAAAGAGACAGAGGACAGAGAAAGACAGAAACAGACAGGGTAGAGAGCCAGAGAAAGACAGGGAGCGTGCACACAAGCACATCCAAACTTGAAACTTGTTAGTGCCAAATCTGCCAGTAACAGTAAGTAGTCATACATTTATATTAACATTATCTGGGATAAAATATTAAAAACAGTGTCATAAATAAATGCATTAATTTTAAATAAGATGAGCTGCAATGCAATAACATAACTTAATAGTCACTTTTTTCATGCAAGGAGTAGAAATCATCATGAAGCAAAGAACCATATTCTATAACTTGTGAAAAACTTTTTAAAAGATCTTTAAATATGTACTGAAAACACTGCTTTAAATGTCTCATTTCAGTGAATTCTCACAAAATTCCAATGGTGTCAGCATAGCACCCAGTTTAGAGATGAGGAAACTAGATAGCAGATGATGTTCATCCTGCACTGACACATACAGCCTGAGCACTGTGTCCCATCCTGCATCCAAAGCAGTACCCTAGAGAAATGGGCTTCGTTAAAGCCCAGGACCTGGCCACAGTTAGTGAAGCATCACTTGAGCAGACCAGACTAGCCAGAACTGTATCCAACTAGTAACACGTGTTAGCGCCCAGTGCTAAGTTATTGGGCTAGCTTTCTAGTGCTTGCGGCTTGCTGTATTTGTGTACTTCTCTAGGATTCTTAAGAGTCTTAGCTGTGTCTTTCCCAGGTTCCAACCCTACACCAGAACTAAGCTCACTATCTAGACTCTGCCCAACCTATCCCCCAACTCATGTGTGCGTGCCTGGGGGGTAGGGGGGAACTGAACCTGGGTGTCTTGGAGTGCTAAGCAAGTGCTCTAGTGCTGAGTTATATCTATATCCCCCACTAGGCAACAGATGATCTTTACCCTGGAGTAACAGGTTGCTCCTTGACTCTTTTTAAATATAATGAACAAATGCATTGAACTAACAGCCAATTTTTAAGAATTTCATGGAAATGGCAGTAGACTGGTTCTCTCATTACTGTGACAAAATACCTGGCCGAAGCCACTTAAAAAAGATTTAGTTGCTGAGTGCAATGGAGCACGCCTATAATTCCAGCATTCAAGGAGACAGAGGCAGGCAGATCTCTGAGTTCAAGGCCAGCCTGGCTTAACAAGGGAGTCCAGGTCAGCCAAGGCTACACAGAGAAATCCTGTCTCGAAAAAACAAGAGTTGGTTGCCTCGGCTCACAGTTTCATAACAAGGAAGCCATGGCAGAATTCATGATGGCAGAAACTTACAGTTGACTTACCACATCTGGGCAGACCAGAAAGCAGAAAGCAGGAAGAGCTGTTCAGCTGGCTTCCTCCTTTCCCCCTTTCCATTCAGTGCAGGACTGATAACACAGGCCCAGCCACACTCAGTTACGCCGCTCTGGGAATGCCAATGAAGAAACACCAGTGCTGTGTCTTCCAGATGGTCACAAACCCAGCAGACTGATAATGAGGACTAACCAGCACATCCAGGAATTACAAGTGACAAATTTTCAGAACATAATTAAGAATATAATCTACAATCTCAAATTTTCCTCTTTTTATTAAAACATTTTTCAACTCTACTATAAAAAACTTGTAAATTTGAGAAAAATCAGAAAGGTATTAACTAGACCTGAAATCTACACATCCTAATGAACGCCTATACAGTTAGAATAGTCATTTTAAACTGTGGAGCATCACAATGGATTTTACACTTTCACCACCGAACAATACTAAATAGAAAAATAGAAAAGAGAGTAAGAAGGAACTGAAAACTAAGGGGTTCAAACTCTTTTTTTAGGTAGCAGCTTATAAAAATAATTTATCTGAGTTGCTAAAGAAATGAAACAGAATTCAGAAGTTACGAGAATGCCTGATTTCTCCAACTCTGCAACTAGAGAAAAACCACCTCCCAAGTCACCCCTGGCCCTCCCCTGCCTCTGCGACCACGCGGCTGGGTCTTGGACTGGGTGGAGTGGCGTAAACAAGCAGAGTTTCTATTCTTAGTCTGTTCTTCCTGGCCACTCTGCAATCTAGTCACAAATTATGGCCTGCTTGTCTTTTAAAATAGATTTTAACTCACAGAATTCATAGAAAACATCTCAGAATCAAAAAGAGACATGTAATTTCTTACATAAAGCTAATTTCACTTATAATGAATGTAACCTTACATTAAAAAGTATTATATATATGTTCACAAATTAAGCTATAAAGGGTGCTTAAAATACCTTCCATTGCAAATACACTTAGAAGAGTAAATCCTATAATTTGTAGTGTATTCATTACTAATGTCAATATTAGGAATTTTAAATTTTAAAATCCAGTCTGTCCAAACTTGAAAATGATTATTTTGGAAAAAAATTAGTAATACAACGGATCTAAATTGATGATACAAGTTAAATATTAAGTTTTGTAAAATTCTCTATCTTCAATTTTTAAATAATATAATTAGTAATTTATGCTTGAAAATTGTAGGTCGAAAGTAAAAAGCAACACTCAATTGGGCTGGAGAGATGGCTAGGCGGTTAACAGTACTGACTGCTCTTCCAGGGATTTGGGTTCAAATCCTAGCACCTACATGGCAGCCCACACCTATAACTCCATGATCTGACACCCTTACACAGACATACATGCAGACAAAACACCAATGCAAATAAATAAATATACACACGTTGAAAAAAAGAGACACTCAGTTATGCATTCTACAGCCCCCTCATACTTTAGTAAGAAAATCAGAAGGCAGCTTGCACACATCAGGGCCAACTTATCTACCTTCCGCACAATGCTGAAACACGGCTCACAGAACTTTCAAAGGGCCACTATCAGCACACACTCCATCACGGAGGGCCCTCTCCAGTCTCTACAGAGATAGAGATGCAGAACGAAGCAGGCTCCCCGCCTTCTGCTGACACTCCCTAGAGACTCCAGTAGAGAGCTGGTGCCGCTGCAACTGCAGAACGTTCTCTTAACCATACGTTGAGTGCTTCGTTTCTGACTCCTTTATAAGTCAGATGAAAACGTTTCAGAAACATGCATACATAACTGCCCATTTTTAAAATACAATTCATTTTTGCATGAAATTTTACAACTGACGACTCACTTTCTCCTCACAGAAGGAGTTTTAGATTATAATCAATTGGGAGTCCTTAAAAAATAAAGACCTGCAGGTAGAACAAGAAGAACCCTTTTAAGCAGCATTTCCATTAGCAGCTGCTACGTTAGTTTCATACAGAGGTTGGAACTGAAGCCTGGTCTGTAAATTCTAGGTTTTGCTTCGGTGATAATAGAGACATGTGGTTCCAGAGAATGAGGACCATTCTATCAGATTTAAAATAGGGTGTGTACAGAAGAGTGAAAGTACTTTGTCTCTTCTGGCTACATTTACCTGCATCACTCCCTGAGCCCACACATCCTGCTTGGGGGCGAGGTGGTAAGGACAGCCATTCTAATGACATCTGTGTTGTGATCAGTCCATATTTCAACAGGAAGCTGTGGGAACCAAGCGCTTTAAAAGACATGCTGTTGTTTTTCCTGGAGTCCATGGCTTCTGCTTGCAGAGGCTGCCAACCTCAAAGCACTCCTGACTCGAGCCTGCAGATGCATGCCGCTGTCTGCTAACAGACTGTGCTCCCAGAAGGCAGCTGGATAAAAGCACTCCCAGCTTTTCAACAGTAACCACTGTGGGAATGGCAAAGACTGAACTGAAAGACCTAATTCACAGAGGCAGTAAGCCACCAAATAGGCCAACACACCGGAAAGCTCTTCCCCTGCAAAGCTGCCTCATTGAAAGGTCTCCTACACGGCCTTCCTCAATCACACATATTCCCTTACACCTGGTTCTCCAGAAAACCAGTAAACCTCAGTGGTAACAAATTCTATACTGTTTTGTGTGTGTGTGTGTGTGTGTGTTTCTGAAAGACTAAAAGTGAAAAATCATGTCTCTGGCTAAGTCAATTTAATTAACAACAGTGCCAGAAGTCATACACTCAGTTTTTCAGGGTTACTAGACAGCATAATTGACAAAACAGAACAGGGACATGAAAAGTTACAGGTATCTCTAGACATATGGGGCATCTGTGTTGTTTGTTTTGACTAAATCAGAAAAGCCAGATTAGCTGCCCACATCTGATGAGCTCCTCTCCAAAGGCATCCATGAACATTGAATTTTCCAAGAGACCACAAAAAATAATTATTGGGTAGCCCCCAAACACACATAAATGATGAAAACCAGCATAAGGTCACAACTGAAAACTGCTAACTTAGAAAAGAGTAGGCCGAAGATCTGTCCTGCAGAAAGTTCCCGGAGAACATCAAAAGAAACCTCAGAACCTTGAGCATACAGCACCTTGTTAAAGAATCTGCTGCAAATCTTTTCTTCTGCACACAGCCACAAACCCAGTTTGACCGTTTCCCAGAAATAAGACTTCACAGGATGCCTCCTACTGGGTGTGGCTTCTCCTACCACTTGGTTGCATGACACCCAACCTCTCTCAACCTTCAGACTATACCCTCTCACACATATGGTGCACAGTGGTAGACACGCCAGAACTCCTACAGATTCCACACTTTCACTGGCAAACGCCTTGCTGTGAAACTAGCTGGAGGGCCTCATCTCTTATATACTCAGCATCGAAAGTAAAATTAAAGAGCAGAAGTTCAATATATTCTGCTTTCTGTGTGGGCTACTTTTATGTCAACTAGACACAGCTATAGTCATAGTCACCGTGGAAGAGAGAACCTCAATTGAGAAAATGACCCAACCAGATTAGCTTGTGGGCAAGCATATGGTGCATTTTCTTGACAACTCATATGGGTGGGCCTGGCTCACTGTGGGCAATGCCACCTCTGGGCTCGTGATCCTGGGTGCTTAAGAAAGCAGGCTGAACAAGCCACAGGAGCAAGCCAGCGGGCAGAACTGCTCTACCAGTTCCTGCCTTGACTTCTCTGGATGCTGGACTATAAGCTATAAGGTAAAATAAACCCTTTTCTCCCGAAGATAACGTTAGTCGTTCCATCTAATAGACATTCTCTGGGGTCTATGAGCAGATCAGGATAGATCTGCTCCCAGAAAGTGAAGGCCACCTATGCCAACTTCCAGATCTCACCTAAAAGGCAATGGATCCCACCTGATATCTGATTGTTTAGTACCAACTTCAGCAAAAAATAATCTTTTCACACAAATAACTTGAAAGTAGTGAAAGATATGATTCATGGATCACAGAATAAGATGGCTAATCTTTAAATGCTAAAGGTTTTAAAGTTTAAAACCTAAAAGAAAATAAATCCCCTAGGGTCCTCCTTGTTGTATATCTATCCTATATTATATAGTTAATATCCTTGTATAAGTGAGTATATACCATGTGTGTCTTTCTCCTTTTGGGTTATCTCACTCAGGATGATCTTTTCTAGATGCTTAATTCTCATTCAGAAGGAAAAACAGGATAGACACCAGAAGTGGTAGAAGAGAGAGAACAGGATGGGTGCCTACCACAGATCCTCTCTAAAAGACTCCACTCAACAGGAGATTGAAAGAGATGCAGAGACTCACAGCTAATCTTTGGACAGTGCACAGGGAGTCTTACAGAAGAAGGAAGATAGAAGGACCTAGATAGATAGATAGATAGATAGATAGATAGATAGATAGATAGATAGATAGATAGATAGATAGATAAAACAGCAGGGCCCAGGAGGCGCTGCAGAGACTGATTCATCAACCAAAGACCATATAGAGAGGACATAGATCCCCTGCTGGTATGTAGCCCATAGACAGCCCAGTCTCCATGAGAGCTCCCTAGTAAGGAAAGAAGAGACAGTCTCTGACATGAACTCAATTGCCTGCTCCTTGATCACTTTTCCCTGGTGGAGCAACCTAGCCAGCCTACTGAAAAAGAGGATCCAGGCAGTCCTGATGGGACCTGATAGGCTAGCGTCAGACAGTAGAGGAGGAGGACTTCCCTTATCAGTGGACCAGGGGAAAGGGATAGGGGAAGGAAAAGGGAGGGAAGGTGAGACCTGGAGGAGATGAAAGAGGGGCCTAAAACTGGAATACAAAGTGAATAAATTGTAATAATAATAAGAAGAAAATAAACTCATAAGAATTTTCCTTTTTAAAATGCTCAATATTTGTCTTTCTCTGGCAAGCAAATCTGTCCACTCCTAATTTCTAACACTGTTTCTAAATAAACGTTTCTGGGGCAGATTACAATTAAATTTTGCTTTGTGGTTTTAAGTGACCCAGCACCCAGAAAATGATATAAGATCTTTAAAGATTAATAGAGGTTGAAGGTAGAGGAATATCAGCACCTAGATACTTACATGATTCCTTCCTTTACATTTCAGATTGAAATTTAAGTTATACCTAATTTTTGCTACAGGGAATCACTCATTTTATTTAATAGCAGTATATTAGTAGATTTCCATCACAATAACAATACACCTGGGGCAGCTAATATAAGAGCTTATTTGCTTATAGTTTTGAAGTTGGGGCTTTTGGTGGGTCTGTTGGACAGTAATGGATGGGAGTATTTAACTGTAACACTCTAACAAACTGTTACCTTCATGTCTGAGAAGCAAATAAAAGTGAGGATTCAGTCCCATAATCCCCATTAAGAGGGCACACTTTCAATGATTTAAAGAATTTCCACAAGGCTCCACTTCCTAAACATTTCATCACTTCTCAACATTGCCATCCTGGGGACCAAGACCTCAGTGCCCTTGGTGGGGACACACATTCATACTACGGCAAGCATCAGAATCAGAACTGGCCATGCCTCTTTGAACAACAAGCTGTAATTTAAGCTTGTCAAGTTTTTTTTTAGAATTAAATCATTCGCCTCTCATTTAAACCGATTCAACAGACATAAATGAAAATGAGGGCTGGGGAAATGGCTCGGCTGGAAAAGTATCACACAAGCATAAAGAACTGGGTTTATATCTTCAACATTCCCCATAAAAAGTTGAGCTCGGTGGCCTGTATCTTTATCTTACTGACAAGCCAGCATAGCTCAAATGGCGAAGTCCAGATTCAACGAAGGACTCTTTTACAAAAAAAAAAAAAAAAAAAAAGGTGGAATATGACTGAGAAATATACCCAATGTCAACCTCTGACCTCCACTTCCAACTACATATACACACACAAATTCAAAGAGAGAGAAAGGAGAGGGATGGTGGTGCTGTTTGCCAGATTAGTACTAGAAATAGACTACGCAGAAGGTGACAACAGGGTGTGAACAGGAAAAGTGGGTTTGACCATATGCAGTAAAGTGTTGGGGGTGACATGCTAACAAAGACGCTAAGGGAAAACCTAAACTGAATATATCAACTTAAAACTCACCAGTGAATCCATACTTAACCATACCTACATCTATGGAAAAGTTGTCAAGTATGAGGCATGGGACAGGAGACGATCATTAGGAGAGCACTGATGACCTTGACTGATGGGAACACAGGAGTAGCTCAAAAAAGAGGAGATGGAGAAAGAAGTCAGAGATTCTCTTTCAAGATACAGCCACACACAGGGAAAGAAAAAGCCAGGAGGTAGTTGAGGATGGGGCTGAAGAGTATATGGGAATACGACATCTTGTTGTTGAAGAACCTGAGCACAGTATCCAGCCAACTACTGGTGACAGTTGACAGAGGGGGAAAAAAACTTTCCATGATAAAGAATTGAATCAAGGAATTATGACCACTAATCCAGATCTATAGAAGATATTGCTAGGAATTCTTAAAGGTCTAAAGAGAACATTAAACATCACCAAAAAGGAAAAAGGAAAAAATAAGCAATTCTAGAACTTTCAACCAAAAGAAGTCTAATTAGAGAATCACAGAAAATGGCAGGAATTAATACACAATGTTTGAAGGTAATTCCTAATATTAATGGTCTCTACTTCCTAATATAGGAACATATCAGAAAACAGGATCCATCTTTTTGCTGACCCAGAGAAACACACCTCATGACCATGATAGACACCACCTTATGATAAAAGTTTGGGAAAGGTATTCCAAGCAAATAAAGCCAAGAAACAAGCAGGTGTGGCTATTGAAATATCTGACCAAATCAACTTCAAACCACTACTAGGCAAGAGATAAGGAGGGACAATTTATCCTCTTTAAAGGAAAATCCAACAACAGGATTATTATAATCCTAACACACCAAACACAAGAGCACCCAATTACACACACACACACACACACAGAGAGAGAGAGAGAGAGAGAGAGAGAGAGAGACAGAGACAGAGGCACAGACAGAGAAACTATTAGACTTAATACCACAGATTGATACCAACATAGTGATAGTGTTAATTTCAATTTCTACTCTCACTAGTAAGCAGGTAATCTGGGGAGGGGGAAATAGAGAAAATTGCATTAAATAATATCATAAATCAAACATACCTTTTATCTACAGAACATCCCACCCAAACACTAAATACATGCTCTCAGTAGCCCATTGGATTTTCTCCAAAATAGTCCACATTTGAGGACACAAAGAGACTCTCAATAAATACAGGAATGTTAAAATTACATTCCCTGTTCAATCTAATTATCATGCAATAAAGATGGATAGCAACAACAAGAAAAAAGACAGAAAGAACACATATTCATAGAAGCTAAATAAAACACTCCTAAACTGAAATTGGATGAAGAAATCAAGATGGAGATCTTAAAATTCCTAGAATTTTAATGAAAATGAAAACACAAGTACACTTGTAATCCCAGTACTTGGGGAGGCAGAGGCAGACAGATCTATGTAAGTTCAAGACCAGCCTATTCTAGAAAGCAAGTCCAGGATAGCCAAGGCTACAAAGAGAAATCCTGTCTCAAAAAAAAGAAAGGATAAAAAGGGAGGAAGGAAAGAAGGAAGGAAGGAAGGAAGGAAGGAAGGAAAGAAAGAAAGAAAGAAAGAAAGAAAGAAAGAAAGAAAGAAAGAAAGAAAGAAAGAAAGAAAGAAAGAAAGAAAACACAGTATACCAAAAATCCATGGACACAATAGAGGCGGTCCTAAGAGGGAAGTTTACAGTACTAGGTACTTACATTAAAAAAATATTGAGATTGCAAATTATAACTTAATGATGCATCTGAAGGTCTTAGCAAAAATAAGAATGGGTGAGAAGAGATAACTAAAATCAAGGCTGAAACTCATAAAACAGAAACAACAACAAAAACAATATCAAAAAAATCAATGAAACAATGAAATGGTAGTTTGAAAAGATCAATAAGATTGATAAACCTTTATCGAAAGTAAGCAAAAGAAAACGATGGTCCAAATTAATAAAATTAGAGATAAAAAAGACATTACAACAGACACTGAGAAAACTCAGAGAATCCTAGAAACATACTATTAAGATCTACATTCCAACAAATTGGAAAATTCTAAAAGAAACAGATTAACTTCTAGATATATACAACCTACTATGGTTAAGTCAAGATGTAAAAAATGATTTAAATAGACCCTTAAATGCAGTAAGATAGAAATCATAATTTAAAATCTTCCAAGTGAACTCAGTGCAGGGCCAGCAGATTCAGTGCAGAATCTTAGCAGACCTTCAGTGAAGAGCTAACAATACTCCTCGATCTATTCTGCAAAAGAAAGAACCATCTTCTAATTTCTTTTATGAAACTCACATTATCCATACCAAAACCAGATAAAGGCTCAACAAAAAAGTATAGGTCAATGTCTCTTTTGAACATAGATACAAAAATCCCAACAAACTATTTGCAAATAGTTTATTCAAGAACACATCGTATAGATTATGCATCATATTCAAGTCACCTCCAGAGTTGCATTCCAGAGTTGCAGTAATGATTCAACATATATAAACCAATAAATGTAACCCACCAATAAACTAAAGGTCAGAAACCACATTAGATTTATGGGGTAGTCTGAATGAGCGTGCTTAGTCATCACTGAGCAGAACTAGCTGAGAAGACCTGAAAGCTGTCGCCCTGTTGGGGGTAGCACTGGAGGTTTCTAAGATCCAGACCAGGCCAGGAGTCACTCTCTGTCCCTACTGTCTGCGTACTCAGATACAGGACTCTCAGCTCCTTCTCCAGCACCGTCTGTGCAGCCACCCTCCCCACCATGATGAGAGCGGACTAAACCCCAGAAACTCTAAACCAGCCCCAATTAAATGTTTTTCTTTATAAGACTTGCCTTGGTCATGGTGTCTCTTCACAGCAATAGAACAGTACGACAATGTAGAAAAGGCCTTTGACAAAATCCAACAACCAACAACCACTCGCGGCAAAAGTCTTTAGGAGAGAACAGGTATACTAGGATGTATCTCAACATAACAATGGCAAAAATACAGAAAGCATATAGCCTAAATCGAAAACAAAAACAAAAAACACCAACAATTAAAAAAAAAAAACTAAACAAGAGTTCTCCAAACCTCAAGTTCAGCCTTCTCATCAAGTTACTTCTCTTCTTCAGACACTACCCAAGAAAAGTGAGAGGCATATGCTTCTGTGCTAGAAGATCCCTACACATTAATCTCAAAAATAAAGAATATTATCCAAATAGAATAAGCAGTCTAAGGGTACACACTGAAAGGTCAAAGAGTACACGCCACATAACTAAAGCAAGGAACAATTGAAAGCTTACTGCATTATAACTAATAAAATCTGCTTATGGGTACTCTTAGAGTTTATGTCTATCATGACACATAGACCGCCCGGTCAGCCCACCATAATGAGCGCACTGCATAATGAGGACCACCAGCCTGCTCTGCCCCTTCCAATATAAATCACCTGACTATCAAGCCTCATTATATAATCTCCTCTGAGCAATGGGAAGGCTTTCTCCATGCCCTAGAAGGCAATGCACAAACAAAATCACACACAACTTGTCACTTGATTTATCAAAAAATGCAATGCAGTATATGAATAAAAAATCTATTTTCAAATAAATGGTGCTGAAGGAATCATATATTTATATAAAAAGAAAATTTTGACCCCACCTCAATATATATATATTTTTTTTTCTACATAGAATATGAAAAGTAAAGCAAAGGTTCCAAAAGTGAAATAAATTAAAATCTTCATGGTCTTAAAAAGATATTTCTTTAAAATAAGACACTAAAATCATAACCATAACCAAAAATGTGAACAATTTGGTTTCACTAAAATTAGAAATATTTTTTTTCATCTCACATGAGTAAGAGACAAGCCATTTCTAGGAAAAGACACTTTAATATCTATATCACATCATATGTCACAAGACATACAAATCAATTTTTTAAAAAAAACCAAATTTTCAAACAGTCAAAGTCAAACCAGCATTTTTTTTGCAAAGACAATATCCAAATGATCACGAAACACAAAAAGGTTCTCAGTGTCGTCGTCACCAGGATATTCAACTGGAAAGCTATGGTAATGTTCCATTAATCAATCACATAACCATGAAAATGGTTACAAAAAAAGAAAGAAACCAAGCTAAGCCCACTGACAATATCAATTGTCAGTATGTTTGAGCAATCATAATTAGGAAAATTGGCTGGCAGCATCTACTACAGGAAATTTAAATATGCCCTATGAAAGGAGTTAGTATTTTCAATAAATATAAAATTATTTATGAGACTGTACATAAGCAATGAAAGCCTTAAAACAATGTACAGATTTCTTAACAAACCATTAAATGCTCCAAAAATACATCCTTCACACTATTATTTCATTAGCCCCCAGACTGAGAGCACCTGAGTAATTCTATTGAAGCTATGAGTGGCTCAACAGAGAGAAAAAAAAACTAAGCAACTCATTTATATTTGAATAATCATGAATTGTTATTCATGATTATTGAATGATTATGCGAATATAAAGTAACTTAAAAAAATCTTAACTACTATGACTACAGGACGAGAAAGTTTAAAGTTTAAAGGGGATGAAAATTAAATGAAGGAGGAGTCAATAGGGGCTAGTCATGCAACTTGATTCTAATGGTAGCTACGAACAGGTCACTTTATCCCTGTGACCACATTAATTGGTAAAAAAAGCAACTAAAGCATCATAAGCAGTATTCATAAAAAATATTCAACCCCCTCCATGGTCATTTTCAATTTAGAACAAAAACCTGCTACCCGTCTCCTGCTCTCATGAGATGATCTGGACTCACCTCGACTTACCTCTTCTATACAGTTAACTTATCGCTCAGCCTTTCCTTTTTATAAACAAACTGTATTCATGTATGAACATGTACAGCAGAAAATTTCACAAAAAAAATGTTATTCTTTAAGATCACATTTTGTTCTATTAATAGCCACCTACTGCAGTATTACATAACAAACTTTCCAATTCTGTTATACTATTATGCAAATAAGTCAATTCAACCATAGCCAGGAGCTAAATATACTTACTAATCAGTATGGCCTTGTATATCTCTAATGACAGAACTTTATGTGATCACTTTCCATCCTGAAAATACCATGAGTCTTCATTATTGATTTATTTTAAATCCAGTTGCTTAGTTTGGGGGATGTTACCACCTGCAAGTTTCAACTCAGTATACTCAGCAACTACAAGAAGATGCCCCAAGACTGACTTCACAGTGGATCAGACAGCACTTGGGGCACTGCAGCCAGGACTGCAGCTCAAGATTCAGACTGTCAGCTATATGCAGCGCCTTCTGAAGAAGCCTCCCTCTTCTAATTAGAAATCTGTTGTCATTCCAAGACTGGTGGAATCGTCTACAATCAAGAAGCCAGAAGGGCTTGGGCAAATACGAATCAAAAGAGAATACTTTGTTCCATTTATTAGTTGTGAAATTTAATTAAAACATATTAAGTCTCCAAAATATGAGTTATTTTTATTCTATTATATTGACCAAGTAATGATTAATGGCTGTGTTGGTTAGATTTTTTTTTAATTTTTATTATTAGTTACATTTTATTAACTCTATATCCCAGGTGAATCCCGCTCTCTCATTCCCTTCCAATCACATCTTCCCTCCCTCATCTCCTCCCTGCCCCTTTCTAAGTCCACTGATAGGGGAGGACCTCCTCCCTTTCATCTGACCCTGGTTTATCAGGTATCTTCAGGACTGGCTGCAAAGTCCTTCTCTGTGGCCTAGAAGGGCTGCTCCTCCCTTGCAGGGTAGGGAGGCCAAAGAGCCCACCATTGAGTTCATGTCAGAAATAGTCCCTGTTCCCCTTACTAGGGTACCCACTTGGACACTGAGCTACCATGGGCTACAGGCAGACAGAGGTTCTAGGTTATATCCATACATGGTCCTTGGTTGGAGAAACAGTCTCATATAAGACCCCTGTGTCTAGATATATCTGGTCCTTGTGGAGCTCCTATCCTCTCCAGATCCTATTAACTCCCCGTTTTTTCATATGATTCCCTGCCGTCTGCCGACAGCTTTTTAAAGGCTAGGCTCACAACCATAAATATAAGAGAATATTTTTTTTTAATGGACTTTGAAGACAGACATTTGGTCTGAATACTTTGCCCCATTGAGAATTCCCTGCTTGGAAATTCTCAGTCCTTATGAAGGTTTCCTCGTCTGTATAAAGGCCTATGTCTCTGATGAGAGGTGCATGAAATGACTACAATGAAAGAAGTTTCTTCTTACCTAACCCATTCACTGCAACGAAGAACTGAGTTTCCAGCATTAGATGAAAAAGTAAAACTGAGAGAAGAGAGGTTCTCATTTCGACACTCTGTAGATCAGAGCTGTAGACTCCTTAGGCTTCTTTGTTTATTATTAATTCACAACACTCCTGATAAATACCTTTTCACACTCCAATGTCAATGACAATAAAGTTTAAGTAATTTACCACCTAAAAAAAGAAACAAAAGCTGAGCAAAAATTATGTAAGTCACTTTAAAAAACCCAAACACCAGATTAAGTGCTTTAACAAGTAGTAACTCTCTCCAGCTTTGCTTTTTAAACTCTGAGACCCAAACATAAAAGTTCAAAGGTCTGCTCTTAATTCAGGAACACAAAAGGGACAGATCATTTGGTCTCATGAAGAACAATTCTGGAAGGAATGAAATTCCTGAGCCCAACTTTACATGAAGGTATTTTCTTCTCATTGTTTTCAAAATTATGTGCACAACAAAAAAATTTTATTGAAGTACACAGCCCACAAAGTAGAATTTTCCAATCAGAATCAGTTGGCGTTAAATCTAATAATCTCCTCATAAAACTGAGTTGTCAGTTATCAGAACTTACTAACTCCCATATAAATATATATATTACATATATTTAAATACACAATTTCTACAAGACACTGAGCTTTCTTCTTAAGAAAAGGAGTAAATAAAACATAGGTACCTATGAGGTAGAAAGAAGCAGAGCAGTATGGAAAGTTGGAGATGGAGCTAGAAGGCAGAAAAAAAAGTGTAAATGGATGGAGAAATTTAAAGAATAATGGAAAGTACCTCAGTCGAGAGACATACTGCATGTAGCTCCAGCACCTCAGAAACATGGCTAACCTCTCTACACTCTGCATGCCTCTGTCCTCTGTGGGAGACACAGGGCCACGTCAGGGAATCTGAGTAAGCGCCACACTTTCCCATGTCCTGCCCACAGTGGAAGCGCGGTAACCAGTGTTTACTATTACTCCATCTGAAGACCAGGTAGTACAACAGCTGCTTATATAATATATATAACAGCTGTACAGAAAAGGGCCCGACATCAATGGCTGCCATACTCGAAGAATGTGGAGAGTGGAGGATGACAGAGATCTGGGGGTAGGACTGAAGAAAGTTGGTCAAGCTGCTTTGTGGCTTGACTACAGCAGTGACTAGGAGATTTCACGCATTTGTCATTGCTCGTAAGATTGACACTGTGACTGTAATCACAGCACTTTTTTAAAAGCAAAGTATTTAATTCCTTCTGATGGAAACAAACTGCCCAAATTAAGACATTTTTATATATTGATTCCTAAAATTAAAACAAAATAATCCAACGCCCCAAATGCTATTTTATATTTTAATTAAAGAAGAAACTATATATTTAAAAAAATAAGTGGCCATCTGACAAGTTAACCAAATTATTTACTTGAAAATAAAGTAGATGGTACTGAGAAGTGTGACCAAGTGAATTAAGGAAAGAGAAAATGAAAGTGGCATTTTATTGACTAGATTGCTAAGGATGACTAATATAACGTCACCCCTAAAAGTCCAGTAATGTGCCTTGCAGGTAATCTCAAAAACATACTGCTGTTCTCAGCAAGTTAAAGAACGCTTTCTGTGACTTCCGTATCATCACAAAGTATCTGTAAAAGATTTTTTAAGGCCCTCTCTCATTTTCTTCAAGATTGCTACCACATTTGAAGAGCTCTTTTAGTACAGATCCGTGCATCTATTTTGGCAGAAAAATACAGTTTTACAATTTCTTATGCATTGCTATTTATAGAATAGATGAAACACCAAAGAAACTATTTTAAATAAGTAGAGTTCTGATCAGCTTACAGTGTATTTCTGAACATGTCACTCATGTTAGTATTGAACCTTTCTTGGCTTACCATTTATCATATATTTTGGCCCTACCCTTCCTTGATTTGGTGACCCCAGCCTAACAGGATGTGAAGACTGAAAAGGGAACAGAACACAGGAAAGAAACAGGAGACTGACATTTCAACCAATACAGCCCCATACATACAAGCCTCTGCTCTTCAGCCGGTAGTCACTGACCTGCTGCTGCCTTTAGCACCTTTGCTTCCTCATCAGCCCTGACACACAGACCACCTAACCACATTTACTCCTAAAGCCCTTTAGAAAGAGCACAAGGAACCAGAGATATCATCATGACCTTTTTTCCCACGGGCTCTGCTTAAGCACGTTTGTCATTTCTTAACAAAAGAGAAATATAACTTCTGCCATTCCTGCGACAGAGGAACCTGTGCAGTACTCACTGCCTTATGGAATTGGACACTAAATCAAAAGACTTCTTTATTCTATTAAGATATTATCTTTACACAGCACTAAATTCCTAAAATCTAGATGTTTCAAGACATCAATTCATGGAGAAACACAACTACTTAGCTTTCTAGAGTGGCCTTTCTTTCTATACCTCAGGTAAAACTGACTTTCAACACCACTTCCATAATTTTCAACAATGGTTCAAAAACAGTAAGTTGAAAATAATGGCCAGAAAGGGGAATCTGTCAAGTTATCTACGTAGTACAAGATACCAAGATATGATTGGTCAATCCAAAACCACCTGTTTTAGAAAGTAACAAAACAGAGAAAACAGGCACTTCCTTAGTATTTCTCTGCCCTACAGTGAGTAGCTTACTGAGCACCTCCTATGATCCCAGCATTGTATAATAAAAGTTAAAATGAAGAAAAATGAAACATAACTTTAAAACCCAGAATTCAATATATGTATCATTACCATTTCCCAACCAGTGATTTCTGAAAACTTCAACACCTGTTCATGTGCTTCTAACAGAAGCACATTTTATGTCACAAATAGGCAAATCACCCTTCTTCCTTGGCTCCCACAACTGTAAACCAGAACAACACTGTTGCTGTCCATTAGGTTTCCCTATGAATCTCACTATGAGTGCTTATAAATCCTGACCTTTTATATGCACAAACAGGTCCTCAAAACCCTTGGGGGAAGAAGTTGTTAAAATTATGTAAGCCTGTATATTCTCTGAATTTTCACATAAAATTTTATTAATATCACAATGCAAAACCGCCACAAATATTTGTTAACCAATAAAAACAAAAACATCACATAGCTCTGTAAATAGGATTAAAAATCATATATACTTGAAAACAACTTTCATGGAAACAAACTACATACTAGAAGAAAAGACGCATCACCAAAGGCTACTCAAGCACCAATAAGACACTAGTCTTCTTGGTTTAAAAGTTGATCTTTAAAGGAAGGTGATGTTCTCCATCTTTAAGCCCTTCAACTGTGCCTTGTCCACATATAAACTGAGCAAACAGATGACAAGGCTAAATGCAGTTTCACAACTGCCTCTTACACAGAAGCAAAATGGTATATTTCACTAGATGGCTGCAGACGTTGGTAACACAGAGACACTTTAACAGTGCTTGAGGATTTCTGAATTTGAAACGCCACCAGTGCTAACTCTGTGCTGTGGGCACACTCTGACCTCTCTCCTAAGGGTTATCAGCCATACGGATGGGTGTAGCTCTACAAATGTGCTCTGCTACTCACTGCCCTGTCCTTAAAAAAAAAAAAAAAAAAAAAAAAAAGCCCTTCATTTTCCAAAAAGCAACATTCTATATTTGCTTCAAATTTGAGCAAGCCCAATGGGTTAATCTGGCTCAAGGCTAGATCTACCTCTCTTAGCGTATCAACTTTCTTCTTCACGTCACTAGAAATGCTGCACACTAAACTGTAATATTTGAAAGAATCCACCATGAACTCTTAATGTCACTTCTAGAAATTTAAAATTCACTGAACAATTAGTGGCTTTCTAAATAACACCATGAAAAAAAAAAAAAAAAACAAGCAAAACCATTCCAAAGGAACTTGCTGATCCGGAGGCCTGGCTATGGCGCTAGGAAAGAATTAAATTGTGCAGAACTATAATCTCTCAGAGCTTTTGAGGCTAAGAAAGAGGAAATCTGCTTTTATGTTCCCTTTCTCCGAGCAACTGAAGGACGGGATATTGTGCATCCTCCAAACGCAACCGCTTGCAGGGGGCAACTAATTACAACTTAGATCAGAAGAAACCTATTAAATAAATGTATGTTCATTGCCTGGGGTTTTCAGGAAATATTGTCACAAGATCCCTGTCTTTAACACACAAGAGAAACCTTACAGGGAGTGTGCCATCAAGCTAAGCTGCCTCTGAAACGCCCGTTCTACCCAGGCAGGTACACGGCCATTTAATTCCAAGTCAATCTGGAGAGGTGACAGCCCCAAGTTGCTCTGGGGATGTCAGACTCCCGATCACCTCTCCATTCTTTCCCGGTGCCACGGGCTTCCAATCCCTGCTCCAGCACTCCAAACACCCGTGCACCCTGGCTTCCCCTTCGCCGCGGGCTCCCTCTGCCTCGCCTCCTTCCGCCACCGCTTCCCCCCCGCCCGGGGCGGGGAAACCGAGCCCAAGGACGCGCGCGGGTCTCCCACCTACCTTGATGATGCTGCTTCGGCGGGGCAGGCCGCCCGGCTTGCTGTCCCTGGGGACGGGACCACCCGCGGCAGGGCTCGGGGTCCGCGCGAGCGCCACGCCGAGAGGTCCCCTGGCGGGGCTGGCGCGGGCTTCGTCCCCGGACACGCCGAGGCTGCAGTCCCCGTTGGAAACCCCGCCGCTGTCATAGCGCGCCCGCCCGTGGCCGAGGCGACCTCCCCCGCCGCCGCCGCCGCCGCCTTCCCCGGCTCCGGCTTTCAGGGCGCCCTTGGCGCCGAGGGCCGGGCCCGGGGAGGTGGGCAGGGCCCCGCCGGCGGCGCCCCGGCCGCACTCCGCCATGGGCGCCCCACGACCCGCCTGCACAAAGCCGCGTCCCCGCGTCCCCGCCGCCGCCGCCGCCGCGCGCGGCCCCTCCTCCTCCTCGCCGCCTCCCGCCGCCGCCTCCTCGGCCGCTTCTTCCGCTTTTTCTCTTCTTTTTATTTATTTTTTATTTTTTTTCTTTCGGATTCAGACGTGGCGCGTGCGGCGAGCTCGCCTCCCCGCGCGGAGAACGTCGTGCCGGCGGGGTCACCTCTGGGGTCCTGCTGGGGTCGGAGAGACGGAGAGAGACAAGAGGGACAAGTCAGCTCGGGCAGCGGCGCCCCGGCTGCCGGCACCTGGGGAAGGAAAACACGCCCCGGCACACGCGCCGCTGCGGGCGCCAAAAATAACGCGCGCGCGCCGGCGCCCCCCGCCGCCGCCGCCGCCGCCGCCGCGCGCCGCGTCCCCCCAGGCCCCGCGCTCACCGACGAGCGCCGCGTCCCCTCAGGCCGGGCTCCCGCGCGGGCCCGCGGCGGGGCGCGAGGGACCCGCGAGCGCCCGCTCCACGGCGCCCCGGCGCGCGGGCGACACCGCCGGGGCGCGGCGCGCGCGGGGCTCCCGGGCTCCCGGCTCCGCCCAGGCCCGGCCGTCCCCCCCACCTCGGGGCTCCGGCGAGGCCCCGGGCCCACCGCCACCTACCCGCGGCCGTCGCCTCCGGAGCTTCGCGCTGCCCCCTACAGGCCGCGGGGGACCGGCCCGGGCGCGGGGCGCTGCGGCGGTGCTCGGTGTCCCCGGGCCCGGGTCGGCGGGGCGCACCCCACCTCCAGCCGTCAGGCACCTGGAGGCATCCCCGAGGTCCTGACGCCGTGGCCTTGGCTGCTGCGCCCAGCGTCCAGCCTCAGCCCTAGCCCCTCACTCGGGACCCTGCTCCCTCTGGGTTTCCTCAGTGGAGCAGACCCATTTCACATACAGAAACCGATCCCCTTGCGTGCCCTTGGACCGCTAAACTCAACGGACGTGGCTGGTTGCCAGGATCTGAGGTAGGGATGGGATGCTGACAGGCGCTGAGAGAAAGACGTCTGCAGAGTTTATTTGGTGCCTCTAGGTTGTCCCATGGAGGTTCAGCACTGTAGTGCCTCCCTAATGGAGTGTTTCCTAATCCTGCCACCAAGGATGCTCGCTCGTCCAGTCCCTGCTGGGTACCATCCAAATCAGGCCCATCTTTTGGGACAGGAACAAAAATCGGTGATGTTGCTCCTATATGCAAATACTTGGCCTAAACCTCCATTCCTGGAGCCAAGGAAGAGTGCAGGGCCACTATGCAGCTCGACAGAACAATTATCCTATTGGAGTGGCTGGGCCACTGCACTGTGTGGTACCAGAGCCTCCACCCACCCCTCCATCCCAGGAGCCTTGAGGTCCAGCCTCACACCTGGCTCTAGCACCCCAGTTTTTCTCTATGTATTGAAAGGCACCTTCCCCGGATATAGGAGAAACTGAGCGCCTTCTGGGACAGAACTTAGAGACCTTTCCCTCCTTAGCTTGGTATGGTAGCAAATCGCCAAGAAGGCTCTGAGAAAATGAGCTTTAGATTCGTAAACATACCTACCCTTGCCCAGAAGCAGGATCAAAATTCTCCCCTGTTATTCTTGGAGTGTTTTACTTCTGATTCCCGGGCATGCTTCTGTAAACCAGTGGACAAGTCAACAGGGCCTGCGCATTAACAAATGTTTTCTTATAGATAGACAGCATTTTAATGCTTTTCAGCCCTACCCCTCCATATTAACTCCTCTCCTAGTTAAGCTTCAAAATATTTTTTGTCTTTCGATAGTTTCGCTGAAAAATACTTTCAAATCAGTTTTTCATTTGCTTTATTAGACTTATAGTCATAGACTGTAAGTTATCTGTGAGAACATTGTGAGAGAGTCCAGAATGCAGGGGTCTTTCTGTTGAAGTTCTTAAATACTGATATTTTCGGTCACTGGAGGACCTTGCCCCTTCTGTACTAGAGTCTAATCCTCTGCATTTCCATGTCAACGGCAGAAAGCTATGGCCAACAAACATTCTTCAGCTCTTATGTGGAGTGCTCTGAGCTGAGGGTCAAACACCCAGAGTGGGTTGTTGCTGTCTTGTTTGTTGTTGTTGTTGTTGTTGTTGTTTACGATGCTACCATCTAATTCACAATGCCCTCCAAAATGAGCACCTGTTTCATTCTAGATTCCCAACAGATCAGAGCAGGGAGATTTCGTTGAAATAAGCTTGGCATTTAAATTAAAATGTTCCCCAAAGCATCTTGGCAGATCTGTAACTAATGATGGCAGATGCCCAAAGCCTGTGCCAGGTTGGGATACATCCCTGACCTAAAGTGCTTCTCTCCTGCAAGCCACTGGTCACACATGTGTTAGACAGGTACTTGATCCACAAACAGCCAAATGGTAAGTACCTTGATCCTGTGACAGGGAGAGGCATGCTCCTGTGACATGCAGTTCTTGGCTCCCAACCTGTTCTTAAGCTCAGCTAAGACTTTTTTTTTCTTCACAAACAGTGTGGTAAGCAATTACTTCTCCTCTTTCCTGCCTGTGCCTCTTTCACTTGCTCCTATTTCATGAGCAATGTTATTAAAGAAATTGTAAATATTATGCCAAAATCCTTACTGAAGTGTTTTCACGGCCTTGTAAAATTCATAGAAGTTAGAGTTAGAAAAGGAGCCAAAATACAGTTGTCCAACAAATACTGTTTAGCGTTTCCTTTCAACCAATTTTCAGAGCAAAGCAATAAAATATCTTCATGTCATTGATAAAATGCTCCTGGGTAACTCTGCAGTGTTCATGCCGGTTTATGGCTTCTGCACAGTAATGGCTGAATTCTGATAAGCGATGTATTCGTGTTTAAAGTCAACAATACCTTTACACTCTCAGCAAGCTGCCAGTCCACCTGTCTGTCTTAGGCCTTCTGCACATTTCAATCACCTTTTAATCCTTGTGGTTCTTCACAAATTGTCTTCTGTCTGCTTGCATTATTAATTTGAGACCTAGGACCTAAGCTATTCAGGATCCCTGGTCCATAATAAGCTTTCAGTCTCCCCAGATAACCCTGATGCTGTTTACAGACTTCTCTGTGTCACTTATACCCTTGTAGGTTATGAATTCGGATCTGGTTTCCACTTCACAGGCTCTAATATTACGACGCCACATTTTTCTGACTCGCTGAGCACTTGGCTTCTACATTATTTTCTCCTCGGTGTGTGACAACTTTTATTTCCCCAAACCCACTCTCATCTTATTTCCTATGTTTCTCTAAAGACGCAGTTCAACTTCAGGTCTTCATGTTTGACTGCTCCACACATGCTTAGTATGAGAGATAATTGGAGCAGAAAGGAAGTAGCAGATTCCATCAAAGTACTGGTCCAGAGAGGGTGCCCATTTGCTTCCTGAGCCAATCCATGCTTTCCATTTTCATGTTATTCCCCTGAAACTTACATTGTGTTTATTTTATCATCTTTAACAATAAGAAATAGGTACTGTCTTTTTCTTTCTGGGCAAGTCCTTTTCTTATGTGGCAAGTCAGACGTGCCAAAAGTTTTCATTTCCATATTCTTACTCTCCTTTGGCACTAGAGGACCTTCAACCACTTTTCTTGGACCCCATCCTTCTTCTACAAGTACATGTGGCTGCCAAGAAATTGTGCACTCAGAGAATTACATCAATGCTTTCCAGTCAAGAAGGAACCTCTTTGTGAATTCATTACATTTTCTCAGTGGCTATTGAATTATGTAGCACTTTGAAGTAATCTATTAATTACTGAGGATTCAATTAGATTATTCCTTTTTTAAAAAGTAACAATATGGTAGACTAATACAGTTCATCCTAAAGGTACCTGTTATTTATCATATTTTTCTAAATTCTCTCTTATGTACTTGAGTACTTTAATGTCGTTATTTTATTACAGGAGTAATAAATTGGTCATTGCAAACACAAATGTCTATGTGGCCTATGAGACAGTCTGGGTGGATTTGTTTACTAGAGTGCTAGAATTTATAGTTTCAACAGTAATATATATTTGCATATAAAACACAGAGGAAAATCCAGCCTGAAACATTCCAGTGTTCTACTATCTCTGAGGAAGACATATGAACATACTGATGAATACAACCATCATTCAATCAGTGTGGGACAGCAATATTATGTATTGAGGGCTCAGATCACCTGGTAAGAGATCTTATGCTTCCATGAGGAAATACTGGCCCAAGCAGACAATTTGATTTTAGTTTTTCAGAGGAACATTTTCTCTTTCCAGAGAAGCCACAACATGGAATATAATACTTATTTACTCAGTTCGTTTTCTTAGAGATATCACAAAATGAGAAAGATTTTAATATTTATTACTATTGTTACTATTAATATTTTTGAGACAAGGTCTCCCTTCTGTAGTCCAGGCTGGCCTAGAAGTTACTAGGTATCTTAGGCTAGTCTCAAGCTCTTGGTAACCCTGAGTGCTGTCATTATAGACATGAGCCACCATGTCCATCTTCATTCTTTGTAAGGTTTATAGAAAAGTGTGTTTTCTTCTGCTCTACCTCCAAAGGCATCATATGAAATGGCTTGGGGAAATCCTTCTAAATTTGCATTTCTTGTTAACATTTTTTTGTTTGTCTGTTTTTTTCTTTTGAGACAGGGTTTCTCTGTCTTGGCTGTTCTGGACTCACTTTGTAGACCGGGCTGGCCTCAAACTTACAGAAATCCATCTGCCTCTGCCTCCAAGTGCTGGGATTGCAGATGCATGCCACTGTGCCCGGCTTGTTAACATGGTTTTTAAGAACATGTATTTTCATGAATGTTAGCAGCTGAATATCCAATGTTCAGTGTGTTACTCCCAACACACTTCCCTTCATCTACCCACCTCATACTCGCAACCTTAGAAATGGTTCACCTCACTGGATCAGGCTGTAAAGTGATTAAGGGGTGGGGAGAGAAACGTTTCATCTCTAAAACCCAAAACTGTAACCCATTATCTAGCCAGAACTTGGCCATTTCATCAGTCCTGTTCTAGTGTTCTTTCTGTTGATATACTGCGAACAAAAGTAATTTGAAGAAGAAAAGAATTACTTCCTCTTACACTTCCAGGTCATGATTCTCCACTGAGGGAAATCGTGACAGGAACTTAAGGCAGAAGCTAAAAGTAGAAACCACGGAAGCATACTGCCCACTAGATCACGCACTGGTTTGTGCTCTACTAGCTTTCTACAGCCCATACCCACCTGCCTGGGGACTGCCACCAAGGGGAGGGTCTCCTACATCAATCACTAAACAAGATAATCTCTCACAGACATAGCCACAGCCCAGTCTGATTTGGAAGACTCCTAAATGGAAGTTTTCTCTCCTGGGACGATTGCAGGTTGTGTCAAATTGACACTGACCAGCACAAGCCCCACCTCCTCCCCCCAAACCTACCTGCCAGTCTTAGATGGCTTATACATCCGCCACCCCATCCCATTCTCAACCCACCTTTATTCTTATATTATTTCCCCCTGATGAGGTAGGCCTCATGGCCAAGGCTCTGAACTAGCCGTCTTCTGATTGGCCCCCTAGCCTCCCAGATCAAAAGTTTCCCTAGGATTCTTACACAGACAGCAAACTGCCTCAAGAAATAAACTACATTGGCTATTCCTTACTCTGCCTGCCCTTATCCGTACTGTGGACCTCTCCTGTGCTCTAAAGTTAGCCTCAAATGAGAAACTGTGGGCTGGGTATGATTACTGGCCCCTTCTGTTGGGATGTGATTGATCTTTAGAAGATCATGAGTTCTGTTACCTTCTTGTGAGTACAAAGTGAAGTAGAGTCTTCCCTGAAGAGTGGTCCATACCAACGCCAAACATATGATAACAACAACAAAAAAAAAGGAATGGAAACTTTTGGAGACAGCCTTGAATTTGGTATCATAAAGCAACACAAAAGAATGGTGGGCACTTGCCTGCCGTGCACAACGGCCCAGAGCAAAGTATTCCAAGTGTGCTCGAGGCACCAGCTTCTTAGACTACGGGCAGCAACTCTCTATGGGGGTCATGCAAGCGAGTATAGGGGTCACAAAAAATGGGCCACAGTTAAGGGGTTCAGAACAATTGGGGAAAACTCATTCAAAGTGAAATACATGATGAATGCGAGGTGTCTGACAGCACTCACTCACCCATGCGTCACATGACTTCTCCACAGCCTTGGATCTGGAATTGCACTTTGCACTCACATACCATGCTGTGTGACACCAACGATGCTGCCAGGAGCACTGCAGCTCAGACGGACACTGCTGTGTGTTAGGAGCTTCAGTGCACTTGCTACAGATACCAAGTTTTCTGCTCATACACAAATGGTGGTTTAATTACAGAAAACGACTTCTAATATTTTCCTACCCTCAGTTTTCAGCATGTAAATATCAATTAGTATATTAGATCATGTTGAGTTAGAATGATTTAAACAACAAGTTATAATTGCCACTTAACTTGCTGATTTTGAGCTTCATTTTTTTTTTAATTGTTAAATGAATTTTGACTTGGAGTTAAGACAATTTCCAGCAGTTTCTGAAGTGGTCCTATACATACTTGTGCCATTTTGTGGCAGTATGCAAGTCAGTATCCTTTGCATTAACAATCATAAAGTCAAAAGTTCAATCAAGTCTGGAAAACATTGAATATGTTCTACATCCTGCTAATATCCAGCCAAGATTTTAATCTTTATATAAAAGTAAGTGCACATGGTACATCATCTATCTTATTAGAGTGAAACTTGACTTAGTCTTTAATAAATAGTAAATATATATGTACAAAGAACTGTTTAAAATAAGTTAATGATTTACTGTCAGCAAACATTTCATCTGTATTCCTATTTTACATACCTATATACTTGGATGGCACGAAAATTTGGGGAGTGAAAAGGGGCCAGGGATGGGAAAAGTTTAATGAGCCCTGCTCAAAGCAATGATGAGAACATCCAGAAACCGGGCAGGGATAGATGCCTGCGTCAGAAGTGCCCTAAGGCTGCCCTCTGGGCTGGAAACATGAGGTGACCAACCTGAAGTTACTCCGAGTGGTTGAAGTCCCTAACGCTGTTACTTAAGAGGGATTGTGCCAATCATACCTCCCCTCCACTGTGCCCACTATGGCTAAAAGGACAATGAGGACATTCTCCTCCCTACCTCATTCCTAGCCAGCATGGTGCTGGTGCAAGGGTAACAGCCAATGAGAAATGTCAGGACAAATTGAGGCCCTGAGCTGGAGAGCCAACGGCAGCTACCAGGATGAGGCTCGCCCTCCTATAATCTCACTGACAGGCGGCTTTCTGCCTTTTCTGCTAGAGCTGCCCTCATACAGATCCCGGTTTACATCCCAATGAACACATTCAATGCTGGTTTTTAGTTTTTATTTTTGTTGACTTTTCTGGAACATTTGACGCTAACGCCTCTATTGTTGACATGTTCCCTGTCCTGCCAAGGTTCTGGGCCTGACTAAGGCACACATCAGCCTAAGTATATTATATCTGAGATCCATCGATCTATTTTCTCACACTCCATGTGTCATTCAGGAGTGGACACTCCCACACGGTAGCCTCAATGAACATCAGTAGCTACCTCCTGCATTTGTTGCTCCATTTAACCACTGAGGCATCGCAAATCAGCCTAGAAATGTCTCTTAAGCTCATTCCCACCAGAATGGACTGTTTACTGTGTCATCACACTTCACTCAGACTTCTGCACTTGCCTCCTAACCCTGCCTGCCTCTGTTCCCTTCCAATGTCAAGCTATTTTTCCAGCTGCAACAGAATGATCCTGGGGGGTCAGGGAGAGGGGTAGGGGGGAGGTGGCGGGGATGGGGTTAACTGTTCAAAGTCTCCAATAATCTTGCTTTAAGAAAATGAAGTTTTCTTATGGCTATAAGCTGGGTCTCAGGTTTCTTTCTAGTACAATCTCCTGCTTCAATGTACCCAACATTTTCACACCATCTTTGTGAGAAAGCCAGATAGCATCACCTTCTGCCTGTGGTGTCAGCTAGGTGTAGAATTCCTTTTTGTCTCTTCTTACTCGAAGTAGGAGGCACCCTTCAAGAAGCATAGATGTTTTTTTTTTCCTTTCATAATATGTTTGAATGCCAAAGACATAATCCATTACTCTATCAAGGTCCTTGAAGCAATAAATACATACCTCCACAATGGCTCTTATTAAAATATAACTTGTTCGTTTATTTACGAATCTTTTCCCCATATGAGTTAGCTTCACTTAAAGCTTTTTTTCTATGCTAAGTTAGTCAGCCTCTGACAGTACATAGGATTTACTCTCAACTGCACCAACCCAGGGCCTGACATATAAGACATCATTAATAAATTTCTTTCTTGTTTCATAAGTCCTCTTACTTGGATATGTTGAGTTTCTACAAAGTCTGTACTTTACACTTCTATTTTTCCTTATTATTCCACCTAAATAAACTCCTTCATGAATAAATTTCTTTCTTGTTTCATAAGTCCTCTTACTTGGATATGTTGAGTTTCTACAAAGTCTGTACTTTACACTTCTATTTTTCCTTATTATTCCACCTAAATAAACTCCTTCATGTAGCTAGCATCTATCTGTACTTTGTGAAAATGGCTATTTGATTCTATGGAAGAAAATCACTAGAATTTTTGGAAAAGAAAGTATCTATTGCCCGCTGTGTATAAATTAACAGTTCCATTGAAAATAAGTTCATGGAGCAGTCTAGGCCTCACTATAGGGCATTAAAAATCACGGCCTATATCTGAGATGTAGGATATAGCAAAGCCCCACCAGACCAAACACGTCACCCCTCCAGCTTGGCCCATTACCCAGAGACTCCCAACAACAGCAACAATAACACACAACACGGGAGAGGATGAAAGCTCAGAAAGCAGCTGTTAAGTGGTCAAATTACCTTTCAAAAGGACATATCCCTAGACAGCTCTCACTTACACATATTAGGAAGAAAAAAAAGTGCCAAATTTTGCCTCTTTCTTGGTAAGAAAGGTACCTGGAACCCCTGTGAGGCACCTAAGTTAGGGTAATCATGTCACACAAACACAGTAGTACTCTCCAATGTACCCTACCCTCTATGGGACTTGGAGAGGGGCATAGGGAAGGAAGTGGAGGAGCTTGGGGCAGAAGACAAGACTGAGATGACATGTTATGATTTTATAATCTGGTTTGGTGTCAGTCAAAGGACAGAAACACCAGAGGAGCACCGAAAGGAAGTCAGGCTTGTGTGAGCCTAGGCTTACAGGATTACAGGAAGTGATGGAACTGGCTTGCTGCATGAGGTCAGAAGGTCATAGTGGGGAAACTGACAACACAAGCCGCAATGCATCTTAATCTCTGGCTTCATCAGAGTCGTGTACAAATGGTCCTCGTGTTTGTGGTATTAAGGCACCAAGGGGACGGAGCCTTAAAGGGTCTTTGAAGATCTTTTTATCATAGGAATCATGGACACTGAGCTAGACTGGGATGAAGGGAAACCTTCCCTGCTCTGCCATCAGGCAATGGAATGCATTTCCAATGGAGTCTTGGAATTTCCTTTTCATGAGTTTGCCTTGAAAACTGGGAAGGCAATTATCTGCCAGGATGGTAGGGGCAGTTCCAGCCCCAAGGCAAAAGGTCATAATGAAAGACTCTGGTTGACCTACTGATTCTGGGTGTTCAATCACTGATGTTTTGAATTTATAACGGAAGTCAAATTAAATGTTTTACCACCAGCAGCAGCTCCCTGTCTCCTCCCTCCCACTTCTTCCTAATCTACTTTAGTAGAATTACTATTTGCTGTGATGCAATGAAATGTTTTAGCCTTCTTCTAAATGCATATCTTTCCCGTGGAGTTTTAGTGTCTTGAAACTAAATATCTTTGCAATCATGTATTTCCAGAGTCTGAGATCTAATATTTCACTTAACTGGCCCATTTCCCTTGCTTTGTAAGTTAGGTTCCCCTTTTCTCTTTAGCATTCATCCAGAGATCCTAGGTTACTTGGTCAATTATAAATGCCTTTTTCCTGATATGGTAACTTCTTTGATCCAGTGTGTTTACTGTGTTTGTGATAATTGGCAACAATTAGGAGTTTGGTACAACCCAAGAACAATACAGTCAAAGTATGTGAAGTAATCACCTTCAGCCTTCAGTTCTGGTATTGGTACTTTAGGGTTTCAATTCATGTTGCATCCAAAATAAGTTGTTTGCTCTTCTATATTCTCCTGTATCAAACCCAGCGCTCTTTCCTCCACAAAAGCACACACTGAGACAGATCTACATTCTTTACCCAGGCATCTCCCTATGAAGACTTTATTAGTCTGCACTGATACTTCGGGCCATAAAAATGATCCCCACTGTCTCCATTAAGTCTTTTTCCCTTTTGAACATGTAGCTCACTCCAAACCTCTCCCCTCAGCCCTTTTCTCTGCTGTGATGTGTAAACATTTCTATCCAGCAATCTACTATTGCTGCTCTTAGGTTTGGGAGAATTCAAGCCTCTGTCTACTTCAGGCTTGTAGGAAGCACTCTGGCTGGGTGACTCAGCCCAGACCTGAGGCACTCCTTCTGGGAGTGTAGATCAGAACCCTGGCAATCAGTCACTACTTGATAGAAAACAAATCCTTTAAACCTTGGGGATTATACTTTTCTCCTTAGTCACTTGGGGATAAAAATGATGACTGGGGGCCAGCGAGATGACTCAGAAGGTAGAGGTACCTGTGGTCTAAACAGCTGATTTCAATCCCTAGGACACACATGGTGGAGGAAGAGAAGCAACTCCTGAAGCAACACACACACACACACACACAAACACATGTAATGTGTTAAATAAAAATGAAAAATAGTGACTGGCCTTTATATCTTGCTCCCAGGTAGATGGTGGAGCAAGTCACAAGACTTCAAGAATGTCATGAGGACTCATTTTAAAAGCAGCAACTTAAAGCTGTAAATAAATGTTCCCCAATAATCTATATAACATTTGTGATATACACAGGAAGCCTCGGTTCCATCTATATGTAATGTACTTCCCTCTCAATTTCATTAAAGGTTAATTTTTTAGGTACAATATCTTATAACCAGCGGTCTCCTTATTTCCCTATTGAATATAATAAAATACTTGTTCTATCATGGAATATGGATATTCATTGGAACACAGGCTGCCTCGTGTCCTCTTGAAATCTGTTGACAGTGGATTCCTGCTTGACCTATTGGCTTGGGGATTGTTTGCACATCCACTTCTCCATTTGCACTTAGCTATAAAGCCATTTCAAGCTTCTAAATCTAAGCTGATGATTCTAAAGAGAAAGAAACAGAACACTGAGAGAAACAGATTGAGAAAGAGGGGTGCTTGCTTAGCAAACAGAAACTGCCTTGAGGAAACCCACTCATCATTACAGAAAGGCAGGTAGGTAATGGGAATCACAGGTTGGGGTAGTTCCCAGTATCAAAATGAAAGAACATATTAGAACTAAGGCTTCCATGTGCAGCTAGCTCAATGGTCTAACTTCTGCCCTGAGTAGGACAGTGGAGAAATGCTTATTTACTGGTTCTGGCAATCTAGCTGCTCCTCAGGTAGGACATACAAGAATGGCGGGATGCGTGGGGCATCTGAGAGTAGCCCTGCATCTAGGCTGTCACACAGGCCTTTCAACCGAGCACACGAAGATTTTATGGTAGGCCTACTTTGACATTTAGACTGTATAGATTTATGTCATGGAGACCACGTTCCGAGGATCTCGAGGTGGGACTCCTTTGTTGTTTCAGCCTTTGGTGCAGCTAAACTGAAAATGAATCGGTCAACTGGGGGCAGATGGAAGAATAATGCAAGAGAGAGAGAGTGATAGCAAAGCGTGCTCATCTCGTTCTGTGCCAGCACCCTCCCTTATGAGTGACGGAAGGAACAGCAGTATAGCATGAACCTGACTGGCATAATGCACACATCTGTTTCCATTTCACAGAGGAGACACTGAAGCACAACTGAAATTACACAACTCATCTCGAGCCAGGCCCATTTATGTCACAGTACAAGGGGTGGGGGTCAGAATAGCATCCTCAAAAGTAGAGCCCAATAGGTTGGGTAGGAATAGATCGCACAATCATTTCCAGAACACTGGGACCCAAGCCAGGCACCTGCTTAGTTTTTCCTTTACCAAGACACAGAGGCCTGGAGCATGCCCATCTTCCGGGTTCTTTTCCCATTTCCCTTCCTGAGTACAAAAAGACACTTCTGAGTACTAAAACACCATATCCATCCTGGTATAGCCATGAGGCTCAGCCATGTAGCACAGTGAGGAAGCAGTGAATATCAGGTACCTGGTTTATTTCAAAAGCTTCTCAGACCCTCCTCTCTTAGCCCACACAGAAATGCTCATGACCAGTCACTGCTGTTTTCTCCATTTAATGAAGATGAGAATGCCTTGTCTTAGAAATTTGAGCCAAAGTCACTTCTAGTATGAAGTCAGAGCTCTAGTATGCTCCGGTGTGGGTTAACCCCACCCTGCTCCACAAAGACATCTCCATTCCCTGGAAAGCACAGAGAAGATCCAGCTTCCTCCCTCACTCCTCCAGAGAAAGGCTGTGTTTTAGAGAGATGTGACTCTTGCATCTCCAGTGTGTCAATAGGATCTAGTTAAGGCAGAAGGATTATTAGAGAAAGAGATTAAAACCAGAGCTTCGTTTTACTCCAGCTGCTGCTTCGAACAAAAGCCCTGGTGGGGCCTGAGCATAGTACCATCTGTTGGACACCTGACCGCAACATCTTCTGGAAGCAATAAAGTAACATTTGACATTAAGTGAAGGAGACACTGTTTGGAGAATTTCACCCTGGTCGTAGGGAATGCTAAGCAGAGCACTCTAAGCAGAGCACTCTCGAAGCTGCCTGCTGGAGAAGGACTTCATTTTGATTATGGAATAACTTATCTAGAAAATCCAACAAATCATCTCCAATCAGCTTGTGATAAACCGTAACTCCAGCAAAGTCACAGAGTACAAAGGGCTGGCTGCATAATCTGAGGGGCCTCTCTGCAAACTGCAGATGCTGGGATGACTAAAATCATAAGACAGTGACATCAGAGGAAGAGCAGAGAATTACACCAAACCCTGAGAATTGAAACCTATGAGTAGGTCATACTGGAAGCCACCCTCTATGAAAGCACACATGGAAACAGCAGAAGACCCTCACAGAAACAGAACTGCAAACAGCACTAAAATACTAAAATATATGGCAGAGTCTTAAGACAAATAGGAAAGTCTGCAGCTGAAAAGGACATGGAAGGGATGAAGCAGGAGGGTAAAAAACATGAAAAGTATGCCCAGAATAAAGGATTAAAAAGATCCTTTTCAGGCACACAAATTAATCACATACAGAGATAGAAAAATGTACGTCTACTAAATGCAATAAAACAAAAGCATGGAATCTATAAAACCATATTCTCACATGATAACATTGCAAAACAGTTATAATTAATAAAAAGAACAGAGTTTGATAGAGACAAGCTCATAGACATGAAATCCAAAGTTCTATATTAATCTTCACAGAAGAAATCTACAGGAGCAACAAATAAATATCAGGAGATTCTTCAAGTAAAATTCTCTCTCTAAGCTCATACTACTAAGGAAATGAGATTAGAAATGCCATGAATTAATTCTGTACCTAAAATTCCTGGCATGGAAGCAATGAGCCAAAACACAGTAAAAAAAATCAGAATACAACATCAACCTTATAAAGAAAACCAATAGAAAAGTAGTACACATTTTGGCAAATAAGCAAAACTGGCAAACTATTAACCAATAATAAAAAAGAAAGAAAGAAAGAAAGAACAAGTTAATGTGATGAGAGAAAGATCAAATCAGTTTAATTAAATTTTAAGAAGCACTGTTCAGGGATGGGGAACTGTTCAGCTTAGTGATAGAGGGCTTGCCCTGGGTTCAATCCACAGCCTGCAAACAAAGAAACAAAAAAAACCCCATCATTCTTAGCTGCAAGTGTCTAACTAATTGATTTACTAGCCGTGCTTTTCTGCTTTTGCATAAACGTGATAGAAAACACATAGTTACAAATAGAAAGCAGTAGGGTAAGATAGGTGCTCTTAACCCAGTGTTGTGGTTGTGAGTTCTTTCAAAACTTCTAAAGAATACGCAATCCCTACACTACTTAAATTGCTCCAAGATAGAGCTTTAAAGTATGCTATGCCTCTTTTCAAACAGCATGAATTTGTTGCGCCTCAACAAGACTCATAAAAGTGCAAAGCCTGAAGCAACATCTTACAAGCAAAACAGAATAGGAGGAAAGCCGTCCAACGGGGGAACAGTCAGGGTTCTCCCTGGAGTGGAACACTAGTATCAGGGAGTCAATCATAATTAGCAACATACATGTAGCTACTTCCACACCAAACGCCACGTGTATGTCCATTAGAATGTTCTCAATGAGAAAGATAGATTATGTACAAACACAAGGAATAATGGAATTTAAATTTTTAAATCAAGTTACTGTATCTACACCTAGAAGCTAGGAAAAAAGTCACAACAGTATTAGACATAATTCAGAAATGGTTAAGGGGATGTAAGAGAGTCACAAAATTCCCTGGGAGTGATGGTTTATGCCTGGAATCCCAACACCCAGGAGGCTGAGACAGAAGGACTGCCTTGAGTTCAGTATGAGACCTTGTATTAGAAAATGAAAGAAATGAAGGGAAGAGAGAAAGACACAGAGTTCAATGGCATTTCTTTGCAGTGATGACAAGCTAGTGAAAAATGTGAAAGTCTCACACAAAAACAGTAAGGTAATGCTAATGGCAGAATGAGTTTGTTATTGAGGTATCATAAAATAGATGGAAAAGTACAGGAACATATAGTAAATAAAGCAGAAACCAGACATTTGGAAAGCCTAAATTTAGAAGACTACATATTTTTAAGTTATAGGGGAGGTGATAGTGTTGGGAAGGGGACAAGAGGCAGTGTAGGAGAGAGAATGACCAGAATACATTGTATATGTGTATGAAAATGTTAAATAACAAGATTAATCAACAAAAAGAAAAAAGCAGGTTTAATTATTATGAAATTAGGTTCCCATAAGGTAATATGTAACATTTTGTAAATTAATTATATGATTCATCTGAAGTAAAAAAAATTGTTCTTAAAGATGTGTTTGTGTTCATGTTAATTCCAAATATTTTAAATTCTATTTATGTATTTATTTTTGAGACAGGGTTTTGCTGTGTAGACCAGCCTGGCCTCCAACTCAGAGATCCACCTGTCTCTGCCTCCCAAGTGCTAGGATCAAAGTTGTACACCACCATATACAACTTAAATTCTTAAAGTGATAAAGAATACAAGTATCAAGTTGACAAATTATTAAAAAATAATCAACTGGATTGGAAAATCAGAAATACATTTAGAGCATTAGATTAAAGTGCCAAAAAAACCTTAAGCACCATTATATATATATATATATATATATATATATATATGTATATATGTATATATATAATGTAAATCATCCAGCAGACACATTTTGAAAACTACAAAAAAGTGAAATTAACTTAAATAATCTTTTATTCTATTAAAATATTCTATTAAATATATTCAATATGAAAGTTATTAGTGATAGATTTTGCAGTCTTTGCTTGTAGCCATCTTCAAATTTTTATGTGCATTTTTCAAATATTATACATTTATTCAGACTCCCAATATTTCAGCATGACTGGAAACATTCATTAAAACCATGTTGAGCAAATTGTATATGTTGACATATAATTATATTCTACATAATAATACAGCATGGAAATATTTATATACATATATACACATATATGCGTATATATATAAATGGATAAAGAAAATGAGTACAATAGTATCACTCTGATTGTTTATGCTAAAATACTGGAAACATTGAAATCGCCAGATTAGGAAAAAATGTACAAAATTTACAAGATAAAACTCCTATAATGAGTCTAAAGATACTAGCAATAGATATAAAACATACTAAAATTGCAATGAAATAAAAAGCCCAAATGAAAGACTGCATAATGCATTTTCAACTATATAATAATGTATTGCTGTACAACTATAAATTAAAAAGCCGAGTTCTGAACAATTCAAAATCATACTGTATAGTTATGCAGTGTTCAATACTGTTACATACTACTTCACATAACTCTGTACATTCTAACAGTAACATACTATGTAATATACATACTAATAGTAATGCACTGCTATATATGACATTATGTATTGCAAAAAAAATCAAATGTTCTAAAGCAGTTTTACATTAGCCATGTTTTAATGGACTTAGATTTCTCTGGCCAGAGAGATACTTTTGTCTAAAGGAAAGGAGAGGAAATATCATGCTACGTTGCAACATGACCACAAGAATTGCCCAATTTTGGTGATACAGTGCAGTTGTGCCGTATGCGTGTGACTTGGGGAAATTCATCTAGGCTTATGCCTCTCTTTGAAGTCATTTAGGATGCAGCCACATAATGATTTGTCTTTCTCACTTGGGGTTTGGGTGAAATTCAGTTTCAATTCTCTAAGGCGGCCATCTGGACACTGTAATGTTTGACTCCTTTCTGTGGTGTCTGGACTTGGTTAGCCATGGACCATCTTTGGAAAAACTTAAGACAGCAGTCACCCCTTTAATTTTTGTGTTCTGTGGTCCAGGGGATGAAGTTTGGCAAATTCATGAGAAACCTTTGATTTGTAGACTTAAAATGGATTAATTTTAGGGTGAGTAAATTATATTTTGGTGAAGTTTCTTTAAAAAGAAACCTTTGGGTATTTTAGAATGAGTAATTTTCTCTAAAGAAAAACCAGACACCGTGAACCTAGAACACTGTTTCCAAGAGAACTTTCTGGGTGATAGAACTAGTCTATATTTGCTCTGCTTCGTGTTATGGATTCTGGCTGGCTGTTTGCCTCATGGTTTGCCTACTATGACTGAAAAAGCAGATTTTAATTGTAATTTTAGTTAATTCCAAGTAGCCATGTGTGACCAATGGACAATGTGGCCACGGAAAATTGAAGCAGTGTGACCAAAGAGGTCACCTAAGTCAGCTGACCCAGGAAAGTGTCTTAGGAAAAAGGCTGGCCACCATTTTATCTTGGGGACATTAGCTTCACCAAAAGCAAATTCTGAATCCTCTACTCCTTTGCAAAAGTCATAATGTAATTGGACTCATACCCACCCCCAACCCTTGTCAAAGACCCATGAGAGAGAGCTTAACCCCATTAACTACTTCAGTTTAGAAAACACTTCCTGCACAGCTGAGGAAACTGAGGTTGCCAAGTGCTTTACTCAGGTGGTCTGGAGACAATGCAGCATCCCAGAGCTCAGTACATTTATTATACATAGTTGAACCTGGAGGCAAGGGTTATGGCTGGGCAAGGATGTGGGTTATTACATACAGATAAACGAGGAGGAGGCACTATGTATGCATAACTGAACGAGGGGTGGGTTTAGCTAATCTCAATAGGAGCAGTCTCTGTGAAGGAGGGGTCTTCAAGCTGTAACTCTCCAGATGGAGCAAGGAGAAAGCTATGGTGGACTTTCTCTGCACATCCTATCAGCATCCATACTGAGATGCCCCTGAAAGGTGTTGCTATGGGAATGGGGGTCTTTGCCATTTTCCCATGGTTATAAGACTTGGGGTCCTTGACACGGTCATGCCCATGTCAATTGCACACATTCACTCAGGACTTCACTCTCCCAGGGCTTCCATTGCTCCCAGAGTGAGATCTCAAAACAAAAACAAACAAACAAAAAACTTGAACTGTTTAATTCCTTAACCTGTATAGACCCAATGCCCTAAGTCTAAGAGTTCCTCACAGGCTAAAGAAAATCCTGTGGACCTAAAATAAGCAAGAAAACAAAAAAATACTGCCCCACAAAAACCTGAAAGGAGAGGGGAATCAATTAATAAATGTTATAGAAAATGTGTTAAGAAAAAAACCATACTGGAGTTACAGTTAATAGAGTTGACATGCTGAGGTATGAGATCAAGTCGCAGCACACAGCATTTGGAAGGCTTGGAAGATTTGACAGAAGAGGCCCCTAAGCTCATTATCAGTTTTTGTGACCACTCTCCACATTTTACTTATAGTTTAAGACTAACTTAAAAACTGAGTTGGGGACAATATTCACCATAGCTACTAATAGGAACACACACACACACTTCAGGTTCGAGTTTGGAGATGTATAGTATCTGAAGTTTCTTGGCATATTTTTGTTTGCAAAGCTCAATGTTTGACTATTCTGGGTTTTGCTTAAAGGAAAAAAAATCAGGCTTCATTTCTTTCTCCCTTTCCGTGTTATATGAAACATCTTCTTACAGCTGTCCAGCTGTCTTTATCAATTAGATGGCCGTCTAGGTAACCTTTGTAACCACTCCTCTCGTGGAGAACTGGTTTGCATCAGGATAGTTTTGCTCATTCTCACCAGTAGTCGAAGTCTGGTGACATAAGCAACTTGATGAACACTAAAATTTTATATTTTCTTTGGGTATCACTATTGGGTTTTTAGCATTTAAAGTCCCACTTTAGCACTTTTCAAACGTGGCCACATAGCCAACATCCTTGTGTTACACGCACTCACCACCCCATTCCAGTTGCTGATCCAATTCATGCTTAGACACAGGGATGCGCAGCTGAGGCGCTCTGACATGCAGACCTCATGCCATTCGATGGCTTTATTTGTTTACAGTGGATATTTCTTGATTTATTATCACCATGAATATGGCTTGTCTCTATTTTCTGAGATAGGATCTCATGGTGCAGCCAGGCTAGCCTTGAATCCTCAATTCTTCTGCCTTAGGCTCCTGTCATTCCCTGATTCTCAGTTTATCGGTAGAGGTAGTCGTATGACCCCATTTCCAAATCAAATATTCTTCTTGCTTTATTATTTTGCCCTTTTAACAGACTTTCAGTAATTATGCAAAGTAGCTAGTGTTTAATGTTCTACATACTAGATACATTAATATGTATCATGACAACTTTGTGAATTAGACACTCTGGTTATCACTCTCACTGTACAGGTAAGAAATGGGAATCACAGAAAGGTAAATTAACTTGTCCAAGATTGGACATCTAGTCAGTGGCAGAGCCAATATACAAATGATATCAGCAACCCAATTGTTGTGGCAATGTACATGTAGCATACATTGTATTTCACAATTCAGATGCCAGACTCTTTAGGATTCCCAATATGACTACAAGTCTGAGGTCATGTCTAAGTACAGAGACTTAACAGGGCAGAGGGACCTAGAACAGCCTAAGGTTAACATGGCAACAGATTGAAAGAACACAGGTTGTAAAAGGACGGATGGATGAGGAGAAAGTTTAATACTCTCTGGGGAGTTGGCATCCCTAGCCTTAAATATTATGACCAATAAGCTAGGACCATATTCCACTTTCATTTCACAAGAAGCCAGTGGTAGGTCTATGCATACTCTTGTTTTTGCCCTTCTATGTGTTTCTCCAAGCGCTGTCCTGTTTGGGGACATTAAGTGGATAGCAACCATCAGAGGAGGGCTAACACTTGAACGTCTGAATAATTCTGCTCTGACAATGTGCAGCACTATCAATCCCTGAAGGCATTTCCGGGAAGATCAAACAGCCTCCAAGCCCAAATGGAAACAGCCCAAGGCCAAATGGCCGTAAATCAAGCCCAAAACCATTGCCTACTGTGGAACTTAAGCCTTGGATCTTACATCAAACAGCATTTAGCATTTTTAAAAAATTGGCACACTGGAAATGGGAGGTGGAGAGGGTGGGATGGGTAATGACTCCATGGAAAGGATATCAAAGTCAAATGGAAAATCCCATTGCAGAATCCCTGAGCAAAGAAACATCTGTCCACAACAGTGATCACAGCGGACCCCTCATTCTGTGTTCTACAACACACACACACACACACACACACACACACACACACACACATATATATATATATATATATATACCATTGAATTTTCATTTTTATGGCTAGTCATGTGGACTGATTCTCTGCAAAGTTTAAGATAGAGACACATATATGAGAGTGTTTGATAAGTGTTCTTGGGTATGTTCTAAGGTATGCTCAGGAGAGAACTGAGGGCCATATGTGGATAGCACCCCAGGAGCTGAGAGAACAGGTCCTTCAGTCCAGACAGCAGAATGAGTGACAAGTGGCAGTTTCCACTCCACTTCAGCTTTCACAAGCTGTGTATGCAGAAGAAATACATGCTCTTCTTAACATAACTCTACAGAGACACATCACTGTGTTATGTGGTTCTTCCCTGTAACAAAAGGCACCGTGAAGTTATAAAGCAAATCATGGCCTTGTGTGCAACTTAGGAGAAGCCACTTTTGAGAGCATTAAAAAAAATCCTTGCTCTTGGGAGCTAGGGCTGGATCAGTAAAGTGCTTTCCACATAAGGATGAAGACCTAGTTCTGATCTCCAGGACCCACGTAAAAAGCTGATGTTGTGCGTGTCCATAATCCTAGCTCTAGGGAGTAGAGACAAGAGGACCCAAAGGCTTGTTAACCATACAGCCTAGAAAGACAGCAGAGCTCCAAGTTCAGGGAAAGACCTTTGCTCAAAATAAAATAAAGTGAGGGTTTAGAGATGGCTCAGCAGGTAAGACTGTGTGGGGAACCTTCTTGAAGATGGGAGCTAGACCCCAGAACACACAGATCAAGTCAGGTAACCCCAAATGCCAGTTCTGAGGAATCTGATGTTCTCTTCTGTTATGTACATAGGCACAACCTAGCCCCTACATACATATACACATTCACCACACACACAAACACACGCACGTGTGTGCACACTCACACACAGACACAGATAAATCTAAAAACAAGGGGAGTGATTGAGAAAGAAACCTGACATTGACATCTGACCTCCACACACATATGTGCATATACATATCAACATATATGCATGCATACATTATACCACAAACACTCATTAAAATGAATAATATTTTTTAAAACTCTCATTCTCTTCCAGAAGTTTAAAAGTCCTGTCCACTGAAGAGATCAGGCTCATTCTTTTTATTGCTATGTGAATACCTGGGTATGTTAGCTGGCAAAACAATGTTCATTTGTAAAATTACAGGGGAAAGCAGGACTAGCATATAGAACCACAATTGATGCTCACTAAAGTGAAGATCAAGCAGGCAAGATGGCTGAGAGTCATCTTGGTACTTTCAGCCAAGTCTGGTATCCTGACATTAATCCCTGGACCTAGACGGAGGAAAGAGAGTGCTGACTCTGCCAAGTTGTTCTCTAACCTCCACATTAAGAACATTCATAACCATACACTTACATAGATATAAACATACATATATAAACATCCAGCCCTGAAAAATTCACAGGAGCCAAAACTTACATTCAATAAAGGAAAGTTGGGAGTGGGAATAAGAAATACACAAAAGAATGAAATTTGGACACTTCCAAGCCACACTGGAATGTACAAATTACAAGCAAAGTTCACCCTTCATAGGTCAGAGGAATATTTTCATTGACCTTTTCTTCATGACATAATTGTAAATCCGCAAAAAGATGTTGCAACATAAACAAATACCTAGTGTGTCTCCATGCATACTCTGACATGGAGTGAGCCAACCTAACTTTGTTTTCTACCAGCTGAGGATGTTGTTAACCTTTCAAACATTATGGTAACTCCCGGTCCTTAGCAGACATTTCTACCCAGGTAAAAATGAAATTAAGGAAAAAATAAGATAAACAGTTCACTGAATCAGAACAGTTTAGGGAAGCTTAGTGCTTAACTGAGAAGAAACTAGCCTCTAGATTGTTCCAGTTCTCTTTAAAAGAAGGCAGTTAGGAGTCTGCAGACTAAGTACTAACTTACCACCCTATTGAAAAACAACTGCTCAATGTCTTCCCATCAGCAAAATATTAATAAAGGACAAAACACCAGGCATGGTGGCCCATGCCTGTAATCCCAGCACTGAGGGAGGCAAAGGCAGGTGGATCTTTGTGAGTTCAAGGCCAAGTTGGTCTACAAAACAAGTCTAGGAAAGCCAAGGCTACACAGAGAAACCCTGGTTTTGAAAAACCAAAATAAACAAATAAAATAAGGAACAAAATACAGCATCTCATTCCATACTTCTGACTCCAACCGGTGTTGTCCTGAAAAACACAACAACCAGGGTGTTGCATAGCTTCACTCCTGTCTTGTTGAGTTATAAACCGTATTTATCTGCGTTTTCAATATTCTTCATTTATGTGTCTCTGGACACATAAAACACTTAGTGCCACTGTAGTAAAATAAATGTCGTATAGTCATCTCTACCAGAGAGCCCGCCGTTGTAATTGTATGTGTAAAAGCTCATGCAGTGCTTTACTTCTGAAGATGAAAAGGGAAACGATGTGCAAGCGTTCACGATCTTAGACTATAAGTGCCCAGCATTAGTGATGCTCGTCCCTGCCAGTCCAGCTGAACGCTATCTCCTTCTGGGAAACACGTCTGAACCGATGCAGGCTGCTATGATTGCTCCCTGTTTACGGTTCAATGGCGACTCCACGTTGCTTCGTTCATCTTCTCCCTTCTGTCTTCTCTTTTGTGAAGCTTAGAACCAATCATAGCCTACAGTCTCAGCTTGGTCTTCATCAATAAAATGAGCATTAACCAAACCTCCCTCAAATGATTGCTGTAAAGCTCGATGAGCTAACTGAGCAAAGTATAAGTATCTAGACTGGATAGTTATCACTACAGTCTTAAAACTGTGTTATATACGTTTAAGTTGTGGGGTGTGTGTGTCTGTGTAATATCTATCACATATATGTGCATACACAGGGATAAGGTGACATGGTACCTCTTACTTTGTTCCTTATTTCCTGGTTCCAAGTTTATACCAGGAATTCCAGGCAAGTACTGTACCACAAGTTGCATCGCCAGCATCTCACTTTTAAACAGTTCATAAAATAATATAAAAATCACAAAACAACCGGTAACATGAGATGAAACATATATACTATTTGATTCTAATTTCTCTTAACTTTTCATATATTTGAATGTTTAAAAATAAAATGGTAAGGGAAATGTAAACAAGATTGTATGATTTCCTGCTTAGGTGCTAAAGAAAACTTCTTTGTGCACACTCAGATTTTCATCTCTACTCTGACCATTCAAACACAGGCACACCCAACTACACTGAGCACATAACAGCTCGTCACCATGGTGCTGTCACAGGTGGCTGACAAGTTTTTCCATTTTACTCACAACTTCCTGCTCTTCAAACTCTGACTCCATTCCCAGCCTCTACAAATCTGCCTCTCACCCAGCTCCCTCACTTTGTCTGGCTTGCCCTGATGTTGCTTTATGATCACGCTGATTTCCTGATACTCAGAAACTTTAAAATGCAAGACTATAATGCATATTTTTGGTAAAGTACAAATTGCAGGCTGCCCTGAAGCACAGGAAAAAAAACCACAAGTCAAGTTTCTCTTCACCACAGAGTGCTTTCTCAAACAGCCCCTTTTGATCAGTCAATGTCTTTTTAGATGGCTTTCTACCCATATACAACAACAAATGTAAATTTTAAATTTTGTGCATTTTAAAACCATATTTTCTTATTTTTTAAAGATTTATTTTAACCTTATTTTAACACACGCATGTTTGTAAGAATGCGCTTGTACAAGTGCTCCTGAACGCACCAAGGGTGTCAGGTTCCTGGGACTGGAGTTACAGACAGTTGTGAGCCACCCAACATGGAAGTAAACTCAGGTCCTCTGCAAGAGCAGTACATGCTCTTAACCACTGAGCAATCTCTCCAACCCCTTATTTTCTTACCTTACTGCACTGGCTTGAGCCTGTCACAATGCAAATTAACAATAACTGAAAAAAAATCCTTAAATTACTCCTGGTTTCCCCTTCAGTTTTGTTTACATTTCTATCATTTGTTTGTGTGTGTGTGTGTGTGTGCATGTGTGTATCATAAATTAAGCGTGGGAGTTCACAGAACAATTTTTAAGAGTCCGATCTCTTCTGCCTGCCCTGTGGGTCCTTGCGGACTGAATTCAGGTGGCCAATCTTAGCAGCATGTACTGCCATCAACCATTCCAATTTTTTCCTCTTAGAAATCACATTCTCAAATTTAAATGATATGTCTTTGCTAAGATAAATTCTCATCTGTTGCACTTTATCTTTTTGTTTGTTTGGTTAGTTGTTGTTTTGTTTTTTGAGACAGGGTTTCTCTGTGTAGCCCTGGCTGTCCTGGACTTGCTTTGTAGACTAGGCTGGCTTTGAACTCATAGAGATTCAGCTGTCTCTGTCTCTCCGAGTGCTGGTATCAAAGTGTGCACCCCCAAGCCTGGCTTTATTGCATTTTGTCTTTAATCAGTTAGATTTTTAATTCCTTAAAGGTAAAGATCATCCTTTATACTTCATGTTTTTTGATGACTTAGCCATGCATTTTTACTGTTTGTGATTATTGACTGAAAGGATTAAATAAAAATTACCTTTTCCAAGAAGTGCATTCATTTCTTACTACAGATCAATCTTAGTGAACTAAAAATCACCTTGATTGTTCTGGATCCTTGCTGTTGGAGGCCAACAACACAACCCACCCATTCTTACTCACTCAGCTTTTGTAACTGTAGGCTTGCTGTGGCTGAGGACTGGGCAAGTGATCTACAATAGATTTGCCTAAATAAGATGCCAGCCAAGCAGCAGAGGAGGCCAGCCCTGCAGGCTTAAGTGACTTCTTCTCACCATCTCCTAATAGGTCTTAGGTTCTCACCTGAGCCAAGCGCATATTCAATCACACAGCTGAAGGCCAGAGGTCACATAAAACCAGCACCTTAGTAAAAACCTATTAAGACCAACCTAGGCCATAATGAATATTCCTCAGACAATGACCCCCAAGAATTGATTGACTAATATGCTCATGCCACATTCAATGTCTACTCCATACCACTCCTTACAGTTTTGGTGACAATAAAAATTATGAAGGCTACAAACCCGTCCCGCCTGCCATGTAGCATAGTTCATGTCACTAGCTAGAGAGAGCATCAAGAGTCAAAGTTCAAAGCACAAGATTTATGGAGATCATTTTACTTCTGTTTCATCTTGTTGAAATGCCATACAGTGAGTCATTTTAGGTCACTGTCAAATGTAT
The DNA here is from genome assembly GCA_028658305.1 of Pachyuromys duprasi. Lineage (NCBI taxonomy): Eukaryota > Metazoa > Chordata > Mammalia > Rodentia > Muridae > Pachyuromys > Pachyuromys duprasi. The sequence goes on along the minus strand of CM053756.1, from coordinate 29,481,222 downwards.
TCCACAGCAATTTTCACAACTGAAAGACACCAAGCAGAAGCAACATTTGTGTTTGTTAAAATCCACTTAACAGAACAGTCATAATGGAAGTCAGTCTTTCTAGAGAGCTTCCTTAGCATCTACTTTCTGTCTTCTTTGTCCTTACAAAAGAGAAATGCTGTGGATTATTAAACAGAGCATACTTAGGATAAGCTTAGTAACCCACAGCCTCTTGGCTTACTGTGATTCACACAGTTCTGTGGTTTACGCAGTTCCAGCTGTAAAAATGGAATACATAGCTCCCGGGTTACTGTGAATGATGCCAAGTAATCTGAGGAAACTGATGGTTGCAAGTTTCCTAAGCATATGAAGGCCCATGCCCACTTCATTATAATAGTCTTTCTGAAAAGCTGTCATGTTGAAGATTGAACATGATGCAATAATACTTAAGTATCAAATAGGTTGGGAATCACAGAGCTTAAGAAATACTTACCAGTTCATAGAGGAAGACAATGAAGCCAGTCCTGATGAGACCTGATAGACTAGGGTCAGATGGAAGGGGAAGAGGACCTCCCCTATCATTGGACTGGGGGAGGGACATGGGAGGAGAAGAGGAAGGGAGGGTAGGATTGACAGGGGTAGGGGAGGAGGCTACAGCTGGGATACAAAGTAAATGAACTGTAATTAATAAAATAAAATTAAAATTAAAGAAAGAAGAAATGCAGCCTGGATACTTATATACAATCTTCATCAAATGCTTCTGGAACAAAAGATTCAGAAAGTGTTTCACTGTTCGTTAACCGCCTGCTTTTTGCAACCTAGTACTCTGGACACTGACAGAGAGCAGGCTGACTTCTTCTCCAGAAAGACTTGGTTTTGTGCTTAAGATTAGATAAGGACCACCCAGATTTATCAAGACGAGTTTTCTTAAAGTCACCTGAGTTATACCTCTGGGAAGGACCTTCATAACAAGACTGAGACTATTGTTCAACTGACAATTTGGGTATTACAGCCTATCCAAGTCCACAGACAAAACTACTGGATAGAGCTACCAGTTACATCAGCAACTCTGAGCTTTTTCCTCTAAGCTGTTTTTTACTGTCTATTTTATTACAGAATAGACACAAAACTAAAGCAATGGGTCTTCATCAGAATAAGATCTTATGTTTAAAAGGACATCATAAAGAAAGTAAAAGTGATAATTGAAGGAATAAAAGAAAATATGTCCAAATTATACATCTGGTAAGAAAATTGCATTCAGAATATACAAAGATACTCTACTCATAATTCAACAATGAAAAGATAACCCAATTTAAAAATAGGAACAAACATATACAAAGATGATAAACATTATTGTTCATTGAAGAAATGTAATCAAAATAAACTTTATCTCCACTACAATGGCTGAAATAAAAATACAGTCAATAACAAGGATTGACCAGGATGTGGAAAATTGGAATTCTAATACATTGCTGACGGGACTGTAAAACAGTTTATTTGGAAAACGGTTTTACAATTTTTCAAAGCATTAAACAAAAAAGTATAACTTGACCTTGCAATTCACTTCCCAAAATTGAAATACATATCCATATAAAATATATAAAAGTGTTCATTTAGCACCACTCATAATACTTAATCAGTGGAAATAGCCCAAAGGTTCAACTGGTGAATGAAAAAAGGCAGTATACCTACAGTGGAATATTATTCAGGAATAAAAAGGAATGAAGTATTGGCACAAACTATAACATGGATGAACATTAAAGTGTTCATGAGAAGTCCATGATGAAAAGATCTGTAATGACAGGAAGTAGATTGGTGGTGTCAGGGGCTGTAGGAATGTGGGCAAGCATGTGGTGCCTTTTTGGATTAACAATCGATGTGTGAGGGCCCAGCTCACTGTGAGTGATGTTACCACTCCTGGGCTGGTGGTTCTGGGTGCTTTAAGAGAGGAGACCGAGCAAGCCAAGAGAAGCAGGCCAGTACACAGCCACTTCAACTCAGCTCCTTCTTCAGTTCCTGCCCCTGGGTTCCTGCCCTGCCTTCCCTGGATAATGGACTAGAACTGTCTGCTGAAATGAAACCTTTCCTCCCCAGGTTGCTTTTAGTCATGGTGTTTTACCCCAGTAACAGAATCCTAGCTAAGTACATCACTGCTGTCTTATGGGTCCGGTCCAGTGACCTCACTGAGCTTTTAGTCTGTTGAAATCGTAAGCCCAAACACCAAACCATTCCAGTCTGTCTTTCCTGATGACCTAAATAGAGTTACATTTTAAGAGAAATTTTGTTTAAATTAAAAAGTCATTAAAAAGATAACATTATTTAAACAAAACCTCCCATAATTCACTGCCTATAAATACATGTTGGGAAATATGTTCTGGGTTTTAACTGTTATCCATCCAGCAACATAGTGAGTTTTCCCACAAATATTCGTGATTTGTCTGCTAAACTGGAGATGGCTCACGCTCAAGACTTTCAAGCCCAGTCCCTTTTACTAGTAAAAGAATACACCTTCGTTTACTTTTTAATATTTTTAGAAATTTAGATTTTAAAACTAAAAACAAAACAAAACAAAAAAAAACAGCAAAAAAAAAACCAAAAAAAAAAAACTGTGCTTAAATACACCAGAGATGGCCTGTGAGATGGCTCAGTGTATAACAGCCCTGGCTGCCCAGCCCGACAACCTGAGTTTGATCCCCAGGACATACGTGGTAGAAGGAGATACCTGACTCTTGCAAGTTGCCCTCTGACCTACACATACACTAAAATTTAGTTTAATATATGTACATAAATATATACATATATATACACATACACACATATCAATGACTAACTATACCTAATACGTAATGTGTGTGTGTACATATAAAACCAATTTTGTACATGTGTGACAAATGTTATACAATGGATAAATCTTCTTCTTCTTCTTCTTCTTCTTCTTCTTCTTCTTTTTATTCTTCAAGACAGGGTTTCTCTGTGTAGCCTTGGCTGTCCTAGAACTCACTAAAGAAATGCAAATTGAACCCATAATAATATTATGACACACCAGCAAGAGTTGATAAAATTAAAGACTGACAATACCAAGTATTGGTGAAGTTGTGAAGAAATTAGAAATCTTGGTACATTGGCTGTCGGTAGATAATAATTTGGCAGGTTTTATAAAATCAAGTAATTACCAAATATAGTATTTGACAATTGTATCCAAGAGATGTGAGAACACACATCCACAACAATAAGTCTGAATGCATAGAAAAGATTGTTCATAATAGGTTCTGCCAGGAAGTAATCCAAATGTTAATCCCAGATGAGTGGACAAGCAAACTAGGAAATACTACTCAGCCATTAAAAGGAGCAAAATAAGGACCAGATAAATGGCTCAGACTTTTGGGTCATTTGATGCTCTTGCAGAGACTTGGTTTCAGGCACTCACAAGTGCCTAAACTCTAATTGCCAGAGCTCTCATGCTTTGGGTACCAGGCATGCACATAACACACACACACACACACACCACAACAAAGTCTGATTTCACAATCGCAAGGGTGACTCTCACAGTCATACTGAGTGACACAAAAGCATATGGATTATATAGTTCCATTCTTATAAAGTTCTAAACTGAAAAAAAAAACCTGTCCATAACGGTAGAACTCAGAGCATAGGTTGCCTAGGGTAGAGAGAAGTGGAAGGCACACCTGAGCGCCATGGTGGGAATAGGCACTACACCGGATGCTGGATGCCACTGACACACAGGGGTACGTGTTCATCAAATCATTAAAATACGTGCTTTCTAAAGAGAATACCTGCAGCATTCTGTAAGTGACAGAAGAGAATATGCCTTTTTCATAAGTGCCATGTTAATGTGAGTTTCCACTGGGCACACACAGAGAAGTTAGAGTTCACCTAGTTAATACACAAGTTTAAGAAAGACCCATCTTTGTAAGACTATAGGATCTGTGTGTGTGTGTGAGAGAGAGAGAGAGAGAGAGAGAGACTTTCTTTCTGTGTCTCCCTATATACACATGTATGTGTTCCTTAGTCACAGCATAGCTAATTATTATTTAAAGGTGAACAGTTTCACTGACATGGAGATAAACTACAAATGTACGCTCTCACTAGAAAGTTTGGAAATAATTAACAATGGGACCTTCATTCTTTTCCGGATCTTTTCAAAACTGGTATTAAATAAATAAATTATAAAAGGAATAAACAGATAACCCACTTCTCTCACTATAATTTTTTTTTCTTCAGACATGAACCAAAAACATTATACCTGGTCCCAATACCGTATACCATCACCTGTCACCATATAATAAAAACAACATATTTGAGGGAGTTTAAAAATAACACGAGATTTAAACAGGAGAGACCAGAAAGAAGCTATAAAAAATACCCCCACTCCTATTTAAGTTACTCACAGTTTAAGGGGCTGCTCTATTGGGCAGGACACACAGAGTGAGCTATGGACCGGTGGCTTATGGACCCTGGGGTAGTCTGCTGGATGTATGAAATCATGGGAGCTCCATGGACCTGCAAAATCACAACTTTTGGTTACCAACATCCTAAGTGACTTGCATGTCAATTAAAATTTTAGTAGATGTGCCCTAAATCTGAGAGGATGTTAGCTCTAATGTTCCTGGAGTGAGGCAAGAGAGTGGGGACTGAGGATGGTTGGGGGTGAGGTACATCATATAAAGATATTTTGGTTTTCCCTTTACATTCCTGCATTGTTTGAATTTAACTCAACGAAAAGGGTGTCTTTGGTAAATGATGAAACAGGAAAGAAACAATAACTATGAAACAGCCTGCAGGCTACATATTAACTGTGAATTCTAACATTCAGTCACATGATGTCAGAGCAAGTAAACTGAGAGCTCAGCAGGCTCCCGTCAAGGAGAGATGGGTCCCCTGTACCCAGCCAGGCAATGCCTGCTTCCATTTGTAAAAATCAGTTACATGTCACAACGTTATCTTGCCTACCACACTGGCATCTGAGAGTGGTCAATAAAACTCACCTTCTCTAAGCCAGTTGTCACCTGTGTTCATCAGCATCCTGCAAAAGGGACATTGCCTAAGTTTTAGCTAGACCCAGTACTTATGCAAACCTATTGTTACAACATTTTAGGGGCTAGAAACAAACCCTATTTTCCCCTTCAAGAATGCTAACCCACAAAGAGGAAATTCCAGGAAAAAGACATTTTAAGTTCAAGAATATTTTTGTTTGGGATAGATGTCAAGATAAAGAAATACTAAAACTTTATTAACATGATCCTCATAACAGTTCTTATGAGAAAAGCATTACCAACTACATTAATATACAAATCTCTCCAGTTCTTAATATTTGGTTTTATGATCTTCAAACTTAAAAAAGTATGTACTGTTTTAGATGTGCATGGGTGCTTTCTTACACATATGTGTATGTACCACCTGTGTTCCTGAAGTTCATGGAGACCAGAAAAGGGTGCCAGACCCCCTGGAACTTAAGTTAGAAGTGGTTGTAAATTACCACATGAGTGCTAGAAACTGAATCCAGATCTTTCGCAAGAGCAACACGTGTTCCTAACTGCTGAGCCATCTTTCTGGCCCTCTTTTCACTGCAATTCACTTTTCAAAAGTACACATACACACATACACCTGCACACAAACACACACATGCTTGCACACACTCACGTAAGTGAAATGAAAGGCTACCCTTGTAGCTTCTTCAAACTGAAACTCAATTTTTCCTACTTTATTGTATATTACTCCGCATATTCTATTTTAAATCTCTCCGTCCTTTCTGTTTTGTTATTGTTTGTTTTGCTTGTGGTGTTAAGAATCGAGCCTATGACATTGCACAGAGCAGGCATGTGCAGTGCCTCTGAGCTACGATCTCAGCCCTGTGTTCTTCTGTTGTCTTTCCGTGCTTTGAAAATGCTTGTAACTATTCACAACGTTGATTTCACCACTTGTTTATAGGTCAAGACCTAGTGCTTACAAGACAGGGCAGGAAATTTGGGAGAAGAGGCTGGTAACTTCAGGAAAGAAAAAAAAAAGGGCACCTAAGACATCCACAAGAAAACAGTGGGAAGTGTCACACAGAGGAGAGTGTCTCAGCCTGATCAAAGCCTGTAAGGAAAGAAAAAAAAAAAGGCACCCAAGACATCCACAAGAAAACGAGTGGGAAGTGTCACACAGAGGAGAGTGTCTCAGCCTGATCAAGGCCTGTATTTCCACATGCATTCCTGGCCTTCCTGCTCTAGACCTCTTCCTTATCACACTTCCTATAGGCAGCTGCATGTCACCCCTCAGACATCTAAAGGTTTCCTTTGTGCTCTAAGATCCCTAAGTCCCTCTGAAAGACCTCTGCTGGCTCCTGAATCCAGGTCCTCTTTCCCTGGGATGCCCAACCTCTACAGGTACAACCATAAATTTTCCTCTCCTTGTGTTGCTTCTGTCATTGCCCATTGCCAGACCAAAGCACAAGATCACCTTTGGATAACGAATTCAAGTGCATGGCACGGTGGAGGAAGAGCTGTTTGGACATAGTGTGTAAAGTTACTGTTTCTCATGTTCGAAGGGCTTCTAGGCCCTATCTATCTCAAGTCTCTTAGTAGCTCTCACTGTAAAGGCACTGGCCTGGGCTGGAGACAGGCCTGTGGATTCTAGGAAACAAGAGTGGGTGGAGGTGATGTTTTAGAAACCTTGACAAACAATTGGAGAAGATTCTGCAAGCCATGAGGTGTGGAAGGACTCAGTGGGAGACTGGACAGCCGGAAGTTTACCCGCGGGAGGCCAGTCAGTAGACTGGATCCAAGCCAGCCCTAAACAGGAAGCATCTAGACTGCCTAGAGCAGAAAGGATGGATGGTGAGGAGACGGATTTCTCAACCAGAATCTCGTTAGCATCTTTGTGTGCTCAGCCTGGGACCACGGTCTACAGATTTACAAAGCCATGAGCCTCCTGTTAAATCTCTGCTGAAAGAAGCACTGACAGCTCTCAGTGCAGAGCAGATGAAAGTCAGTTTCCTCAGAGTAGAAAGAGCACAGAAGAGCTTCCGTAGAGAACCAGAGCATGGTGCACATGCAGCCAGAGCAGCTTGCCAACCTTGGTTTCTATGATTTGTTTTTGGGTGTTTTTTTTTTTTTTCAATTGCTAAGACAGGAAATGACACGAGGCTCTGAACACTATGACAGCCTGCAGCTGTTCAGAGAGAACTTTCTGTTTCCAAGCAGGGCGCCTCAGAATAATGGCTTCTGCATGGTTGGTTCTTGGTGCAAGGTGCTCTGTTAGGTTGAGAGCAGGTCCAGCAGAGGCTGCTGGGCCACAGCTGATGGCACAGCTTTAATCTGTGTCTCGGTTCCCTAAGCACCATCTATTGCCCACGCTGACCTCCTATCTTCTCAGACTTGAGAGAAGTCTTTATGACCTCACCCTATAAATAAAATCCTATCTTGGCTTTCCTTCGACTCGACTCTTTCTCCGTCCTACATAAAAAGGTTGTAAATGATGTGCCATCTCAACAACAACAACACGGGGAAAGTAAAGAAGAAACAAAAACCCAAAGATGCAGCAGTTTTCATTTCATTTCAAAATGAATGAACCACCCCCATCCCCTTTGGTGCTTGGCAGAGGAAGTATGGTTACAAATGTTACCGGCACTAAACCAGATTAATTTTCCATTCAAGAAGAAAAGTAAGCAGCACGGGGTAAGGGAGGCAAATTGCAGGGCCCATTATTTAGCACGTTTGAAATGAAAGGCAATACTGCTGTTGAAGGCAGGCTGAGGAGCTCTCTCTGCCTCTCACTGATACCCGCCCACAGGTTGCCTAGCAACCAAATTACAGCGCTCAGAACACTCCCCAGCAATAACTGACCCTGAATTTTAATTTTTGTGTTGACGCTGAAGTGAACTAACAAACTAAATAAATACAACCACCCTGAAAGAGCATTCATTTTGATAAATAAGCTACAACCTCAGACTACATGATAGCAAAAACAATATTAAAAAATTTGGAAAGCCTTTCTCTTTTCTGGAGTATTATGCTAAAAAGTATGAAAAATCTGGATAGGCTTATTTCAAAATATCATAATTGTTTTATAAAGATGAGAACAAAAATTCAACTTAACAAAATAAACCCTAAAGTCTACAAAAATACTATAAAAGTGAAATGTCAGTTTTTATCATTGCTTTTTTTTTTTGAAAGAAAAAAAAATGAGAGCTGACAGTCAGGGAAGATCATAAAGGACCACACAGAACCCCAGTGGCACTGTCTCACACGTGGCAGAAAGGGAACAGCAGCCTACCTCAGGTTTCCTGTCAAAGTGCTGTGCTGTGTAGTTTGGGTCCAACAGTTTGAACTGAGCATGCGGGAAAGAACTCCTCGTTGGCCCTATTGTCATTTATGCACACTTTTAGAAATGTGCTCTCAGGATTTCAGTGTTCCTCGTTAGCCCTGGTCTAGACATGCTGTTTTTGTCACTTCTGGAAAGCCGTTGTTCTAGCCTAGCCTGAGGAGGAAGGGAGGATGTGCTGCACCTCTTGTCATTTCAGTGTGTGCTAAAATGTTTACACAAAACCGAATTCTTACCAACAGTACTGAGTGTTTGCCAAAGCAAATAAAGCAGAAGCTAGTTTACTGTCCAAGTCTCAATCCCTCTAGCAACCAGCTGTGGAACCCCATTAGGCATCTGACCTTTTAGTTCATTGGGAAAAGAAAACACCAGTAACAATCTGGCCTGGTGGTGGTGCATGCCTTTAATCCCAGCACTCCAGAGGCAGAGGCAGGCAAATCTCTGAGTTTGAGGCTAGCCTGGTCTACAGAGTGACAGCTGGGACTACACAGAGAAACCCTGTCCCCAAAACACCAACCAAACAACCAAATAAATCATCTGTTTGGATTGTTACGGGGTCTAAGATCACTTAGCTCTATGCTGTCAAATAGTAAATATACAATTTCCACCTGTCATATTAGACAGTATTATTTCTGCAGTGGGTGCTACGGTGTACCTTCTTTCAGGAATACACTGAATATTCTCCCAGCTATCAGGATTGCTGACCCAATATGACCATCAGCTCTTTAGGGATGACTTTACCAAAATTTATGCATCCTTTTTATAAAACTAATGTACCTTCAAAAATCAGTAGCAGCGTCCCCAAAGGCTGCATCATTCCCTCAGGGAGATTTGTTGTTAATACTGTTATAATCTTGTCTTCTGATGCTCCACTAGCAATGGCCCCACTGCATGCTGCCACAAGGGACAGACTATATTAGAATTGTATATCACAGAGAGACACCAAATTTATATACAGAATGTGCTCAGCTTTGGCAAGCTCTATTCATGTGTGCACTGTGGGAAAACTGAAAAGCATAGGGACACTAATAATGCTCTTTTCTGGGTAATAAGATCAGAGGTGATTCTTGTTTTCTTTATACTTTTCTATATTCCCAGCTTTACAGCAAGGTATGAGTTACGCTTTCTATGGGGGGAGGAGTGGCTGCCAAGTATACAGTATTCGTGGGTGATAATGACTATAGTATAATGTCCCTTACTACCACGGTAGTCAGCTCACTCTCACATTTCCAATGGCTGGGACCTGAAGACAACAAGTTTTGACTAAGGAAGTCTATGTTTGAATTAAAAAAATGGTCCTCATAGGTTCATATATTTAAATGCTTTGTCATAAGGGAGTGAAACTGTTTGGGAAGGGTTAAAAGGTGTGGCCTTGTTGAAGGAGGTATGTCCCTGGGAGTTGATTTTGAGGTTTCAAAAACCCATTCCTACTTGAGTTCAAACTGGTCGTATCACATATGTAATCATTAGATTGGCAACTTGTCAATACCTGGAATCTCCTGGGAGAGTCTCAGTGAGGGATTCCAGATCAGGTTACCCTGTAGGATATCTGGAGGAGAGTCTCTTGATTAATTAATTAATTAATTAATTAATTAATTAATTAATTGATTGATTGATTGATTAATTGGTGTGGGAAAACCCAGCTCACTGTGGGCAGCACCATTCCCTAGGCAGAGGATCCTGGACTATGTAAGTATACAGAAGAAACTGGACCATACATATTTATTTCTTGCTGCTCTTGACTGTGGATGTGGTGTAACTCACTGCTTCCAGCTCCTGCCACTGTGACGTGTCTGCAATGATCAACTATCACCTAGAATTGTGAACTAAAATAAACCTTTTATCCCCAACGTGGCTTTTGCTCAGGGAATTTTATCACAACAGAAATGAAAATAAAACCGTACAAATGGGCAACAACATTGCTTTCTAGAGATTTTCTGGAATATTGTTGTATTTCATTCCCTCTGATGACTGCTAAGAATGGTCCCACTCCTAAAAAGTAAAAGAGGCAGAAACAAGGTACAAGCCAGAAAACGTAACAGGCCAGAAACCTGCATGTGTAATTATTTCTGAGGCTCCATCCCCTCCCTGGCTCCCATCTTGGGGAACAAACAAGATATTTACGAGTTCTACCAATAGTGTCCTGGAATAGCTCCAGAGAAGAAATAAGGGGGAGGGCACTTCACAACTTCCTAGATGGTCTGGTTAGGTAGGTTGGCTCTGTTAGAATCATAGGTAGTTGCATGCACCTCACTGAATCCCTGGTGCTCTGTGAGGAAGGTGTTGGCGCCTCTATTATTCAGAAGGGACTCAACAGTGTCATTTGGAACAGCCATCTCCAACGCTCCAAATCAACAGGTGAGTTTGAATCCCATACATTCTAAGTAGGTGAGCCGTCTTTATCCACATTTCTGTCAACGCTGTTCTGACCTTCTAGATGTGTCTTTTGTCTCCTTCCTTTACCTTTCTCCTTTAATTGACCATTCTTAAGATCAGTTCTTGTTGGGCTTTTCTCACACCTGTGGAATGGGATCCCTACAAAGATGGCTAGTTGATCCTGACCAATCCGTTGAGAATCGGTCAATCCTTTCTATTCCCTGGAGACTCCACCAATTTCTACCTCCTTCACTCCCCTCAGCTGGTGCCTTCCATCATGTCAAACTCAAGTCAAGCATCACCTCCTTCATCAAACTTATGCTGCTCACAGGACACTTCTTTTGGGTTTTCTCAACCACTCTGTGGACATTCAATAGATCTTCCTTTTGTGAAGGGCTGATGTCAACATGGCACCATTTGGGAAGGACTGGACTATGTGGCACATTCTTATCAGTGAGCATGTTCACCTTTGCTGACTCTGTTCTTCACCAGCGTGCATACAGCACGTATCTTTTCCATTAAATGTCTTGTAAGCTGAAATAGGAACACACACAGAAATGGACACAGGGGTCTTGGCAGTATATACGCTTGGTCCAAGCTAGTTTCGTGAAACAACATCTAGTTATCGTGGAAGTGACAGAGATTTTTACTCTGTCTTCCTGTGAAATCACCTGAGCTGAGCTTCTTAAATTCTAGTTGGGAACATAATATAGGAATGTTTGCTCAGCAGACAGCTACAGCTAGTAAGCAGAGACTAGTGTGGACTCTTTGGACATCACCATTCAATACTGTTGAGCTTATTAACATTTTACAGTGTTTCTGAAGAAACCTAAGGCTGATGTTATCCATCTTTTCTCCTTTTATTAATGAGTGTTTATACCTGCACTGGCAAATAAAAGTGCCACTAGCCATATGTGTCCATTTAACATAAACTTAATATATTGTGTGTATTTGTGTTTGTCCACATGAATGACTATGTACTCCCATGTGTGCCTGTTGCTCTCAGAGGCCAGGAGAGAGTATTGTATCTCTTAGAATTATGGATAGCCATGAACTCACATGCTCCTCTTTAAGTCCATGCAAATTAAATTAAATTTAAAACTCTGTTGTATTGGACATAATTCAAATGCCCATGGATGGCTAGCTGCTACCAAGTTGGACAACACAGACATAGCCATAGAGCATTCTATTGGACAGCTCTAGTTTACTAGTTGAAGTTTTGTCTTTTAGAGTAATACCGAGAGATGGCAAAATCCAGAACTTATGCAATGAGGATGTTACAGAATTGAACACAAAAACTAGGAACTATAAAGAGCAAGTCTGAGTTACTTTTAGACAATAAAGTTTGGTGACATGTTTGTGTGATGGTTGTTTGTATATTGGGATTACTTGCAGAGAGCATGGGTGAAGGGTTACTGGCAGGAACTTGCTTGAGTCTAAGCAGCCACACTAGAAAATCCTCACCCAGCACAGATGATGGTTTCCTCGTGGTCACAAAGATAGAGCCTCTTTCCTCAAGTCATTTTTAGCCTCCATTCTCTAGCCCTCCCCAGACCAGGGGGCCACTGTCAATCAGGCAATACTTGTGTATAAATGGTGGGGGGAGTGGATGGAATATTTGTCTGGTAGGCATCCACTGATCCTCCAAAGCCCTCTCTGTGAAATATCAGCAGGTCACATGCCTGCTCCTGATGGCCCCTCACAGGCAGGCTCAGGTAGGCTGCTGAAGATGGTGGCCAGTTCTGCTTGGAAGCTAGTGAGTACTATGGAACAAACATATACAAAAATCCTTTGAGGCAGGTCTCTTCTTTTTCATCCCGGTATTACAGAAGATGAAACTGAAGCACAAAGAGGTCAGAGGGTTGTCCTGCCTAGTGCAGCTATAGCCAGGGTTTATACACAAGTTGTTCGACTCGAACATTTACTGTCTGTACTACGTATCACTTCTGCTCAGCCCAGTCTATGGTATTCCCGCCCATGTCCAGTCATTTCACAGCCTATATACAAGTTCTAATGTTATGGGTATCAGGTCCCATGATAGCCCTGGGACCAAAAATAATGACCTCCCTCATGAGTCACTGCTAAGTATTCAAAGAAGTCAACCATGTTCAACTGTGAAAAACAAACAAACAAACTGTCTACAAACACTGATCAAAATTTCAGTGATGGTGGAGAGTTTGGAATGTTGCAAAGAACCTAGTTATAATTTCTCTTAGCCTGTCTCTGGTACCCCAAGGGCCTTTCCTTGCTCGCCTCTGTATTAGTCTCAATATCCTGATAAACAAATTAAAAATAAAAACATCAGCAACACAAAACTCTTTGGAATGAGGTAACTAACAAAACCCTGTTTTCTACCAATGCTAAGAATGTTAGCAGGTGGTATCTGAGGCACATCGTTCAGATTGCTTCCATCTTGCTGTAACTGACTTCCCTAATATTTCCACCAAGGTGTTTTTTAATGCCTTCATTTATACCTTTCTTTGTTCTGTTACCATAAAATTTCCATAAAACCACTTTCATGTTGGAAAATTGTATTAGGGAAGATCTAAATCTGTGTGTCCAGGTCACAGTTACACACAATTTAGCCCTGGAAGAAACTGTATCTTACTTTCTTTGGGTTGAGAGCTGTATTTTTGGGTTGACACCTATAGCTTCATAATCCACATTCCACAGAGGGAATACCTGGATGGAAGGGAGGTACCTGCAGGGACTCAATGGTAGTAGGCCAGCTGGTCTTAATTAAAATGTTTTTTAAAATCACAAATAAGAAGCCTACTTTTAATTAAAATGTAAAAAATTGTTAGTTGACTTATACCAAAATAATATAGTTGGTAATCATATTACCAATTATAATAGTTCTAAAACCTACATATAAGTTAAAATGAGGTATTAAAAATAAATTAATTCAACTGGGAGTGGCCCAGTTTAATTAACTAGGACTTTAATCCCAGCACTTGGGAGACTGAGGTAGGCAGATCTCTGTGAGTTCGAGGCCAACCTGGTCTACAAAGTGAGTTCTAGGACAGCCAAGGCTACACAGAGAAACCCTGTCTTGAAAAACCAAAATTAATTAATTAATTAATTTTTTTTAGCGTTTGAGATGCCAACACTCACACCCAAACATTGGGTGATGTGTAAGGAGTCTGGTGGAAAATTGGGAGGAAAAATAAAAGGACCTGGAGGTAACAGGAGCTCCACAAGAAGACCAGCAGAGCCAACTAGCCAGGGCCCAGAGGGGTTTGCTGAGACTGAAGCATCAACCAAGGACCATGCATGGACTGGACCTAGGCCCCCTACAAAGATGTAGCAGATGGGCAGCTTAGGCCTCATGTGAGTCTTCTAGTAAGGGAAGTAGGGACTGCATCAGACATGGACTCACTTGCCAGCTCTTTGGTCACTTTCCTCTGGAGGGACCGCCTTGCCAGGCTGGGGAAGAGGGCATGCTCAGTCCTGATGCAACTTGATGAGCTGGGGTGGATGGAAAGGGAGCTCCTCTTTTCTGAGGAAAAGTGAGGAGGAGGGGATAGGAAGGAGGGAGGGAGGACTGAGAGGGGAGGAGGGATGGGGTTACAACAAAGATGTAAAGTGAATAAAGATGAAAAATAAAAAGGAAATAAAAAAATGTTCTAGAGTTTGTATCAAACTAAAGATTAATTCTAAAACAAAGTCCCACTCTTTTCTCTTTCTCTGACCTTGCCTCTTTGTTCCTTACCTCTTATTGAAAAAAAATCTACATCAAAGAAAAAGATCATAGCCTGCTTTAATATATTTTTTAAAGTCCCTATTTGTAAAAGTCACCTTCCCTTGGGAAATATGCCCACACTTGGTCCTATCTTATGTTTTTCCTTGAGTGGCTTTTTCTTCTTTAAACTCTCATGCTTACATTAAAATGTCTTTATTATATAAACTAGTCCTAAAATTCCTTTCAACCATAAGTCATGAATCTCAGTTTGGCCAGAGCTGAGGTCCCTAATGTTTAGGGGTGCTTCTCAATGATGACCAAAGTGAGGCCATGTCTCTGTTCCCTCACTGCCAACATTCCTGGGAATTGCACTTAGACTCACCTTTGAACACTTTTGCTGAGCTTCCCTGTCTGCTGCTTGGTTGGTCTTCTCTGCTTCTTTACATATTACCTTGGAGTTTTGCCTTTGTTTTCCTCATCTGCTACCCACTAAATGTTTGAGTGCTATTGACACACACACAAACACACACACACACACACACACACACACACGATATCTTCTCAGCCCATCCATACCATGCCATATATCTGTCCTAAACCCATCTCTTACCTCCAAGAAAGGGGCCAGGGTCAGAATGGAAAACCCCCTCAGCTACTTAGCTCTTGAGAGAGACAGAGATGGAGGGATGGAGGGAAAGGAGGGGAGAAAGAGAGATAATGACAGACAGATAGAGAAACAGAGAGAAACACAGAGAGAAAGAGATTATCTATGTCTATAGGACAAACTTCATCCTTTGAGCTCTTGTGTTACTAAGCCCTTCTCACATCTGAAATAGAATAGTTACCTTTTTCTTTTAGCGGGTATACTAGACTTCATATAATTGTGTTATGTGCACTTATGCTTGTTTTCATATATTTTTGGTTGTTCACATACGTTGTTTGTGTCAAACAATTCTAATAAGCTGTGGCCACTTCAATTTTTATTAAATTTATTTTCAATGTGCAAAAATTATTATTTTTATTTTGTCTGCCTGGCTTGCCTGAGAAAGCATGGTGGGACACTTGGGTCTCCTATGTAGATACTTAGTAGCCTAAACATATTTAAAAATATTTTAGTGTCTTAGATCCTTGCCATGTTTTTTAAATATACCATGTGTAAAACAAGTAAGTTCATTTACACAATTGAAAACAGAAAAAAGTCCCAACTCTGGCTTCCCTAACAGGCTAAGCGAACAAGTCCAATTAAAGGAACAAAGTAATGGCAAAACACAAAAGCATATATTTAACCAGTGAGCCATGTGACCACTGAGGTAAAAACCAACAAAGATGACTAAAAAATGCTTCCAGATCTTTCTTTGGGACAATTAACATGAGTTTTTAATTTTAAATTTTTTATAATTTTTTTTAAGGACAAGAGACACATTATCATGTAGTTCTAGTCAAAATGTTATCTCTTTGATTTGTGTATTAGTCTGGCTCTCCAACATACTCCCTATTGCTTAAGGATATAAATTAATTTTAGGAAGCTATTACTCTTATTCCAGGATATAATTTTTCCGATTGCCTACCTGCCCTCCGAGATACTAAACCGTTTATTCCGAGGATTAAGAGGATGAATTATGTACTTGTTTTCAGCTATGTTTTGCATGTATGTGAGGGTGCACATGAACATAAACATTAGAAGAATTGAAGGATTTTTGTGACTACTTCCTCTTTAAAAACAGATGAACAGATTTTTTAAGACCCATATCTTAGCTATAATTATGTAAAAGACAACCCTAAACATTTTTTAGTTATTATTTTAAATCCCACTTCAAAGGCTTACATCTTAAAGTTTACATAGAAAAAACTCGGGGTGTTGGATCATAATGTCATAGTTGGGACAATAATTCATCTTTTTAAAATTTTGTTGTTGTTATTGTTGTTTTAAGACAAAACTGAGGCTGGAGAGAGGGCCCTGGCAGTGTCGGGCACGGGCTGTTCTTCCAGAGAATCTCGGCTCGCTGCGCAGCACTCACACGGTGGCTCACAAACACCTGGGATGCCAGTTCTGGGGATACAAGTCCCTCTTCTGGCCTCTGCCAGCACCTTCACGCCCATGGTGCACAGACACACATGCAAGCAAAACACTCATACATATAAAAAGGAATATATTTTTAAAAGATTAGGTAATCACATGCTAAATTATTAATATACTTATTACAAGTATAGGCAGGTTACAAATATCAAACTTTATCCTGCTTTGGATGCCTCATAAACTAAAATGAAAAGTAATGCTTTTTTTCTAACAAAAATTATTCATGTATTTATAAATATTAGACATCCAAGAAACCACTTTTTTCTGTGCTCCAGATACAGCTCCCGAGCTTTTAGTTAAAATTAATGCATTAAAAATTTAAATTTAACACTAGTAATATTAAGATTAAAGTATATTCCAAGAAGATCATAAAAGTCAATCTTAAAGTCTATGTTCCCATGCTACATTTTTGTTCTTCAGTAAACTCTCTTATTCCCTTTGAGTTGAGAACTTTGAGTTTACATTGACAGCTGGCTTCTATAGTGAATGAAAATGAGGACATGACTGCTCCAAGGTATGGTTGAGGAGAACGTGTTTCTTGTAGATATAAGGGACAGAACAGCCAGAGGCATCTGGAAAAGTCCAGACTGAACTAGGCCATGAGGGGAGAGGGAGAGCAAGAGAGGAAGACATGGAAGAGACCAAGTACACCAAGAGCTTCAAGAGGGAGTGAGAGAGACAGACACAGAAAAGAGAGAGAGAGAAAGGGAGACAGAGAAAGAGATAGAGAGAGAACATGAGGCTGAAATGGCAAGATAGCATGGCCAAGCCTTTGGGCTGGAGAAGATTCATATAGGGGCATTGTGAGAATTGCTGAGGAGATACAGGTACTGGCGGAGCCTAGAGGCCTAGCAGGCACTTTGGTGTGCTAACAGGTACCACAGTTAGCCATTTGTTCTGACTTTCTCAGGACCTGACACATACTAGGTTGCTCTGGTGACCTTATTATCTACATGATGGGAAAACTTGGCTGAAGAATTAAAAGTCATTAAGGTCCTTCTGGAGGAATGAGGTAACCCACTGGTACTCTTAACAGAATAAAGTGCCAAGCAGACAGTAATCCTAGCACTCAGGAAGCTGAAGCTAGCCTGGGCTGAATAGAGAGACTATCTCAAAAGAGAAAAGGAAAAAGCAGAAGCAGGGAGGGGGTGGAAATAAGGGAACAAAGGGGGCAAATCCAGGGCACCTGGCTCCAGGTGACCATGCACACCTTCCCTCAGGATTTAACCTTCTACATTCCTGGGGTCTTGTCCTCACTTTCTCCTTGCTACCTTTCTCTTACAGGGCTTAAAATTCCCTAGTAAGGGGAACCGGGGCTGTCTCTGACATGAACTCAGGGGCCGGCTCTTTGATCACCTCCCCCTGAGGGGGGAGCAGCCTTACCAGGCCACAGAGGAAGACAACGCAGCCAGTCCTGATAAGATCTGACAAGATAGGGTCAGATGGAAGGGGAGGAGGACCTCCCCTATCAGTGGACTGGGGGAGGGGCATGGCAGAAGAGGGAGGGTGGGATTGGGAGGGGAAAAGGGAAGGGGTTACAGCTGGGATACTAAGTGAATAAATTGTAATAAATAAAAAATATATTAAAAAAAGAAAAAACATGGACCTCATTACATGCAGGCTGAGCCTCAGCCCAGCAGCTTTAGCCTCCCCTGAGAGCTTGAAGGAGCACAGATTCTCAGGCCCACCCAGACCTCCTGACTCAGGCTTGCATGTTTGGGAGATCTTTCCGGGTAAATGGGCAGACCCACAGAGTAAGAGGCTCTGCAGTGAGACACAGCTCGGCACTGTCACTTCCTTGAGCTGGGCGATGCTTTACAGGGTGCAGGAGCCAGTGTCGGGACTGCAAATATCACAGTTCTACAAGCCCTAAAATAGGTTTGCGGCTTGTCTGTGTCCTCTCTGGTGCCTGTAGAGATACAGGCTCATACCAGTCAGTAGACCCAGTTAGAGCAGTCTATAGCACCCCCCACCCCTTCTCTTTGTTCCCCCCCAACCTCACCCCACTGCTGCTGCTGCACAGCTAGACGGGAGAATAACTTCTCTAAACACACTGACTTCAGTCTTCATGTCCAAGCAAGGGCTGGGATGCTTCGAGCCTCCTGCCTTTAGCCACCTCAGGATAGGACCATGCAGGAGAGCTCTGGCAGACTAGAGCTTGCTTACACAGCCACTCCGACAAAAGCTGGGTGCTTCCTGTAGGAGCCAGTCCTGGGCCTGGCCTCAGTCCCTGCAGGAGGCTCCCTCCGCTACCTTTGCTGACTCTCAGTGCTGTCTGTGGCAGCTACAGGGACTCAGCACTTGCCCACGCTGTGCTAGCCCGGGTTAGTCCTCAGGATCCGCACAGGGAGGACTAACCCGCCAGCTTCTAGCCTCTTATCAGAGCAGCACCCTGCTGAGTTGCACCAACACTAGGTTGGGCAATGCCTCCAGCTTTGCCAACTTTGTTGGAATTTTTTTTTTTTACTTGTACATATGTGACCGCAGATGCCGCCACAAGCATCACGTGGCTCCCGGGCTGCAGTGGAGAGGGAGCCCTGCACCTTCCCTTTCCGTGACCACCGGGCTTCGGCCTTTCCGCCTTCCTGCCTGGTTGGCTGAGCTGTCAGCTCTAAAGAGACTGTGAAGCATGAAGAGAAAACTGTCTACTTATACAAAGAATGAGAACAGCAAACACTTTTTTTTATTTTAAAAAGACTTCTCAGAAGGTTTTTTTTTCAATGCAACATGTCTATATGCTAGATGCAGAAAGCTGAGGAAATACAGAAAAGCATTTATTACCCATGATGCCACAGCGTAGACGAAGCACCCTTAACATTTTGGTAAACTTCTCACTAACCATTATCTACCCAAAGCCACCGAGTAAGAGAGCTTTCTGTATGACTAGAGATGGCTGTGGAAGAGTCAATGAAAATACATTTTCCTCTTGTCTGTGGAATTCCTCATATCAAAGCCCCTTAGGAATAAGGTTGCTTTCTATATATGGCTGAAAAAGCTAACTCTAACACCGTTTGGCACTTCGTCAGTGATGTCTTTAAATTTAATTCCATAAATAATAAATATTTAGCACAAGCCAATGCCCACACAGTGGCACTTAACCTCATATTCTGTCCTGGGTCAGAGGGAGAGGAAGGGCACACTGTGCTAAGACTCGGGATGTAACCCACAAACCAACTTCTCTGTTCACAGTCCCCTGTGAAGCTTGAGCCCACACCAGGCAAAGAGAAGTTAGGACCCAGAAGGCAGCACCCTGCAGAGTCTCCCCACAGGCATCCAGACACAGGGCAACTGGCAGATTCAACATCAGACCTTGTGGGCCTCAGACTGAGTGTTCCTGGCTGCAAAGCACACAGATATCCTTAGAAATAGGGGCGATGGTTTGAGGTTGTTGAAAGCTTATGTTCTAAGAATTTCAAATACATCTGTGATAAGCAAGTCTCCTGTGCTAGTTAATCTTCAGTGTCAAATGGATTGGATTTGGACTTGCCTCTGGACCTGAAAGGGTGTTTCCAGAGAGGATCAGCTGAGGAGGGAAGACCCAGCCTGAAGGTGGACCCTACCATGTAGCCACTGTGCCAGTGTTTCCTTTGGCTGTTTCCTGTTTCCCTGAGCTGTAGGGCAGTGAGGAGACCCAGCTTGTATCACCACTGAGCTGCCTGGATGGTACCTATGCACCTGGTGGTCTCTCTTGAATGGAAAGTTAAAAATAAATCCTTTCTTTAAGTTGCTCCTGACAGGTATCTTCACAGCATTGAGAGACAACAGCCTCTTGCTCATCTTTGTCCCCAGTGTAAAATACCTGTCTCCAAGAAAGATGCTCTATTTCCTATGTGCTCCTCATGGGGAAGGGGAGAGGACCCCACACATGTCACCTGCATGATCCTTCACCTCTGAGGTCAGGGATTACCCTGCCTCCATCCACGACTCCCCAAAGAAGGGCCAAAGAAGAAAAAGTGCTCCAACCTCTGTTGAGAAATGGTGAAGGTGCTGAGCTTGGCTGGACCTTGGACGGTTCCAAGAAAGAGTTTATAAAGGACAGCATCTGCCATTTACACAATGCCTGCTGATTAATGATGACTGAAATTATTAAGAACGTAATTTACAAGCACAAAGAGATTCTGGCACAATTCATGCCAAGTGTTGTGAATATCAGCCAGGTAAAACTTTAAGTATCAAAGTGAGTGTTCTCCCCACCAGCCTTCAGTGCTATAAATTCAGGTTATTCAACAGCATTACCCATAGTGCACCTCTTAGGAATGGCATCTTTCACTGTCCTCTTGAAATAAGTATTATAGCTTATTCAGGGTTTCATGCCTAGTGCTGCCTTAATTTCTGAAAGCTACTGATCCATTATGCCATACTAATTTGTACACTGACTTGGAACACCTCTCTCTAAGAATCTAGAGAGTTATGAAAAAATACTCCCCTCTCTGAGCTCCTAAATTGCTTTTCTTGCTCATGTTCTGCAAAAGCACCCAGTGCTCGCTGTCAGAAAGGGATTGAGAGGCACACACTTTGTTACTGAATCCTAATCAGGAAAAGAAAGCCATGTGTGTCTGCACGCGCCTCATGACAGTGTCATCTGAACAGGAATTAGCTGGACTGTCTAGATGTCCAACACAGTCTGTTTCTGCAGAGAAGACTGAAGTGGACTCTCCTGCCTGCGTTAAGCAAATGCTAGCAATGCTATCAGGGCCTGTGCATACCAAATGTCAGCTGCCACACCTTGCCAGTTACCAATCAGCATCCAACAGTTGGGCCTGACCAAACAACAACTGTCCTTGACTCTGGCTTCTGATCATCTGTTGGTTATAAATAGAAGCTCAGTACCATGAAAAAGAGCAAAGTACTTGATCCAGCTATCCAGGAAGTCCGGCCGAAAACAGCAGAACCTTGAGCATCAGGATGAAGCTTGAGAATGCAAAAACACTAAGTCTGAGAAGAGAGCATGTGCCAGCACGAAGCATCTGCAGCCAAAAGCGACGGGTGTTTTCATGAAATCTGGACTAGCTCTGGACTGAAGATGAAGTCATGTGGAAGCCTGAAGTTCTCAAAATGTGAAGTCCTCTAGGTCTGACAGATAACAAATGTTAGAGTTTCCCTTAAGAAAATAGGAAAGCAATTCCAAAATACAGTGCCAAGCTTTTCCATACCAAAAATGACACTGGTCCATGATTCTGCTTCATGTAATGTAAAGCAACCACTTACTATATTTTGTGTTAGAGATAAAACCCTCTGCCTGAGTTATTTTGGTCTTTTATGTGTGGTCTGAGTTATCCTCAAATGCAGTATTTGGAAAAGACTTTCCTTGTGTTCTGGGGCCCAGTACCCATGTCCCATATATATCACCTCAAGACAAGAGCACAAAACAAAACTGGGATTCTGCATGATCTGTTGTTGGAGGACAGTCTGGGTACATTTATGGTCAGGATAAAATGCAAACAGGCCAACAAGAAAAGAAAGAGCAATGAAATAGAACAAAAACATGAGAGGAGATGAGTGTATGCACCAGAGAGATTCAAACTGTTCCGTTGTGACACAGGCCCTGCTCTCAAAGGTTGAGCTGCAGACATGAGGCCCAGGAGCCGCCAGTCTGAGTGTCCTTTCACCAGAGACAGCTGGGCATGTCCTTCATTACTGACAACTGGGACAGGAATGTGTGGACAGAACCAGCAAAATCTTGGACTTGGTAAAGCTCCAGGAAGCAGGGCGTGTGTGTGTGTGTGTGTGTGTGTGTGTGTGTGTGTGTGTGTGTGTGTGTGTGTGTGACTGGCTATTTGTTTGAAGGAATTTTTGTTGTTGTTGCTGCTGTGGTTATTTTTTTAGATGGGGTCTCACATAGGTGAGGCTGGCCTTGAACTCCTTGACCTTCCTGCCTTCACCTTCCAAGTGCTGAGAATAGAGGCCTGAACTCAGGTTTATTTCTCTTGGTTTCTTTCCATTTTGCAATCAAATTAACCTACATCAAACTTAGAGGATCTCTTGCACAAGTCCCGTTCTCTGTCTCTCTCTCTCATTCTCTCTCTCTCTCTTCCCACGTTCCCTCTCCCTCTCCCTCGGTCTCTCTCCACCCCATTCTTATTTTTCTAGCAGGTTTTATAACTTTGACCCCATGACTCAGATCACTACTCCCTGAGAGGTTCTGAGAAAACCAGTATTATCTCAGCAATGAAGGTGTTCCTCTCACAATCTGGTACTTGGAAAGCAAATGGAGAAAGTGCGATAAACATTAGTTGGCAGAATTTTCCAATTGCACGAATGTGTCTCAGAAGATAGAGTAGCAAAGTTACAGGAAAATGGGTGTGCCTCCTGTACCACTGACTTTCCAACAGGTTTTCAGAAGAGCCTAGAAGAAGCCATGGCCAAAACGTTTTCATCTTGAAGACCTTTCTAAGTACTTGTAGAAGTTGAAAAGTTCATCAAAGAAAATTAAATGAGTGACAGAATTAAGAAGAAACGACTTGGGGGAAAGTCCATTCCTCCATTTTTACACACGAAGAGATGGTCTGCTGGGCCCACCCACACAAAGTTGTTCTCCTTCAAGGCACATCTGGTATGTAGTCCAGGCACCTGTGACACCTAGAATGAGGAGATGTCAGTCACTTGGGCACATTCCACAATTGGTAGCATAGGGTTTTTTTGTCAATGGGGTCATGACTTCTGTGGAACTACCATCAAGGCCCCTGGCCTTCCAGTGGCTTACCCACAGGGCCAGCATATCATGACAGCTGAGTTCTTCATCCTAAGCTCCAGTTCCATTTCCCACCTATTCCCAGACACTGTGGAGTCGCCTAAAATGAGGAACCCTTCTTCAGTCATCACACATGCAGGGTGAGCAGTGAGGGCCACCAAATCGTTCGCCAACCTTGACATTCAGCTAACAGCGACAAAGTGTGACCAGAATGGATGATGCTGTTAAAGAGGACCTTTCACTTGGGTTGTCAGCAGCAACAGATCAGACCATGAAAATTACTGCCCAAACTGGTCTATGTGAACCTGGGGCCTGGATGGACAGTTCACACTCCTCGGGCAGGAACTGCAAGCTGCAGGCTGGAGGGATTGATTGGATCAGGGTTACTGAAGGAACTCTGACTGAGCTATGCTTCCAGAATACCCTTTGCCACATCTGGACAAGTTAT
The DNA here is from genome assembly GCA_028658305.1 of Pachyuromys duprasi. Classification (NCBI taxonomy): domain Eukaryota; kingdom Metazoa; phylum Chordata; class Mammalia; order Rodentia; family Muridae; genus Pachyuromys; species Pachyuromys duprasi. Next base: position 29,457,644 of record CM053756.1, on the reverse strand, counting down.
TGAATCATTTGTGACTGTTTTTTTTTTAACTTGCATTAACACATGAAACTAACCACCACAAAGGAGTGTGTTCTTGAACTGTCTGAGAAAGGGCCTTTTGCCTCAAATTCAATATAGAGCTGAAGGTGACCTTGAACTCCTGATTCTTCCGCCTGCCTCCTGCACATTAGGATTACATACACATACACGTGTCACCAGCTTGGGGCAGTGCTCTTATTCCCTATAGGGATAGTTCCATTACTGAGGAAACCTCAATGGGCCCAACTGTACTTATCACAGTATCAAACAGAAAATGGACAACAAAAAATGACTTCATGAAGCAGATCATGACAGGGTTGGGGGTAGGGCTCATCTCCGGAGGCAGTAGGACCCAGACAGGGCTCCATGAGTATGTGAATGATTGCTAGGCTTAGGGCTGGGGTACACCATGTCTCCTCTATCTTATCTAAGCAAAGAAAGTTAACTTTTACCATGGACCTCACGGGAGGGGAGGATACGTGTGGAGAAGCCAGATGTTCTGCAGCTGGTGGGAAGTTTGGCAGAGGAAGGCAATAAGGAGGACTCTTCCCTACAGCATCCCCTGCCAAAGCTTTGCACCCTAACTCCAACCTGAGCCAAAGAGTGCACAGTGAAAAATAGCAGCCACAAACTGGAATGTATAGGGCGGAGCTGGTGGGTCTCAGACACCTGAGCGTTGTCTAAGGAGCTTGAGAGGAAAGCCCTCTTCCCCTGTGATCTTTAGCCTGCTCAGCAAACCACTATGCTAGTCTCCAAGCCTCTAGGCCACAGACGTGAGTGGAGCTGAATGATCAGCTCACTCCACAGGAGCCACCACAGCTCAAAACACCTTGCAGGGATAAGGAAGGAAACCTGCAGATCTCTTCTGGGTCTTGGGGTCAAGCGTGACCTCCTGGGCCAACCAACTCCAGTGACCACTGCTCCCTTAGGAACTGAGGGAATGAGCTGCTTTGGCACATAGATTTTAAAAAGCATTAGCTGCACATATTATGCCAAAGTCTTTTGGGGTACTAGAACAGAAGATGCACCACTCCCAAAAGCCCAACTGTGCCCTGCCAGGATGAACATTCTGCTAACACCAGCTCTTTTTATTGATGCTCTCTGAGTGTTCTATTAATCAGGATATAATGGGGGAAAACAGTGGATTTGCTGGCTGGGTGCTGAGAATAAAGCATGGCCTTCATTATCCTCCCCATCTTTCTCCTCATTTTATGTCTAGAGCCCACAGAACAGCTTCTGGCCAGCAAGAAAGCGAGAATGTAGTTGAGTAGGCAGGATAAAGAGAGAACGAACAAACAGAGCCAGGAACATCACAAAGGAGCTCAGCCAAGGCTCATCTCTCCAAACAGCTGCCAACCCCTTTCCCAGCTGAATGCAGAGTTCACATTTTTTGCCTCCATTTATGGGGAGAAACATGGGAGAAGGTTCAGCCCAATTTATTACCATTTGACCATTGCCTGCACTAAAGTCAAGAGGCTTGAGTCCTCCTGAACACTGCCACTCTGCGATGACGTGACACCTTTGTAATGGGAACATATAAACATGTAATATCAGCTACCTCATCATCCAGGAAGTCAACAATAACAAGGCAAGTCACCACGTATAGGACTAGTCAGTTTCCCAATAGCCTTATCCAAATGGGCCAGCACTGTGAAGATGCAGTGTGCAGAAAATATGACCTGCTAAGGGAAGTGATCCTTGCTGCCACAAAAATGTTTATCTTAGGGCTCCTGAACTTGCTCACAGGGTGAAGGTGTGTGCCACCAATCCTGACAATCTGAGTTTGATCTCTGGGGCCTAGAAGAGAATCAACTCTCACAAGTTGTCCTCGGTCCTGCACACACACAGAAATGTGCACACACACACAAATAAATAAAAAGATAGACAGACAGAGGATCCTAATTTACCCTGTAGCTTTGCGCTTAAAGGAAAGAGAAGGCTGAAGATACTTTAGGCTCCATCACCTTCTGGCCTATTTCAGGCCCCTCCTCACTAGCCAACAAAGCTGCATGACCATAACTAACTGTACGGGAAGTTAGGTAGAGGCAAAAAAGGACACAAAGATTTGGGGAAAGACATGATGGTTTGGGGATGTCCTCTGTCTTTGCCACCCATGGAACTCCAAGAGCAACATGGCCGTCACAACTGTTTAATCTGTTGATTGATTCAATAAAATCTTGCAGTTTTTTTTGTTGTTGTTGTTTGGCTTTTTAAAAATTTTCCTTTAAGTAGCCCAGATTAAACTTGAGACCTTCCTGCCTTAGCCCTTGAGCACTGGAATTTCAGGCTTGTGCCACACAATGGAATCAGGAGTATTTTCTAAGCACCTTTAAAAACAAAACAAAACAAAAACAGAAACAAAAAACACTGCCCCCCACTCAAGGAATACATCAGAGAATACAGTGAATCCCACCAAGAATCCGGTCCCATCGCTCGGAATTCATTTGACGGCAGATGTGAACCCTGTTCTTCCGACCTGCACACTTCTTTATACTCTGCCCCTCAAAGTCTGTTCGTAGGATGGCCACAAGGTGCTTCACAAAGCAATCGACACCAGTCACAGGTTCTAAGACCTGCAGCAGCCTTCATTTTACTCGGCAGACCCAGACTCCTTAGCTCGCGGGGCGGTCTCTGCGCCATGGCCTGAGCCGGCTGCGGCCCCGGGCCTCTTGCCTGTCCTTTCTTCCCTACTGCTGCTGCCACATGGGCCTCGATGCTGCTCTTCACCAAGCGCCAAAACCACCCTGCCTCAGGACCTTTGTACTCACTGTCTTCCTCCCTGGATGTTCTCCAGCTATCCGTACGGCCTCCTCCTTCCCCTCCTGAAGATACCAACTGAACTGACTGCCACTCTACAAAGGGAATACCTGCTCCTCTCCCGAAAGAACCGCCTCATCCATCCTTGTCTCTCTCATTTCCTCTTCTAAGTTGCCAGTACTTTTCCACAGATGCTGATCTTAACACTCTTCTCCTGCATCTCACCCTGCTCTCTTTCCTTTTCTTTTCTAATTTTTTGTAGCGGGTTTTTATATGATCCGCATACCACACAATCCATCTCTTTAAAACATACAGAGCAATGACTTGAAAACACAGGGCTGTGCACCCACCACCATGATCAATTATGGAAAAATTTATCACCTCAAAAGGGAACCGCATCTCTTTACAGCCCCAACAAACTTAATAATCTATTTTGTAACTTCTTCATATGTACTTACTCTGCACATTTCATATACACCAAATCATATACTATATGGTCTTCTGTAATTTGCATTTTAAAACTTTAGCATAATGTTTTCAAAGTTTGTTCACATTTTAGCACATATTAGCTCATTCTTTTTTATGCCTATATATTATACTGTATGAATAGACCACATTATTTACCAACTAATGGACATTTGCATTACCTCCATCTTTGGGTTACTGTGAATAATATTGGTATGACTATTTATGTTCATTTCGTTTGAGTATACTTATGGGAGTCGGGCTTCTGGGTAGTTAGTAACTGTAGATTTAGTTATTTGAAGAAATATCAAAATGTCTTCCAGCGTATTATATTTCTACCAGTAACATGATATTTGTCATTTTTTATAACTTTGTCAACACTTATTATTATTTCGCTTTTTGATTTTAAATATCCTGGTGAGGGTGAAATGTCTGTCATGGTGGTTTGTTTGTTTTTCTGATGGGACTGAATTTATTTTCATATGCTTTTTTTTTGTCATTAGAGAAATACTCATTTAGATCCATTGTTTATTTTTGATCATGGTACTTGTCTTTTTATCTGCTGTAAGAGTTCTTAATTGTGATTACAGTGGAGTTATGTCCCAATAATTGAATTATAAGTCAAAGGCATATTTAATCAACTTCCCTTACTAAACATCAAACCCTGTACCTTAGCAACTTGGCATACTGTAGAGTTCTGGTTGTTTGTCCCCATAGTTTCGCGGGCTTGATGTCATTTCTTACTACCACCATCCCAGGAAGAGGTCAGAACTCAGAATCTGAAGCAGAGTTTCTGCTGAACGTGTATCATCTTTGCAGCACTGTGACACCCAAAGCCTTTAGTTTGAGTCAGGGTCGGCCAGACAGCATATCCAACCTCAGGGAGCTCTCCTGAGCTATAGTGTGTAATATTCCTATTACAGGGTGTCTTTGCACGTTCTCCCTGGTGTGCCTCAAAACTGAATTATGATGAACTTTAATTACTGTTTGTACCTCCAAAAACCTAGGTCAAGAAGGTTTTAGTGTTTTCTTCTTCTAAAAATGTTTGCAGTTTAGACTTTCATCCTTCTGTTTCTGAGTCATTATGAGTTAACAGTCTCATCAGATTGGTGGTAGGTAGCACACCTCGTTCATTTTGTGACTGTGACTGTCCGGTTGACAAATCTACCCCCAGGCAGCACCACCAGCTAGTCAGGTGTGAGTCCTCCAGCTTTGTTGCTTGTTTTGCCAAGATTATGTTTAACTATTTAGTGTCTGTCCCTTGCAGTCCCTTATGAATTCTGGAATCGTCTTGCAAATTTGAACAGAGGAAGCCACCGGGATGCTGACAAAGATTGCTGTGAGATCAATATGGGGATTATGATCATCTAAACCCATCCTCTAAGCCATGAGTCAGGGGCAGATTTTACTTCATTTGGATATCTGTCATTTCTTTCAATAATATTTTGTAATTTTCATAGCATATATCCTGAGGTTCTCTTGTTAAATTCACTGTCAAGTGTTTTATTCCATTTGGTGACATTGAAAATGGAAGTCATTTTACTCCTTGGACTTAATTTTCATTGCAAGTGTACAGAAGCAGAACTGAGGTTTGCATGCAGACCTTCCCACCTTGAACCTTGCTGAGCAACTTATGTTTGTGGTACCTGAGTGAACTCTTTGCAATTTCCTACATGCGAGGAGGTCTACATATTCTTTTCAACAAGATGCTTTTTTTCCCTTTTCTTGCCCATATGATTCCTGACCTTCCTAACCACGTTTTAATTTTCTTCACAGCCCTTACCACTAACAATCCTATTAATAACACATGTGAAACTAACCCTACTGGTGCACGACCCCCAAAGGCTAACATTTTTTCTACTTTGGTCACTGTCTTTCCAGGATGTAGAAGCTTAGCACACAGTAGATGTTCTATGAATGCCTAAGTTCTCTGTCACTATCAGGAGGAGCCTTCCGAAAAAAAAATATGGTCCTGGCTTTAGCATTTTGTTGACATCTAGTCCTGGCTGGAGTTGAGTGGGCACAGAACCTGGCATCCAAGGCCACTGTGTCAAGATGCTTACATTTTCAGCCAATATAGGACATCACAAACACAAATGGGCACCACCAAACTTTTCTCCATTTCTTTAAAAAATTAATAAACTTTATTCTTAAAAATACAAATAAAGACATCACACACCAACATTAACCAGAGCCAAAATCTATACAACTTTATGAACTTATATACAGTTAGAATTGGCATCTAGAATGGAAGCTATGAAGCATATTTAATTTTACACTTTCAGAATTAAATGTATTTTATCCACCACTCAAAGCAAAAAAAAAAAAATCTGTGACAGAATTAGGATGAGATTAAAAGTTATCTTTATTTCCTCTTTTGTATCTTGGGTCCATTACCTGCATTCAGTGTTTCCTCATTTCCTTTATATTTATCCTTTCTTGCTTTCTTTTCTTCATGCTATATTGTACCCACATATACATTTGTTTACATATATGTATATTTTATTATCTAGATTCCACATATAAGAGGAAAATGTGCTTCCTTGAAGACTGTGTGCATTTCTTAATCATATATTCTAAGTCTATCCATTTTTCAGAATTTTAAGCTTAATTTTTCTTTACAACTGATACATATATATAAACATATATACCAATTTTTGTTAGTCATTCATCTGTTGCTAGACAATAGACAACTAGGTAGATTACGATTCTTTGCTACAGTAAATAAAACAGCAATAAACATGAAGGTGTGACTATCTCTATGGTGGGTTACAGGGTACTCTGGTTATATGCCCAGAAATGAAATAGCTGGGTCACATGGTATTTCTGTTTTTAGTTTTCGGAGAAATGTGAAAACTGGTTTCCACAATGGTTGTATTAATTTGCACCTTCACCAATAGTGAATAAGGGGTTTTCTCTCTCCACATGCCTTCCAACATTTGCTGTGAGATTTGTTGATGGTTTCTAACTACTCAAGCAAGTCAAGTTACAGCCCAGGATCTAGGGGAACCTACAAGCTCCCTCCCAGGCCCTTTAACCTTGGTGACTGCACCCCCTCGTGGTCACAAGGCACTAAGGGGAGCTCCAGGTTGAGGACACATCCAGGTTTGTCATAACCAATGCAATATACCTTCCCACCTGCCCAAAGCCACACTCCACCTTGCCTGTCTCCTGTTAGCAACTTCTCCCTGTCAGCCTCTGCTGCTCATCAGAGTCATCATTTGTCACTGTAAAAAAAATTAACAGTCAGAGCAATGGAGATTTAATGAGGGGGCGGGGCCTCCGTAAGGCAAAAAGAACCAGGGACATGCCAGTCTGAAACAAGAAAGAAGTAATTACCATCCTGGGAATACAGAGACAGGTTAGCTATCAGGGAGATGAGCTACTCATAAAATTGCACCCCCCTCCCTCATCCAGCCACTTGGGCCACCCAAAGAAAAAGAAGGGATATGACAGGGTGACCCTTTGACTCTACTCTCACTTATTAAAATTAAAGAAAAAAATTAACCAACACAGCAAATTCAATATTATAAAGTAAAGTACAAGAGGGATTTTCAAAGACTTAGGGTATGGTAAAAAAAAAGATTCAGAGACTCATCCAGGGCTCGGGCTTCCTTTGACCCAGAGGAAGGTCAGGAAACTTAGGAGAAACTCCAATACCATACATAGGGCGAAAAGGATTTCCGGAGAACGGTAAGAGGACAAGAACCGAGTGGATGAGTGAGTAAAGTCTTTATTGGGTCGTTCCTAGTAGTAACAGCCTGTCAGCTTTGAACATGCTCTGGCAACAAAATAAGCTGCTATGGGCGTAATGTTCTTTAATTGGAAGTATCTGGAATGTTCTTACACTCAGAACATCTATCTCAAGTTTTACAGCTCAGAGGAGAGACTCGAATAACAGCTCATACAGGCAGCGCTCAGCACATGCGCAGTACCTGTCGCTCTTCCGGTAACTTCCTGCATCTCCCAGAAGCAGGCAGCGGTACCAGCTCCACTTTGTGGATGGAGACATTTTGAGCCAAATAATGCTATAAGCATGTCGTACAAAGACTAGTCTGGCAGAGTCTGGACTTAGGTCATCAGACTTCAGAATTACTACTTCATTTTATCTTCTCTGTCATCTCCAGTTTGTGGTGATGATTCTACTCCGTGTGAAAACTCCCACCAGACAGGAAAGTTACAATCAATATCTCAGGCTATGGGGTGCTGAAAAATTATCCACAAGGTATGTTTACACACAGCCCAAGGTATAGGTCCCAGATGTGTCCATTAAAAATGGGTTTTTTGCTTTTTCGTAATATCAAACTTAAAACTGTTCAAATATCCAGTAGTAAAAAAATCGGTTAAATACATTATGATTTGCAGATGAAAGTGAAGTCTATGGCAGACGCTTAAAAGAATTAATGAAATCAATCTTCCTAATGTTGTAACCCTTTAATACAGTTCCTCATGTGGTGGTGACCCAGACTATAAAAATATTTTTGTTGCTACTTCATAACAGTAATTTTGATACTGTTATGGATAGTAATGTAAACACCTGTGTTTTCCAATGGTCTTAGGCAACCCCTGTAAGAGGGTTATTCAAGCTCTAAAGGGGTCACAACCCACAGGTCAAGAACCACTGATCTATGGTGATGTGTAAGCTTTGGAGGAAAACTACAATTATAAAAATAAATAGATAGTGTGCTTATAACTCAAGAAAGGATACAGAAGACTGTGACTGTGACTGATATTGGGGTCAAGATAAGAAACAATAATGTGAACTGAATGTTCACCACGCACCACTGCACTGTATGCTCAAAATGATTGCCATAGTACATTCTATGTTGTATGTGTTTCACAGCGATGAATAAGAAGTACAGGCAGGGCTGCGGAGATGGTCCGGCGAGAAAGAGCACTTGCTTCACGAGCACGGGGCCAGAATTTGAATACGCAGCACTCACGTAAAAGCTAGGCATAGCCCTTGTGCCTGTAACACCAGTATTGGAAAGCAGAGGCAGGTCGATCCTGAGCATGCCCTGGCCAGCCAGCCTAGCAGAAATGGTGAGCCTCAGGCTCAGGGGAATAAGGCAGGGAGCATTACAGGAGGACACCCGTGCCTTCCTCTGTCCTCAGGGCACACCTACCTGTGCACACACACACACACACACACACACACACACATATGTGCACACTCCTGCATATACCACATACCAACCCCTCTACCCTCCAAACATTTAAAAAGTAATTACTGCTCATTCCTCGCCTCCCTATTCTATTTGATGTTTGTACACGCTGAGGGTTTGTTTTTACATCTAGTTCAATAAAAGCAAAATAAATTCCTAAAAATATGAGATAACATTCAAACCACTTATTGTTTGTATTCAGATGAATGTTTCTGAGGGTCCTGTTTGAAGAGGCCTGAGGGTCAACAACACTTTCCTTATAGCACCTGAAAATTTCTAAATAAATAATCCAGATCCCTGGAAACTTCACATGCCACCAAAAGAAGAGAAGAGAACAGAAGAGGAGAGGAAGGAAGGGAGGGGAGGGGAGAGGAGGGAAGAGAAGGGGAGAGAGAACAGAGAAGAGAAAAGAAGGGAAGAGAAGAGGGAGGAAGGGAGGAAAGGAGGAAGAGGCGTGGAGAGAGAACACTTCATTGACCATCGCCTGTGAACTGCCCAATTCAGAAATCACCTGACACATTTTACTTTCCTGGAATTTATTTCAGATAATCTTGTTTTGACGAACAGGTAGTTCTTGTGCCATTTCGGGTTAGACTGCAAAGAACATATTATGCTAGCACCCTCCCCCTCTCCCCTTGATAAAGCAATGTCTTCATCGTCTTTTATGGATTTTTTTGTCTCTGCTTATGCCTTCAAAATGTGAGCCAGAAAATAAAAATGCAAAGAGTGTATGCCAAAGGCTATAAACTGTATGCATCAAGGTTAGAGATAAAACCTAGGCAAATAGCCAACCAGAAAACACCACCATTTACTGTTTACTGTGTCTACTTAGAGCCTCCCTTTCTATACATGAAAACATGAATTAAGCCTGAATCTCTAAGGCTTGCTTGTGGCCTCAGTGTTTTTAAGATTGCATGAATAAAGGAATGCCAATTTCTGGAAGAGACTTTGGAGATTACCTGATTTCCAATGTCTGCCCGACAGCTGGTGTGACTGTAGACCTTGGACAAGTGGGAAACAAACCCAAGGAAACAAACCCAACCACCTACAAAGATCAGCTCCGCCCCCCCTGGACTTACAGGAAAGGCATGGCAGGAGCTCTTAAGCTTTCCAAAACCTCCAAATATACATTTGTATGCAAATGGTTTCAATTTTTATATACTGGCAATTAATGTAAAAAATATGAAAGCATTATGGGAGCCAAGGAAAGCATGTCTCTTGGCTGAACTGAGATCTGGCCACATACGGAATCCAACTCTCTTTATTTTATAGAGAGGTGGCCAAGGCCTAGAGGGAAGTACAGTCACTTGCATAGGTCCCAGAGTTGGGGTCAGAAGCAGAACTTGGGCAAGACCCAGTTCCCCTTCCAGCTGGTCCTCTTTCCCTGGCTTGATAACAGCAGCAGCGTACTTCAGACATGGGATAAGCCAGTCTACCTCACGCACACATGTCAAGCAGCCTGTAGCCGAACAACTGAACCTCAGCCACGTATAGAAGGCTCAACTCCCAATCCCCACTCCCTCTCCTTCACCTCAGCTACAGCCAAATGTTCCACTTAGTTTGGATGGCTATGGGAGAGAGAAGAAAGGTGGGGGCTTTGGTCCCCAGGCGGTCCATGGGAGGAATGGGAAAGTCTTCACTTTCTTAGAGAATATTTTTCTAAGCTTTTGCCTGGGAAGGCTGTTTATTTGGTTTCCCAGGAAGCGTTGCAGGCCTCCACGTAAAGGTCCCCACTGCTTTATAGTCTGGGCCTTTGCCACAAACTCATGTTTCCCATGTTTCAGGAGAAAATTAGCCTGCTGGCTAAGTGTGTAGGCTCTAGAGCCAAGTGGCCTGGGTCCACATCAGCTGCTTAAAACCTAGCAGAAAGTGATCTCAGACAAGACTTGGAAGTTCATGATGCCATTGCCTCTCCAAACTGTTGAACGTCAAGGAACAGCACCAGCGCTGTCTTGTGAGGCTGCTGTGAGCGCCCAGTGAGTTCCTGTGCATAAGGCATCTGGAAGGTTCCTTGAATGTCCGCTGCACCTCGAAGTCACCTAGAGAACCCTCCGATATCATCAATTCTCGGATCCCATCCCAAGAGATCAGGTTCAGTTGATTTCATGTGTGTCCTAGCACAGGAATTCTTTACCTCCATTCTGGTGATAAACAACTGTTCTCAGAATGACTGGTTTTGAGAGAAACTAAGAACGCTGCCTTAAGGATGTTTTCATGGTCCCCCCATAAAGTCCCTTACCTGGTCATCTATCAGTAGCATTTTTGTGGAGGGCTTCTGGGTCCTGTACAAATTTGCAAAGGTGAGGAAATGCCTCCATGAACATTCCTGGTCTTCTTGCCCTCTTCACACACCTCTTATCTCTGTGGTAAGATATGCAGGTGGGCCTTAGAGCCTCAGATTCGGCTGGCTGGTGTTAGGGAAAAGGCAAGATTATAAGATGATGGGGTGTTTTTAATTCCACATATTCTTCAGTTAGTGGAAGGGACTTAGGAAGGTAAACTGTGCCGGTGTTGAGTGGAGGTGATTTCTCTACTCCCTGGCCCTCTACAGTTCTAGGACCCAAGTTGATAGGGGAACAAGAGCTTGAGCTGTGGTTCCCCAGCATCAAAAGATGGCTCCCTCTGAAGTCATCTCCCCTGAGATGCTGGCAATGTGAGCTATTATCAACTGAATTACTTCCTACAAATGAAGTAGCAGTGCTGTCCGTGTGGATACCGCTCAGTCTGCCGGCAAATGAAACCAGAGTCATGTGGGCCTTACTCCATCCCGATAGCTGGGATCTCAAGCGACGGGTACGCATGTCTCTGTTGATGATCAGAAATGCTAGTATCACTGGAGCAAGGGGAGTCCGTAGTAGACAGGTAGGGATAGGGGAGAAGTCTGTGCGATGGAGGGGGCGCCCGAGATGGGAAATTGTGGGAAAGGCTTTTAAGCCGACTGAAGCCTTGCAAGAGGTGGCGGCAGCAGCGGTGTACCTGCTGCTTTCTCATTTCTCTGAGCATTCCCCGGGCACCTTAGCAAGCATTCTATGCAGCAGACACTTCTGTTCTCATGGTAGAAATGTGAGCCCCAGGGCACTTAGCAACTGTGCAATTTGCTGCTAGGAAGGAAGGAGGTATTTGGCAAAAAGTAGATTTTTTGCATATGCCGACCCGAAGCCCTGCACTTTCCTCTGGACTCCCAGCCACTAGGCTGCAGGAGTGGTCCTGAAAGGTCCAGGCCACCAGCCAACATTCTGCCCTCTCTCTGGGCTATCAAGATTGCTGGCAACGGTCCCACTTTCATGAGCTATCACTTAGAGTCAACTCCCAGAAGCAGAGAACACCTTCCCCAGATGGGGAGCGGGAAACATAGCTCGCCATGTGTAAAGTTTCAGTGTGCTGCCTTTGGCTGACAATACAATATTGGCCACTCCAAAGCTATCAGTGGGCTAGGTCATTCGAAGTGCTCTTACCACATGAAAAAAAAAATACAGGGACTAGAGCGTAGCTCAGTGGTAGGGCAACTGCCTCTTGTGCACAGGGTTCCATATTCAAATTTCCAACACACAACATAACACACACACACACACACAAACAAACAAACAAAAACAAAAACACCGCTCAGAGACCCCAGAGCGCTTTGAGAGGTACCTTGATGATGGGCATGGTGGTAGTTTCACAGATATTTGCCTCTGTTCAAACTCAAATTGTATACATGAAGTATGTGCAGTTCTTTGTACACCAACTGTGACTCAGTAAAGCTGTTAAAAAAAAACCCTGCCATTGCAGGAGAATTAAGAACAGCCGTTATAAGTGAATAAAGTGCAATTAATAAAAAATTTTAAAAAAAAGAACTGCAGTTATAGTAGCAATGCTAAGGGGCACACAAGAACCCTGTGAGGCATGCACCTAGCTCCTTTTTTTTTTCCAAATGAAGAAAGCAAGACAGAGAGGCTTTATGGCATGTCCATTTTTTGGGGTGCAGGTTTCAGAGCACCCCCTAAAAGAAAGCCACCATGACTGCTCCTCAGAACACCCTGCTTCTGTTCTCTAGCACCCTCAAACAGCCCCTCTGCCAGATTCATGGGCTCTTGGGTCCTCATTTTCAAGTTACCCGGTTGCTACTTCTAACGGCAGATGACGCTGAGAGTTCACTGGGTCCTAACTCCGGTGTGTGTGGGAGGGGGGAAGTGTGCATGTGCTCTCTGAGTCTCCACCTGAACCCCTGGAATCATTACCTTCCCCCCTTATAGATGAAACCTAGACAGCTCATAATTCACCTAAAGCCATGCGGTCAGGAAAGGCGAAGGCTGAAGTTGTTGCTCGGGAAACTCCTGTCTTCAGCGCCACTCAACACATCTGCTTGGCTGACTGTGTTCTCCCAGGCCCTACACAAAGAAGTGTGCCCTTAACATTTCATCAGGGATTCAGGAATGGCAGTGTTGACTGATGATGGCTCAGCAGTGACCCTGCTGGCTTACTTGGAACCCGGCACAACTATCACCACTTCAGAAATGAGGGAGCAGGCACAGAATGGCAGAGCACCGGCCCAGGTGTCTCGGTGGAAGCTGCAGAGCTGAGAAGCAAACCCAGAGAGCCCCACAGTCCAGGTTCGGAAGCCTATCTCCCAGTGCATGCTCATAGCCTGCCCTGTCACACAGTGTATCATTTTGAGTGAATTTTAGTGAGGAAAAGTAATCACATCACCGAAAGGGGAATTTAATTCATTTGTGCTAGATGGCAGGAACTGATGTGTGACACTCAGCCACATGTCCTGCTCTGAGGACGAGCACGTCAGAAAGTAAGAGGTTATCGGCATCTCCCACAGAGAACCCGGAAGCAAAGAGTAGGAACCCATGCAACACCTCCCTGCCCAGATCCCTGCCTTCCGCCCTTAGCGCCACAGAGAACTGTGGAGGTGCCTCCGGACTCCTGGCTGCCCTGGTGTGACCTACTTAGGGTGAAATCCAGAGGTCTGCTGGCCCCCAGTCTGCTGCCAGCTTGGGCTCTGAAACACCAGAGCCAAGCTCTACGGTGAATTCTGGGAGCGGGAGACAATGTGTCCACAAAGATATACTTCCAGATGACCTGCAAATAATTACATAGTCAGGATGACTGTTCCCTGGGAACTACCTAGATGTTCTGTTTCTTAAGAAACAGAGCACATATACAAAAGGAGGAGACAAGAGGCAAAAAGAGTGGCCCCCCATCTCAGAACCTTCCTACTCAATGCATGTTCCAGACCCTCCTACTGAATGCTCCTCTCAGATCCCCCACCCCTAGTGCCTCTCCCAGACCCTCTCCGCACTAAGAGTTTGTCCTTTGTGAGGACATCCTGTTCTTCTCTTATCCGAACACTCATCCTCCTTCTCGTTAACTGATCTTCCAATGTCCTGGTACATGGTCAGAAAGCTCCCTCCGAAGAGCCATGTCTACTTGGTCATCTTATGCCTGGGGCTGGCTGCCATGCCTTGCATATATATTCAGTGTCTGTTACATGAATATATGAGAAGTATGTAAGTTATTGGCTCTTTGATGCTCTGTTTCCAGAAATTTTCTGATTCTCTTACTGGAATTTTATGACTTGTTTTGGCCAATAAGCTATGAGTGGAAATGACATGATTTATGGTCCAGTGTGTTAGCTGTTGGTATAAGAGCCAGATTCTTTCCTCTCTCAGGGGTGATTGATGATTCTCCAGATGGAGAGTCCCTTCTTGGTCTGCATCCAGTGCTGGACAAGCAGAGGGCCAAACTCTGTCATTAATGTGGTTGTCATTGCAGCAAAACCTAACCTCTCCTGACTCGTAATCAGCAGGGACAAGCTTGTCAGCAGCCTACAGAACAAAAGGGTTCCCGGAAGCTAGTCTCTAGGGCAGCCCAACAGAACTTTCTGTGACTATGTAAATGCTCTAAAGAACGCCATAGTGAAAGCTACAGATTCATCACATTTTGGAACTCTTACATTTTGCCCAACTATGAAATAATGGTCTGTATTTCCCTGTTTGTCTGTTTGTTTGCCTGTGTAATAGGCTACAAGGACAAGGACTGACTATGAGAGGCAGGCTACAAGATCAGTCATATTCTCTCTCTCTCTGTCCTGCCTTTCCCTTTGCTTTAAAAACTAAACATAACATAGACATTATCCTTATTAAATGCAATTAAAACATGGGTCTTGGTTTTTATTCACTTTAGGAAAAAAGATACAATTATCTCGATGTAATCTTCTGAGACCAAGCTGAGTGTTCCAAGGTTCCAAACTGCATTGCTGCCTGTGATTTAAAAATATATTCTAGTGGTGCTGCGGATCTCATTCAAGCCTCCATCTCCCAGGGCCCCAGAGGACGGAGCTAGCTCCTAAATCCCATGACCTAATTTGCCATGTAAAATTATTCTCTCCCCGGTCACTAGGCATGGCGCTCCTGGAGGTCAGTTTGTGATGAAGAGGAAGGCCTGCAGAAGGGCCGGCTCCAGTAGAGAGCTGGTTGGAAAATGCATGGAAGAGCACAGCTGCTGTGTTTAGGGGCACAGAACATCCTGCTGCTCTACTAGAATACCCAGAGATGTGTTCTTACGAACTGAAACTCAGAGTCACTTAGGGCTGCGCGGACCAGGATTGCACTGTGTTTTGTTGCTGCTGTTGTACTTCTGTTTATAGAGACCGGGTTCTTACTCTGCAGCCATGCTGGCCTCGAACTCATGATCCTTCCAAGACTGGGCCCACGCACATGGACTTTAAGGACAGAATCTCATCCCAAGAGATAGAGATCTTTAGAGTCATTCTTGTAGCTGAAACAAACTGAGAACAAGAGACTGCTAGGTTCAGAGAAAATAAAGTTTCCAGATCTAACTCCACTTGACCCAAACTGTGATCGCTGCCCCTATCTTTTTAGAGTATGTGTCACCTGCATAGCTCTCTGGGGGCGGCGGGGAGGAAAATCAGAGCTTGGGACTTCTACAGGAAACAAAAGGGTTTGGGGAGAAGCCTAGAGGAGGGGGATGAGCATGGGCTTAGGAGGCAAAAAGCATGGAATGTTCTCAGGCCCCAGCTTCAGCTTCACTGTCTAGCAAATAGACTTCTTTAATGGGGTTCACAGTCTTGTCTCAACCAACCCAGCATTGTTTCTGGACTGACCCAAAATAACAAAGCCATTATCCTCGCCTCCACCTCTTTGAAAAACCACCTCCAGGTCAGTTTTGTTTTCAAGGTCCCTGCCGGGGATGCTTTTTTAAGAACCAGTTTAAACCAGACACACAGCTTGCCCAAGGAAATGCTTCCATCAAATGTTTGCCTTTCGTTCTCTCTTTCCTCCTTTCTCTCCTTCTCTCTCCTCCTCCTCTTCTGCTAACTAATTTTAGACTGGTGTACCGGTTAGGTATTTGTCAGTTTGACACACATGAGGGTTGCCTGTGACCAGGACTGATGATTGATGTGGGAAGGCTCAGCTCCCTGAGTGTGGTACCCCCTGGGGTCCCGGTCCCGGGTTGTATAAGAAAGCAGATGAGCAAGCTAGAGGGTACAAGCCAGTTTGCAGTGGTCGTCCATGGCCTAGGCTTCAGTTTCTGCCTCCGGACTCCTGCCTTAAGCTCCTGTCCTGACTTCTCTTCACGATAAACTGTGAATTAGGAGATGAAATAAACTCATCCTCAGGTTGCTTTTGATTATGGCATTTATCACAGCCATGGGAAGCAAGCCATGACGGATGGCTTTAAAGGAATGTTGCAGGGATGGTGCAGAGTCCTCACACACCCCACGCCCAGAGTCCTCCACTCATGTCTCATATTATTACCAGGAAGTATCTGTCTCAACTAATAGTTCAATAAGGGCATATTTTAATCACACTGCGAACTTGGTTTATTTCCTTTGTTTTTACCTCACCATTTTGTGTCCTATGACCTCATCTGGGACACAACATTAGCATTTAACAGTCATGCTATTCTGGGCTTTCCTGACCTGTGACACTTCCTCTTTTATTGGTTTTGACAACAACAACAACAGTTATAAGAAGTACTGGTCAAATGTTTGTTCTTCAGCCCGAGTTTATGTAGATAGTTTTTTCCACAGTTGGACCATGGTCATCAGCTCAGGGAGGAAGAACTCTGAAGAAAGGCATCATCTGCCTCCATCGAAAGGAGCGGGCATCACCTTCTCCATGGGAAGCAATATTTTCCTCCATTTCTGTATTATACAAGGTAAGCTTGGATGCAAAAGATAAGGTTTTATCCTCTACCTCCTTGATAAAGTACATACAGTTTTATGAAGCACAACCATGCAAGCAATGTCTTCTGGGAAACAGGTTTCAGCTCTAGGCCTGACTGCCCCCAAATAAGCTGACTGTCATCATGGAAGCTGCTCTGTCTTCATAGATAGATGTAATGCATCTTGTGCAGATGATAAGGCTCAGTGAGGGGATTGTTCTTATTTCCCACAACGAATTATGAGGATCGTTCATTCCTCACAACGTTGAGTCTCACTCTTACTTACAAATCCAATGCAGCTACCTATCACATACAAAGAGCTCTTAGAAATCAATAAGGAAAAGTATAATTCATCTTTTCAAACATGAATTCAAACAGGACATGAAAAAGCGTCACATAATAAATGCAAAGTGTGTATGAGAACCACATGTATACATATATGCTAAAATTTAGAGTGTACTGCTAAGAAATTACAGTATACTCTTGCTTCCTGTTTTGCACATTTCTGAATAGCAAACAAAAAAAAACTTTGCAACATTTTATTTTATTTTATTTTATTTTACTTTGCCTGGAGAAGTGATTACATTTTCTTACAAGAAAATTATAACCATTAAAATAGATGTGGTGTGAATAGCTCTAGGGTGACAGTAGCTACTGTCTTTCACTTAACTGCTTCTTGCAAGGGCAGGAGAACCCCAGACTTATGGAACCCCAGCTGGTTGTGAAACGGATGTGACTACTTACTTGTATTTCTTAATTGAAAATTTAGCATTCAAGGTCACCCCACCTTGCATGTTTATGATTAGAAAGCAACCGCAGGTATCATTTCCTTCTGCTGGGTTTAGAGATTTGGCAATTAACCCGATGACACGGGAAATCCACTGTTCGCCAGATGATTCCGGCTCTACTTGAGAAAAACTAGCCGTGCTCGTAAGTAATGTCTGGGGAACGTTTATATTACTCTTCACACTATCCCTCTGATTATTAAATAAATATGTGCAGACAATATCTGAATGAAGTAATTATTAAATCATAGGCCATTTTGACAGGGAATAATTTAAACAAATCTGTCATCTATATATAACTTGTATGAGAAAAATTATGCTGACTGTGGTGGCACATGCCTATAATGTCTACATGCAGGAGCAGCAGGAGTTGAAGAGCCTATTTAGTCTAGGCAAGAGAACCTGTTTTGACAAGAAGAAGAACAAAATGACAACGAGAAGGAAAGAAGAGAGAACCAAGAATTGCTGGACCCAGAAGCTGGGAAGAACGTGCAGTGGGCAAGGTCCTTTCCAAGCAAGCGTGGGGACCTGAGTTTGATTCCCCGGAACTTATGTGAAAAACTGGGTGTGATGGTACACCATTGCCATGCCAACACCGATGAGGTGGGGCCAGGCGGGCAGATCCCTGGGGCTCCCTGGCCAGCTGGCCGGGTCAACATGCCTCAGGCTCCAGGGAGACCCTGTTTCAAAAACGAGTTAGATCACTCCTAAGGTACAACACACACACTTCTGACACACACACACACACACACACACACACTGTACCCATGCACACACAATCAGCTGAGTCCAAGAGAAATGTCTGTTCCTGAAAAGTGAAATCACTAATATTTTAGGGCATCCAAATAACAAGAAAACAAACATATGAAGATACACCATTTTGCTGGCGAGCACTTAGCACGTAACAAAGTAAGATGCTGACATGCTAAAATGCTGTTGGAGAGAGTGTCAGAGCCGTTGGGCAGCTCCTCCACGTCCCCAAAGAAAGAGCCCATTTACTTGGGACACGATTTTGTGTGTACACAGTTGCCTGTGGGGATGCTACGAATCTGTCTGTCTGACAAAGGTCAGCAGAGTGGACACAGCCCTAACCTATGAGGGTGGAATTTGCTCAGGCAGTGCTATTTCAGGCCTCTTGATAAGTCTCAGTCTACCCATCACTGATCAGCCAAAGCAAATATGTCCTCATGGTAAGGAACCTCCTCTATCACCAAGTTTCTCTTCACTGACAGATAAGCCATCACAATAATTTCAGAAGCTACTGAGAAGGCGAGGAAAGGACGTTACTGAGGCTTGAGGGAAGCATGTGACTGAAGCCACCTTGGATACGTTTAGGCCTTTTGAGGCATTCTTTCAGGAAAACGGTTTGGGGCTTTTGTTATTAGAAATAGTACACATTTCAGTTGAAATATTTAAATCTCTTTTGGATAACATGTTTAAACAAAAAAATTCCTTTATGAATGTCACTCCAAGTTGGAATTAAAGGAGCACAAAGATTATTTTCATTAATCTTAAACCTTGAAGTGACATATTTTATTAATCTCAAACCTTCAAGTGTAATATTTTCCTGGAAATCCACATAGCAACATTACACAATTTGGTCACAATCTTTCTTTTTAGTGTACAAGGCTGTCAGAGTAACAAACAAACAGGCACAGGTGTGTGTGTGTGTGTGTGTGTGTGTGTGTGTGTGGTCTCACACTCCACTTCTTCCTTTGGGGTATCCAGGCGCTATGGCACAGTGGGCTGGGAAGGCTGAGGCAGAGATGGAAAGGGTGGTATCTGCAGGATCCCTGTCCAGCTGGGGACGTGTCTCTGAGGATTTTAGTGTTACAGTTCACTTAGACTCTATTCAGTGAAGCAGCCTGTGTACCTTATTCGGGATGACCAGGGGCTATGTGAACCTTGGGGAGTGAGAAGAGGTTTTCAGGGTGGGTGCATGTCATTGGCTGGGGCTGAGATTCTATGGATGTGTTATTTGCATGGAGAGGAATTCCAGGTGTTAGGCTACTTGACTACCTTGAAAACTGCAGAGGTAAGGGTCACAAGACTATGTTGAGATTTTCAGAGTTTGGACACGTATCAACCTCATTCTAGCTCCATGCCAATTTCCCCGGTGGCACGGTGCACATGCCTCACAATGTATGTATGTGTGTGTGTGTGTGTGTGTGTGTGTGTGGTTGTGTGTATTTGTTTATGTATGTGTGTGTGTGAAATACGGTAGAGACTAAAGTGTCACCAGTAGACTTTCCTAATTACTAAAGTTCTGACTAGGAAGCTGGGGTGCAGGTGGGGGATGTTGGACACCTGTAAACCCAGCATTTGAAAGGTGAAGGCAGGAGAATACAGGGTTCAAGGTCATCCTTAGTTACTAAGTTCAAGGCTGCATGAGACCTTGTCTCAAATATACACTCCCCTAAACAAAGGCCCAACCTAAGAATTGTCTTGAGCTGCTTTTGCAGTCAGGTAGTCATTCCAGAGAGTTTTCCTTGGAAACAAACTTCTTATAAACAGTATTCATCTGATTCATTTCCTAATACTCTTACACATTCTGCCAGAAAATGGTTTCAGTGTCCCAGCAAACTGATAAGATTCCTGTCGATAAACCCATCAAAAGGAATCACAGCCATTCCAGAGCAGTGTCCCTTGGGCGAAGGACGCTTTGATGAATGGAGACATTCAGTAGGCTCCTGAAATGTGTACCAATTCTCTTCCAAACAATGAAGCAAACTGCTCAAAAACTCTCTTCCACGTAATAACAGAACAGACACATGAAACAGTGGGAGCTGCTGGAGCTAAGGTGGTCCCCAACTTAGGACAGTCCATCGTCTTCCAAGCCCATGATACCCAAAGGGAAACTTTCTCAAGAGGCCGGGCAGCTGTACCAGCCACAGGCCCTCCCCTCTCCTCCATCTGCCACATGATCACAGGATCACAATAGGCGAAGCCAGGGAGATCAGGGCTGGGCTTGTAGTGCATTCTGATGTATTTTCAGTCTATATGGAGTTCATTGAAATATAAGTGAATTGTAAATTAAGCAGAATCAGCACTTTAATTCAAACCTGTGTCCGAAACTTCTGCTATCTATATCTCACCACCAAAATCTCTCACACGCTCTAAAACCAATGTACTAGTAGATTGTGTCATGTAAACACCAGTATTTGGATATGATCTATAAAATAAGAAATTTTAGATGGCTCAACTTAATATTATTTACTCTCCCTTCACCTTGAATATCTTTAACACCTGAAACTTGAGTTTGCAACTGTCCTTTTGATATTCATCAAAGGGTTGGAAATGTCTATCAAACCCTACAGAATGATGTTTCTGCCATCTATTTTCACCATTTTCCAGAAGCAATTTGGTAGGTGTCTCCAGATAATGGGATACCACTCAGCTCTAAAAACTATCAAGCCAGAAAAAGACATGAAGAAAGTTGTGTGTGTGTGTATGTGTGTGTGTGTGCATGTTAAAGAAGCCAGAATCCAAAGCTAATCTAAAAAAGTGCCATACTGTGTAATTCCAAGTCATGGCAATACAGAAAAGGCAAAACTATAGAAATAACAAAAACATGGATGGCTACTAGAGATTGCAAGGGAGCTATAAATAACATGAGATGAACAAAGAAGTTTTTAGAGCAGAAAAATAGTCAAAATACTTCAAATGGTATCATTTCAGTTATGTACAACTATGCAGCTTTGCAGTCTCAGTGCAAACCCATGCAACGTGCAACCCCAACAAAGAGCCCAGATGTAAAATCTTTTCTTTGGGTGATAATTATATGCAAATCAATGTTGGCTCATGAACTGTAAGATGTGTACCATGCTGCTGGGAAATGTTGATAATGGAGAGGTCATGAATGAGTGGGGGCAGGGGAGATATGGGATACCTCTATACTTCCCTCGGATGTGACTGTGAACCTAAAACTTCTCTAAAATAAATAAGGTCTGGAATACAGCCTAGATGGTGTAGTGTTTGTCTAGTATGGATGATCTGATCTGCTCCTTCTCAAGCACCATATAAAGCAGTGAGTGGGCATGCTTGTGGAGGCTAAAAGGTCAGAAACTCAAGGTCATCCTTGGTATATAGTGAATTCCAGAATAGCCTGTGTGTGTGTTATATCTTAAGTTGTCTATAAGCATATTACAATAGAATGTCTACAAAGAGAGCCACCATCAATTTCCTCCCCTTTGCATACTTTCGTGTTTTGTCTCAAGACGGTGTTTTTCTCCTTCTGTTAAATAAAGCTGACTGAGCCTTGCAAGAGGAGGCTTCCCGGGTTCTGCTTGGCTCCCTGAAGAAAACCCCTAGGTAAGAAATCTTTCCCTTTTCTTTTATGTCTTTCCTAGGGGTGCATTCCTTAGCACTTTGGGATTCTCCTACTACCACCAACATCCTTGGTTTCCTTCCTCTTTCTCTGTCCTGTGGTTTTTCTTATAAACGCTAATAAAATTGTCTTTGTCCTTGCTTTTGAGCCCATTTAAAAATATTTTTGATGAGACTAAGAACCTCAGGAGACCCTGGTCACCCCTGTAACCTTATCAACTCTGGGGCTCTGGTCAATTATGACTAGGGTGGATTGTCTTACTCCATTGGTAGTTATCAAGTGAGCATGGTTCTTGGAGTTATACCCTCTGCAGCCTCCTTCACTGCCACTGGCTTGACCATGTGGCTTTCTTTGGCCAATGGGATATAAGCATGTATACAAATCAGAAGCCAGGCAGCCCCATTCTATCAGCAGTTAGGGTTACAAAAATATCTACATGTCCTGGTAGAACCGGTAGTCAGTGCTGAGAAACAGCCATCTTAGAATGAACTCTACACACTTAATGTCTTGAGGTTTCTATTGTTGCAATAAAAAACAACCAAAAGCATCCCGGGGATGAAGGCTTCATTTCTGCTTACAGCTTGTAATTCATCATCCAGGGAAGTCACGACGGGAACTCAAGGCAGGAATTGGAACAGAGGCCAAGAAAGAGCGCTGCTTACAGGCTTGTTCCTTATGGCTTGCTCAGCCTGCTTTCTTATGGCACCCAGGACCACCAGCTGACAGGTGACATTGAGTACAGTGAGTTGGACCCTCCCTCATCAATCATCAATCAAGAAAATGTACCATGCATGGGCTTGCCTGCAGTCCAGTATGATGGGGGCGTTTCTCAGCTGAGGTTCCCTCTTATGAAAAGACTCTAACTTATGCCAAGTTGACATTAAAACATTCAGCCCACTTGGTGAACTAAAGAATTAAAATCAAAAGGCCCTGACTCATCAACATGTCAGCGGATGGCCAGCTTTTGCTTTCCAACACTGTGCTCTTTCACAGGACCCATCAGCAAAGCAGAATTTCCCACATGCATTCAAATTAACCAGGAGGACTCATCCCAGTGTGTTGGCTAATTTACGTGTGGGGCCAAACTGGCACATTCCCAAGATATAAAAACTCTGCTTCAGCATGCTACTTGGTAACTCATCTTCAAGTCTCCCCTCAGCTTCAGGGAGCTGTTTCTTCCCAGTGAACTTTGCTTGCTTCGCTTTTTTTGTACTGCCCTTGCCTGTCATCCTTGATGATCCTGAGGTGACAGACTCCACTCTGATGGAAGAAACTAAAAACCTGTGTGTTGACAAACAATTGGACAGTAGGATCTCTCTTTGAAACACTTGCTTTTGGAGCCTCAAGCACCATGTAAAAAAATTCCAGCTACCCTGCTAAAGGGACCCTCGATAAAGAGAAATGCCCAGGTAGACCAGTGTCCCAGTGAGCAGAGCTCAGGAGCTTGAGACATGTGAGTGAGGAGGAGCAGAACCACCCTGCTGAGCACAGCTCGTACCAAAACCAAAAGAAATGACACCTCATTGTTGGATAAGTCACTACGTTAAGGTGCAGTTTTCTCTGCGGCAATAAATAACCAAAATTAAAAATGATATCAACAAAATCACAAATTCCGTATTTCTCCTAGCACACGTAATTTTAAAAACCAATTAATCCACTACCAAAATTATATATAGTGAATTACTGTAGACAATAATTTAATAATCATATTTGAGAAATGCTGACCTAACAGGACAACATTAGCAAGAATAATAACTCCAATTCATGATCGAATATCTAGCCTTGCCAGACTCTGGGTGTCTTAGTTAGTTTTTTAGTGCTGCAACAAAATGCAATGACCAAGACATTTGATAAAAGAAAGCGTTTCAGTGGGTTTAAGGCTTTCACAAATTAGCGTCCAAAATGGAGGCGTATCACCTAAGACCTCCCATGTGGTCTTAGAAAGCTGGAAGACAGAGCACTCTGGGAATGGCAGAGTCAGCCCCTGTGACAAACCCCTCCAACAAGACCACACTTCCTAATCCCTACCCCTGGCTCCTTTACCTCCTCTCCCCTGCCCCGCCCCCGAGGGAGGAGCAGCCTTGCTAGGCCAAAGAGGAGGACATAGCAGCCAGTCCTGAAGAGACCTGATAAGCTAGGGTCAGAAAGAAGGGGAGGAGGACCTCCCCTAGCAGTGGACTTGGAAAGGGGCAGGGAGGACATGAGAGAGTGAGGGTGGGATTAGGAGGAGATGAGGGAGGGGGCTATGGCTGGGATACAAAATGAATAACCTGTGATTAATATAAAAAATAAAAATTCATTAAAAAAAAAACCCGATGGGGCCATCGTTATCCCAACCACTACACTGGACTTCATATTGTCTATGTACAACCCAATTCAATCCTGCCAATACTCTAAAGGTAAATATTTTATCGATGAGAAAAAGAAACTCCTCGGAAAAGTCCTCCCCTCTCGTGACATAGTCTTTTTAAAAAGTTACTTAATAGAAACTTCCTTGTTTTAAAAGCAAATTAAAAGACTTCATTCTATATATAAATGTTTACAGAGTTATGAGTTTCTGGCTCCTCTGCTTATATTTGGGGTCTATCTCAGGGAGCTGCTTGATTTGACCAGAGGCTTAGACTACACACAGGCTCCCTGGGCCCCCGCTTCAGTGGCTTCCAGGACCAGAGTCCTATCATCAAAGCCTGTCTGATTGACATCACCCAGCATCAGCCAACACTATGCAGCCTTGGAAATGGAACATGGAGTAAAGACTTCAGTAACTGCAATGTAGCTCCAGGCCTCAAGGATCAATGTGCCTCTTAAGAAGGCCAAATTAGTTAGCAACCTCAAAACTATCACATATAAAAGTCAGGTGTTAACAATGCCAGGATAAATTGAACAATAGATATGTATGGAAGAAAGCTGAGTGGAAAGTAGAAATCTATTATAGCTCAGATGTGCGTACCTTTGGCAGCTTTGGAGGCCAGAGGAGAGGGCACTGGGAGGTAAGGTCATCCCAGAGAAGGACCTAGGAGGAGTCCTCAGATGGTATAAGATCCTGAGCCAATTAAAGCCTAGAGGTGACATCCTCTACTCCAATGGACCCTGAGGACCACCCCATCTCCTAGGAGACCATGGAAGATGTAAAAGCTTCCTTCACTGACCTGGGTCAGGGCCTGGGTCTATCCTCTTCCTCCAAAAAGGTCCTTGGTCGCACAGTGACTTTCCTTTCTCATCCCTGTCCCCTCCTTTACCAGGATTGACCAGAAACTCTCACCACAAATCCTGTTGAGAAGGGAAAGCCTCCCTCAGCACACCCAGACACTCAAGACTCACCCTGCTCTGAAGGTCTTGCACATCTCCATCAGCCCACTGGGTCCTGTGTCTTGCAGAGTCTTTGCACTGGGCAAAGCCCCAGGCTACAGGCCAAGACCATTTATAGGTAAGTAGCCTTGGGGTACAAGAGTTCAGGACATTCAAACAGCCCCCCTGACGACCTGAGCCAGAGACTACAGCAAGTGCTCCTAAACCCTGGCAGAACCCTTGTCTCCTCTGTTCTTCAGGGAACAGTGAGCTTTGGTTTAAGGTTACCTCGGAGGGAAGGCAATCTGATGGATGATAAGCCTCTGGCCCTGGGCAGAGAAAAGAAGGCCTCTCAGACCTGGCACCAATTAAACAAGGCCAGGCTTTCCTGTGGATTAGGCTGAATCACAGCACTAGTGTTTTAGGGGCCAGAACTTCAGCCCAAGACACTTGGGAAACCTAGGAGAATTCTAAATAAGCAGAGGAAGTCCTTCTTGGGTATCTGAAGAACAGAAAAGCAATTTTGTAAGCTTAATGCACTTCCAGCAGCACCTGGGCAAAACCAGCTCGATTTGAAATATTCATTTGCATTAGAATAGTCATGAATATTCAAAAGTCAGCCGGTATTTCAGATCTATTGTTTAATCCTGGCACTTTCATCTTCCCCTTGAAAAGCAGATCATGGGTTTTCAAGAAAGGTGGGCTGGACTAGTCTTTGCACTGCCTGGCAGCAAAGGTGATTATTTTGTTTCTCAATATTAAAAAAAAGAAAAAGGCTCAGCCGGTGTGAAATCTTTTTTTTGTTCTAGTCAGGCTAAGGATTGGATCTTCAATCTGATCTAGAGATGCCATTCTGCATCAGCTGGACAGAGCTCTGGCTTCCAACTCCTGCCTGCATCTTCTGTCACTCGGGTTTCATAAATCCTTAGACACTACTGAGGGACTCAGAGACAGAACCCTAACCGGCAAACAGACAGGGAAAGGAACCACAGATAACATGGATGCCAAATCTGCGGCTTCTTCCTCATCCTCCTGACTTAAGACAAAAGTCTTAAGTCTTTTTTTATCTCCTTCTGGCTGACTGGTCCTGGCTGTTCACATGTGTTCAAGGTCCATTCTGAACATGTTTACTTGAGCTGTGGGCCGGTCAGCTTTCTTTTCTTTTGTCTAAGTCGACCAACCCAAAATCAGAGAAGAAGAGTCTGCCCTCTGCCACCAAAACCACTTAACAACCAAGCCCTCCAACTGGATTTCAACTCCCTTCTCGGCTCTTTCAGAGTCTCTCTCTCTCTCTCTCGCTCTCTCTCTCTCTCTCTCTCTCTCTCTCTCTCTCTCTGTGTGTGTGTGTGTGTGTGTAATAAAGTTTGTTGTTGCCTACAGTGTCTGAGGTTTTTCCTGCCTACACCCTTGAACAGTAACTGTGTTGGAAAGGTGACTATGCTCCATGGACTGTAGGGTTAGGGGACTCAGCCAAGTAACTCATTGTTAGCACCTTCACATTCAGTGGCTATCTTAATATTCTGCACTTGCATTGGTCAAATTGATGCATGTGTGTCCACCTTCATTCTCTTAAGTGAAAGGGCTTTGAATTTCTGGAGGGCAAAACAGAAGCTGTGGTCAAACCAGGCGCTGTATAGCAAAGGTTCCATTGCTAGAAAGCAATCCAACCTTTTGATTCACAGTGAATTACTACAGGCAGTTTTTATGTAATAAGGCCAAACATCATTTGTGTAAATTAACAAAAGGAGCCTGCCATTTACTAATTCTGTCTTCTTTTGTTAAAATTCACTTTCCCCAACATTTCTTTCTTATGCTTCAAACTGGCCCACGTTTCTCTAACAGGTTTGTGTAGGCTATGAAAGAAGTATTGCCAAGGAGGTCAAATAGGCAAGGAGTTAATGAGAGATTTGTTCCTTTGCTTTGGCATGCTCCAGCTGGAGCTCATTCTAGTGTTTTGTGTGACAAAGTCTTGATGGTATCTCTATGAGGCTGTCAGAGGAACCAGCGTGATGTCAACTCAGCAGTGAAGTCATGGTTACAAGTGTCCTTAGTTTAAAAAGGGGAGGAGGGGACTATGTGGGATCTTACCAATTCTCTTGCAGTTATTTCTGTATTCCATTTGCAAGATAAAGGATGAGTACTTTCCACCTACCTGTACTCTGCACAGGCTGTAATCATCCTGTTTACTTGCAGGCATCTTCAGAAATGTCTTCAGATTCTAACAAAGGATCCTTGAATGTGGGTTTTCGGCAAGGGCTCTACAGGTCTTCTACCCAAGAATCCAACCACCCAACAGACAGAGCTGTTCAAATGAAGGTTTATATTAATTAGGAATTTTAAAACAAGACAAAACATGCATTGGCTACAAGGGGTCTGACTTAAATGGAAACGTCCGAGATGGCGCAAATCAGCACGGGACTGGGCGCATTGCCCCACGAAAACACACAAGATAAACTGTGGTGACTGAAGTTGTACTTAAGAGCTCAGGGAAACAAAAATGCCTGTAAGCTGTAAGCCCCCCTCGCCCAAGGACAGGCAACTTCCTAGAATGTGTGGGGCTGCTCATGTAAGAGAACAAGCCACGAGTTTTCACTTCCAAAAACGAGCTTGGTTAACCCAACTGCGCAGGACGTGTATGTAGGCAGGAATTATGGAAAGATGTATGCTTGCCCCTGATCGGAAGAAGTACATAGTCTTGTGGGTTTTGCCTTAAGCCTCTGACTAAAGTAGTTCCGGACATACTCTGGGAATCCTGGGGATGGACAAGGCCAGTGTTCATTGTCCTGCCTGGTATTTAATAAAGTTTGCTTCAAAATTGGCTCAAAAACTGTGGTAGTGGTCTTACTCTCACCTGGTGGCATTAACCGTTTCTAGAGGTCCAGCGAGATCAGACCATCCACTCAAATTCTAAAGCTGGAACTTCACTCTGGCACTCCGGGGCTAAAGGGCCACTTAATGAATGTCTGTGTCTGTGTGTGTGTGTGTGTGTGTGTGTGTATGTGTGTGCTTTTAGAGATGTAAAAATGCCTTAGTCAGTAGCCCCACGACACCCAAGGCTGCACCTGATAACTAGAATCCAGTGATATCACTCCCTCCAAATAGCCAGACACAGTCCTAGAACCCCATGGCGTCCACTAGACAGTATACAAGCAGAGACCAAGAGCAATGTTCTGCTCTGCACATCCAGAGAGATGCCAGCTTGATCCATCCTGCAGCTAAAGAGTCTCACGATCCTGAACCTCAAATCAGAGATTTCTGTTAGCCACTGGATCTGACCTTCAGCAAAGATACATTGCACAGGTGAGCAGCCTTGGGAAAATAGGCTTAGGGCCAGCCTTGGGAAGTTAGGCTTAAAACTATAGTCAGGAATTTAGAGTGTGAATATTGTGCAATGACCCTCAGCATAAAATATAACTTTTGTTATACTAACTGATTGAAACATTGGAATGAGCTAATTGCAAGACGCAGTTATAGTCTATAAATACAGAAGTTATAGTATATAAACACAGAAAGAGGAGGGAGAGCAGAGGAGAGAGAGAGGAGGCAGAGTACCAAAATGTCTGGATTATATAGTGAAGGGCCCCTGGGAAAGGGGAAGCCCTGCCCCTGGGCCTGGGGAATTCAGGATAGAGGGCTGCGTATGCCAGCCACGCCCTACAGCAGCAAAAGCTCACAGCTGAGAGATCTGAAACTTCTTTTAAAGGAAGTTTTGGAGTTTTACAAAAAATTTTAAATTAAAAAAAACTGGATTTCTTTTTTTAAGGAACAGCTTTTAAAATATTTAAATTTATAAGACTATGGGGCTTCAAGTGGGAAATAGTAAGATCTGGAGAGGACAGGAATTCCACAAGGAGAGCAACAGAACCAAAAAATCTGAGCACAGGGGTCTTTCCTGAGACTGATACTCCAACCAAGGACCATGCATGGAGATAACCTAGGACCCCTGCACAGATGTAGCCCATGGCAGTTCAGTGTCCAAATGGGTTCCATAGTAATGGGAACAGGGACTGTCTTGGACATGAACTGATTGGCCTGCTCTTTGATCACCTCCCCCTGGGGGGGGGACACCCTTACCAAGCCACAGAGGAAGAAAATGCAGCCACCCCTGATGAGACCTAATAGACTAAGATCAGAAGGAAGGAAGAGAAGACCTCCCCTATCAGTGGACTTGGGGAGGGACACAGGTGCAGAAGGCGGAGGAAAGGAGGGATTGAGACAGGAGGAGGGAGGGAACTACAGGGGTATATAAGGTGAATAAAGTGTATTTAATAAAAATTTAATAAAAATTTTTAAAAAGACTATGGGGCATTTTAAGTTTATAAAATGTTTTATATTATGATATCTTTATTAATATGTACTCATAAATAAATAAATAAAAGGCCACAGAATTAGGGCCACAGCTAAGAGTACCAAACACTAAACAGCAGAAACTGGGATAATCCTGCCTTATGTTGACCTAAGCAGACTGGGGAAAAGCCCATAGAATGTCTCTCCTTATCAAAGTCTATTCAGGCTAACAGAGACTGACTTAAGTATGTATGTCTAACCTCTTTATCTTCGATAACTCTGTTAAACTTTAGTCATTTTGATAAACTGAGTCATGCAAGAAAACTGTAATATTCTGTAATGTTGCACTATAAGACCAAGAAAATAAAGTTGCCAGTCTCCCATGGACTGCATTTATGGTTTAAAGTTTTATTTTGATACAAAAGAAGCTTCAATTCAGAAATTATTGTTTTTCAAGGCTCAAACTTTACAGAGATAAAGCTATAAAATCCTAATCTTATAAAACCTACTAACTTATTGTAAACTGTTCAAGATAATTAAAACATGCAAGTTAATGGTCAGTCACCTCATAAAAGGATTTTTTTAATGTGCTCAAAGTTATGCTTACAGCCACACCAAGTCCAAATGCAATGCATTTACAATCACAAGCTTTTTTCAAGATTAGCCGAAAGCTAGTAACTAAAAATGAAGTTTGTTTAGATATACTTAACAGATTATGGTCCTCAAACTCTTCAGAGATCTGCTGAATATTGCATTTAAAATGTTTAATGGAAAAAGTTTTCCCTGATAGACAGAAATACCAGCTCCTAGTGGTGGCTTAAGGTTGCTAAAGAAGAATGTGGGCCTGGCAGTGGGGGTACACAAGAGGCAGGCGGATCTCTGTGAGTTTGAGACCAGCCTGGTCTACAAAGTGAATCCAGGACCTCCAAGACTACACAAAGAAACTCTATCTTGGGGAAAAAAAGAAAAGAAAAAGAAGAAGGAGGAGATGGAGGAGGAGAAGGAGACAGAGATGAGGGCACCTGGATTGTGGTAACACGGACCACGGGACAAAACTGTTCACTTCCTTGCCTCTCACTAGGATCCTGCTCGAACTGTGGGCAAGGACACTGGAGAGTCCTTGATTACCCCATTTTGTCTGGACAAAGTAGGCCAGTCCCCCAAGTTCTTCCTCTATAGGAAAGTCTGTCAGATCTTCTGGGTCTGGTGGCTGAAGACTGTGCCCGGGACCTCTGCCTCCAACTAAGCCATCAAGACCATGGGAGCCTAGGGTAGCCATTAAGATAATGGACTAGTCTCTGTCATTTTAATTGATACAATGGCCATTTGGATTATACTTCCTTCTGTAATTTCTATAATCTCTTTGTCTCAGATCTCTGGTGGCGTTGATGGCCAGGCTAACTGTAGCTTTGTCAGTTTAACAGCAGCAGGCAACCAGATCCTTCCCCAGGGCTACAGCTACCCTTCTGAGTTCATTTCATATGTAAAAATTAGGCCTTGATTTTTTTCCAGAGCTACCAGATCTCTTGTCAAGAAAAGGCAGACAGGTTTGCCTTGCTGACAGGCTTCATATTAAAAGATAAACGGGCTTCAGATGGAACTTTTTATTATTCCTTTATTTAAGGAATAGTAAAGGACTGCTTTCAGTAATCAACCACTTGTGTATTGTAGTAAATGATTAAAATACAAAGAAAAGTGTAATGCTTATTTAAGTTACGGGGGTCTAAGAAAGTAATTTCTGGAGATATGAAAGCTTCAGTAAGTTTTGAAGGCATAAGAAAGTGTTTGAAGGTATGTGAAAAGTAAGAAATGTTTCAGCTCTCTCCTTCTATGTACCTGGAATGCTGGGAACTGTTTGTGTAAGAGCCCACAGGACTTTGCTTCTGTAAACAAGCTTGGTTACCCCAGCTGTGCAGGCTGTGCTTGGTCACACACGAGCAGGTCTTCTTCTCACCTGGTGGCGTTAACACACTGCCAGGCTCCTCATGGTAGAAGTTCTGAAGGAGACCACCTCTTGCTGCCCAACGGCAACATGCCTTCTCCCTCTTCTGCTTCCCTTTCTGCTGTGATTCAGATGTGGAATGTACCACATAGACCCCTGTGTCTGAATACCTGGTCTCCAAGAGAGGTCTTCTAAGGAGGGTTGTGAAACCTTCAGGAGGTGCTGGCTTGATGGAGGAAGTGGGTTCATATGGGGGCTGGCCTTGAAGTTTATCATCCTGGCCTCACCTGTACATTCTTTTCTGTTTCTTAAGTATGGATGTAATGTGCCCGGTACCCTCTCCCTCCTGCCTCCATACTCCCTCACCCCATGATGGACTGTATTCCCTTAAACTGTAAGCCAAAATGACCTCCCTCCTTTAAATTTCTTTTTGACAGATTAGATAGATAGATAGATAGATAGATAGATAGATAGATAGATAGATAGATAGATAGATAGATATAGATATAGATATACAACAATGGAAAAATAAAAATATACTTCCCCACTCCTTCAGATTCCTCCCACACAAACTAACTTGCACTTAACTTCCTATTCCACGTCTATGTTGGAGACACAGATAGATCAAAAATCATCACACTAACAGAAATGGTCTTGTTCCCCAGAGGATGTTTGGCAATGTCTGGAGAACATTTTTGTATGTGTGGGCATAATAGTTGGGGAACAGACTACTGTCAACATACAATGAGTAGAGGCAAGGAATGTGGCTTGTGATTTTAAGGAACTTTCAGACCAAAGAAAGATTCTGTCCAAGTCCACCTTGGTGAACAAATTAGGTTATTGAAGTTAGTTATAGAGCACGGGTGCTTCAAAGGCGGTGATGCCACTAGGAGGTCTGCTATGGAACTTCTGGGCAGCTATGCCCCCCAGACAAGCCTTATTCTGGTCATTTGTTTACCCCTTATAAAGAATGGAACCTCAGAGAAAAGAAGCTACTCCTGAGGGTCTCTCGGGAGCCCCATGAACACATCCCCATCTAGAGAGAATGCTAATAGTCCTGATCATAGGAGGGTCTCTGTGACTCATGATACTTGAACCAAGATGGCATTGACCGTACCCAACATAGAGGAAACAGTTGCACAGTGCTGCTAATTAAACTATAATGCATAGCACGGTCCACACAAGAAGTCCCAGGCCTCAATACCAATCATTCCTAAGAATGGAAGATCCTGACCTAACATACCTGTGACGCAGGGCTCATACGCTCCCCCCTCCCCCAGCTCAATTCATTACCTTAGAAATCAGGTAAATGTGAATTTTGGAGAACAAGTTCATGTAGATGATAATCCAAACCACTTCAATTTCCCCTCTGTTGCAACAAAGCAGGAATTATTTGGGGGTGTCATGGTGGGCCAGGCCTTAGCTACATGTGTGAAAAAAAATGGCAATGGAAACGGGGACAAAGTTGGTGCTGGCTTAAAGCAGCATGGAACATGATTGACAGGGCCAGCAGGATCATGGCAGTCCCAACGGCAGCAGCAGCTATGAAGATTCTCAGATACACATGTGTTTAACCACGGGAGTACAACTAAACTTGTACACCGGGAAGCTGGAGAAAAATTTCAATCAGTACAGTACTTGCTCTGAGGAACGGAGTTCTACCTCTAGAACCAACATGAAAATGCCAAGCATAGTGATATGCATGGGGGAGGGGACAGGTAAATTTTGGGGGCTCACTACCCAGCCAGGCTGCCTAATCTAATTAGTTAGCTCCAGGCTAAAAGGAAACCCTGTCTCAAAGGAAGCATATCCTGAGAATGACACCTGAAGTTGTCTCTGGCCTTCCTACATATACAACATATGCAAAAATAAGTAAGGTAAGTAAAATGATGTTGGGATTATTATCTTACTTACTCTTTCATTACAATGATAACATTCCCCATGATAAAAGCAACTTAAGGAAGAAAGGTTTTATTTTGGCTCACAGTTCTAGAGGGATAGAGTCCATCTCGTGTTGGGAAGATAGGACAGCAGTAAGGGTAGGAGCAGGTGGCTTGCTTCCACCCTCTGGAGGCCGAGAAGGACGAAAGGCAAGTGGGACAAAGCTTACCTCCAATGAGACACTTTCTCTAGTGAGGAGCCACCACCAAAGGTTCAACAACCTTCCTAAAGAGGGCCACCAGCTAGGGACTCTCACAGCACACTCACTCGTGGTGGATATTTCATATTCAAATGATAATTGTGCTATTTCAACTCAATCTATATGTATTGGTGGCTTTTCTGTTGTTATCAAATACTGTGGCCTAAGTATTGCTCTTCATCCTCTGCTTCCAGTGTGGATACCATGTGACCAGCAAGCTTCCTGCTTCTATCTCCAGAAACATATTGTTCTAATTATAATCCCATGATGGTTAATTTTGATTTTCAGTTTGACAGGACTTAGGATCCCCTAGGAAGCAAACTTCTGAGTATGTCTGTAAAGACATTTGCAAGGATGCTTGACTGGCAGGACACGCACTCTTGGTGTGGGTGAAACAATGCCATGGGCTAGCCATGACTTCCTCACCATGGCGGACTAGATTTTCAAACTACCTGCAAAATAAAAGCCCCTTCCATCTGTAAGTCGCCTCTTTTGGGTAGTTTATCATCACAGCAAGAAAAGTAACTAATGCAGAAATAGTTACTGAGCATTAGCACTGATGCTCTAATAACCTGGATCAAAGACTTGTAGAACAGGAAGGTGTGACAAATATGCAGAGCTTAATGGGTCATTCTTGGAGAATGGAAACATGGGCACTGAAGGCTCAGCTCATGAGATTTCCGAGAAAAACATAAAACTGGACTATGTCACATTTGTGCCAAGAAAATAACATGAGCAAAGCTGATTTCAAAAGTAATAGCTTAATCTGTTTGACTGAGGCACTTTTAAGACAGGACAGCAATCAGGCTACTGCTTACTGTCCTTACACAGGTCTAAAGAGAATAAAATGGGAACAGAAAAATAGAAAAATGTGGGTTTCAGCTAAGTTTCAAACATGGTGAGTGCAAATGCAACTGCAGTGCTGAAGACTTTGGCAAAAGAGAAACTCTCCTCTGCACCAGGGCAACAAAGCAAAGATTCCACCCGTCAAAGGCTGCAACTTGTGAGAATGCAAGTTAATTTGAAGGAGAGACCCTGAATTGAAACTGCCTCTCTCTGATAAGAATAGAAGGACCTCCCCTATCAGTAGACTAGGGGAGGGGCAGAGTTGGAGAAGACAGAGGCAGGGTGGGATTGAGAGGAGATGAGGGAGGGGGCAACATCTGAGATACAAATTGAATAAGTTGCAATAAATAATAATTTTAAAATGAAAATGCCTCTGAAGGCAAAACAGCTGCCTACAGAATGTTTTCTCAGATGGCGTGCCAAAGGCGAGTAGAAGCTACTTCAACTGTGGTCCTAGGCAAGCCAGACTGCATTTCAAGCTGCCGAGGGAAGCTCCACCACACGCTCTGGGCTCTGGCATTTATTCTCTGTCCAGAGTCCTCAGATATAAACTATCTGCAGCTGGCAAAGAGCTCCTCTCAGAGCCCTCATGAGGCAAATAGTTTGCTGCCATGGACTATCTGAATCAGTCCCACATCCCGCACCTGGGATTAAAAGAAAAACATGTTCGTGTCCACAACACCGCACTGTGCTGGGTTTGCAAGCATAAAAGGGACACATGTGAGGGAGTCATGGGGCCTCAAACTGAATTTCTAGGAATCCAGTGAGTGGGTCAAGCAGTATCTGCCAGGCAACTCTAGGAAGCCACTGAATGAAGATGGGAAGGCAAAACCTGAATTGAAATGGAGACTCCAGGAAGGAGATTGACAATGCCAGGATCGTGGGACAACTGCAGGCACAGAGTGGGGCCATGCCCAGAGACAGGTCATGCCACATGTAGAAGAGCTGGAGGAGCAGGGCTGCATTGGACCTTGGAGGCTGAATGAGTCCATCTTGAAGCTAGATGTGAAGCTACAGGGTTTGGCGTTTGCTTTGCCTGGTTTCGGTCTCAATTTGTTTCAATCTGTGCTCCATCTCTCCCTTTTAGAATGGGAAATTTCACTCGGTGCCATCGTATATTAGAAATATGTATCTCTTTTAAAAACAATAACTCATAGTTAAGATGTTGTTTCAGAAGATACCATATACTTACATTTCTGACCGAGAAGTGGAAATTGGGGTTGGGGATTTAGCTCAGTGGTAGTAGAGTGCTTGCCTGGCAAGTGCAAGGCCCTGGATTCGATCCTCAGCTCTGGGGAAAAAAAAGAAGTGGAAATTGGAAAGATTATAAGTGTTTATAGAAATGGACTAAATAGGAAGAGCAAGATGTCTCAGCAAAGATGGGCACTTGCTGCCAAGCCTGACAGTCATGGGTTTGATTCCTGGGATCCACATGACTAAAGGAGAAAACTGGCTCCCATAAGTTATTTTATGACCTACACACTAAATAAGGAAATGAAAAAAACAAAGTAAAAAAAAAAAGAGAGAGGAGGAAGGCTTAATGTATTCTACGTCATGAGATGAACATGAGACTTCAGGGCCAAGAATAGAACGCTATGATTTAAGGAGATGTATCTGGGTGGGAAGTTGACGAAATAGACTTGTGATGTTACCTAGATTGTCAGTTTGCATATGGGAAGCAAGCCTCTTAGTGTTATCTGGGAAGCTATTCCCAGCGAGGTCTGGAGGTGAAAGGCCTGCCCTGAGTATGGGGGGCACCATTGCATGCGCTGGGGCATTAGGATGAATAAAAAGGGGGAGACCAGAGCGCAGGCATTCTGCTCCCTGACTGTGGACACAGCGTGACCAGCTGGTTCATGTTGTTGCTGCTAGGACTTCCCAGCAAATGGCCTGTCCTCTGAGACCGTGAGCCAGGATGAGCGCCTCCGTCCTCAGGCTGCTTCCGTCAAGTATTTCATCACAGCAAGGGGAAAAGTAACAAACACAGAGTTTCATAACCAGTTGAAAGGCGATTGTGAGTTAGATGCTTGGCTGTAAGCCTTTTTCTCTTTCAGAAACGCCTCCATGCATTTCGTTCTGCTTCCAGATAAACTTTAGAATCAGCCTCTAGCTCTGATGTTTCGCTTGAAATGTGATTACACAGATCATCTGGGGAGGCCCCACCTTCCTTGAACACATGAAGGGTAAATGTCTCTACTGCTGGGTATCCAAGTATGAGCAATGACACCACATAAGCTACTCAACTAACTTCCGTTTTCAACTTCCTTTCTTCCTCTCAGGTTTTCTGATTGTTATTATTGAGACTGTCAATCAAGCCCAGACAGTAGCTTTCTCCTCCTCTTCTTTTTTATTTTTAAGTCTTCATTTTCTTTAATATGTGTGAATACTTTGCCTGCCTATATGTTTCTGTACCACATGCATGTCTCATGCCTCAAGAGGTCAGAAGAGGACATTGCATCCCCTCGAGCTAGAGTTACAGATGGTTGCACGCCACCATGTAGGTGCTGGAAAGTGAACCCTTGTCCTCTGCAAGAGAGAC
Organism: Pachyuromys duprasi; assembly: GCA_028658305.1. Lineage (NCBI taxonomy): Eukaryota > Metazoa > Chordata > Mammalia > Rodentia > Muridae > Pachyuromys > Pachyuromys duprasi. The sequence continues at coordinate 29,420,907 of CM053756.1, read as the reverse complement.
AAATGCTTTTAACAAGTGAGCCATCTCTCCAACCCCCCCCCCAACTTTATTTTTTAATGTGCCTTAAATGTACTTACTATTTCTTCACTCATATCTTTAAATATTCCTAAAGTGCATATATTATCGCAATCAAATGAACACACTGCATTCTTTATTTCCTTGGTACTAGCTTCAGGATCAGTACATCATGTTTCTACTGCTTCTGTAGCAAGTTGACATGCAGTCCACAGACGTTGAAATCAGTTACATGCCTGGTCCAAGGCACCCATCCTCAGAGCACAAGACTGTTGGCGAATCTGTGGGCAGCCACTGTTGATTTATCCAAATGGTGATAGAAATCCCTTTGAAGAAGAGATGACAATTCAGTCTCCCTTCTAGATCTGTATTCTATAAATAATTCTGAGAAAGTCAATCCAACGTGCTGGAGAGAACATGCACATGAAGCAATGCCCAGTGTGCACGTCTGTTGTGCAGCCACTTTCTATTTTTTTGTGGGTGCAGTGAGCTTTTATTGATGGTATTCAAGACAGTAGGGCTCCCTGGCCCCTCCTGCTATTCTGGGTGTCTGGGATGGAAACTGTGAGGGAGATGCTCAGTGTCAGGGGCTGAGTTGGTGCAGGGACTCCTCAGCAGGGCCTGAGGGTCTCTCTCTTGCTCTCGTGTCCTTGCTAGGGTGGGTGGTCCAGGGCTTCTTACTCCTTGGAGGCCGTGTAGGCCATGAGTTCCACCACCCTGCTGCTGTAGCCGAATTCATTGTCATACCAGGAAATGAGCTCTACAAAGTTGTCACTGAGGGCAATGCCAGCCCCAGCATCAAAGGTGGAAGAGCAGGAGTCACTGATGAAGTCACAGGAGACAACCTGGTCCTCAGTGTAGCCCAGGTTGCCCATTAGTGGGCCCTCAGATGCCTGCTTTGCCACCTTCTTGATGTCATCATACTTGGCAGGTTTCTGCATTTGGCATGTCAAATCCACGACAGACATGTTGGGGGTAGGAACATGGAAAGGTCATGCCAGTGAGCTTCCCGTTCAGCTCTGGGATGACCTTGCCCACAGCCTTGGCAGCACTAGTGGATGCAGGGATGATGTTCTGGGCAGCCCCACAGCCATCATGCCACAGCTTTCCAGAGGGGCAATCCAGGGTCTTCCGGGTACCTGTGATGGCATGGACTGTGGTCATGAGTCCTTCCACAATGCCAAAGTTGTCATGGATGACCTTGGCCAGCAGGGCTAAGCAGTTGGTGATGCAGGAAGCATTGCTGACAATTTTGAGTGAGTTGTCATTCTTCTCATGGTTCACGCCCATCACAAATATGGGGGCATCAGCAGAAGAGGCAGAGATGATAACTCTTTTGGCCCCCCCTTCCAGTGGGCCCCATTGGTTGAAGACACCAATAGACTCCACAACATGGCACCAGCATTACTCCATTTGATGTTGATGGGATCTTGCTCCTGTAAGATGGTGATGAGCTTGTGTTGATGACAAGCTTCCCATTCTCAGCCTCAACTGTTTGTTGAACTTGCCATGGGTAGAGTCTTCCTGGAACACGTAGACCATGTAGTTGAGGCCAATGAAGGAGTCACTGATGCCAACAATCTCCACTTTGCCAGAGATGCAGGCAGCCCTGATAACCAGGTTCCCAATATGGCCAAATCTGATCTTCACCATCGTGTCTAAGGGATGAGGCTGGCACTGCAAGAAAAGATGCGACTGTCTCTGGAACCGGGATGAACAGAGAGCCTTGCAGCCACTTTCTAACTCAGGGTTATACACATCACACAGGCATACCCGATTCCACATGCACACACACGGGATAAATATTTCCTTCATCTGTAAGCTTCCTTTGTGAAGTCAGGAGTTGATCTTAGTGTGGTCTGGAGTCCGTACATGCTGTAGCACCTAATGTGATTCTAAATTCCATGTTGCCTACACCACCACAGTCAATCTTGATTTCTCTCCGATTGGCTTGAGAAACCCCTGTCAGGTTGGTCAGCACAGGTAAGTGTACCTTTGAGGGTGTTCCCAGGGAAGATGGAATCTGAAGGGCTCTGACGTAATGAGCGGACTAATCTCTTGATGGAGTCATATTATGATGGTGAAAGGTTGGGAGTGGGCCTACTTGGAGAAGTTGGGTAACTGCAGTGTGCTTCTTTAGATAGTGTATCTTGCTTGGTCTCTTCCTTTACCCCTTTTCTCTCCTTCCTGGTGACTGTTAAGTGAACTTCAGTCACTGCCTCTCACCATGGACCAACATCTCTGAAACTGAAAGCCAAAACAACAAATTCCTCTCTTTATTCTGTCTGGGATTTGGTCATAGCAAAGTGAAACTAGGTGTGGTGGCACATGTCTTTGATCCCAGCACTTGGGAGGCAGAAGCAGGCATATCTTTGTGAGTTCATGGACAGCCTGTTCTACATAAAGAGTTCCAAGCTAGCCAGGGCTACACAAGTAAGACCCCAATGACGCAAACAAACAAAAGTTTAGAAACAAACTTTAAAAAGAAAAAATAAAATAATGCCATGTACCTAAGGTTTCTTTCATATCAAGCACTAAGAAAGCAGTTCCTGGTGCTCACTGCATCTAGTGGTGGCAAGAAAGCTATCAGAGAAAGAATGACACTTACTTATCTAAGGCCATGTGGCAGGTTGACAGAGGGGGTCCCAATCCAAAGCTTTTATAGTGAAAGCTGTCCGTGCTCACATCCCTGTGTGGGTCAGATACAGTTGAGTGTGTTTATGTGCAGGAACTAGGTGCTCACTGTGGCAGAGGTGAGGTGCAGGGCCTGGTGAAAGGTAGGTTGGGCACCAGACCACTCTCCGCAGATGGCTCATGGACTGAGTTCTTGATAGAGTGAATTCTTCAAATGGACAGGCAGCCCATGTGCTTGGTCCCTTCTGTGGGTGGAGGCTTCCTTCTCTGTTTCTCTCCTACATCATCTTACAGCAGTGGGGGCGGGGTGGAAGGGACAACCCATCACAGGCCAAGCAGCCTCTTGAACTAGACAAACCTCTTTAACTTATAAAGCGCCCAGCGTCAGGAATTGTTGGAGTGACACAAAGCCGGCTAAGACGCCCCTCAGAATCCGCCTTCTGTGCGTTTGAGCAAGCGTCAGCCGTTCTCTCCTGGAGGGCTTTCTCTTGTCCTGGAAGATCCAAAAGTAGAAGGAAGCCAGTGTCCCTGGCGGCAGTTCTCCTCTGATGACAGATGGGCGTTGGAGGATATAAGCTAGCTCCCTCACTCTTGATTGGGGTGACTCTGAGGTGTGTGCTTCCCATTCCTGTCGGGTTTCTTCTCTCCCCCATCGTCACTTCCAGAAACACCCCTACCACTGCCCACAACCAGATTTCTTGCATTCACATTCTTGTCTGGCTCTTAACAGGAAGCAACCCTTAGAAGAGAACAGTCCAGCTCCAGGCAATGCTGTCCTGAAACTGGGCATGTGTGCAATAGAAAACACCGAGACTGAAATTTTGTTTTTAGGTCCTTCTCATTTTTAATTCTAGTTTGTTGCCTATAAGCCTGGTATCTTGTGGTCTGTACTTCTTAAGAGCTAAGAGAGTTAGGGGCTCTGTGGAGTGTAGGGCTGTAGCAGCTTCAGAGAGACCTCTGGACTCTCATGCTAGCTGCCCCTGTACCCTACCCATGGTAAGCGATGAAGTGCCAGAGGCTAACTCCTCCATCTGTGCGTACCAAGATCTGTGCTTCTGGTCCTAGGATTTCAGATTCTGCATTCCAGATAATGCAGACTGATTGGCTAAGTGGACTGTGTTACCCTGAAGCAGATAACTAACAGGAGCTGGACGGTGGGCAGCAGGTGTGTGTGTGTGTGTGTGTGTGTTGGGGCATTAAACGGCCAGCAGCTAGTGGGAAAAGGTTCTTAAGTGGGAAACTTTTACACATATATTCACCCGATTTTAGTTTTTAAAATCTCCTTTTTTCCTCTCTCCCTTCCATCCTTTCTTTTGTGTGTGGCCTTACTTGTTTTCTTCAATCCCTCTCCACTATGTTTTCTAAAAGCAGGGTCTCTCAGTTAACCTGAAGCTCATCAGGTCAGTAAGATTGGTCGGCCAACAGGTTTCTGAGATTTGCCAGTGTCCACCTTTCCCCTCTTCCCCAGCCCTGGTTACAGACATATGTGGCCAATCACAATATTTACACGAATGCTGGGGATCCGAACTCAGCCCCTTGCTACAAGCGCAGTGGACACCCAGCCATCTCCGTGACTCCTCATCACTTCTGTTTATAATCACTGCGGTTTCAGCAACAGGGACATTACAAAATGCTACCTCCTCCAGCCTGTGTTGGTGGTAGGAGCCATTCTTCGGCATTCATTTAAGGAATTTGAGCAAAGGGAAAGCTCCCTAGCGGCTCTTAGGGCAATGCACAGAGAGCAGGCATTTGTTTCCCCTGGATGCTCTCTCTGACTGTTGCCTGCCATCAGGCCTGGCTTCCACGTTAATTTTTCCATCTGCTTTGGCTGCAGGTAATTTGGAGACACTGACGTCATTGGACCATCTGTTCGGTGAAGCCGCAGCAATGCTTTCCCCCTGAGTTGTTTATGCCCTGACAGCGACTTTGGGCTATTTTAATGCACGCCAGGCAAGGACTGCATTGTGTTTCAGCTAGCTCTTTAACATTACATCAGAGTCAGAACGGAAGTTAATTCTGTTTGTAATCATTTTAAAAATTCAGTTATAAATAGAAGTGCTAAAACTCATGGTTAATCCCACAAGAAGAAAAAGCAATAGATTGCATATGAGTTTGTGTATTAGTGGTCATAGGAACATACAAACATGTTTTTTTTTTCTCTCTCTCCCTCCCAGGTGATTCCTGACAGACTCAGTTTCCTCATCAATTACTCTAGCTGGGCCCAGGACCTGGAACAAAGACACTGGCGCCTAGTAAATTTTGTAACATGGAATGAGGCTTTCCTGTTTCTAAGGCTTTTTGCATATACGTTATATCTTGTGATGGCTGTTCTTGGTTGTCAACCCAACTACATCTGGAATTCACTAAAACCCAAATGGCTGGGCACACCTGTGAGGGATTTTTTTTTCTTTCCTAATTAAATCATTTGAGGTGGGAAGACCCACATTTAATCCAGATCTTTGAGGTGGGAAGATCCGCCGTTAATCTGGACCACATCCGCTGGAAATCTATATAAAGGGCATGGAAGAAGAAAGCATATGCTCTTTACCTGCTGACAAGTCCATTCCCTCCCGTTGTTAGAGCCCACTTCAGGATTCCAGTGTACGCTGAAGACCAGCTGAGACAGCCAGTTCAATGGGCTGCGCAAATACTGGATTCTTGGACCTTCTGTTGGTAGACAGCCATTGTGGACTAGCTGGACTACAGCCTGGAAGCCACTCTAATAAATCCCCTTCCCATATACACACACGCATAGATTCATCCTCTAAGTTCTGTTCCCCTAGAGAACCTCGTCTAATACATGTATGTGTATGTTTTCCAGACTGTCATCTTCCTGAGCCCCCCCCCCAAAACGGGGAGTTAATGTTTACTTCCTCCTTAAGACAGATTCCAGGAAACTGCACAAGGATGGAGGTTTCACATCTTAAGACCTCACGGGTACAGAGCACCTATCACATTTTCTAGAGGGCCAGAGATGCCTCCAGAATGAACCAGATATTTGTTGTGTAATAAAACATATTTTTTTTCTTGGAAGATGCAACACAAATGTCTATTCACCCCAGATAGGAAACCCATAACAGAGCAAAGTACGGATACCACAAAAGTCCAGTTTGGTGCACCAATGAGTTTTATCAGGGTTACTTACAGGAGTTTGGGTAAGAAATTACTTAGAGGAGCAGAAATGACTCAGAGACAGCTGCAGCACCAAGGCCCGCCCCTACAGCCAACAGCCGACAGCCGGGAACCTGGAGCTCAATGCAGAGACCGCTGACAGCTCAACAGACTGGAGACTGTCCTTCCCAAGGGACTCTGGTCTAAACCGGTTCCAGGCAGCTTAGCTGGTTTCTGCTTCTTCCGAGCAGCTGGTCTGGTCTCAGAGTCCAATTCACAGCTCTCCTCAGTTGGTCAGAAAGGGACTCTCAGCTTTGATTGCTTACTCTTTCAGGGAGGAGCCTAGTGAATCTGGTCAGTTTCAGGGACTCCTTAAATCTTGAGTTGTTTACCTTGATGTTTAAGGAGCACCTGTGAGATAGAATATCCTACAGGATATTCGTCTTATACCAGTATCAGAGGAAGCTGTTACACAATATTCCTTCAGAATTCCAACATGCGACACTGATAGTAAATATTAAAACAGAAACCTATCAGATTTAGTTGTGGGACACACTTGCACTGCAAATACAGTGTTTTTGGGTGTTGTTTTCTAAAATAGGTCTTAAGAGAGAAAAATGACAGTGGACCTAGTGACTGACTCCCAGGACCCTGAATCACAGTTATCTGCTGTGTGCTAAAGCCTTACCTCCCTTGCTCTGCCTAGATACTACTCTCAATCTCCCTATTAAAAAGAACAGAGGACTTGATCTAACTTGAACTTGCACAGGGCTTGCGCATGCTCTCATAACCATTGTGAACGCATGTATCCACCTTCCCTGTGGTGCCCAGGGCACCCAGCCTCTTGTATTCACTCACTGCCTCTGGGTCTTACAATCTCTTTGCCTCACCTTCCACAATGATCCCTGGGCCTCGGGAAGAAGGATGGAGTACAAATGTTCCTTTTAAAGCTGAAAGTTCTGAAGGCTCTTATTTGCTGCCCCTCGGTCAGTTGTGGCTGTTGGGAGAGGGAGAGTCAGCTCTCTAGAATCGTGTTAGCCTGTCAGGCCAGTGGAAACCCGGCACCCGGGGAGGCAGGGGCAGGTGCATCTCTGTGAGGCATCTCTGTGAGCCAGCCTGGTCTACAAATCAAGACCAGGACAGCCAAGGCTACAAAGGGACTCGGAAGAAGGACAGGAAGACAGAAAAAGAAAGAGAAATAGAAAGAGTGTTTAACCACTGAGAAGTCAACCAAACTCCAGTAGAAGGCCACGCATCTATGCATATATGGGCACCACAAATAGGACTTAATGACTGGAGAGAAAGACAGACAGACAGACAGAGGACACAAAGTTGAGTAGGGAAGAAAGAAGAATCTCATTTTGGAAAATTATCAAAGAACTACTAAAAATGTATTTAAAAAGTTAAAATTTTCCAACCAAGGACCATGTATGGATACAAACTATAACCCCTGCTTGGATGTGGCCCATGGTAGCTCAGTACCCAACTGGGTACCCTAGTGAGGGGGACAGGGACTATTTCGGTCATGAACTCAATGGCTGGCTTGTCGACTACCGCCCCCCCCCCGAGGGACCAGCAGCCTAACTAGATCCCAGAAGAGGACATTGCAGCCAGCCCTGAAGAGACATAATAAGCTAGGGTCAGATGGAAGGGGGTGAGGTCCTCCCCTATCAGTGGACTTGGAGGGGGGCAGGGAGAAGATGAGAGAGGGATGGGGAGAGTGGGAGGGACTGGAGGAGGGGGCTACGGCTGAGATACAAAATATATAACCTGTGATTAATATAAGAATAAATAAATTACTTAAAAACCATAACCAATCAAAAAATGAAAAAAAGTCAAAGTTTTAAAAAGAAAAACTCATTACATCCTTATTCTTCCCCTCCTATTCTTCCCAGACTAACTCACACCTTAGTCCTGTTGAGTTTGCCCTCTGTGATTAGGTCCAGAATCCTTACATTTTATTTCATCTTCTCCAGCATTAACTTAGATCAAGCTATGCTCACTTTTATTTGGAGGCCAGTGTCTTTTATATCCACTCTTGACCCTCTTATTTGTTTTCTACAAGTTATGACATACATTTGGTGATTTTTCTTTTCATTATCACCGTTGGTGACACAGCGCTGTTTTCAGAGCAAAACTCACAATCCTTAATACTGTAGGCAGATAACCAGAACCCCTACACAGATGTAGCCCATGGCAATTCAGTGTCCAAGTGGGTTCCACAGTAATGGGAATAGGGACTGTCTCTGACATGAACTTATTGGCCTGCTCTTTGATCACCTCCCCATGAGGGGGGAGCAGCCTTACCAGGCCACAGAGGAAGACAATGCAGCCACTCCTGATGAGACCTGATAGGTTAGGGTCAGAAGGAAGGAGAGGAGGACTTCCCCTATCAGTAGACTTGGGGAGGGACATGGGTGGAGAAAAGGGAGGGAGGATGGGATTGGAAGGGAAGGAGGGAGGGAGCTACAGGGGGGGGGTACAAACTGAATAAACTGTAATTAATAAAAATGAAAAAGGTAAAAAAATAATTATTACTGTAATTCATGAAGATTATTTTATTTAATAAATACACAAATATTCATGTGAAAAAAAATACTCTTGGCAGAGCTTGGCGTGGCTGTCCCCTGCCTGCCTGCTCAGGCCATCTTGTGTCACATGCCTTTCTTCTCTGTCCTCTGACATCAGAATTTTTAGAAATTCTTCTAACCAGCTACCTCCTTTCTGCCATTGCATATGATTTTTTTTCCCTTGGTTCATGCATACCTATTCAGGGAACCACTCTGTTTTAAGTTTCTCATCAACCTATCATTTGTCCTTGGTGTTTGCTTTTGTTTTGTTTCCTGCAAGCCTGGCTCCTCTGTCTGCACTGCAGACACATATGTAAAAACCGGACACTTTCTTTTGTGTTTGGCAGACACCACACCTGCATTACAGTCATTCTCATCTTATTTGGTAACAGAGTCCCCAGGGTTTAACGAGATGCATAACTTATGCTTGTTTCATATCTAAATACAAGTGTGTGGTTAAATAATGTGGCCAAAGATGTGAGAGTACGTCCGTTTACAGAAATGCCCTTCCCTATCCATTTCTCCTTTTTCTGGATGGAATGTAGACACTATGGGTAGAGACCTTGCTATCAGTCAGAATTATAAGTAGAAGCTGCACCCTGGGGACAGTTTGTGAGAAGGAAGATGAGTCTTTTGTCCTGTGGACACTATATCAATACTAGATTACTTATCTTGACATCAGAAGTAACTTCTGTATTGCACATGCCATCTTCATGCTGGCTTATTTATTTTAACTTGCATCTGAAACTAATTCAAAATGTTTCTGTGTAATTAGTATGTCTCCTCCATCAGACCAGGAACTGCATGAGGGCAGGAACCGTATCTGTTTGGATAATCTCCAGTTTTGTTTGTTTATTTGCTTTTCAGTCAGGGTCACACTCCGTAGCGTTGGCTGCCCTCGAACTCAAAAAGCTCCATCAGTTTCTGCCATCTGAGGTTAAAGGAGTGCACCACCACATCAGGCTTGAATGGTCTTCATAGTCTAAGGACCCAACAGGATAGCATGTATCTAGTATACACATAAATATTTGCAGACAAAAGAAAATAAATGGCAACTGAGGCAGGCAGACACATAGAATATTTTTGTAATCTGGGAGTCTCTTCTAAGGATGCATTCGGCAGCCTTGCTCGTTAGTCTGCACATACTGTGCATCACCTAGCAACATGGGACTCCTATCTGCATCTGGCTAGCCACACACCCCTCTCTAAACAATAGTATAAGTTCTTGTTCCCCCAACACTAATTTAATCTAAATAATTCCATTCAAATATTCTGCGTAGCCAGTATGTAGGATATAAAAGCTGAGCTGGTCTGAACTGGTTTGAGGAATATGCCCAATAAGTCAAACTGCGTCCTTCATGTGAACTTTTAGGGAGAGTCCTCAGTTTACTACCTTTCTTAGTCAGGGTTCCTATTCCTGTGATAAAAGACCATGGCCAAAAGCAACCTAGGGAGGAAATGGATTATTTTAACCCACTTATCTAGATCATGGTCCATAATGAATTGAAGTCAGGGTAGGAATCTGGAGGCAGGAAGTGAAGCAGAAGCTATAGGAAGGCTTGCCCCTCATGTCTTGCTCAGTCTGCTTTCTTATAGAACTCAGGACATACTGCCAGGGATGGCGCCCCCATAGTTGGTGAGGGGATGGCACCCCATAGTTGGTAGGGTCCTTGTGCACCAATTATTAATTTTAAAATGTCCTACAGACTTGTCTACAAGTATTATAAAGGCATTTTCTCAATTAAGATTCTGTCTTCCCAGATATGTCTAGGTTTATCTCAAGTAGATATAAAACTAGCCAGCACACTATGATTAAAATCAGATGCACTGTGCAAAAGAGCATGCACAATAGTAAAAACGTAATACAGGACCTAATCTGTCAGTCAAAACAGAGAACTACCTTCTCTAGAGTGTTGTTTTGCTCCAAATAAATATTTCTTCCTCCTTTTGCAAATTTGTGGGAGCACTTATTTTCAATTCTTTGAGGCTGGACTTAATCTGATTTTACCCCTGACTGTGAGTAAGGATAAAGGAAAATATAAAGAACTCCTTTGTGTTTTAGAATTTAAGAAAAATGTAAGCAAACCCCTATTAATTGACATAGCTAGTTCTCAGTCCATTGGATTGAATTGGCAATATTGATTAAATCATTCTCCATATGGAGAGACAGACAACATAAACAGAGCATGATAGAAAAGTCAGACTTTTCTCTATAGATACCATTACTGCAGCATGTTTTAGTTGATCCTGACAGATACATCCATCAACATCCACTTCCAGCAATGCCTTGGGCATTGGCTCAAGATAAATCCACAAATGACATAAAATAAAACATAGTGAGCTCAATAACATTTAGAACAAACTAACATTTAAAAATGCCTCTTTCATTTCCTAAGTTATCAATCAAAACCACTCTAATTTTTGATAAATCATAGATGCCAGCTTCTAGAAATACCTCCTGTTTGATGCTGAATTAATTTGCTATCAACAAGCGGTCCTAGGATGGTGTTGCTATGTATTGCTTTCCTCTTCCTACAGGGACTCTGAGGTCTCACAACAAACTGATTTAAGTGTATTTACCTAGTGTTCTTGATGCACCAATCTGTGTGCTGTGTGTGAACATACAGTAGTACCACAGAGGCTCTTCCTGTGTTCAAGGGCAGGAGGGGAAGAAAGATACTTAGTCAAAAACAAAAGCAAAACCAGCAGCAGCAACAACAAACCCACCAAATTTCTTTACTAAGAGAAGATTATATGTATATATTACATCTATATGAATATAAGTATATGTGTGTGTTTGTCCATGTGCCTTTGTATGTGTCTGTCTGTCTTTGTTTGTGTGTGTACATGGTTGTATGTATGTGTGTGTGTTAAGCATGTACTTGATACCCAGAAGTACAGCAGGGATACAGGGATCAAAAAACAACAAGTCCACAATTAGGAATGCAAAAATGGCTGAGTAGTGTCTGTCTACATTAACATTGGCCTGAGTCACTGATAGATCAACTTTTAGAGAAAAAGAAGCTTCTATTAAGTAAGTTAGATTGGAACATTCTGTTGCTTTCATATCCATGTACTCCTAAATCCTAAAAATAGTATCTGTCAAGTAGAATACTTGTGACATTTTCAACAACTGTAAGTTTAATTTTGCGGCAGTAAGAACTAATTAGAGGTATCATTAGGTCAATAAAACCTTGGTTAATTAGAGCTAAGTTTTCAGAATATCCACAGTTCAGTTTGGTTTGCTGTAGAAAGAAAGCACAGTAATTAACAGATTAGCTAATTAGGAAGAATTACAGGCTGAATGACTGTGTTGGTGCATTCAATGATCCAGTCTGGATGTTGGAGACTGTTGATTTCAGAGAACCCTCTCAGAAGATAAACTTAGTATCCACAGTACTCACGTGCATATGAAACATATGCCTTAGCTACTTTCTTGTTGCTGCAATAAAATACGCTGACCAAAGCAACTGAAAAGGGAAAGGGCTTGTTTTGCTTTACAGTTCCAGAGGGACACAGCCATTACAGCAAGAAAGATGCAGCAGCAGGCAGGGAGGTATGCTGGAAGGAGCAGGAGGCCAGCTGGTTACATGGAGTCTACACCCAGACAGCAAAAAGCAAGCAGTACGGAAGGGCTAGGCTATAAAGCCTCAAGGCTTACCTCAGTGACCCAGGACTTGAGAGATTTCACAACTTTCCCAAAGAGCGCCACCAGCTGGGAGCCAAGTGTTCATGCACATGAACCTGTGGAGAACTGTCACGTTCAAATCACAGTATGCACGTGCATCATGACTATGGCATATACATACATACACAATATATAGGAGAAATAAAAATAGATATAAAAGAAAGACTCATGCAGACTTCGGGTTTTCCTTGTACGTTCCATTAGAGCTTTGCGGTGCCCCGTTGCATAACTATCTCATAGTCAATCACTCTCCTACAGCAGAGGAAGGTGTGCTAATTGACCCCAAGTCCCTTTGATGACATAGCCCCTAACACCTAAGGATGTAACTGTATTTGCCTTTACTGAGGTGGTCAAGTTCAATGAGACTGTGACAGCAAGGTGCAATCCAATAAATCTGTGTCATTGCAAGAGAGAAAGACCATGTGAGCACAAGAAAATGAAATCAACCCTTTTGACATCTTGATCTTGGGTTCCGGCCTCTAGAACAACTTGAAAATAAATTAGCATCCTTCGGGCCATCCCATGTCAGTGTTTTGCTATGGAGTCCTGACAGGCTGAGGTAACCAGTATGTAGGTAGTTGCCAACATATTGCTACTATAATTAGTGCTGTAATGAGGAGTCTTGTAATGAGGAGTTGTTTAAGAGAGTTTTGGGGGAGGGGAGACGGGGGGTGATAAAGGGCCACAGTGGGATTGCTTGGTCAAAGGCTGAGCAGTTTTACTAGACATTGACAGATGCGCCTCCACCGGGACCAGCCGCTCAGTAGTGTTCAGCTCTGCATCCAGAGGCCCATGCCTTCACCATCAAATCAGCAAGTCAGGGTAATGCCCTATGTATAGCCCAGGCTAGCCTGGAATTCCCAGTCCTCACCCCCAAGTGCCAGGAGGACATGTGTGGGTCACCACACCAACTCTTTATTCTGCAAAAGCATATTATATATACGTACTTCTATAGAACAGTGGGAGTGTATTCTCTTTATATAGAATACTATGTCCTAGTGTTTCTGCTCAGTTTTTATGTGGTTGTTTTTTGTTTTTGTTTTTGTGTTTTTTAGTTTATTGCATTAGTTTTTACTTCGAAAAGATTTTAAACCTGCAAAAGTGGCCAGAATAGTATAAATACTTACTTCATATTCTCAATCCAAATTTACCAACTCAGTTACCAATTTCAATTTTCTCTTCTCTTTACTCTTTCTTTTCTTTTCTTCTTTTTTGGTGCCATTTGCTTTATTTCTCTTTCTCTGGACATTTCTAATTTGTAAATGTGAGGTGCTTTACTATAATACTTCAATACCAAATCCTCAAATTCATCAAATAACAGAAAAATTTAAATTTATATACTACTACTTAATCTACAGGTTTAATCAAAATCTGCCACTTATCCCAATAATGTCTTCTACAGATTACTTTTCTTCTCAGTCATTCAATCCAAGAAGTTGATCCTGGCAGCTCTTTACTCTTCCGGCACTGTGGATAGAACCCAGGACTTTGCGCATGTTAGGCAAGTGTTTTTCCACTGAGCTCCGTCCCTGGAGCTTGTTCCTGTAGCTCTCTCGACTTCGTTAACTTAAAACCATCCCTCAACCTGTTGTTGTCTGTCATCACATTGGAAATTTTGAAAAGCACAAGCCATTCATTCTGGAGTGCCTATGTGAGTGTGTCTGGTGTCTTCTTTGGGGTAGACTCTGGCCAGCATATCAGGTAGTTGACATTGACCATTTATAGGTAATGTTGACTTTAATCATCTGATTCAAGACACCTATCAGTTTTTTCCTCTGTAAAGTTGCTACTTTCCCTTCCTGAAGGTATTCATTATTTGTATCCTTGCTCTAATAAAATAGCCTGACAAAAGCAATTAAGAGACTTTCAGCTCGTAGATCCAGGGCACACTCCATCGAGGCAAGGAAGACCTGCTGGCAGAAGCTTGAGGCTGAAGGGACCTGGGCACTGAAGGGTGCTGCTCTCTGGACCCTGGATTAGGCTCAGACCACACCCAGACACCAGTTTCCGGCACAAAGAGATCCTTTATTAATCAAGGCAAAGAGAAAGCTGGTTGAATCTGAATTGGGCAGAAATAGCAGCAAAAACTTTGCAGGAGTAAGAGGAAAAAGGGAAGGTCTGTGTTAAAATGAGATAGGATGGGTTGGTAAATTCTGATTTGGCATTTTAATTAGGGTGGCCAAATGGGGAGTTTTGATTGCTGAACCTTGATTTTTTATAATGGTTGGACCTCGGTGATCAGCACTGAGAATGAGTCAGGCGTATGAAACATTGGCAATTAAGGGAATAGACCTTGGTGGCTAGCTTTAGGAATATAATCTAAGGGTTTAGCAAGGGAGAGGGAATGGGAGGAGGGCAAGACCTGCTGACACCATGTTTGCCTTGCTTGGGCCTGTTAGAGCCCTTCAGAGGCAGCTGGTTGCATGGAAACCCCAGAGGGATGTGACCACTTGTGTTCAGCTTGCTTTCTCCTTTTTACCCAGTCTATGACTCTTGCCTGTAGAATGGTGCCTCTCATGATGGGCAAGTCTTCCCTGCTCAGTTAACTCAGTGAGGAGAACCCCTGACAGCCTTGTCCAGAGGATTGCCCCTTATGTGATTTTAGATCACATCAAGTTGATAATATTAGCTGTCATGGCCAATATTAACCATCAGAGCAGTCCACAAGTAATTCACTGATGAAAGTTTAAGACCCATGTTGTTCCTTATCAAATTTTCGCAAACACATTTTGCACCCTTAAATGGCCCTTGCTTGAAATTAATAGCATGCTGTCTGCAAAGTAGAGGTTTTCTAATTTCATGATTCCTTCTGTAGCTACTAATTGTTTTTCTGTTATGCATTCTCCCTCATTCTCTCTGTCTCTGTCTCTCTGTCTCTATCTGTCTCTCTCTGCTTCCATATTTATCAATCTCTCTATTTAAATTCTGTACAAAGTCATGAACTTTTACTTTATCCATAAATTCTGCTCCATTACCACCATTATTGACTTTGATGTCACTTCTACCGTAAGCTTTCTCTCCTTTTCCTTGCACCTCCTTCTTAAGAACACAGCTTCTTGCAAATCTCTGTGAGCTGTAGCCTGTCGGATCATCCTAATACATGAAGGGGTGGACAGACTCGTGCCATTGGTTGGACATTTTGTCTTCACCGCTGTAGGTGCTTTGAGGCTGTTTCCTGGAAATGCTTGAACATAGCTGCTCTCTGGACAAGGCCTGCGCACAGGAGGCAGCTGTGCTTCCGGATGCCGTGTGGAGCCTCAAAGGCTGACCCATTCCCTCCAGGAGGGAGCTGGAAAGCTCTTGTGACTCATGGAGATCCTAAAACCTCAAGTCTCCCTAGATCCTCCATGAGGTCGTATAAGCTGTAATTACTGGAGGAGCAGAGACTCCCATTGGGTAGAGCTGTCGGAAAGCTGGAGTAGGGACTCCAGGGCTACAGCTTTCACCTATGCTGGGGTGGGCTTCTCCACAGTGCAATCACCCGAGTTACCTAGGCCTAAAAGTAACCCCAGTAAATTTACTGGTTCACCAGCCCAGACCTGGGTGGACTTGCTTCTTTGGTCTGTCGTTGATCTGGCTGGAGTAAACAGGCATTTATTTGCATCTCTCTAAGAAAAGTCATACAACAGGATGTGCAACAGTGAGCCAGCCATCCTGCCTACCCTTCTGAAGAACCAGGATGGCATTACTATGGGGCTTAATCCCTCTACTGAGGCATCCCTCACTTTCTGCCCAGTCAGCAATCATGAAGTAACATCTTGGGAAAGCCCAGCACTTGGGTTTTGGCCTATTGCTGAACTCATGGCTGCCAGTTGTGGTTCTCAAGGCTAGGCTAGGGGAATTCTATGCAAGGGAGATGCGTGGGGGTTGGTATAGCTTTGTTGAAGGAAGTCTTCCATTGGGCACTTCCTCTGAAGTTCACCATCCCAGGCACTAGCTTCCTCTGCCTAGGGACTTCAGGAGTTCAGCTTTCCTGGGCCTCAGGCTGAGGGGCAGCCTCCATTCTAGCCTTGGTGGGCCCCTGTTCTTCCATCTGTTTACCTGTTGCTGCGTGCCCCTTCAATGTCTGCCATCCAGACATTGAATAATAACTCCCACGAAGATAGGTTAGCCCCTCTCTCCACACTGCCAGTAGTTACTTCCTCTTGTAGTTTTGTGTGTTTTCAACAGAGTCTGAAGACAAGCACATGACCATGTGTAGATCTTGGCTTTCACAATAAGATGTTGTGTCTAGGGAGTGCTTCTGGGAAGCTGAGGCTTAAGTCTCTGTCCTAAACCCATCACCTGTACACCGCCATCATCTTCTGCTTCTTGCCTTCCATGGCATCTTACAACACCAATGTGCCCATGATTTCCGGGGAGCCATTTTCCCAAATAGCTGATTCATCGCTGGCATTTCCTCCTGCCATTCCAAAGAATGGCACATAAACACTAGCACCACCTTGTTCCTTCTCACAGTGCAAGAACTTTCAAAGGTTTTAAGCAGGAGAAGAATCAGAAGCAAAGCTTAGGGAGAAATGAAAGCTGCAAGCTTTAAACTGATCCCAAACAACTCTGTTACCGCCTTTCTACTTTCAATTCCCCTGATAAATACAGATGCTAACCTATCCTAAGAACTGTCTTTTCTAGGGACACTGGAAGGGCTAAAGTACAATGTTCAGGCTTGTAAAGAAGCAGAGGGAAAGCCACCTAATATGGCCAGAGTGGTGAGAGTTTATCCATTCATCTAAAGGGCTCAATGGACACTGAAGACATAGCATTGCCCTCAGGAACCTGCAGCTTCATCTGTCAGGTTTTTAATTATGAGGCCAAGTTGGGAAGAAGCAATCGACTGTTCACTACTCAAGATAAACGTGGTGGTCCATGAGAGTCCACGACGGCTCCAGGCATGCAGCCTGTCATGGTGAAAAGCTGTCAAAGACTGGAGTGCAAGATGGCAGAAATCAACAAGTCCAAGAAGCAGATGGCACTAAGCTCACAGTTCACAGAGAAGGAAGTATGCCAGCGTGGCACACCGCAATGTTATACGAAATACAGATGAAGATAAAGGCTGTGTCTCAGCTCACCTGCACCATTTGCCCTTGCGGAAGGGCTGCTGGGTTATTTAGAACTGGCAGAACACCTGCTGGAAGATAGCCCGCTGTTTGTAATGCCAGAATGAAAAGCTAAGAGTGTTTTATTCAGGGCAAATTTAGCATTTGCTTCAATTACCTCTTGTTATAACCAACAACTTTAAAACCAGGCAGATTACACAAACATTTTATTATATGTTCTAATAATACATTTGACTGAGTAATTCTCATCTTTCACCTCAACTGGAATTGACCGCAGTGGCAGCAGTCTTTTGGTGGATGAGCTGCTGTGTGGCATCCAAAAGCTTCACTCATGTTTGGTACTGTGGGATGAATGGAAACCTGGGCCTAGCTGGGGTTGACAATGGGAATGAGCCATATGTGTCACTTCAGCTTGGCAGTTCCAGCACTATTGGATTTGTCCATAGTGGCTCAGGGCTCAAAGAGAACGTATGGCAACAGATAGAACATATGACATAGGATCTGAGCTGCAGCACCCACTATAGGCAGTCATCAGACTGTTCACACTCAAGGCGAGGGAGAATGGATCTTACTTCTTGAAGCAATGCATAGCCACCTTAGACAAGCATAGTATTAAAAAGGAAAGTAAAAAGGACAGTGCTACATTGTCTGACCTCCAGAGAAACTATGTAAGTCAAGGTTCTCCAGAGAGAGACAAAACCTAGAAAATAGGTCTCAGTTACTCTTCTATATCCATGATTCAACAAAACAAAACCCACCGTGACCAAAAGAACTTATAAAACAAAGCTCTTAACTTGGGGCTTATGTTTCAGAGAGTTAGAGTCATGATGCCATAGAAAAACCACAGTAGCAGTAACATCTAAGAGCTCACATCTTGAGCCATAAAGCTTGAGGCAGAGAACACACTGGGGATGACTCAAATCTCTTGAAATCTCAAGCCCACACCCAAGCAGCACACTACCTACAACAAAGCCACACCTTCTAATCCTTCCCAAACAGTTCCTTCAACTAGGGATCAAGTGTTTAAAACATATGAGCCTATGGAGGCCATTCTCATTTAAACCACCACAACAGGAGGGAGAGAGAGAGAGAGAGAGAGAGAGAGAGAGAGAGAGAGAGAGAGAGAGAGAGAGAGAGAGAGAGAGAGAGAGGTGAGCTAACTCATTAGGAAAGTTGTTCACATGATCATAGAGGATGAGAAGTCTCACATCGGCTGTCTGCAAGACAAAGACCCAGGGATGTTCAGTCTAAACCTAAAATACTGAAAATCCAGGGGTTGGGTGCTACTATAGAATAAAGGAAATGGGGAGTGTAATTCTGATGAACAGAGGAAGCAGAAGAGTAGACCCCAACTACAGAGGGAAAGGACCAATTCATCTGTCTGTGCTTTGTCCATGCGCCACCCCCCCCCATTGCTACAGTAGCACCCATGCATATAGAAGACAGACCATTCCTCCTCAGTGCACTCAAACTTTTGACAGTCTATACTCCAAAATAATTTTTTATCAGTAAGACTGGCACCTAGAATTAACCATGGTAACCAACCCTCTGGTTTCTTCAGGACTGAGCAGTTTCCAAGGACTTGAATGGCTGAAACCAAGACCATTCCAGAGAAATGGGTTATGCTGGTTATCCTTTCTTGGCCCCTCTTTTGAGTCACCGTGACTTTGATTGGGTAAGGGGTTCATCTTATTTTGGTTTGCTGGAGTACTCTTGCAGGAAATGTGCATAAGTAGGTATGGAGTTCTAGCAAATGGCTCAGGAAACAGCTCTCAGAGAGTGAGCCAGCAAACATAGATCCTTGGAAGTAAGGAGAAGAAAGGGCATTGTGAGAGAAAGGGGATTTGTGGAAAGAGTCACTATCAGAGTGCATTAACACTCTCACATGACTGGTTTCGTTTACTCTTCCTCAAGCCCTCCTGAGCCAAGTGTCCAGAGCTACCTGAATATCTTAGTGAGCAATGCGTAGAAATCAAGTTCAAGTTTATCCTTTGCTACTCCTATTACTTATGTGACTTTGCATAGACCCTCAGCCTTTCTGAGTCCTGCTTTTTTTTATCTTAAAAATCAAGTGTGAGTTTACCAATTCATCTACTTAAAAATCATTTTCCAATATTCATATTGAACCCAGGACCTTGTTCATGCTAAGTGAATACTCTACCTATATGTCCATCTTTTTAGTTTTTTTCTTCATTTTAGGAGATAGGGAGATGGCTCAGTAGGTCCCTATCATAATAATATAAAGCCTAGCACGGTGGTCTGTGTGTGTAACACAAATGCTGAAGGAGGCAGACACAGGCAGAACCCCAGAGCTCATTGGCCTGCTAGTCTTGCCATCAGTGAGCTCTAGGTTCAGTTAGAGACCCCGTAAATAATAAATAAATAGGGTGGCTATTGATAGAAGACACCCAATGTTGGTGGCTTATACATGTACATGCATATGTACATGGATGCATCCACACTACTCACACAAATGCACACATGAACAGATACCCACATGTGGTAGTTTGAATGAGAATGGCCTGCACAGACTCACATATTTGAATGCTTGGTCCCTAGTTGATAGAGCTATCTGGGAAGGATTAGGTGTGGCCTTGTTGAAGGAGGTTGGAGGAGGGCGTGGACTTTGCTGTTTCAAAAGCCCAAGCAGTTCCTTTATCTCTGTGCCTCATGTTTGTGCATGAGGTCTAAGCTCTCGGCCACTGCTCCCCGCCATTTCTGCCCCCATCCTCCCCGCCATCATGTTCATGAACTTCAATCCCTTGGAACTGGGAACTCCAAATTAAATGCTTTCTCTTGTAAATTTCTTTGGTCATGGTGTTTTGACAGTAAAAAAAAAAAAATTGTAAGTAAGACAATGGAGTGAGTACCTTCTTTCTGCCTCTATAACACGTATAGCTCAGCTAACTCATGTCATACACTGTTAAAATTTTTTGTAATTTGCAATATTATTCATTAAAAACTTTTTTGCTTTAACAAGGTTCCTCATTCTTCCATGTGTCGTATCATAGAGGACACGTGGGAAAGTCCTGAGGAAATAGATAAACTTGGAAATTGATGCTTGGGAACTGAAAGTAACTTCCACAAAGACACCTAGCAAGATGATTAGTTCAGAGGTTGACAAACAATATATCCTAGGTCAAACCAGGCCCAATTCCTGGTTTTGTAAATGAAGTTTAATGAAGGACTTCATTTATTTACTCCATAAGGCACAGTCAAGTGTTTGCTATAGAAAGTCCACGGCCCACAAGGCCACAGGTCCATCTGATGGGAGCTTAGAGTCAATGTTCATCCTGTTAATAGGTCATTGGTTTGGGGTTTTTGTTTGGTTTTTTTTGTTTTTTGTTTTTGTCATCTCCTAATTTTTAAAATTCTCACTAATATTTATATATGGCCACAACATTTTCTCAATACAGCCTATCACTTAGATTTTATTCAGGAAAGTCTGAGGGTTGTTCTTTTCATTTTATAATTGAGAACATTAAGGTCTAGGAAGAACAAGATTCCTCAGAGGGTTAAAAGGCAG
Source organism: Pachyuromys duprasi (assembly GCA_028658305.1). Classification (NCBI taxonomy): domain Eukaryota; kingdom Metazoa; phylum Chordata; class Mammalia; order Rodentia; family Muridae; genus Pachyuromys; species Pachyuromys duprasi. Next base: position 29,400,309 of record CM053756.1, on the reverse strand, counting down.
AGGGAGATGCAAACTCACATCTTCCAACCTAAGTCTAGTGTTTTTCCCTCTCAATCTCTTTTCCTCAGGCTTTGTCACATCTGTCCATACTTTAATTTCTAAATACCAACCCCTGCTGGTTGACCCTTAGGAGCTGGTATTTAGGGCAGCCTGGTTTTCTGTAGGGTGGTCCTAAGAGGAGGTGCTTGTCTCTCGTGGTTTTCTTGCTGTTCCAACTCAAGCTACCCTACAGCTGTAGCACAAGATGACAGGAGAATCCAAGATGACAGCCGTGCACTCAGATGATGGAATAAATTGTAGCTCTCAAAAGTGTAGTTTATTGAGCAGGAAGCATACGTTGTTCCTTGGGCTTATGCCCACCATTTGTTTTATTTCTAAGTATCTATCCATTTGGCTAAGCACATGATTCAGTGGACTCCTGGCTTCTGTAAGGCTGCAGTAGTCTCAGCTGTAGCTCAAAAAGATAGCTGGTCCAATATAAATGATAGGAACCCAGGCCACACTTGGCTGTTGCAGCAGTATCAAAGGCACATGCTCTTTTCTAAATGTTTTCTCTATACATTTCTCTTTTTTAATTTTAATTTTATTTTTATTAATTACAGTTCATTCACTTTATATCCCAGCTGTAGCCCCTGCCCCATCACCTCCCAAACCCTCCCTCTTCCTCTCCTATGCCCCTCCCCCAGTGCAATGATAGGGGAGGTCCTCCTCCCCTTCCCCTCTGACCCTAGCCTATCAAGTCTCATCAGGACTGCCTGCATTGTCTTCCTCTGAGGCCTGGTAAAGCTGCATCCCCCTGAGGGGAAGCTGATCAAAGAGCAAGCCAATCAGTTCATGTCCAAGACAGTCCCTGTTCCCATTACTAGGGAACCCACTTGGACACTGATCTGCCATGGGCTACCTCTGTGCAGGGGTTCCAGGCCATCTCCATGCATGGTCCTTGTTTGAAGTATCGGTCTCACGAAAGACCCGTGTGCCCAGATTTTTTGGTTCTGTTGCTCTCCTAGTGGAGCTCCTGTCCTTCCAGGTCTTTCTATCTCCCCCTTTAAATATATAAATGACTTTCGTTTGTGACATTGACCAGTAACTGGCAACATGCACCCAGTTCTGTGAAATGCCCGAGTGCATGGGAAGCTTTCTTCATTTTCCAACATGAGCTGACCTTGTGTGCTTCAAGAGAGCCCTCTTCCGCCTCCTCAAATCCATCCTGAGGGCTTTCTCATTTCCCTCCTCGAAGGAGATATCCATCATTCTCGGAATGATGTGTCATTGTGCTTGGCTCTCTAGCGGCTACTCTGAACAGTCTCACTAGATCTGAGTGACATCTGTCACTTAGAGCAGACAGAGGGACTCTTTACCATAGATGTGGTAGAAAGTGTCACTTTCTCTTTGGGAATCGAAGCGGAAAGCAGATTTCATCCACTGGGTGACGTCAGTACAGCCAAGGCCTTGCCATTACCCTCTGAACTACATTTCCCACAACCCCTCACCCAATGCCATCAATTCCCTTCCTCCATTATATCATACTAAACATCAAGTAGCCAGGACCTGTGCTGATTAACAACTTGCAGGGAAATCGAGTGTCCCCGTTGATTCAGAAGTCCCTTAAAGCTTCTAAGAATAGTCTACACAGGCGTTTTCATAACCGGAAGAAGTGGCTGTGTATCTCAAAGAACAGCAATCCCATCTGAAGTGTTAACTGCTGACACACGCTGGGAGGTAGTATTTTTAAATGGGTAAAATTTTAGCCTTGACTCCTGATTTGTGTTTAGACTTTGATGACTAAATTTCTCTAGAAGACAGATTATTTTGGGAACAGTGTGGAATAGGACTGGCTTCATTTCAGATTCAAGCTTATCACTGTGTACATTTCGCCTCCACATTCTTTCATCTCGACTTTCATGGCCAGGGTTTGTGGCCTTTCCTCTCTTTTAAAGGCAAGAGGTACCAGCATGGGACACAGCAGAGGCACCAGGAGAAGGGAAAGAGCCTCCCACCTGGGAAATGAATAATGGGTAAGTAGGACTTTTAAGAACCTGGGAAGAAAAATTCCTATTCCGTAGGGAATTTTTTAAAAAATATATTTAAAACACTCAGCTTTTAAAGATGCAAGACAGGCATCATTAAGTTAAAATCTTGAACAAATGCCAAAAGCGTCTACGGCTTGACAAATGTGAAGCCTGTCTCCTCGGCCCATCGAAGCCGCCTATTGCAGGAAAGCTGAAATTCACAGCTTTCAAAACAGCTCTACAGCTCTACATTCCGGAAGCTTCTGGGCGCTTAGAATACCAGAAGGATTCCAAAGGTCGGCTCTCTTCTCCCTGGTCTCCCCACTTTGTGCTGACCCTGACCACCGACGTTTAAACATCGAGATAGCAAAAAAAAAAAAAATTAATATTTTTTCCTTAGCTATTTTTAAGAAGTTGTTGAGTGCAGATGTGCCCATCACTTACACCCCATGACTAGCACTTATGAAAGAGTTCTCTTTTTTCTTTCACAGCAGGATAAAAATTTCTGCATAAAATAACCCCCCTGCCAACCCAGAAGCACAAGCGCTTGAATTTTACTTTGGTGGGACTAGCCGCTTTAGGGGTAAAAACCAGCTTACTGACAAAGCGCCACCCCAGACTCCTGCGGACCCCACAGGGCTTCCTTCTTACTCTGCAGCTGTAGGCTGCGTCCGTGTGGACCGACAGAACATCGGCCCACAAGCGCGTTACGATTCTGATGTCCAAGAGAGGGTAAAATGCTCTGCGGTGTGCTGTCCTTTCTAAGGCAGGAGACTAAACCACGGCGTTTGTGGAAGACTTCCAATACGAAGTGAAACTTACGTTCGCAGCTGTTAATGGATTGAGGGAACTAGAATCTAGGTTATTCAACAATTACCTCTCTTGTAAAATGAAAGTGCTCTCTTCAAAAGCTCATTGGTAGATTCCATGAAACATGGGACTTTTTCTTCAATTCCCAAGCCCCCACATTCTATCTTTTTTTTTGTCTTGTTTTGTTTTTCTTTTTCCCTTAAACCTTAACACTTCAGGTTGTAGGCATGACAGGCAATGAGCAGGTGAAGAAGCAATGGAGAAGCAATTTTTCCAAACCTTCTGTGTGAGCTAGTAAGCTTCAGAATATGCCGCTGTGCTCCAGAGGCTAGAGAAGTGTAGAGAAGGAGCTGTATCAACCACGGGAGCCTTAAAGGAAAGCTCATGTCTCTTTGGACTTTAAGATTTTCCTACTCACAGTATTTCATTTTTGTTTGCTGAAATAAATAGTTGTTTTTTTTTCCCCTGGAGTGGGATAGCTTAGTGGAAAACTAATTAGTCTGATGCTGGGAATACAGACATGAAGGAAACTGAGTCCCTGATTCATAGGACTTACAGGCCTGAAAGTGACTGTGGAGGAGAACAAAGCCAATCAGAGTGTAAATAACTCACACCTCAATTGTGGCAGATGCTACACAGCAGAGGTAGTAGCAATATTAGCTATTAGACATGATAGATAATCATTATGGCAGCCCCTCATCAGGGAGTCCTAAATCCCAGCAGTAAGTACACATGCAAAGATGGGATGGAGTCCTCCTCTTTAGAGAAAAGGAAAAGAAAACAAAGGTTAGGAACAATGTGAATAACCAGTGATGAAGCCAGAGAGCAAGTCATGACTGGTCAGTCAGAACGTCATTGAACAATGAGTTCATATTTTACCCAAATGTATGTCCATGTCCTATTTGTCTCCAATACCAGTGTTATCCAACCAACCTTAGCAACAAAACTCCCAAATTCTAGACAGGGGCATGGCTGTTTCCAGTAGAAACTACATTTCCCAGAATCCTATTTGATTTGGTTCTGCCCAGTGAGGTATAAATACAAGTACTAGCAGCAACTTGGGGGAAGTATCTTTAAAGCAGAATGTGTATTCTTTTCATGTTCCGGTTGATGGGAATGCTGTTTTGGTGGTAGGATTTTGCCCCTGCGCTGTGATGTAGGAGCCACATTCTGAAGACAGCAGAAGCCTGGATGCCTGCCATCATGGCAGGGTACACAGGCATCCTGGATAGAAACCTAGACTTCTTTATGAAAAAAGTACACTGAATTACACTTAGATTTAAACTATACTTATCTGAGACTTATGTATGTCCGTCTTTACTAAGCCAATTCTAAACTGATAATGAACTCATTTCCTTAAAAACAACTGTCTATAATAATGACTGTTAAACTCACAAAATTCTATGGTTTTTATAAGGTCCCTGAGTGGATACTTAGCATAAGAACCAAACTCCAGCAAAGTTTGCTTATATTTCATTTGTTCATTCTTTAGCGTGGCCATTTGCTATGTGCTGTTTACAAAGTAGTTTTGATATTATAGAAGACAAAACTCACCAACAGTTTCCTGCTTTCTTTAAAAGGCATCACTAACAAACTGAAGGTCACTAATGGAGACTAATAAAGCTAACACATGACTCTAAGAAAGCAGATGTAGTCACCATAAAGCAAAAGCTTGCATAGCGTCCTCTCACCGGTCCAGGAGCAAGTGGGACACATGAAGACTCAAAGTTCCAGCCCAGGAGAACTTCATAGAATGTTTTTATTTGTTCAATTCAATAATTAATAGGTCTGTGCTGGCCAGAGCAGGCTGCCCAGGCAAAGCAAACAGGCAAAGATCACTCTGGTTTTTGAAAGCAGGAATTAACTAGGAAAACTCAGGTAGGCCCTGGGCTTCCAACACCTGCTGATGAGAGAGGGCTGCCTTCACGTGCTACTGCCAAAACTGGGCCCCGAGGCTGCTGAGACCTTGAAAATGAATGCTACTGCTTTGCAGGAGAGAAACGCAGAACTGTACTGAGAAAGGAAGGGCCCAAAGCCTTACTGAGCAGCACTTTGACCATTTGCCAGCACAAGGAGAGCAGGAGGAGGAGGACCAGGACAGACAGATACCAGAAAATCTGAGTAGGATGACTTGAGTCCAATACCCAGGACTCACACGGGAAAAAGAAAAAGTGACTCTTGCAACTCATAACACAATCTCCACACAATCAGGGCATATGTGCATGCACTTGCATGTACACACACACACACACCACTAAAATAAATGTTTAAATTATTTTCTTTAAAGTGTTTTCCTGTTAAGTCTCGGGAGATGGCTGTAATAAAATAAGCATCTGTGAGCCAGAGTTTGTGCAAGTGAATTAAAAAGGAGTGGAGGAGTGGATGTGTTGTGATGTATATGAAAAAAAAAAAAAACAGCCACACACGTGCCTGTGCAAATGACATGTCTTCAGAGTCACTTGGGATTGATAGCGGCCACAAGGCTCTGCCAGAAGTGGAACAGAGAGACTTGGGCATGTCTGCACTGTTCAGATTGTCATCCTGGGTACAGCTGGTTTGCGTGACTTCAAAATTAAAACCAGGAAACTGATACGAGTGGCTAGAAAAAAATAGATAAAAGATTATCAAAATATCGAGGAAGTTGCTTTTGGGCATGCATAGCAGCAGCTTCTAAACACTCACTTCTTCTGTAACGGTTTCTGATTCCAACACACCTTTGGAAGTCAAGAAATAAAAAAAAAAAGGAACAAAGCAATTCTTGTTTTCAACTAATATTAGAACAAAAAATACTGGCTCTTACCAATACACGGCAAAAAAAATGAAAGGATAGGAGTAAGATGTACTAGGGAAAAATAGCCACTCATTATTTATAATTGAATGGAAGGCTATGTGGTCAGATCTAAGATCCAGAGAACCCACACAAAAATATGAGCTAAAGAGCTGAGCGAGTTCACTACATTAAAAAGAAGGGAAAGGAAGTGGAGGAGGAGGAAGGAGGTACAAAGCATAGGCCAGGCATGATGATGCAGACCTTTAATCTCAGCACTTGGGAAGCAGAAGCAGCAGGTCTCTATGAGTTTCAAAGACAGCCCGGTCTATACAGCAAGACCAGGCCAGCCACAGAGACATACTGTGACCCTGTCTCAAAAACAAACTAAAAGAGCAAAACCAAAGCTATAGGAAAAAGTTAAATGCATCTCCTCACACTAGCACAAGGAGAACACACAATTCTAAAGAGACGCCATTTTAATAGTATGAAAACCACTTGGTACCTAGAGCTAAATCTAGTGAAGATATGCAAGTCCAGATGGCGTGAGCACCCAAACTTTTGTGAAATGTGTTTAAGATACAAAACTACGAGGGCTCATTATTTGTGGTATGCCAGAAAATTCCACGCTGTGAAAGTGTCTCTCCTCTCCCTATTCGGCCACAGCAGAGTGATTTCGATAAAAATTATGATAAGCTTTGGTCTTGTGTCAACAGCTGTAGCCTAAAATTTATGGGGAAGGGTATAGGTGAAGAATAGTCGCTACGCTGGAGTTGTGATTTGGGAGTGAAACACTTGACTCAGCCTGTTTTTGATCCACGGTGGTGTGCAAGGGATGGTCAAGATACTACCAAGAAAGGAGAACAAAAAGGACTTAATTGCCAGATAAATCTGTTCAGCTAATAGTGATACAAGTGCTAAATGAGCAGGATATAAACTATGAAAATTCCAACAGACCAGAAAGAAAGGACTGGAGAGTGAGCTTTGCAGACCCAGGAGCTGGCCAGAAGTCCAAACTTAAAAACCAAGCCAGGGAGCTACAGATGGGCCTTTCTGTAGGTCGGGCCTGTGGGTATTCTACATCATACCACATATGTTTCCCTATACACATCAAAATCAGTTCTACCTCAAGCAAATATATTTAAACAGGAAGGAAAAGGATTTAAGCAATGTAGAAAGCAACTTGGGGCTTAACCTTGAAGTAAGGAAAAAATTTAAGATACAAAGGGTCCCAAATCAAATATCATGATTTTGGATTTAGTTTTATTAAAATTAAGAGTTTTTGTTTATCAACAGGTAATATGCAAAAGAATATTTTCTTAAAAGAGGCCAGTGTTTGGAAGTCTCAAAATATACACAAGATATACATACATGTATACAAAAACATATATCTTACTGTCCACATTATAAAATAACTTCTATACGCAATAGAAAAAAAAAAGACATAGGTCAGAAAAATGAATCAGAGCGTCCAGCACATCAGGGGAAAAACACAAACAGTTCCTAGCCATGAAAAAGGTTGTTCAGTGGTAATGAGGGAGGTGCAAAGTGAAGTCATGTTGAGATACTGAACTCATTCCTGCAGGTTCAAATAGATTAAAAAGGCTGATGCTGTTCAGTGCTGGCGAGGCTTGTCAGGCTTGACAGTACCTAGCACATTAGAAGTTGTGACCCAGAATGCTCACTCCTTTTTGTGCCCTGGAAAAATTGAGGCATCCATGCCTCTGTGTACATAACTATTTACAGCATCATTTTATGTGAAAGCAGAAGAATTATAAATGACTTAAATGTTATCAGTGGAAGAATTAGAAAAAAAACCCCTTGATGTTCATAAGACAGTTTTGTAAAAAACATGGGAATGAACTTTAGCCATATACACCAACATGAATGAATCTCAAAAATGTTAAATTTATTGAAATAAGTATCTTATAAGCACACCTACACACATCATACTTCCATAAAATTCTAATAATCACTCAATGCATGAGAAACAAATCAACATATTATTTACAAGCATAAATGTACATACTTATCATAAAAAGGGAAATGTGTATGTAAAAAGATGTTGACACCAAATAGTCACCAGGGAAATGTACGTAAAAAGCAAAATGAGAGACCATCACATACCCATTATAAGCAAGAAGACAGAGAGCTCCAAATGTTGGTAAAGAGGAGAAGAAACTGTCATCTTCTGACTTATCTGGTAAGGATGTGGAAGGCTGCAGTTGCTTCAGGACACAGTCTGGATAAAACGGAAAACATTTGCTCCAAAGGTTAAACATAGAATGACCCAGAAACTCCCCTCGTAGGGCTCAAAACACTGAATATGTTAACTTCACACAAAACTTTACAAGAGAGTTCACATTAACATTATTCATGATAGCTACAAAGTGGGAACAACCTAAATGCCATTCACAGGTGAAAAATGAAAAATAGAAAGGTCTATACAATGAATACAGTTTGGCAAAAGAAAAGAAAGAAGTTCTGATATGAGCTATAGAAGAAATTCAAACACACAAGTTGAAAGAAAAGTCCCCCCACCAAAAAAAACCCCACATCCTACAATTCTCTTTGGGTGAAGTACCCCCAAAGGTAACTGTAAATAGACATGGAGGTGATTGGTAACTCCCTTGGGTGGGGCAGTGGGAGAGTGAGATGAGGTCGCCATTGAATTGCTCAGGACACCTTAGGGAGGAGGACGTGCCCTAACGCTGACTGTGGGCTTGGTTGCATGGCTGTGTCCCAGAATCTGCTCCACTGTGCTGCACCATAAATGGCTTCACTGTACAGTATGTGACTCATAACTCAACAAAACCTCCACCAGAAAAGTAAGTGGATGGTAACAATAGCAAGGAACTATAACAACAAAATTCAACTTAATGGCACCTTTGAGGAGGTAGAAAAGGCAATGGAGTCATTAGGATGCCTTTTATTAAATTAGATGATGTCACATAGGTACGTATCATGCATACCAAGTCTTGATGCTGTGAATCCTTAAAGTATTTCAGTCACTCAAAAAAAAAATAGGTGAAAATGTTTAGCCTCTCTAATAGCAACTCAACAGGGGCTGGAGAGTTAGCTCAGTGGTTAAGAGTGCTGGCTATTCTTCCAAAGGTCCTAGGTTCAATTCCCAGCAGACACATAGCAGCTCACAGCTGTCTGGAAGCCTAGCCCCAGGGGATCCGAGACAGAGACCCGTAGCCAGAACACTCACACCCGTAGAACAAAATGAAAGGAAAGGAAAATCAGCTGTCTTTTCACAGTAATACTAAACAGTCTCAGCATTCCTGCTGAGCCTATAAGTTACCCAGGGTCGGCTCCGAGTGTGAAGCACATACTCTCACACAACAGGGAGCTGGAAGGTGTTTCTAGGGGACAACTCGTGGTTTGAGCCTTAGTTACTTGCAGTGTCTGCCAGGTACTTCAGCTTCTAGAATACATGTACATTCTCTCTCCTTGAGTCAGAGCTGCTCTTAGGACTCACATCTTTAAGAGAAGTAGCTGGCAGTTTCCATTTTCCCAGGTACTGGAAGCTGTCTATCAAACCATAAAGGAAGCCAGACTAGTCTGTAGGGTGATGAGGGGTCACAGAGAAAAAGGCCCTGGGCAGGGAAGCCTACCTTGTATGGTCCTGCCTCCCAGTCAAACTCCAAACCACATCCAGACACATGACACAGGACAAGAATCAAAACTTCTCATCTGCGCTCAACCCGCAGAACCCACAGTGAGAACCATTCATCTTGGTTGTTTTAAGATGTGAAATTTGGGATGGTTTGCCAAACATCACAATATCCTAAGGAAACAATGGACGAACAAATCTCTGTGCTCAAGAAACCCACATACACACGCTTTGCCATATCAGGAAAAGAAATAGAATGCACCTAAATCCTCGGTAGAGATCCTGGTGTTCATTGGCTGCTCAGCTTCCACTCCTCCATTTATTTCCTAACAACCTCCCCTTCGTTTACAGCATGGCTTTTGTGGGGCTCCCCTTCACCGTCAGTGGACAGATGACTCAGGTCCACACCATATGCTCCTGGGACTGGTCAGGTCCAGGCCATGACTCAGAGCTGTAGTCATAGCGGTTGTGGATCCCAGGCAAGCACAGCAGCCTCCAGAAACCCTCCTTTCCCTCCAGCCTGCTAGTCACAGATGATGAAACAGATCTTTTTTTTTTTAACTGCTTTACATCCTAGTTGTGGCTTCATCCCTCCTCCCCCTCCCAGACCCACTCTTCCACCCTCTTCCCTTCCCATCTCATTTTTCTCAGAAAAGGGAAGCACCCTTTCCCATCTAGCCCAGCTTATCAAGTTTCATCAGTACTAAGCGTGTCCCCTTCCCCTGTGGCTTGGCAAGGCTGTCCCACCAGAGGGAAGTGATCAAAAAGCTGGCAAGTGAGTCTGTGCCTGATGCAGTCCCCACTTCCTTTACTAGAGGAGACCCACATGAGGCCTAAGCTGCCCATCTGCTACATCTTTGTAGGGACCTAAGCCCAGTTCATGCATAGTCCTTGGTTGATGCTTCAGTCTCAGCAAGCCCCTCTGAGCTCTGGTTAGCTGGCTCTGTTGCTCTTCTTGTGGAGCTCCTGTCGTTCTTGACAGAGTGGTCTTCTGAGTGGTGCTACCCACCAGCGCATCAAAACAGATGTGGAGACTCATAGCCAAACATTCAGTGATGCAGAGGGCATGTTACAGAAATGTGGGAGGAAACAGAAAAGGACCTAGAGGTGATGGAACAGATCTTAAGAGGCTGAGAATTAAGCAAATGCAGGGCTGAAAGATGGAGAGAAGGAATTCCAGGTCCTCCGTCAAGCCTGGATTGTCTGGTTGATAAGCCACAGGAAGTTCTGTGTTTTGTTTTTGGCTTAAGTTGGCTGAGTTGAACAAATGCCAGGTCTGTCTCCATCAGGGAAAGCCAGTTTGCAGAAGAGCAAACATCTACCCAAACCAATTCCAGAGAAAAGAGGAAATAAAGGAACAGGAAAGCTGATGGGAAAGCTAACAGTCACAGCCTTGTCCATATCTCACAGTTGGTGGTTCAAATCCTGTGTCTTTTCTGTTTGTTGTTTGTTTATGGCAGGATTCTTCAGTTCCCTTTATACAAATCTACAGAGAGAATATCTTGTATGTTGTATGGATGCAGTTCCTGTCAATTAAAATTTTTTTAAAAAAAAGGAAAGGAAAGGATAGAACAAAAGATAGGACATCTGGTAGGCAGAAAGGATTCTGGGATAGAGCTAGGCACAGGAGATTTACCTGGGAAGACATGAAAGAGGACAAAATCAAGTCTGAAGAGAAGGCCAGGGGTTAAAACTACTGACTGCTCTTCCAGAGGACCCAGGTTCAATTCCCAGCAACTGCATATCAACTTACAACTGTCTGTAACTCTAAGATCTGACACTCTCACACAGATATACATACAGACAAAATGCCAAAACACGTAATAAACAAACAAACAAATAAATCCGATTAAAAAAAGAAGTTTGATTAAAAAAACTAACTGAAAATGGACTGAAGAAAGAAAACTTAGAAGAATATATGGGCATCAATCTTCTTGACTTGACATTTGGTAACAATTTCTTAAATAAGGCAACAAAAGGAAAAGGCAATCGAGTGGAAAAGGGAAAGTGTCCGGCATTGTGGAACATGCTTGTACTCTTTCCATATATGCAGGAGACAGAGACAGGAGGATCACTACCAGTTTGAGACCAGGCTGGTCTGCTTACATCTGAGGTCCTGTCCAAATGAATGAATGAATGAGTTGAACTTTCCCCCAATTAAAAGGTTTGTGATGCGGCATTGCACACACTGGAATATTTTCCAGTCCTTGTAGGGAGGAATACTGAGATAAATGAGCCTTGAAAACTCTGTGCTGCGCAGAAGAACCCAGCTACAAAAACCCACATAGCCGCAGTCGAATCCTTATGAAATAAGCAGACACACAGAGACAGGCGTCAGGTTAGCATGTGGGGAGGATCAGGCAGAGTAGCATTGTTTAACAGGCATGGGGTTTCCTTCAGAGGAGCCAAGGGCATTCCAAAAGCAGGAAGTGGTCATGGTTGCACATTCTGGACATAGTAAGATCTCTTTGAATTTTGAACTTTGAAACAGAAAAATTTGTTACTCATGACTTACCACAAAGTAAGTCTTAGCATCAGGAAAATACACATGTTCTTAATGTAAGAAGCTATGGTCTAAAGGTGAATGATTTCAACTCTAAGTAGAGAAACAGAATGTTAACAATAAGGTAGCTGGGAACTCAGTTGGTGATACAGCATTTGCCAAGCATGTGTGAAGCCCTAAGTTCAATTCCCAATACTGCAGAAAGGCCCAGTTCAACCAGCCAACAAGCCAACCCCCCCCCCCCAACAAGTGTGAAATGTTAACAATGAAAATCATTTCTAGATGGTGGGATTTGGTTGATTTTTTTCTTTATATCACTTTATATTTTTAATTTTTCTAATATGATTACTTATCTTTTTAATCAGAAAAGAATATTATAAGTAACCACAAATAAAATTTCCTGTCTCTGCCTCCTGTATGTGTGAAGAGTACAAGCATGTGCCACAATGCCGGGCACATTTCCTTTTTCATGTAGATATTACTAGTGCTTACTGGCACCAAGCTGCTATCGCCTTTCTGAGCACTAAGAGGTACATACTCCGGACTCAATGAACAGTGAGAAGAAATCATGTGAAGCACTCACTATGTTAGTTATCTTAAAATCACAATAGCTCATACATCTGCAATTTGTATTGGGCTGAACGGAAATTCCTAAAGTCAGCTCATCAACTCACCGGAGAAGTTCTAAGCCTGGAGGCTAGGAGCAGCCTGTGCTTTCTCTGGTCAGCAGTTGATGCTGGCTGCCTGCCATTAGCAGCTGGGGCTATGAACAGAACAGCCATGGATGAACTCTCCATGTGGCTAGTGAGATTTTTTTACAGCATGATACTGGGTCAAAGGATTAAGAGTCTCAGGAGAGTCAGGCAGATGCTGACCTTCTCATATCAGCTGGCCTTGAATCCCTTAGTGTCCTTTCTGAAAGCCACTCAGATTCGAGAGGAGCCATGATTCACAACTGTGTGTTGAAGGAACATCAAAGCCAGAGCAGAAGGGAATGGAGAAGGGAAGACGCTCTGGCTGAGACCCTTGGTAGCCTTTGAACAACTCTCCAGCCCCTTCGCTATTCAGCTGTCATAGAGTCACATTTGGAGGCAGTAGAAGAACAAGACGAGCGGAACACATTCCTGAGTTACCGGAAGACGGCTTGAAAGCTGAGAACGGCACCAGAGGCAGCACCCTGGAGAAAGAGTTGCTTCCTCAGCAGCACGCACTTGAACAGTGCAAGGTAAGCAATGACAGTGGGTGTGGCCTGGTGCTCTGTCACTAGCACTTTCTCTAACCTCTTAAATTTTGATTACGTAAGTACTTTGGTCACATTTTTTTTTTACTGCTTTGAACTTTCTTCGTGAAAAAATGGACAAATGCCTCTCAAGAGATGTGGTCACTCCTACACAGACGTATTTTCACATAGCTTAAATACAAGGTAAGAAAGAAAATATGGAATGGTTGATATGGGGCCCCATCAGCATTGCTGAACTAAAAAAACTATGAGACAAAAACTAAGGAATCCAAGTATTATTTCTCTATTATTAAGTGAAAATTGATTAATCAAAGATACAGTTATAAAATCTTCTGAGAGGCAACATTGGTAAAACCTCTGCTCACAAGAAAGAGAGACAGGTGTGTACGTGGTGTGGGAGGAAGGCTGGTTTCCAGACAGCATTGGCTGTTCCTCAACGGCCATCCACTAAGTATTTTCTCATTTGCTTGAGACTCTTGGATTAGGTAGGCGAAGGCTAGTGAGACACAGGATCCTCTTGCCTCCCCTCACCCACCCTGGAGTTAAAAGCGTGCCCCACCACACCTGGCCATATTATGTGAATTTGAGGAGTCCAAATCAGGTTGACTTCTTGCCTGTAGGGCAAGCGGTTTACCAACTGAGCTATCTCCCTCACCCAAGAAAACGTTTGTTTTCTTTCGTAAAGCATATTGTTTGAATATGTTTTGAAAAATCAAGAGGAAATGTTTGCTAAAAATAATACATCCTTGCCAAGGTGCTTATAAACTCATGAGCAGTTTAAAGGAAACTTGGAGGCGCCTGGGAAATATCTATAGCATTTGAACATGATAATATAGGAAAACGGATGTTGGAAAAGAAACGTTGGTGACTCACAGGTGCTAGGCGGCTCAGTGGGCTATATCAATCGACATTTCTATTCAAGTTTTCCTCCCTAGATGGAATGAGAGGCCCAGGGAGCTGGGCCTTTGTGTCAAGATAAAAGAGTTATAGGAGAAAAGTAATCTCCATGTTGCCCAACTTCTACCTGGAAAGACCTAACAACCCAGGCGGGGAGGGGAAACAAAGTATTATTGTTGAGAACATAATAATCTGTCTCAGGCTGTAGAATTATGACACGCTCAGCTTGTTTTACAGGAGAATAGATGTTACAATGTGTTTTTCAAGATGAAAAATAAAAGCAAAAAAAAATCTGGTTGCCAATCATCTATTTTTGCCACTTTTTATTTTGCTATGATAAAAAAAAAATACCCCCCCCCCGACAAAAGCAACTCACAGGTAAAAGGGCTTATTCTGGTGCAGAGTTCAAGGTCACAGTCCACCATGGAGGGAAGGCACAGCAGCAGGGCCTTAAAGCAGCTGCCACAGCCAAGAAGCAGAGAGTGAGGATGTTCCCATTCAGCTCACTTATACCTTCCCTTAGGTTCCGGGATCTGTGCCTAGAAATGATATCATTCATAAAGGCCAGGTCTTCCCACCTCAATTAGCTAATCACACAACCCTCCACAGGCACAGCCCAGGCCCAGGCTCCTAGACGATTCCACATTTCATCAGGTTGACCATTGAGACCAAGCCTAACACAGTTGTGAATCATGGCTCCTCTGGAATCTTTATTCATCCCATTTATTAAGTTATTATTGAGGCTCCTGGAAAAGCCTCTAGTAGCCACTTCCATTCACCACCCACCTCAGAAAAATAAACGTGCAACTACTAGCCATTCTTCTTCTAGGATTATGCCTAGAGGAACTGAACTCAGAAGCCTGAAGATATAAGACCCATCAGGTAAGGGCATCTGCTGCCAAGACTGATGCCCTGAACTTGATCAGAGACCCACACGGTAGAAAGAGGGAACTAACTCCCTCTATTTGTCCTGTCACATACATACACATGTGCGGGCACACCACACAAACACACACAGGCATACGATGAATAAGTGAAATGCAATGAAAAGATATTTATATACTAATGTTCATAAACAATAGATGAAAACAACTCAAATAGCTATCATCCAACAAATAGGTGAACAAAAAAAAGTGCCATGTCAATCCAATGGAATATCATTATTCAGATCCAAAAAAGAATGGCTTTTTCATATGAATCCACAGCATGGTGAACCTTGAAAATAATATAGTGTGTGAAATAAGTTAGATGCGGGGCAATATTTTATGATTCCATGTGTAGGAGAGATTAGAACAGGAGCTGTAGAGGAGAGGTGAGGAGTTGTTCTTAAATGTGACACTTATGTTGGAGGTGAGGAAAGTTTTAGAAATGTTACTAGGGATGGTTTTTCAGCAGGGTTTTGTTACTTCACGACATCGCGTCCTTAGAGTAGTTAATGCTGTGATTATTCTATTACCTGAATTTCACCGCAGCGGTTTTAATGTGCGACTGTTTCACTGGGACCTCTTTTGTTCTCCATCTACTTCCTGAGAGAAGGAAACACCTGTTTCTTTCTGCCCCACCAATGTGGTCCCAAAGCAGGCTCTGCCCATAGCAGTCATCAATTAATGAACTGAATGAAAGAATATATAAAACCAGAAGCATATATATGGAGGAAGGGAGTAGAAGACTTGAAATGGCTAGAAACAGCCGTGGGATTTTCGCTTTCTCCAAGTTTAACAATCTTCATCTAAGAATCAGACTAAGGGATTCAGAAACATGCCTTGCCCTGTAGACCCCAACAATATCTCTTCTCCTCGGGGCCAAGTTTCCCTACAGAACAGAACTTGTGAGAACAGTGTACCATGCTCATTAAGGATGACTGGCTCTGGAGAATCATGTTACTAGACCAAATTGTATAATAGGAATCTAAGCATTCAAAAATAAATCCATTTAAACGACCTAATTGTATCAATTAGGTTTCTTCCAGATACAAGCAACAATAATAAAAGATCAAAGTAACTTAAACGTCCAGCTATAGCCTCAGGCTACTCCTAGCTCTCTCCAGTGATTGCATAATGTATGGTGGAGACGCCAGTCCTCTCCTGTGGCTGTATGGTAACCATGGATACAATGGTGCAGCAGCCTGGGCCACGAGCAGAGTCAAGTCACAGTTTGGGAAGGAGTGAAAATTGCTGACCGCCAGTTCTTCTTCTCTACTACCCCCATCACTGCAGGAGGCAATTACCACTGAAGAGAACGGTCAGCACAGAGTGTGCCTGCTGTCTACCTCCGCATACATGAGCTACCTTAGCGTACATGATTGGGAAAGGGCAGTGGCTCCCTACTAGGGTAACAATTTCCCTCCAGAGACACTGAGAAACACCTGTAAAATAGCTATTTTGTCACAGCTAGCATGGAGGTTGGGTGGTGGTACCTCAGCAAGGAAGTCACTAAAACCAGGCACCTTTAAAGCCCCTAGTGGGTTGACAGTGTCCTACCCTCCTCCAAGTGATTGTCCAGCTTACATTCTCAGGAGTGATGGGTTAAAACCCCATGTGTTATAATTGCAGATCTACCTACCCATCGTGAAAACCAAACTAAACAATCAAAACCAGTATCTCTCTAGCTGGATATCATGAAATAATAAAAAGCATGAGTTATCGTTTTCTCCACACCCACAAGTTCTTCATAACTGACACTGCATTTGCAGAACACCCTATGCCAAAGATAAGAATGAAAAACACATTATTTACAAGAAAGGAAATGTCAACCTGCTGATAAATGATTCCTTCTCTAACCCTAGAAGCTAAGTCCTTCAGGCCAGTATGGACTCCTCTACCAGCTAAGCAATTACACTATTGGTTTTCATTAGTGGGTATTGTTGCTGGTAGGTGGCAGAATACCTTTAAAAAAATGATACAGAAGTCCAGTAAAGGCATAGCTAGGATCACTATAATAGAAAAGGTCCAACCAATCAATCAAATTCAGGGATCCAACTCTGTGTTTCTCCTCTTTCCAAGGCAGAACTAGAAAAGGAAAGTCGATAGTTGCCAAGGCAGGGAAAGCCAGGTGGCCTCCATGGTATCGTGTACAAGCCACTCCTTACCCTGCTCATCCCAGAATGAGGTCTGCCCCAGTTAGGAGGTTCATGTACCCCTGGGATCAGATGGTCCTTGAACTTCCTCCTTCACCCTGACTATTAATCTGATGTGCTTAGAGGGTTTCAATACGGAGACCGGGAATATGGCCGTCTATCTTGCCAGCTTCTGAGGGTGCAGCACTGTGGCTTTGATTTTTGAACCAGCCATGTTTCCTTATTCATCCCGTTTATTAATAATGTCCTCTGACACTGCCTGGATGATTTTCAGCTTTTATTTTCCTTTTCGCTCGCCCCCTCTCTTGTAAAACATCCTAACCTTCTCCACAATTGTTCCGCACTACATTTTCCTTTGGAACAGGCCCTGAATAAAGATCTTAGCCCGGAATGGACCTAAGGTTGGCCTAACATGAAGGCCCACACTGACACTTTCTTTTAGCTTAATTTCAACCACATCCTTTAATAGGGGGCTCTGTAAGCTAGCAGACCAATAGACATGCTAACATGCAAGTGGGAAAGCTTACAGGACACCAACCTTAGACAAAGAACTACAGGCAACCAAGGAATGCTGAGAGCAGGAGAGGTAGTCTTCCCCAGGGATGAGCAGCCTAACTGCTTATCCAATACCAGGTGGTCATCCCTAAAACCATTCATACAAGGAACAGAAAACAATTCAGCGGGTCGTATTTATTGTCTGTGTCATATATATACCATATGTGTGCATATGTCTATGACAGTAACAACTAAAGAAAAGGAGACTATGAATTTGAGAGGGATCAAGTTGGGCATATGAGAAGTTAGAGGAAGGAAAGGGAAGGGAGGAGGTGATATAATTGTGTTTTAATTAAAATTTATATAAAAATTTAAAATAGCTGGAGGCCAGACTTTACCCAGCGTCAGAACTGACCCCAGCATTTCCCTTTTCAGCCATTAGCTATGATAGATAAGAATAACTAAGTGACTATATATTTCATTTCTTTCTTGTTCCTCTTCATTTCCTATGCAGGCAATGAGACAGCTCCTTGGGTGTCTGTTCTATCATTTTAAAATTCCCCTGGAAAGGTATACCTCAAGCAACTGATCACAGAAAACTGCACTTCCAAACCACAAGCAACTCTGCAGCCATCTAGAAATCAAAGTTTCACAAAGCAGCATGTCTGTGTTTCTTCTTCCCACAAACCACGCTTCAAGGAGTTGGGTTTGGGCTCATAAACACTACTTCTGCCATCAGCTGTTGTCACTCAAAGCCAACTAAAAGATTTTTAAAAATAAAAAATGCAATACCCATGAGTCCTCCCATATCTCCTGTAAGTTCAGAGTCTTCCCCCCACACCACCTCCCAGCTTCATAATTTTCTATGCTTACAGAGTCACTATAATTATTGCATCATCAGGGTTTATTGTGGAGAAAGGGTACAGATTCAAAGCAGCTAAGGCAAGAAACCCTAGGCAGTCTTCTGAGGAGGTTTGGAACATGAAGCTACTAATTCTCCTTATAACCCTGCTCTCTCTCTCTCTCTCTCTCTCTCTCTCTCTCTCTCTCTCTCTCTCTCTCTCTCTCTCTCTCTTTCATATCTGAAATAAAAACCTTCCCCTTTAATCATACCATGGAGTGGTCATTGAGAGGACAACATAAGCTTCATTTTGTCTCCATTTTAGGACCAAGCCTGACTTTAAAAGACAAGTCATCAGTCCCAGGAACTAGACCATAGTCACCAATACCAGGAACAAGACCATAAAATCCCTTCCCCGAAAACAACAACAACAGAACAACCTGGAGATAGCCACAAGAATGGGAAAATATCTTGTCTCAGAATGGGGCATCTGTGATGAGCAGCCTCATCTCATCCTGTAGTCAAACATTCAGGACACAGGAATGCAGCCCACTGACCACCTCGATGCCCACACCCACCAATGAGGTTTTAGATTACCTAACCCTTGCTAGAATTCCCCTAGTTTCCTATAAAAAGGCCCACATGCCTTTGTCTGGGGTCACCATTTTGTAAAATGGTTTGACCTCTGCATGCAGGTTTTCACAAAATAGAAGACTCTTGTCAATTGCATATGTGAGTGGTAGTCTCTGCGGTGATTTCAGACCCAACAGTTATGTCATCCGTTTATACATTCAAAGACAATCGATATAATGGTAATCATTTTATACCTAAAAAAATATAAAGATTCTCATAACAAGAAAAACAAAAGGAAGGCAACAATATTCAAAAATGGATGAAGGATTTAGATGGATATTTCTCCAAAGAAGACATTTAAGTGACCAGTCAGTTCCAGGAAAAATGGTCAATGTTACCAGTCACTAGGAAAATGAAATTAAAAGCGTAACAAAAGGCCTGAGGGTATAGCTCAGCCAGTAGAGCATTTGCCTAGCATTTGTAAAACTTTGGATTCCATCCCCAGAACTACAAAAAAGTAATGCACACACATACACACACATACACACACACACACGCCAGATATCATAATATCCCCCAGAAAATGGCTAAAATAAAAACAATATGCAGTAACAGTACTGGTAAGGATGTGGAAATCTGAGACATTACTAAGGGAATAATGAATAAATATAGATGCTTTGGGAAAGTTTGGTGATTCCCTGGTGGAAAGACAGATGGAGAGAGAGGGCCATGACCGGGTAATAAAAGTGGAGAATTTCCAAGATGGCCAGTCACACTTTTGACTTGAGGCTAAAGCCTGAGGACTTAAACAAAGGCTTTGTAGTCTTTTGTATCCCACCAGCAGACGCCCCTGCTGATGGACTCGCGCAACAGGTTAAAGGTCTGCATGCTAAAGAACAGTTGACAGGCCGATTAACCATCCTATCTTTTTCAAACTGACCAGCCCTAAATTAAGGGAGGAAAACTTCTTCAGAGACTTTAAAACACTGAGACCCGAAAAGAGACTGAATTTTGTTTTCAGTCTCTCCTCGGTGCTTTGTAGAGGGTTTTTTTTTTTTTCTGTGTACCTGCTTTGTTTACACACACACACTCATATTCCCTGAACATAAGCGCCATTCTTCAGTAGCTGATCTGGTCCACAGTGTTTGAGATTTTTCTGCTGCCACCTTTTGCCCTTGAGATTTTCTCCTGCCTTTTAGTTTTTTAACTGGCAGAGAGAATGAACCCAATCAAGATGACAGGATTTTATTATTTTAGGAGCTAATCTGGATTTCTTTTGGGGACCACTGATCAGTCTAAGCCCTAAAAGAGTAAGAAAGTGTGTCCAGTAAGCTGGCAGACAATTCTTATGATACCATCCTTTCTTTAGAGTTGTGCTGTAAACAACAGGAAAAGCCCCCTGAAATTCCCCACGTCCAGCTTTTCTCTTACTTGTAGGATCATCCATATCTAACTAAATACTACAGAATGAACCCACAGACTCCAGACTCAGCTGGAGTTCACTCTAAAAGTGTGTCATTTCTGCTCAAGCGTCACCTAAACATTGTAGATAAACTAAAGATAACAAATTGACACAACCGACCCGCTGGCTCTTCAGTAACCACACTTAGAGGCCTGCACTAATGTGGTCATAGAAATTAAAGGAAAATATATTTTCCCCTTGTCTTCCAGGTTCAACTAAGACCCAGGGATCTGTGGGGTATTTCTAAATAACCTGTAGGTGTGAAAAGCTGTTTTCTTGTTCAGGGAGGTTATGGACACTCTAATCAGTGCCTACTCTGTAAAACGAAGGATCAACAAAGAGGTAAAAATTCCTCTACACTTCCAAACAAAACAACAGTAAGGAAGGCCTCTGACTTCCTCACATAGATGGACTAAATAGCAACAAAACAAAATAAACAAACAAAAACAACAACAAAATCCTAGGAAAACTGGAGTCTCTTCCTAAGCTCAAATAATCCCTGAGGGCAGATCTTCAACTGGCCTTGACAGAAAAAAAAATAAAAATAAAAGATTAATTTTGGCCATTACATAGTATTAAACACCCAGAGGAAAAGTATAAGCAGTGTTAAAATGATCACTATATGTGTTTTTTTAACTGTCCTCAGATTTTATACTTAACCATATGAGACGGTATTTGGACAACTCTTTCTCATTAATGAGTCTCTTCCTGACAACAGTTTTTCTAAAAGAGTACTTCTCACAGCTGTGATATGATGTCTCTGTCATAACCACCTGTGTTCCCTGATTAAAGAAGACAGCCAGATACCCTGTGGTCAAAATGACAGGCTTGGAGAATTATGCAAGATATCAAAATGGTGTCCCTGGGACAGAGCTGGACAACCATATGAAAATGATAGTTTTCTTTTACACTGTTAGTTAGATGCTGATGTCTGGCTGTGACTTTAACAAATGAAACCTTGATTTCACTCGGGTTTTTGATAGTTTCCCAACAAAAGACTAGGCTTCTCAGCTTCCCTTGCAGACTACGAAAGTCACATACAGTCATTTCCAGCCCTCTATGAAACACATCTTTCCTCCTCAGGGCTCTGGCTTATAACTGTGCCCAGCACAGGAATGGCCGCTGTTTCTGCTGCATCCTCACAGAGCTCTTCTGCTTCCCCTCTCAGCATGCAGGCCATCCACAACACATGGGTGACAAGATGCTCCCTTACCCTGAATAAACATGGTCCCACCTAAGGTCGGAACAAGCCTCTCTTTGGGCCTTCTGTCTCCACAGTTGCTTTTCCAATCATCTAACACATGATGCTGAAGAACCGGAACGGGAAATCTGAACCTATTAGTGGCTCAGGCCCACCCATGGACCAAACTCCTTGGCTCTCATATGCTCTCGGCCCCAGACCTAACAGGGTCCAGCAGTGCCACCCATTTCTCTCTCAGGCAGCCTTTTCTTTTCACCCTGTTCCTGCACTTTCTTTCTCTCCTTACTGCCCTGACACAGCCTGACGCAGGTGGGAGGCCACACTCCATTCAACCAGAACGTGCATGCAACATAACAAAACACCAGGAGAAAGGCAACCTGTTTGTCCTGACTCAGAGGCGCTTAATGAGGTCTCTGGCTTACTGGAGCTTTCTTAGGGCCTGCTGGGTCAAGGGCACTGGAGACTTTTCACTGGCTATGAGATTTACCCCTTCAGCCAAAAGCTCTGAAAATCTTCCACTGGCCCTTCCTTAACCCTGGAATTAAGGGGACGCCCCTCTATGTTCCCCCTGCATTTGGTCATTCTGAACATAGAGGACACTCGGTGCAACCAAACATTGACCCCTGAACCCAGCCAAGGGTTCCAAATTTTCTCCTTTGGCTGTTTGAGGACTAACTTAAAGTAGCTCAAATTAGAAGAACTGAAATGTGTTACGGTCCTTCACCTTTCAGTGCAAGTCTGACCTCAGTCTACACTGGACAAATGGCTACTGCTAGCCCAAATTTGGAACTTTCTATTCTCCTATGTAAACTGATTTAGGTAGCTCCATAAAACAGAATGGCAGCAAGGTCTGGAGGCTCTCCTCCACAAAACCACTGAATTTAAATCTTTCCTCCTCAGGGCTCTGGCTTATAACTGTGACCAGCACAGGAATGGCTGTTGTTTCTGCTGCATCTTCACAGAACTCTTTTGCTTTATGTTTCTGGCCTGCTTGCGTTTCTGCCTGTCCATACCTTGAAAATCCTGCTTGTATCCATAGCAGCTAAGCGGTAGCGGCTCTTTGACATGCCTGCTTTGTTTCATCTTCATTTAACAGGACCTGCTTTGCTTGGCAGACTTGCCCTGCTTTCTCGTGCAGTCCAAAGGGCTGCAAGTCTGAGCACCCATTGCTCTGGCCATGGGTATCAGTTCAACAGGGCACCTGGATGCAAGCATATCTTTAGATTCTTTTCTGGAACTTTTACACAGATGCAGGAAAAGAGGAGCTCTCCCTTTTCTCGATGATGGCTCCTGGTGGCCTAACACCTAGAGATGGGGAGCCAGGCTACCCCACTTTACTCCCAACTTCAGGGAGCCCAGATAGGGCCAGAATGTAAGTGAGAATGAAACCACTGCGGAGAAAAGCAGACAGAGGACTAGGAACGGAGAACATCACTGAAGCCTCTGGCTGCCCCACCGCCATATTCTTCCTTGTAGCATAACACAGTCGTCTTTTTCTCTGTGGCAACAGAGATCCTGAACAGCAGCCAGAATCAATCACTTTACATCCAGTGTCAGAGCGAGGTTCCCTGGCCGCCAGGCTGGAAGCACCAACCTTCCGCTTGGCATTGGCAATGAAGGCTCCATATGATGACCGCCATGCAGTCCACGGTCCACACAGCCCCAGGAAGCACTCACGGCTGTTGAAGAAGACAGTTCACCAGGCCTCCCAGAGACCAAGCTCTCTCCCCTTCCTCACACACTCACACCTTGTTTTCCTGGCTGTCCCTTGGTGTCTATGTTTGGAAGGTAGAAAACTAGAAAGCAAAGAAAAACACAAAATATCATTTACTTCAAGGCTTACGACCATTGGCTCGAGTTGACCTACCTTATAAATTCAAAATATTCTCTGGCGGAGAGTAACCAGTGAGGACTTTTGCTTTGGTGTTGATATCATTTCAAGTTTACACCTAATTACTTTTATTTAAAAAATAGTAGTACCTGCATAGCCAGCTTGTTCACCATAAAAAAAGATTATAAATTGAATGACTCACACAACAGAAATTTATTTTCTCATAGTTATTTCTTAGAGCTCTTGTATAGAAATCCAAGGTTGAGAAGTGACAGTGCAATATAGTGCTGAGGTTCATTCATGTTGTATTCCTGCTGAGGCCATTTTAGGTGAATTTCATCTCCTTGATGAAAAATCCTGGGGAAAATTATCAAACACAAATGGTGAAGATGCCCAAGCTAACCTATCTTAGCATCTGTTAAACTGCCTGCTTACATAAAACCTCATAGTGCAGAGCCAGATTCTAGGATGTGGGTTTTGCCCTTAAAAGCCCCTTGCTCTAAATGCTCAGGGCTATGCTTGCATCCCGGACATCTGAGTGCAGTCTCAGCCAACTGAAATAAGGATTTTCCATTGGCAATAGACTGTGTCTGAGTGGTTTTCTCAGGTGGGCTCCTATAGCAGAGTTTCTGGCCCATTAGTGTCTGGCTTACAGAGAGCCATATTCTCTATGGTCACTTCCTGTGTGTGTGTGTGTGTACGTGTGTATGCATGCCAGTCAGTGTGTCTGTCTGTGTGCGTGTAGAGTGTTTTTATGGAGAGTATGTGTGTAGGATACATAGAGTATCTATATAGTGTACAGAGTGTGGTGTATATAAATGTGTGAAGTATGTATGGTATGTGTAAATATATCGTGTGTGGTGTGTAAATATATATACATATAGTGTGTGTGGTACATGTATATGTGTATAAGTCTGTGTAAATCTATATGTGTGCATGTAGAGTGTTTTGTGGTGTGTATATGTGTAGAATATATAATGTATGCATGGTATTTTTATATGTCTGTGTAAATGTATAGAATATATGTGGTGTCTATAAATGTGTCTTGTATGCTGTGTGTAAATGTGTAGAGTGTGGTGTAAATACATAAAGTGTGGCGTGTGTGTGTGTGTATATATAGTATGTGTGTGGTACATGTATAAATGTGCAGTGCATGTGTGTGGTATGGTTTCTGTGTGTAGTGTGTGCACATTCTGTCTATTTTATTACATTTTAAATATTTTTATACAGTATACTTTGATCATGTTTTTTCCTCCCCAACTCTTCCTAGATCCTCTTCACCTCCCTCCCTCCACCTCCATGTTCTCTCTCTCTAAAGCTCAAAAACAAAACAAAAAAAAAAACCCAAAAAGATGAAAATCAAAACAAACAAACCAACAAAATAAAAAAAGCTAAAACACAGCAAAAACAAAACAAAACAAGACAAAACATAAAAACACTGAGTATGTTTCATGTTGGCCAACTACACTTCAGCCTGCCCACATGTGTGGCTGATAAACCCGTGACACTCCGTTGGAGAAACCTGATTTTCCCATTGCCATCAGGTATCAATTGCACATAGCTTCTTGGTTAAGTATAGGGCTGGACATATGGCTCAGCTGTTAAAGGCTGGGTTCACAGAGAACACAATTTAATTTTTTCTCTCTCTTGTTCAGTCGGGCCACTGGTCCCACCACGAGATCTCAGAGCCCTACCCTCACTACCGCTTCAACTTTCCTTCAAATAACAGCGCACTGGGGGTTATAGCCTTAACAAGTGAATGCTGGCAAAGTCACAGGCACCGGGTTTTCCCACCTGCCGGGAAAGCTTCTCCTGAGAAAGCCACACTCACCCCCAAGGCTGCATCCTGGGCTGGCTGTCCCAGCACTGTGTCTTGGGGCATCCAGAGCAGTCCAGGAAGGACTTGGGGTTGGCCTAACATTACTGCTGACCTGTGAGTGATGAGGAGGAGGCCAGGGATGGAGTGGTCCAGCTCTGCCCTTACCATGGGAGGACCAGAGATGAAGACTGGCAAGGTGAGTGAGCCAATGAATGAACAGCTAGACAGAGACAGGGTTCAGCCTGCTCTGTGTCTTCAGGGCAGAGTGGGAAGGACATAACAACCTGTGTTCTTACAGAGTAGATTGTGAGGAAAGGAAAGAGACCCTGTTGTCCATGCATTACACACACGCACATGCACCAGTCCACAATAATTTCTGCATATTGCCAAAAGAGTTTCCATATTTGTAATTCACAGGAAGTTTGCATCAGCCATGTGATGTGACAGATTTCATTACACCATTTAATCAAACAGTTAAGGGATTAGTCCAGGGTCACATAATCAAAGGGGTTCCTCCCACCCACCTCTGGACTAATTTGCACAGTCTACTGATCAGTAGTCATAATTGAGTAATGGGCAATGCCATATGAGGTACAGCAGCTCTAGGACTGTGAGCCACGCGCTGTGGGTGCTGTTGGGCAGCATGTAAGGCCCCCTGTCTCCGTTTCAGTAGCAGACTATATTAAAGTCAGCTGACAGGCAGGTAGATATTAGAGCTAACATGACATCATCCTAGAACAACACAAGATGCAATGTCAAGGCTGATCTCATTCTCCTTCTCTGACATTGTGGTGCTGAGTGCACCCAGTGACTCACTCAGTGCCAGCTGCCTTTGACCCCAGACACTCCCATACCCACCACATCGCTGACTCTGAAAGACTCCCTCCAAAGCAGAACTGGAGTCTCTGTCATTTCTCCATTTTCAGGTCACTGACTCTTGTGACAGCATCTCACTTGACCAGGCTGACCCCAAACTCAGAGATCTGCCTGCCTCTACCTCCCAGTGCTGGGATTAAAGGCATGAGGCACCATGCCTGGTTTCCCACCTATGATTTTCAATAAAACATGGGCATGCTGTTAAATGTGAACTTGCAAACTCAACTGAGCACCCTGTTTATATGCTGGTTGGGTTTTGTAATTCCTGCAACTCTGTGTCTTGTCTGCCTCTAATCTCCACAGTTGGCACAGTAAGTACCAGTGCCGTGTCCCTTGTTCTTGTTCTGATATATAATTTTTTCCATAACAAAACCTGAAAGGTGCAGAGCTGCTTGGGTGTCAAGTGTCTCATGGCCCCCAGAGACTAAGCCAGTTGTCTCTTGTAATCTCTCTCTGTGCCCATGCTTGCCTGGACAGCAAAGGCAGATGCCTAGTCTTCATCCCACAAGCTCTGATGGAACACTAAGAACTCTTGCTTCACCCTTAATGAAGGGGAGCGTGTCCCCTTGCTACCCCATGTTTGAAAGAGAGCCTCTCCTAAACAAGCTGCTGATCTACAGTTGTGTACTGGACCCCGTGGCCTGAGCTTTGCCGCTCAGGGGACCATCCCAATGGTACATTCTTGTCAGTCATGAAAGTGATATGTATGTTTCCATCCTCTTCACTCCTGTGCCAGTCTCTCAGCTATTTTTAAACTGGGGCAGCTGCTGGGGGTGCGAGATGAGGAGAATGTTAATTATTAACCTCCTAAACCCCAGTAGCATTCACTGCATTTGACATTTATGTGTTTTATTTGTGTTTGCTTAGCTGTCTGATTAATGTGTAGGGGTCATGGCCAATCTATTCACTGTTCCATTCCCTGTGTTTACCACAGAGCTGGACATTGATTTCAGTGTCAGAATGATTGAATGAACAAGCGGAAGAAATAATGAACAGATGAATAAATAATACATTATATTTTTATATTGATGTCTCTCATATTCCCAATATATAAATTTAAATCTACTTAAACAACGTAACAGCTGAAAACAGACAAATAGTAATTGCTCCTTGCCACAGTGTCACTAACATGCGAGTCTGAGCCCTCGGGACTGGGGACTGCATCCTAAGGCTGTGTGCAGCTCTGTCCTGAGAAGCATGCTGAGGCTGGGCCCCAGCTCATGTCAATACCACCCAGTGATCAGCAAGCAATGCCTGCCACTCAGGCAGTGAAGACTGTAGGACCACTTAAACAGACGTGTTCTCTTCGGCTTAGAGACATCTGGGGCTTGCTTAGGGCCACACTGTCTGGATGGGAGGAGACCTTCCCTCCCGGATGTCTGGTAACTCTTGCTATAGGGAAGCAAGCCCTCCAAGGACAAGGGCTCTGGCTTCCTTCCTTTCCCACTGGGTCCAGTAGTCACAGGATTTGTGAGAGATGATGTCATAGCTCATAAAGTTTGCCACAGTGGAAGGAAACGGGGCACACAATGGCATCAACAGAGCCAAACTGAGAGTAAGGGCCTCCGGGAGACAGTCCATTTAGCTGTCATTCACAGATTCTTGGAGCTGAGCCTCCAGAAGCCTCCTTGGAGAGAGCCTACCCTGACGGTGTGCGGTTCACCCATGTCCTAGGTTCTGCTTTCATCAACTTAGAGCAAGAGCTTTGCTTTGTTTCTGAGCTTCCCATTTTGTTTCGTATTTGGTTTGGTGTTTAGGGAAGGACACACTGTGTGTGGCTCCGGTCACCATGGTCACCCCGTCCACAGTTCCTTTTCTGCAACTTCTGAGTCTCACAAAACTTCCCTTGCCCTGTTTCTCCAGAGCCCGTTATTCCCTGCACACACTCCACAGCCCTTTGTCTCTCCAACCCAGGTTGTCATGGGTCCCGGACAAGGGTTCCTCTCAGCCCAGTGGTTAGTGCAAACTCTAATGTCAGGCAGCATCCTGATGGGTCACATGATGACATAGAAAATCTCCCCAGTTGGTTCCGGATAGGCAAAGAGAACAGTCCCAGCTGCAGCCCCAGCATGACCCTTTACAAGTCACTGCTCAGGGCCTAGAACTACACTACACTGTCCACAGCAAACCCCACTACCTACTTTCAGGGTACCTTCAAGGAATCTGAATGGGCTGGGTTAGGGATATGAAAGGCATCCAGCTAGAGGGTAGACCACTATTCTGCTCCATTGCAAGGCCCTTCCTTAGGCTTAGACCACACTTACTCAATAGAAAGGAGTTTTACAATGCAAATTAACAGGAAGCTCTGAGGATAGCAGGGATGTGGGGGACAGACCTGGCAAGAATCCACTTAACCTGACCCCAGGTTTTCCAAATTTACTCAAGGACACCTATTGACCCCTCAAGGAAGCCTCTTGTAAAACTTAGTCCAACCTTCCTGTCTGACCAAGTACTGGAGGTTAATCAGCTTAAATTCCCAATACTTACACGTACCATCCCGTGTGAGTATGCGCGGTACTAACGACTGGATTCTGCAGCTTCTTTGTCAAGTACCTCTTTACACCTCTAATGCCTTTCTCATAAGACATTATAATTAAGGCTCAAACTTCCAAAAGTGACAATGCTGGGGCACCACTGTGGTTTGAATACTAACCAGACATTTAAATAAAGAGCTTTAAATATTAAAAAAAAATTAATTCAACAAGCAATGACTGACTGCCCCCTGGAGTCACATCCCTTGCACATTTCTCAAGAGTTAGTGGGACACAGGAATAACAGAGGCAGAAGCCAGAGCCTGAGAGTATCTACTAGGGCCTAGCACCTGGCCTTTATCATTATCCGGTGGCTGGCTCGCTCTCACAGAAACCTTTGTGAGTTAGTGTCATTATCAGTCCCTTTTTATCTTTTTTTTTAATTTATTTTTTGTTATCAATCACAGGTTAGGTACTTTGCATCCCAAGCGTAGCTCCCTCCCTCATTCCCTCCCCCTCTCCCCAACCCTCCCTCATCTCCTCCCCGCCCCCTCCAAGTCCACCAACAGGGGAGGACCTCCTCCCCTTCCATCCAACCCCAGGTCATCCTGTCTCCTCAGGGCTGGCTGCAATGTCCTCCACTGGGATCTAGCCAGTCTGTCTCTCCCCAGCTTGTATGGGGGAGGGTCAAAGAGTCAGCCATCAACTTCAAGACTGAAACAGTCCCTGTTTCCCCCACTAGGGTCTTTAGTCCTACACTGAGCTATCATGGGTCCCATCTGAACAAGGATTCCAGGACATATCCACACGTGGTCCTTGGTTGTAGAAACCGTCTCATACAAGACCCCTGTGCCCTGCTCAGTTTAGTCTTTGTGGAGCTCTTGTTCTCTCCAAGTTTCACCAACCTCCCCCAGATCTATCATTACTTCTCGCCCTCTGCCAAGGGTTGATCGCGAGTCTTAATATCTGCTCTGATACATCGCTACGTTAACCCCCCCAGAGGTCCTCTTTGGCATGCTCCTGTTCTGTTGCTTGTTTTCTCCTCCACTCAATGTCCATCCCATTTGTTCATCCAAACAAGCATTGATCATACCCACCTGGGTCCTCCTTCCTGTATATCCTCTCTAGGTGTGTAGATTTCAGCTTGACCTTCCTATCC